>JAOXJK010000023.1:96334120-96344121 GCA_025774025.1 Xenus cinereus | reverse complement strand
TGCTATTCCTTGTGCCTCAAAGCCTGTTTTTTGTTTGTTTTTACTGACCTCTGTATTTAATGTTTGGTAGAGATTTGGTAATATCATATAAAATCAATCTGGTAATACTATATAAATTCAACTTAGTAAAAATGAAAAATGCCTTGAAAAGGAAAGGCTGAAGATAAGGTATTGTAAAAGATGATCAATCTGTTTAAGAGAGCTAACTCATGTGATGTGTAATGCATATGTGAAAATTAATTTTCACAGGAGGCTATGAGGAGGGATACTAGGGATGGGCTAAAGCAGATTTATATATTTTTATTAAGCATTGCTACAAGTTAAAATGATGATTTAACAGTTGCCAGATATCATTGGTTGTAGAGAAAGTTGTTGACTCTGAAGCTTCACCCCACTGAAAGGACAGTATAAGCAGCCAGACTGAGAATAGAACTGTTTTACCTTTCTCTGAAACATGTAGCTTTTAACTACTTAGAGGGAGGCCAGGAATTAATTTACATGGGGCACTGGTCCAGTCTGATATGCTATTATAGATGTTAAATGATGTTTTTGAATGTTATGTGCAGTTTCCTTGATGCCTATCATCTAAATTTCAATTCAGTTGGAATTATTACTTTAAATGCCTTGAAATAGCACTTTACTTAGTTCTAATGAGATTAAAATATTCTCAAACAGTGAATGACTGTGAATGTCTTACATAAATTATTCCTATTACAGCCAGTATCCATTTTGTATATGAATGGTAAGACAACTAGCTTTTGTAGACACTATAGACTCTTTGGGATAAATGCTGGGTACTTCAAATTTATTACCCAAAGGGAGAAGCAATTTAGTAGGAACTGAAGTCCATAAAAATCTCATGTAGATTTTTCTTACCAGTAACAATTTTATCAAGTTTATGTAAATTTGGAAGTATAATTTTTCCACATCAAAAAAAATTCATGTAAGTCATCTGTAATGGTTCTAAAAGATGCCTGTTTTATGGCCTTGGACAGGAAAATCCTCTTCTTTCCTAGGTGGAAAGTGTGGTGCAGGCAAAGGGAATGCACTGGTTACATCATCTTCTTCTAGTATCATAGTAACTGTTTTAAAAGCTGAGAAAATTATTGTTGTTGGAGATTTCAGCATATTGTTTCTAACTGTTGTGCTTCATGGTTGGATGCTTGCTTCCTTGAACTAGCTAAAAAGTGAAAATTAAGCCGGCGTCATAGAGTGAAATGTTTTGCTTTCAGGCTTGATTGGCAACCTTGTCATTCAAGCCCTCACATATGCAGCTTTGCTCATGAAATCATTCCTTTGCTTTCCAGATAATTTCCCTAGAAATTAGTTTTCTGACTAAACACAATGAAAATACTTACTGTATAACTAGGAACTTCAAATTTACATACACACTTGTTTTTTTAATTTGGGAAAAATTCAAGTCAATGAAAAAAATGGCAGTAAAGATTACAGAAAGAAAATTAATTAAATTAGTTGATCTATTTTTATTTCTTTTTACTAAAATACTTCAGTGAATGATGTATATTCATAAGTAATTCTAAGGATGGAGATAGGCTATGCAGTAAAATGAAGATTAAGAAAAGGATTTGCTTAGTTTAAAATAAACACAGTAAATTGCTGTGTCAGTCTGCAGAGGGAATAATTTCGTCATGATGTATGTATGTGAAAGATGAGGGGAGAGGAAGCATTTATTTGGACTGTAAATTATTTTTTTTTTTTAAAAAATATCTTCATTCTCCAGTAAAATGATATGCATATGAGGCTTTCTCTAACACTCATTACTAGAACAGAACTCTTCTGACCTTTCAGCCTAGCCTAGGTTTTATATTGAAAAGGAAGAAATGTAACATTTCATAAAAGCAGTAAAAATAGATACCAAGATTAGGCAGGCAGCAGGAGTCTTCAAACAGATGCCAAAAAGAATAAAGAGATTAGTCTCTCAAATTACAACAAATTGGCAGGGGGAATATTTGATTTGTCTTGTGAACTGCTTCAGTACTTACAGTTCTAGCAGCTGTAGCACTGTGAGAGCTAAGGTCAGCTCTTTATATTTTTCACCTTCAGCTAAAGATCAGTGCTGTATTTTTAAAAATACTGTAAAGTACATGTAATCAGAACTAGTCCCCTTTCCAAAAATGATAAGCATATAGGCTGTGAGCAGTCAACTTGGTGTCTCCATTGCCTAGGAAGCTGACTTTCAGAGCAAGTAACTTTTCTTCTTATTTCTTGTATGTTAGGATGTTTGGGGCATAAGTGTTTTCAGACCTACTTTCTGAACGGTAAGGCTCTGGTTGAGTTATCAGGATGAAGATCCACTATAATTTTTATGGCAGAGCAAGTGCGGTTGCCACATGTGTGCAGTGTCCCTTTGCATCACTTCTGGCTGTCGTCTGAACACTTTTGAGTCATGATGCTCAGTGATTTTATATTCTGCTATTTCCAGCTCCTAGAGATGTGACTAGATACGAATTGCGGTCTTTGTTTCCTTGTTGTGGAAAAAAAACCCAAAACTGCATGCGTGGTTTATAATGTATTTTAACCTAATACCAGTTACCAATGAAAAAGACAGATGATGAGACTTCTGAAATTCTCAACCTCATCTGACCTGTTACAGTATAGGAGAAGCTACACATATGTTCTTTTTTAGTTCTTGGGGTTGGAAACAATTTGTGTATGTGTGTTTTAGACATAAGGTTCATGGCGTGGGCTCCTTCTGAAATGACTAGCTAGATGTCTGGATGACCATTTCTTAGGGAAGTTATGCAAACGCATTTTGCTGGTAAATTCAAACTTGTCCAAATCACTTTCTGCAAGAAAGTTTTGGTTAAAAAGACCTTGACTTGGAATGTGTGTCAGTTCCAGGATGAAAATTCAGCTCAACGGGGGGTGGAAATGGGGAAGAGCTTAGGTACTGCTTCAGCCACTATTGTAAGATCTGGGATAATATGTTGGTAACGCTTGTGGTAACAGTTGAGCTAATATATTAGGGCCATCCAGACTCAGCTATTCTGCCTGGTTAAGACCAGGAGGTTAATTGGTTCAGGTGACTGCTGCAAAAATGAAGCTGTTGACTTTCCGTGAGTTCGCCTCTGCCATTTTTCCTTGTGGCAGCAGTCTTTTGCTGTTTTTCCTCAGTGTTTTTGAAAGGACTTAGCTTTTGTCCTGGTGCAGAACAGGAAAGCTTGAGAGCTTGAAAATATTAATGGAATGGAATAATTGTTTTCCTCTCGGTTCTCGTATGCAATTCTTTAGTTTTGGATCATGATGGGAGACAATTAGTAAAGTGGGATAAGTTACAGATTACACAGAAGTTGTTTATAAGCCTGTTGGGAGGTCAGGAGGTGTTACAAGAGGAAAAGACGAAAACATAAACAGCAGCACAGCACTTTTGGCAAATAAAAAAGGTCATTCTGTTTCCTGGTCCGAATGGCCATCTACATCACAAACAGTTGAAAATGGTGTAACGTGTTGATTATCCCTAAACCTTTACTTCCCTTGACAGCTCCTCTTATGCATTTGTATTTGTATAAAAAATCTGCATCATATTAGAACTTTTCAGTCTCTTATTTTTCATGTCATATAGTAAGTAAAACCTTTGTTGTCTTTTTAAGTGTCTTTTTCATTCTGAGTTGGGCAGAGTAAGATTTTTTTTATGTTATTAAATGAATTTTTAATTTAATTAAAGTATTACTTTTTAACTACTTTTTTTAACCTAGTCAATTACCAAAACGGGTATTTTTGTTAAGTGTTTTGGGCTTCCATGTTCAAATGTAAATGATTTAAGATTTTATAGTCTAGGAAAATTTGCGATTGTAGTGTTGTTTCAGGGATAGAATATTTTGGTAGGTTTTAGTTTTGTAGAAATGTGCATTGCTCTGGCTTCTCAGATCATATAAATTGCCTAAACATTTATGGCTTTGACAATGCAGTGACTGTCAGAGTTTATGACAGAAATTTTCATTCTGTAATATGGCATGCACTTGTGTCTGCTTTTAGAAGATGTGCATGCTCTGTATATTATATCTGACAGTAAAATTAAAAACTAAGGTAAAATCTTGAGACAAGCAGTATTAAGAAATCCAAGGAATGTAACCATTCCTGAGATGTCTAACAAAGACTGCTGCCATCTCTTACTTTAGAGATGTAGTAGCTTGCATCTCTTTTAGCATTTAAAATTGTGACTAGATATTTTTGCTATTTGAATACCAATCTGCTTCATATCTAATAAAACACTTTGTAACTGATTTTCCTGTGGAACAGATGTATTGAATATAGACTAGACTATTCCAAAGGAAAACCAGCCTACGTTTTGTTTTTTTTTTCCAAGAGAAGCAGATTGCAGATATCATCATTTCTCTAGATGGTATCTGCAAAAATTCCAGGGTTTATGTATTGTATTTTATAGATCTTATCCAAACAAATTGCTTATTTCCTTTAGTTGAGAGCTTTGTAAGGGTAAAGATCACAAAGTCTGGCTTGGGGTAGATGAAGTTCCGGCACTTCAAAGACTAGTCACTGGTGAACTTACTTAATTTCTAAACCTTTGCTATCAAAACTTGGGGGAAAAAATGATTTCCCTGTCAGAATTTTACCAATTGCTTTTCCACATATGCCTTCATTTTTCTCTGCTTTTGTACATTTTCTGTTAGGTTTTTCCCCAAGTATTTCTGATATAATAAAGTAGAGCCTTAGGAATTCCATAAAATACTTCAATTTTTGTAAGGAAATGTCTACAATATGAAATTATAAAATAAAAACATCAGAAAACTATTTAATGTTTGTCTAAGAAATATATTAAGTAATAATATATATTGTTTATATTCAAATGTCCCTTAGTCTCCTCAGCGTGCTGTGTCTCAGAACTTGAAAGCAAACATTCATCATCTGAGCTCCACTCCTCAGAATGCTCACTGCAGTTTTTGAGTCTTTATCCTCACATGCCACCTGGGACTTTCCTCCCTTTCAGATTTTATTGATGGTTTCAACTGAATTATACTATCTGAAGCCTTCTAATTTTATTTACTTCAGTAGATGGAGCATTTCTACCAGGCATCCAGTGTTTCATCCACTGAGTGCCATTTTTAGCTCAAGGCCTCTTCTGTAGAGGTATGAGGTATTGCTTTAACTTAAATTGACATTAAAGTTCATTTCAGTTAAACACATAGGGGAAAAAAATATCCACAGAGGAATTTTAACTGATCTAGTGACACCACTGCAAACTCTCACCTTTTATTTAAATCAGAGCAGTATTTTCTAGGAAAGTCTTCTCTGTTACCCAGTATCAGTTGTGGGGATCTAATTGCTAATCTAATTTTTATACAAATGCCCTTAAAACTTTGTATAGCAAGGAACTGGAACCCATATATGAGTCTATTACTGGTAGATTGCTTACATTAATACACATCCAAGTATTCTTGCGTGCCCCTGATTTAACTCTTTTTGCCACCTGAAGGGACTTGGGCATGTGAAGGAACTTAGAGGAGACAGGAGATTGCTGATCATGCAGAGCAACTGTGTTGGAGTTAGAGATTTTAGGAAAAAATTCCAGTACTGTATTGCTTTAATAGTGTTAATTATGTGGAAAGGAGGAATGAAATTCTGCTGTGCTGAAGTGAACAACAAAATGCTCATTCATTTCCATGGAGCCAAGATTTCACCTGAAGGACTTTCCTCTCCCTGTGAGATACTCAGATCTATAAGTGATGAAATGCTCATAAAAAACATGGTAAGTAATAAACTTCACTATCAACTAACATTTAAAATAGCATATTTATCAAATAACTTTTTAACACACAGTATGCCTAGGTAGCACTTTACAGGCATCCTACCTTCTTTTCTTGTGCAGTGTTTGGAACTGTTAAAGTGTAGATTCCACTTGTTGTCAGTCCAGATTTGAAAGCTTCAGCACAGTCTTTGAAGCTGATTTGCTCCTC
Source organism: Xenus cinereus (assembly GCA_025774025.1). Lineage (NCBI taxonomy): Eukaryota > Metazoa > Chordata > Aves > Charadriiformes > Scolopacidae > Xenus > Xenus cinereus. Next base: position 96,338,188 of record JAOXJK010000023.1, on the reverse strand, counting down.
TTTAGCTATGAAGTTGTTCTTAGCTGCTAAAAATACAATAGAAATTGAAGGCGTCAGAGGAGATGAATAGAAGTTACTGAGAAGCAATAAATTATGTACTCAGCTTAAAGCAGTTCTGAAAAATACACCTGGACCTGAAATAAATGGCAGATTGAGGTATTAATTATGTGTGTTGTTACTTTATATTGTTTAGAAACATTATGCTGATACGAGCATGTTTGCTTGATAGGCTGAAAAGTGCTGACACATTACAATGTTGAGTAAGAAAAGTTAGGATGTAGCATCTCATTCAGCTGAGCAGTTTCTGCTTCCATTCATTGCCTTTGCTGGACTCCTGCACGCACTGCAACCTCTGCATGCATTAACTGCTATTACAAACATATATAACTAGCAGCTAATGATATTAATAATGACTTTTGGCCAGTACTCTCATACTGTGAAATCTAACGTAAGAGTCATGAAATGTTTTATAATACAGCTCATTGGAATAACTACTCTTACAAAGTTTTAGCTAGTTTTTTTTGCCCCTGTGCTGAACAGGAACAACTTTGTATGCACCACGCTGAAGCTTGGTAGCTCAGCCCAATCCACTACAAAAACATCCCTTCTGGAATTCATTTGTGTAAAAAAATACATTTTAATATGCCTAAGCCTTCTTATTTTACAGAACAATCTAAGGCTCATCTTTTTGTTCAGTTCTTTATTAACTATGGAGGTTGGAATTTCCTGGCATTTCGCCTGCTGACTGATATTTCATATTTGACCCTTTTGGGGTTGGTTCTGTGTATTTTCCCTTTTAATTTAATCTAACAAACACGGCCAGTTAGTACAAAGTTTTAGGTGTCATATAAATACATGCTTATATTACAGTTGCTTATTATGTTCTTTTTAGCTTGCTTATTCATTATTTACCTGTTTACATGCTTTGCCTTAAATATAAAAATAACACGTTCAGTGTTTTAATTGCTTTTCCACACTCTATTGTTTGTATACTGTCTTAGAAGCTTTCCCTGCTAATTTTGTCTTTTTGGCAAACATTCATTATTTTTTCCACTCTGGGTTTAACAGTGTTGTAGCCAACATGACTTTGACTTGTTTACTTATTTGTGCACTAGCATAGCAGATAACATCAGCAGGAACATGTACAGCCTTGGTAATGGTATTTAAGGGGATAGTGTCAGTTATTAAGACAAAAAGCTCGGGGTTTACTTTGTTGAGAAAAACCTACAACATCATATAAGTTAGGACACTACTGAAAGGGAGGACTTCCAAACACCCTTTTCCTTTTTTGTGATCCAGCTTACAGTAATGTAGCCTAGTCCATCTGTACTGTCTTTTAAGTTGTAATGACAACTATTTTAAAATTCTCCTAGCATTTAATTTTAAATCCTTTTTTTAGAGGTTCTATAGCTTGTGTATTTCCAGCCCTGAGAGCTTTAAAGCAAACATGTCAGATTCTTTACTCTTTTATATAGAACAGCTATACCTTCTTAATTTGTCAAAGTTCCATATTAGACATGAAATTCAAGGTAAGGAATTTGTTCATTTTCTTAAATCCTGTTTAGCCATAAATTTCACTTTATGGTTTGTGTGGTTTTTTTATGGAGCATGTGAATCTGCATAAATTTGGAAGCCATGCTTGGTGGCTATGATTTGTTGCAGGGCTGTCAAGCATTTAGGGGTGAGATTACAGCCTATAAAATTCGCTAGGCTGAGGGATTTTTAGGATGAACAGGGAAGCTTCACTGAAGGACTGGAGGACTTCTGGGAGTCCCCCTGGGCTGGGGCTTTCTACAGTTTGGGGCATACACAGCCAGTAAAACCTGCGCCAGCACTGATTCCGTTGCCTTTAATAGCCACTATAGTTTATCCTTTGATCAGCTGTACGTGCAGAGAGCAATGAGAGGTGGCAGAAATAACTTTTGCAAGCCAGGAAGAAAAGCTACAGGGCTTACATCATGGAGTCTAACCTAGGTACGTGCTCCAGGGAGCGTGTATTGCCAGGTGAATGAATGCCATGTGAGATCAGTGATACTTGACATCTCTTTGTTTTGTTGAACCGCTGAAGAAGTGGGCAGGCAAACCAATATAAACCACAGGAGACAAGCAAAATGTTGAAAAGAAACCACAGAAATGTTGTGGTTGTTCCCCCCCGTACCCCTAAAAAATAGGTCAGTTAACTTGCAGAATGTAAGGCCAAAAAAATTATACTTTTTGAGAAGCAGAAGCATGAGGAAAGGGGCTGTAAGTCTTTATGGGTAATGTACACAAATTAGGGAATGTCACTCAAGTGATATAAGCATGTCTGCTTTTACTTACAGTTTGGTGTAGATATCATAGTAAGCAAGTTATGAACAGTCTCCATCAGATCATGTTGCTGTTTTTGCAGAACTGAGTTGTTTACTGTAGCTGTAACTAACTGCTTTTCTAGTTCTTCTATAATAGAATTCTGTCTGGCTACTAGGACTTGAAGCTGATCTTTTTCATCTTTTATGGACTTCAGCTGAAGTGTGTGCTTGTCTTCCATCTCAAGAACTCTTTTTTCTAGAAAGCTAAATAAAAGTTTACAGTTAGGCTCTCAGAAATATTTGTGAGTTGATGTAAAGAGAATCAAGCCTGTTGCAGAAGTTTCTTTCTTCATAAGCACTCAATTTCATTCTCTTATGCTGTGCATGCAGTAGAAAGCTAAATGAAAGCGGAGTTTAGTTTGATATATATGCTTTAATTTATTATATAACTAATTGGTACATTAATTAACAGCATTATTGAGTATAGCCTGTATCGCAGGCTTTTAAAGTGTAATAGTTGGGTGTCTGATAATTCAGTATTATGAAAGGAAAGATACAGTTTGGTTCTGAAAAAAGAATAGTAGTGCTGGAAGTACAGGGAGTGTAAAATGGATCTACACCCGAAATAACCATTACTTATGGCTATGAAGTGTCTTGAATACCATTCTCTCACAGGTTAGGCATGAGTGAAAGATTTCATGTTTTTACCCGGTTAAAAGCTGAAACTTATTTAAAGATGAACTTATGAATATTTCAAATGTCCTGTAATTATAATAAAATATATATTTAAATAAATGTTAGGCTCTTAAGACAGCAAAACGTGTAAATAGTTACTTGAAGATGTGTTACCCATCTCCAGTTCTGGAGCTGGCATAAGTAAGTGACTGGCTGGAAAATTACTTCATTGGTAATTGTTGTGATGCAGACTTTGAGAAAGCTGATGTTAAAAGGTGCATGGCTGGAAATGAAAAGTTCACCTAAAATCCATTACTGTTACTGAAAAAAATCCTGAACCCTGTAATTATGCTTCAAGCAGATTAGCTTGATTTCAGATAATTTTTTGCCAGGTGAGAAATAATGCTTTTGTGTTTATGTGGGTTTTACAGGGGTCTGCTGAGTTCAAAACAAAAAAAAGAAGTGACATTTTAAAATTCAGTATTTACTCTGCTTTCCATTTGATAAGGATGCTTGTTTTTATTAGTATGGTAGATAAAATCTTTAGGAAGCATATATAAATGTAGTATAGTAGTGAACAAAAATGTCAAAACATGTCTCCTGTTTTTTTTAAGCTAATTCTTTTAAAATAAAAAGCACTTTGCGCATATGGTTCTCATTGAAAAACATGTCTTTGAAGGAGAAAGCTTACTGTTATTGCTCCTTTTAGATTTCTCTGTGAACTATTTATTGCCAAAGGTAAAATAAGACCCTGGTGATATGAAAATGAAACTAGCTGAAAAAAGGTATGAGCCTTTGGACAGCAGCTGACTGCAGAAATTTACAGGAGCAATAGTTGGTTATCAGTCTGAATTTCAAAAGATTGATTAGTAAGGAATGTTGAATATAAGTAGTATTTGACTTTTCTCACCAGGTTAGAAAAAAAATGTGGTAATGACATGACTGCATGTTAGGATAGCTGTGTACTACATGGAAATAGAATTTTAGAGATGTGGTTGCACTGGCTTAGTTTTGGACAGGCTATACATAATCACAGAATCTTCTAGGTTGGAAGGGACCTTCAAGATCATCTTGTCCAACCGTCAACCTAATTCTGACAAAAAGC
>JAOXJK010000023.1:96309130-96334020 GCA_025774025.1 Xenus cinereus | reverse complement strand
TCCAGCCAGTTTTTAACCCAGCGGAGAGTATTCCCATCCAAGCCATGGGCAGCCAGTTTCTCCAGGAGGATACTGTGGGAGACTGTGGGGCCTTGCTAAAGTCCAGGTAAATTCATCTGGGTAAGTCTAAAGAAGAATATGAATTGACTACAACTACAAATTGAGGTACTGAGAACTATTTCAGTTTTAACCTTAAGTTCCTCATATAAAGGAGAACTTTAGATAATGAAGAATGATATATAAACAGAACACAAGAAGAATAAACCTGCATGATTCTCTAGGCCTTTTATTTTATATGACCCATGTAATGAGCATAACTAGGTGTGGGGAGCTTCTGTACAAGGCCTTATTTTCCTACTTGAGTATATTTATTTCTAAAACCATTAGAAGGTCACTTCAGGGAACAGTGTTTTATTGGTTTGATAGGCAAACTTACCTGTTTTTTTCTTGCAATTTAGTTATCTCGTTGGTCTGATCTGAAATCTGTCTTTCTAGTTTGTTTGTTGAAAGAGAGTGTTCCAAAAGCTGAAGTTCAAGTCTGGTTGTCTGGTTTAATACCTAAATAAAATTTGTAAAAATATTTGAAAATCAGTACACTTCCTTTAAATAAACTGTAACTTTTTTATGTTGTGGAATTATGCAAATCTCTACTTAAGCCTGTAATTAAAAAAATATTTTTGAACATTTAATTTGGGCACAAATGCTGATAGAATTAGAATGAAGAAGAATACACAGATTTGCACTAATTTTGTTGTTACGCTACCATATATCATTGGAAGTATTTCAGTAGTATGCTACGATCAATGGCTGAGAGTTACTGTGTACTTTAGTCTTGCTGTTATGCCTTCCCTGCTGCTATCATATTCTTATTTCATTACTGGAACTATTATGGTTGTTGTTCAGAGAATAATTTGATTTGTTTTCTCAGTCTGGTGTAGAATGTAAGTACTTTGTGTATCTCTCCCTGGTTGAAATCTTGGCCCAGTCCTGAAATCACTAAATAGTTCCCTCTTAGCTATTTTCCTTAATCCCAGATGATGTCATGTGAACCACACTTTTGCTGATTCGTTCCTTGCATTTTAATGTTACCTTTTCTGTATGTATTGTTTACTGTCTAAATTTATTTGTATCTTTAAATGAAGGAATGCGAGTATTAGGAAACGTGGAAGATACTTTTCTGTTTGTATTGGATTGCATTACTTTGAGGCAAGTTTTCTAGAAATATTTTCTCATTGTTTTAGAACACCTTTTTTTAATTCAGCAGAATTTGGCTTTCCTCGGCAGGAAGAATTGATTACTCATGTCCTTCATGTTTAACAGTCATTCAGGACATGATTTCACACTTAAGTGTAATTGAAAACTATTGCCAAAAGTAAGTGTCCTTGAGAGAGCAATTGTTTGGTTAATTTCCTTATGTTGTTAATTAAGCCATTAACCCAGTCACCAGTAATTTCAAGCAGAGAAGGAAAGTTACAGTGATGATTTTCTTCCTCTAAGCAGAAAATAATTGAAAAATTTCCATGGAGACATTGCTGTGAATGAATAAATACATTCTCTGATCATGTGCAAAATACTGGGCTCCTGAATAATGCAATCAGAAAGTTGAATTCAGTACACCTGTGGGCTATGAACTGTCAGTTTATCGAAGAGTTCACAAAGGCTTGGTTTGGGTTCAAAAAAATAATTTAATTCATTGGATTATTTCTACAGATAGTTAAATGTCTAAAAAGGATTTTAGGTTTTGCATGTTGTGAACATTATATAAAATGTCTTATTGTAGTTAGTGCTTTTCAATTAAAGCAATAATTAAACCCATTAATATTTTTTGAAATAATTTAGAGAATAATATATAGAGTAGCAAGTTTATTTCTATGTGAATACACTTTTCTAGTAGCCTCCTCCTAATTCCTTTTTTTCTTGATTCATCTCTGATTTGTTTCTTTTTCCCTCTGTTAAATAAAAATAATATAGTGCATTTTGCTGGAAATCAACTATTATTCCACTTACAGCATCTGTGAAAGCATTCATTAAAAAGAAAAAAAAAATGTAAAAAAACCAATTAGCCTGGTAAATGGAACAAAGGCAGTTTGAAGGAACTCTCCTTTAGCTAAGATCTGGTGGTGAGAGGTGAATAACAACAGAGGTACACAACGAGGGCTGTATAAAAGCATATTAGTACCCAAGTGATGTTTGGATATAGTATACTAGTTTTAAGTATATTCGCTTTAAAGATGAATGTAGCATGAAGTATGCTAGACATACTTCAAATCCTGCTGTAATGGAAGTCTTTCAAGCGACAACAGCGAGCTCGAGATGGAACTATGTATTACCAAATACGAATGTTTCCTTAAGATGGGTAGACTGTTGGTTATGATTGACTTCTAATTGTTGAACTAATTGTAGCACTAGACTTTGTTAAACGTATAGTTGTAGGCGTCTGGGAAGCAGAAGCATTTTTAGGTTGAAATTCATTACTTACTTGTGCTTCAACATCTGTTAATTTGCGGGTCTGTTCAGCTGTTTGATTTAGTAAGTTTGTGCCTATTTCAATCATTACTGCAGTCTGGTTCTGCACTGCAGTTTGCTGGATCTCTACCATTTCTTTCTTCATACTGTCTTGGATGTAATTCTCAAGCTACATGGGAAAGGAAAGAGAGAAGATAGTTGCATTCTTTAAATGTTGGGGGGGTGGGGTGGGTAGTACAGTAAGCCTGCTGGCTGCCTTGCTAAACAAATGTGTTCCTTGTCCTTGCCTGTTACGCATTTATGTGAAGTTTCCCAATGTGTTAAGCTCTGTGAGAGGAAAGGCATATATGACAAGGAATGTGTGGCCACCCATTTTCTAAAGGCAGGAACAGAGATTTGCAGGAGGTAGGTAGAAGGCACGGTGGCGAGAATGCTGGTGGGCGCTTGGAAGCTTTTCTGCCTTAGTGCTCCCACCATTGCAACCATCAGAGAAGCTTCACCAGCTTTGGCAGCACTGGGAATTTTTTTGGAAGACAAAAGCTTAGGAGTTTAGTCATCTTCCTGTATCTAGACTTAAATATTTTCAAAAGCATTTTTCATCACATGACTATAAGTCAGAGAAGAGGTCAGATGTCATTTAACACTGTTATGTGCACATTTTTATCTGAGAGAATTTCAAATAAAGACATGAAACAGTAGGAAAACCTATAAATACTTTAAATGCTTAATATTTAGGAATGCAAAAACTCTTTTAAATACTTGATTCTGAAGTCATTTATGTGTCTAAACTAGTATGGCTTTGGTGGTGGTCATTTTATAATAGTACACTGCTCTGTTAGGAAAGCAAGGAGAAAATAAGTAGGAAGGAGAAAATTCAAATAACCTTTCTTAAAGTCTTTCTTTCCATGTGTCTATTCAAAAGTAGTCTGTCTTTTTTCCATGCTTCTTTAATATAATTTTCTCAATAACTTTGCAAATACTTCATATTTCCTTAATGAGTCATTGCTAATGTTTGAACTCTTAAAAATTGAGGCCACCCAATTTCTTTTTTTCATTGACTGGGGAAATTTCTAGAAAGTTCTAGAATCAAATTTCTACTTCACTTAACATTGTTCTAACAAGAGAACCATAATAATTTTTGAGCTTCATGCTGTACCTACAAAGAGGATACTAGCCAATAACAAATAACTAGTGTCACCAAGCACAAATTATAAAACATCACCAATTCCTAATCTAAGAAAAATGGTAAAACATGTTGATATCTTGATTTTTTTTAAATATTATTTTGATAATGCTACCTTGATATGAATAATGGTTTGTAGTGAGGAGGAGCTGTAGCCATTACTGTATGGCTACTTTTCGTATCAGTGAGGAAAAAGATTTAATATTCTATCAAACCACTGTTCAGATATAGCTGGTCAGAAGTGGAATGGCTAAAAATCAACTGGCAGATTGGTTTCCCCCTTAAATATTACTTAAGCAAGGACTGGATTATTTTGTTTTCCTGACTTCACAATTGTTTTTTAAAAAGTGGCAAATGAAGAAAAGAAGTTGAAACCTCTAAAACTGGAGGTACATTCTTAGTTTGAAGTAAGCATTATTACTTTTTGTCCAGTGTGACCAAGCTTTCAAAGCAGTATTTGTGCGTTTGCTCCATTTTAACCTGTGCAGCTGGTGAATTGCAATGCACAACAGAGATTTCAGACCTGGCACAAGCTTTGACCTACATCTACTACACTCCTGTGTAAGTGTGCTTACTTTTCAGGTGTACCACACGGATTTAAAACTAGCCTTTAGACACCTTTAGATGCTCTTTGCATAACACCTTTTTGAATGCTAAAAGTAAGCATACAATCAACTGGGATTTGCTGTGATAATTTAACATATCTTCAGTCTCCATCACACTATGGCAATTAGAGTTGTTCCCTATTTGCAGGACCAGTTCTTAAGGGTTACCTTTCGCTCCTGGATATTCCTCATTTTCAAAAGCTTCCTCACCCAGAGACAAATCCAATTTGACCAAACATGTTGGGTTTTTTTTCAAACCTTGATGACATTTTTTAGGTCAGCTGCTTCTTTTCTGCTGAACTAAGATCTGTGGCTTTTAATTATGTAGTAAGGGTAAGACATCTTTGATCCTTAATGATTAGGCCATGAAATGTTGGAGTATAGCAATAATTCAATTTAAAAAGTCAACATAGTCCAAGGAGATGTGCAAAATTCTGAAGACTTTTATATAGATAAAAATAAGGAATTTTTCACTGAAGTTAGATGTTGCTCCGTGAAGACCATGAACAATTAATGTGTCCCCCTCTGAAAATGCTAGAGATCTGGGGATTAAGCAACTTATATGAATCCAAATTAACTTTAGCAATTGAAGCGGGAGAACTGAGCATCATTGTGGACAACTTGGAAAAGACCTTTGCTCAAATGCATCTCCATTAAAAGAAAATGAAGGGAGATCTCCAGGATGCATTTTATTTGCCTCGGTACCACAGTCAGGTATTGTAATGCCTTTATAAAGATCAAGGATATGGCCTTGCCCGGCAGACTCATTGCATATCTGCAGATCGAAGGGGACATTGGGAAAAAAAAAAAGGAGGACATACAGAGGAAAAAAAAAAAGGAGTGAGACATCTCAGGTACCAGAGAGCTACCATATGAGAAAGCATTGAAAATACTGCATCGTCTTTCATTTAGAAAAAAGGCCCGCCAAAAAAAAAAAAAAGAAAGCAAGCAATAAAAGAAGGAAATAAATAGATGAGCAAATAAAGATTGATCAAGAGCTTTGATTCTTTCATAAAATAATTGTGGATATTAAACCTCATTTTTCAAGGTTGGTTCTGACAAACAGAATCTGACAGAATCTCTGAGCAAAGTCATCTCTGCAAATAGGATTACAGAACTGCATGACTTCTTTGAAAATGTTATCACTGAGTTATTCCAAAACACACTACTAGAAAAGGAGTTAATTCTGGTCTTAAAGGTAAGGTAAACATTTTATGGTAGGCTTAGGCAATTGCCCAGTTAAAACACACAGCTGTAAGGTTGCTCTGATTACAGTACGCAAAACCTGTGATTACAATTTGAGGCATCTGGTGGTTCTGGTTGCCAGATTTTTATACCCCGTGTCACTGTGCTTGCACCCTTAGAAAGCAGTTTTGTCGGGCCACACAGATCTGCATTTTCCTAATTTATCTTATTTGAAAATCTGTAAGTATAAGCCTATCTCCAAGTACCTAACCTCTTTCAAATAAAATCTCATTCATGTGATGGATTCTCAATCATTGAAGTATTCTCCTGACTCTAGTTTAACAGTTTGTCTTCACATCTGTTTTTCAACTTAAAAGTATTAAATAAGTAACTTAGGGAATATGGTATTTCTGCTTACTTGAAAGCATGAAATATGAGCATCAAAAGGGATTTATTTTAAGATTTAAAGCCGGTTTCATAATCTAGCTCATTTATTGTAATTTAGAGCAACATGAAATATCAAAATGATATTGACCTATTAAGTGGCTTTGGAGCTTCTTGTGCGTTTTCCCCCCCCCCTAAAAATCCTACAAAGTATGATTACATAAACCCCTTCTGTTCTTTCCTTCACATTCACTAACCCTCTCCCATTTTTGTGCATTCTCTGCATGTACATGTCTAGAATCTCTTTTCCTGACCCGAGCCAAGATACGCCCTCATCCCGCTTTGCTTATATTCCCCCCTCTCTTCATCATACAACGCAAAACTGTAGAAAGTAGGACTTTTTATAGCTACATTGCATAATTTTTTTAGTGGCAGGTGCTTACTTTCGTCTTTCTTCAAAGTTTAACGGAAGAATTACTTTCATCCAAAATGCCAAAATCATCCAAAACCATCTCCCACTGACCTTAGCAAGAGCAGAACGTGTTCCCATCGCATGCTCTCAAAAAGCGAGGCTCTTGGCTTTCCCTGAGAGGGAGGTGGAAGAACTTTTTCAATACAGGCTCCAGTTAAGGCAGCCAAGGCTGAGCTTCATCAACACCACTGAGGATTAGCAGCGATTTTGCAAGACTGCCGTCCTTTGTGGCACACTTCTTTGTGGAGTACTATTCATCAGCTCCTGCCAAGGAGCCTCCTTCCTTTATACACAGTAGCACACTCAAAATTTCTGAAGGGGGGAGAATAGCTTGGATCATTTACAAGAGGGAAGGGCACAGGAATTAAATGCTTCAGTCCTCATCCATGAGTTCAGAAACTTGGCAGTTTGGTTTGTGCAGCATGTCTGTCTTCTCCAATATTTTGCTCAAATTTGGAAGGTGCAGCAGGGATTATTTGCCAGATTTCTCCTTTGCCGCATGGCTTGTTATGGGAAGATAATTTTTAATCTCTTTTTAATTCAATTAATAGCTGGCATGTAAGACTTGTGTTGATACATGTTAACCTCGATTACATGATGGTTATTCTGGGCAAAGTAATTGTCAATTGTAACTGACTATTAGTGATGCATCTTCTTTGAGAAATTCTGCTTTTGAGGGAGTAAGTCAATCAATAAATCCTATCTAAAGGAAATTGCAGGGGAGAGGGAAAGAAGTGTATTAATATGTTCAGATTTGAAAGAAGGAATAGTTAGTTGATAGCATTACAGTGATACTTCATGGGATTTTTTCATGTCACGATTTATTTTTTGTGTAAGGCTTTGGCTGGCACGTATTCTAGAAGAAATAAAACATAAAAATGAAAGCACAGATGGGAAAAAGCATGTCTCTTAAAGTATGCTTAAATTGCAAAAGCAGCTGGGAAAACTGAAAAAAATAATTTCGCAATTAAGGTTTGTAATATAGTTATGGTGATACATTTTTAGAGAGACAAAATTCTCTAAGGTCATCAATTTGGGGCTTTATTACTTCAAATCATATAAAATCATAAAATTTGATGAAAATACTTCAGCTAAGTTGCCAAAAAAATGAGGACAGATCAATCATATTGGAGCACATTCCAAAACATTGCTTTTATAGCCAAGATTGTCTTTTTTTAAGCGAGCTTGGAATTGGCAGGAAAGAAAAGACAACATGTAGAGTATGTGTTAAAAGAAATTTGTTTTCTAACCACTGGCAGAGACAGTATTAATCTTTTATGAAGAGTTGCCAATACTTATTTAAATGAAGAGCCTTCCTGATTGCTATTGTGTAGTTTGCGTCCATATTACAGCACAATTTTGCAAAGAGTCAATAACTCTGCATTTTGTAGACACTTTAACTTACCATTTTTTTCATTTAAAGTTATAAATGAGGTTTTGTTCTTTGCTGCCAAATGGTTAGTCTGTACTAATTAAATGGTCATGTTCCTGGAAGCATTTATAGCTATATGAACACATACATCCCTTCTTTGCCAAATGCTACCCCATGCAACTGGTACAAATGTTACTGGCTGCTGGTTTTATCTTACATAATTTGTCACTTACTGGAGCCATCTTTCCAAATAAAGTTTGGTGATTTTCTTAATCTTTATAATCTGATTCTATCAACTGTGACATTTATTTTCAGAGAGGTAACGTTAATCATGAGTTTCTACATGTTTTCTATGTCCCTTAGAAGAAGTAGATAGATGGTTGGAGCTGCATGATGCTTCGTATTCACCCCTAAGATAATCAGAATCTATCAAGATCTTCTGTCCTTGAATTAAATATGGATTACTAGACTAAGCAATTTACCACTTTCAGCGAATTCATCTATAAGTTTGAGAAAATTCTGAAAGCACTGTTTTTAGGCTTTCTCACAACTTCTCTACTGAAATCTGAATATAGTCTTACAATAAAGCATCCATTCTAAAACTGTACCTGCTAGGAGAAATAGCAGAGAGGTCAAAGTTTATCTGCAGTCGTATCTCTATAGCCCTGTATTTAGATCAACAGATTCGTTGCATGAAAAATGTCATTAGCCCCATAAACTCAGCAACCGCTGTGTGTGATACGCTGTATGAAGCTCAGCTGCACTAGGGCTGTTCATTCTATCTAGCAGCTGATTGCTGGTCAAACGGAGAGGTCATACACCTCCGTGCCCCAGCCAGCTCCTCTTCCCTTCCTTGCACCAACTCTCACGTTTGTTCCTGGAATTTTGACTAAGCCTGGAGACGCTAACCTAAAATAAAACAAGGACAATTTCCTGTCAAGTTTGTGGATCTCTCCTAGATGTCAGAACTCTTACTGAGGTAACTGTGGTGGCTGATAGTGTAGAAAAGTCATTTTAAGAAGTAATATGATTTAAAATTATTTGCTAGAGTTTGAAATACAGACTTTGCCTAATACTCTCCTAAGGATATCGGTGCATTGTGGGTCATTATCTTCCTCTGATTACAATGACAGCTGATTGTTTTCCTGCCATTAATCTGTAGTCTTAGATCCTTCATATTCTTGGTAGCAGCAATCTGATAAATATGGAATAATTTAACTAAAACTAGCTTTCTTCATATTTTCGGGGGGGGAACCAAAGAATACGCATAAGGTTTCCATGAGAAACAGCTGTATACCTATTCAGACCCTGATTGCGCTTAGTAATTAATTTAAAAAATAGTTCAAAGAAGTATTGAACAGGTTGTTTTAGAATACATATTACATGCTTAGTCATCTAATTTAGATACAGAGAAAATTGCCGGGGTAGTGATGTGTCTGCAGTGTTTTTCCCCTAATTTTTGTTTTGAATTTCCAAAAGTGGAGTAGATCCAGTAGAAAACCTAGCAACAGAAAGTACAACAAGCAAATACAAGGCATTTTTCAAATATGCACTGAAGCTAAAGTGTTTGACATATTTTAAGCTGTCAAAAGCTTTTTGAGTTATTGTTCCTGTATCCCTACTAAAATTGTCCTGTGCTTTAATCAAAACTTATCTTTCTGATAAAAAAGGAACTTAATCAGCCCTTCCAATACCTATGGTCATCATCCTGACATTTTGTTCCCTAAGATGTTTAGTTTTTACACAAAAGTGAGCAAGATGGAAAAAGAATTTAAGCATCCATAATCAATTTTGCTTAGTTCTAGTGACAGTACAAATTAAGAAAACCACTGATGAGTCTCATCAGTTCTTTTACTTTTTCAGAGTATAGATGAGACCTTCCTACTCATCGTACTCTAGATGTCTTGAGTTGTCTTTAACCAAGTAGCACTTGGTTTTAGTTGCCTCGCCCTTGTTTCAGAGTGGCAGTGTTCTTTGGATTGTGGCCACAGCTGGTTTCTTCGTGAGCCATCTGAAGTAGAATTTAGCCCAGAAATTGAAACATTTTTTTCAAACTCTGTGCCACCATGAAACTGTCTCATTGTAGCAGATCATCTATATACACCACAGAATCCTTACATTTCTAATTCATTGATACATTTTTGTATATAAAGACCTAAAATACAGTTTTGTCAAAGACTATTTTAACAGACTTCACTTTCAATTAAAATACTAAATATGCAAATTGTTTATTCGTGGTATAATTGAAGTCTGCTCACTGGGTAGAGTTTCTTGGAGTAAGACTGTCTTTCGGTAGTCTTGAACACGGAAAACAGTGAAACGTAATGTGATCTTTATGAAAAGAAGAAAACACTCTCACAGTTTCATCACAGCAGTTCATATAGGCAATATGAAGTATTTTACCTACATGTATATACACACCACACATGCTGCTTAATATGCATGTATGTAATGAATGGAGCACCATATTGCCAGGCTCTCCATCTATTGGTGTTATGAAGATAAAATACTGTAAAAATGTCAATTTTGCAGACAGTTTTGTTCTCTCTGAAATAGTTTTTCATACTTGTTTTCCCAGTCTATCAACGTTAGTTAGAGTTAGAATAAAAATGGAAGAATCCCTATCCTTTCCAAGACACATTTATCTTGACAGACCTAAGGGAACACATTTTTAAGGGCATTGCATCAATCCCCATCAGTCAGACTTTAAGCTATTTTAAATCAGCTTTTAACAAAATGATATGTTTCTCTATGTTTTCTGAAAGTCAGTTATCAATTTTAGTAGCTTGTAACTTTTGGAAAAAATTAGTATACCACAGAAGAAAAAAGCAATCATGTCTGGAAAAGAGACATTTGAAATTGTCTTTTTTTTTCCTTTCTTTTTTTTCCTTTTTTTTTTTTTTTTCCTGGGGCAGGAAATCCCAACAGACTATGTGTTGTTTCTCAAGGGAGGGAAAAAAATCTTTTGGGAATGTATATGGGAATGCTTGAGATGTCTCTATGCTATTAGCTTCTTACATGCCCCATCGAGCATGTCTGCCTGGCCAGACCTCCAGCTAAGAATTTTCTCTTATCTCATTTTCCTGTCAGCAAACAAAAGGTGAAAGTAACAATCGTAAGTGAATACTAGCTGAAAGTGAGCTGTGATTTATTGGAAAATATTCAAGGTAAAATTATGTAATAAAATACTAAAAGTTTAAAAATGCTAACTCTTAAAGTAGTAAATACAGACTTTAAAGTAAATTATATGCAGGAGATGGTTCCGTTAATGCCACTTGTGCACTAAGTGAAAGCTTAGCAGCTTATTCTCATGTCTGATTATGTCTCATTTAGAGGAAGCTGTTTGTTATGCTTTTACAATTTACACTTTCTAGAAGGAGGAAAATATCCCCCCTTCATCGGCAATAATCTACTTGAATAAAATGAAATATTTCCTTGATATTACATGAAACTAAATGCATGAAACGCCTTAATTGTCTGCGCAGCTATTTATGAAGAATGACTTTCACTCCGTGTTGTTGACTGGAGGTATTTTGTACCTAACACTAAAAAGTATTACAGCATGATCATACTTTCTACTGTATGTTGTGAACTAATGACAAAAGTTACCGTCAAACTGATGACCTAGAAAAAAAGCAAAAGAGTGCACAGGAAAAGGGAAGATGAGAACTTTGAGAGATGAAACTACCCCAAAGGATGTCTTAGAGTTGAGCTCCCACCATTCCAGACACTGAGCTTGTATTGTACGTGTGATATCGCACTACTGCTTTCCTAACGGTGCATGTGTTTTCACGTGGTTTGCCACTTGGAGGATGACATAGGTTCTTTATATTATATATGATGCATATACTTTTTACGGTGCCTATTTTTAGGAGATCTAAATAAAATTGCAAATGAAAAAAAATGTTAATAGAAACTAAATAGTCCACTTGACAAACCTTTAAATAGTATGAATTTCTGTATTATTAAAATCAAAATTTAACAACAATATCTTCATAACTATAATCAATTACGTGGTGATTAACCGTTCTTATTAAGGGTTAAGGATATCCATTAAGGCAGTAATCTAAGATTCTGAATCACCATTTTTCAGGATCACAACTAAGTACTATTTCTCTTAGAAATCAGGGAAGGAATTCATAAAGTTCCCATTAGTCTAAAAATAAAGAACAAATAAATAAATAGTGTGAGTCATGAATGGCATTTTGCCGAAGTTCAGTAGCACTGAAGCCAGGAAGACAAGAAGCCAATGATGCTTCTGCCATTCACTGAAATGAATATAAATATTCCTCGTTATAAGCAACAAGCCACCAACAGTCAAAATTAGGAATCCTTATTTATGAACAGGACAAGAAATACTGCCAAACAATATTTAATTTTTAAATACTAGGTTATAGCATTGGGTTATAATTTCACAAATTAAATATTCAGACTTTTGGAGACAAGCCTACATGTTTTCAGTCATTTTTTGCATGCTACCATCAGGGAATCAGGACTTTACCAGGCTGGTTTAAGATGAGATTTGAGCCCACATTTGAATAAACACTTGCTATCCCAGATCTAAAACAATCCTTTCCCATTTGTGCATTTTGTCCATTCCACTGAGCAACAGGCAGCTAAAATAAACTTCCTATCAGGTATGCTTGTGGGGGTACTTATGACATTTTTTCATGTTGGCTATGTAGCCTTATAAACTTTATGAAATTTTTAGTGAATCATTATCTGTCACAGATTTTTCTTAATATGAAACCATTTGTCTTTTTTCTCTCGACTCACAATGTCAAGTGAATTTTTTATTAATTCCTCTTTCAACAGGACAGCCTATTTTCGAGAATAGCTCATGATGTGGTGGAGCAAATCATAGTGCAATTTTTTGAGGAAATACAAAGCAAATTTCTCCTTTCAAAATACATTATTGGGGAAGTGCAAAAGAGCTAGGCATTCACAGTTCATTCTCAGCATTGCTTTCTAGGGAAGCAGTCATCTTGCATTCCACTTCCAACCAGAAGGAAGAATGATTCCGAGTTCAAGGATCAAACTAGTTAGGAAGCTGTGGAACACAATTAGTCCCTTTTGTAAGCTATAAAACTGGGTGTCTCCTGTTTCAAAGCTGCGTTCACAGAGCATCTTTCAGCATGAAAAATAATTAGATTTTTTTTTCAGACATCACAGATAAAGGAAACCGAAAGCATTTTGAGTAGTTCTTAAACTTTGCAACATACTGGCTTCTAAATATAGTTTATGGAACTCTTGTAAGATTCTTTTTCTTGAAGAAGAAGCCTCAATGATGATGCCACCGAGACAGAAGCAGTCATTATTTGAGCTGAAGGCCTGCAAAGTTCTGAACGCTCAAGACTTTGAGACAGTGCACGTGTCAGTTGCTGATTTCAGTTTTGACTGAGTTTCTCTACTAAGAACTCATGCACTGATTTTCCTGTACATTTGCAAAACAAACAAAGAAAAAAAAATTAGAACCACAGATTTCCTCCCTTAAGTTCTGTGGTTCTTTTTTAAAGACATGCTGAATCTTTCCCTCCACTGTTTCCATAGCTAATATGCTAGATGGACAGGGCAGATGATGTGTCTGAAAAGCTGCTACATTTTCATCACCAGTCTGAAAATTGCTTACGTGCCAGACCAGACCCATCAGAGAACTTCCCTGAGGTTTCAAAACACTGGGCGGGGAAAGCAGGACCCTAAAACCAAAATGGACTTGACTGTGACTACAGAAAGTACTATGTTTTGCCCTAAGTAAGGGAAGCTCAGGTGATCACCTCCTCTTAGTTAAAATACTAAGCATCTTGATGTGTTCTTGTCAAATTACACTTATTTATTTTCCTTTGCTGTTCCATTAGCACAGTTGAGAGTCTTTAAAGCAAAAGCTTGTGAGGAATTCCGTGCTTGAAAGATAAAACAGGAAGCTACTTGTTACGAGAGGACAAACACAGATATTTGGAAATAAGATCAGCACGTATAGGCAGCATATTGCAGAAACAAAATGTAGTGCGTGATGCATTGAAAAAATAAATTTTAAACTATGTAATCCTGATAAAAAATGTTGGTTTTTTTTTTGGCCTCAATAGCTAG
Source organism: Xenus cinereus (assembly GCA_025774025.1). NCBI lineage: Eukaryota > Metazoa > Chordata > Aves > Charadriiformes > Scolopacidae > Xenus > Xenus cinereus. Next base: position 96,320,266 of record JAOXJK010000023.1, on the reverse strand, counting down.
GATTATCCATCTAAAAGCAAGCAGTTTAGTTTGCTGGCACAGAACCAAGAAGAAAAGTCTTTCCATTGCTTCCAGAAGTTCCTCTTTGTCTCTGGTGCCTCACTGAGCACTCAGGCAGTGATGGAAAGTCGCCTCTTGAGCTGAGTTCCAGTCGTTGCTACCGAAAGCCCGAAGCCAGGCAGCTGCCAGTTGGTGCCCTTCTGTGAAGACCAGAAACCGAAGCCAGATCCTTGCAAAACAAACTAAGCTATTGGCATTAACTATAATAGAATAGGAGGAAATATCAGCAAAAATGGCCGAGAACCAAAGCTATGCACTATAGGATTGGTATTTTATGGGAGGAAACTGTCCCAGTCTGTCAAGATCTGATGGGATGGGCCACTGAAAAAGGAGACTTTGAATTTAATTTCAAGAGAGTCCCTTGGATGCAAGACTCTCTTCTCAAGATGAGTAACCACATCTAGCAACAGAGAAAGTACAAAGTCATTGATACTGCATACAGCTAGCCAGAAAAATAAGCTATCTGTCTTAATACCCAGGAGAGTATGCAGGTAGGTAAGGATTAAAAAGAAATTTAACAATGAGGACAGAAGGATCCAGAACTGAGAATCCTAAATGGTAAGGGAAGTAGAGAAAAGAGTTCAGACTGGACAGCCAGGAAGCTGAATGGTCGTAACGAAGGGAAAGAAGAAAAAAAGAAAAAAAGGAACTGAATCTGTGTAAGCAGAATTTTTAAAATGGATGCGTCAGGGATAGGAATTCATAAAGGCAATGAGTATCAAAAGGGGCTGAGGGAAGGAATTGTCTGGTTGGCTTGAAGGTTAAAAAACATTGTGAAGTTGGGAGGAAATTCACTCAGGAAAATGGTGAGTGCGAAGGGCTTGACTGGATGAGACTCTTGGGAAATGTTACTCCCACATGGACAAGAGGGAAAAGAAAAGGAAAATGTTTATTTCCTTGTGATTAAAATTATCACTCCTTTTTCTATTCCTGTATTTCCAATAGAAACCATATTTTACAATAGTTATAAGTGGTGCATATGAAGTAAGCCTTACAGCACGTCTGATTTACTGGTTTACTCCATTATCAAATTCAAATAGTTTAAAAAAGAAAAGTTTTACTTTTTGAGTCAAATAAGTTTTTAGATACATCAGATGAAATCTCAGTTTCACTAAATAGTCAGTGGGAATTTTTCTAGTTGCCTAGAGTGGAGCTAGGTTTTTGTAGGCTGTCCTCAGAGCCTTTTTAAAATAATAAAGTTTACCATAACAAAGAAGTTGAACTCAAGACATGGGTAAGTTTTCTCTAGATGCAAGTCAAACAAACTGATGTGTTAGGGGCAAAAACCAAGGTACTACTAACTATATATTTAAACTTTCTTCTGTAGCTGGTAAACTGTAGTTGTCAGAACCCTTGCTTGTACGCGGTAAGATTTCAACAGGGTCAGGTTGTTTATATTTGTTGCAGTTCATACTCTTTTCTAAGGCTTAGGTTATTAGTCTTGGGCTTTACCTCCTAGTTATTTGAACTTTGTTTCCTCATGTCAGAGTAGCTTTCAGAAAACATTCCCACTAAGGCTCTAGTAGCAGTTACAACAGGGTTTTTTAATTTACTATTACTTTATAGGCAATCATTGTATCTGACAAAAAATCTGGTATCAGGATGGAAGTTTGACATAAGTGAAACCACAGGGATGGTTAATATGGTCAAAGTTCAGACCTCACGCAAGGAAGCTTAGTCTTATAAAAGTCAATTCCTGAGAAGCAGAAAAATACAAGATTTTGTCTGTTTTTACTTGTTCACTTAAGCTGTCTTTTGCCTACTTCATCCATTTTTTTTGGAAGTTGCATTAAAAAACTGGAAGTTGATGTTCCCTTCGAATAGTTGAATTACCCTGTCTATAGAAAAGCTTTCTGAAAAGAAAAGCAAAAATGTGGAAATTGTTTCATTAAGTCTTCACCAGAGGATTTTCTTGAATATTGAACTGTCTCTATGGACAGGGTATTCATTAACACAATAGGGAAGTACGTCAAGCGTGTCTTCCATTGGTACATATATTTCGTTCTTCGTCTACAGCTTTTTTTCATGTTTGAATGTTGACTTTTTGCACAGCTGAGATTGTCAGTTGACAGCTGATACTGTGGAAAAATGAGGCTACTGCTTCTTGGCTGACTGGCACCCCCTTAAGGGGCTGGTTTCTATTCCACATCAAAATAGGGGGTTTGAACCACTACCTTGCAGGTGGTTACACCTTGCAAGTGGAAACTGGGGAGAAAATTGTTGCGCAGAAGCAGTTTTACAGAGCATAATGCTGTAGTTCCGAGGAAAGGACCTAAAGGCAGCGTATGAAGTGTCTTAGTATGAACTCTAGAAATTCTATGGATGAAGAGAAAATGATTTTTAGGTGCCAGCTATCAGAATTAAACCTCTTGGCTCACTCATATACCTCAGCGTAAGACTATACATCAAGTCACGGGAGGAAAGGCAGGCTCTGGTACCCTGACGTCATGTCACATGTAGGGGAGCTGCTGGTGGGGTAAGGGCTATGGCTATTGCCCAGGAAATGTCCTTTCCACTGAGCTGGGTGTCTCCCCATTCCCACACCCTGACAGAATGGAACAAAAGAGGCTTTTTCCTTCCAGGATCATGCACGTCAGGTGCAGGCCTGACCCAAAAAGCAAGCATAGCGATGAAGCTGATATCGTGAGTACAGGAGGTGAGTGACTCTCGATGCCTGCAGCGTGAGAATGAACAGGCCTGGAGAGCTGTTGTTTGCGTGGGGCTTAATACCTCTGTCATTTTTTATATTAAGAGATTTGAAGAAGATCCTACCATTTTTAAATGGATACAGTTTTTCCTTCTCCAAAGATGAGAACTTTTACCTTTTTTCCTGTCAAAAAGGTCTATTAGTGGAGTGATAATTAAAGATCAAACATTTGCCTACTGTGTTTTCATGTGGTTTTGACAAACGCTTTATTCAAAAAGGATACTAAAATATTGCTTCCGAAGTAGCTCAAATGATGACAGTTGTGTGATTGATTATGCTGTACCACACCTAAACGCTCTAATTTGCTAGTTTTGACTTTATACTGAATTACTCTGGTCCTCGTGTATGCTTTAGCACAGCTTTGAAATGCAGGTAGCTATTTTCAGTTTCTTCATAATTACATTATTAAAAGGCTCTACATAGTCTAAAAACTGAATTGAAGAATTTCAGTTGCCACACTGAGAGAGCTGTAATGTATCAAGCTAGGCTTCCCTCCCACCACCACCTCCTGGAAACCTAAATAGTAAGATGTCATAGCTAGCTATTCAGTAAAATAGTCTGTTGAGCTCTCAGCTGCGTTACCACAACACACTGATTTTAATCCCTGACCAAAATCAATGATAGAAAGTTGCCATGTTGTCCTCCAGAGGGTAAAGGAACCCTATATAGTTTCCTTATTTTTTTTTTTAAGCTCTATCATGACGCTTGAGACCTGAATACAAATACAAAACTGACAAGATATTTTTTTCCCTATGGTATTAAAGGGAGTTTGAGCAAAGTTAGGACGCTATATGTCACTTAACAGGAATCTCTAGAGACAGCTGAATTGGAAAGACAGTTGCTGTCATCTAAGAATTCTGAAGTATTTGTTCATCTAGAGAGGGAAATGTTTCATGCCTTACAGCTTCTGTGAATAACATAACTGTAAAGAATTCTAGATTTCCTCCATACTTTTGGTAACAGAGAGAAAAGTTAATGGAGAGAAGGTTGCATATTCTATCAGCCTTCTCTTTTTAGCACTAAGACCCCGTAATGACCTTAGTAGGCTCCTGGAAGATTATTAGATAAACTGATAAAGCTTCATATGGGCAGTGTAAAGACAGCAGAAAAGTTCCTGTAGCTTTCCTCTCTTTGTCCAGACTAAGCCATAACGTGCTGGAAGTTGGAATGAAAACAGACAGGTATCTCCTAATCATACAAATTGCAGGATACATTTGCTGAGCTTTCTAAACAACATTTAATTTTAGGCTTAACCTGTTCCACAAACAGCTAAAAACTAATAGGATTTTCAGTAATTACTTTGAATGTGGTAAGAATTTAAAAGAAAAAAAGGCATTTAAGGAGTAGTAATGTATTTTCCTAGGCAGCTTAAAAACTGACACAGTGAGTGTTTGCAGAACTATTTAGGTGTAGGGGTTTGTGTTTTTTTTTTTTTATACAAAACAGAGATCTGGATTTTGTAACTTTAAGAATTCTTTAACATTTCCTATGAGCTTAGTTTACTTGAATAGACTTTAAGTTCACCAAACAGTATTTCATTTATTCTCATTAGAGAATAAATGCAATTCTTTTTTTTTTCCTCTGCCCCATTTCCTAGAGATATGTCTGTTAAAGGAAATGAAATGATCACAGTATTTCCAGTTGTAAAGCAATTTTTCACTTTTGGTGTGTCTGTGAGGTTATTTGGCTTAATTTGTTCCACTGTGGAATGTGCCATATCTCTAAGGCATTTCTGAGTATTAAATTACTGTGCCATACCTTTTTTTTCCAGATGCTTAGTCCTATGGTATTATCTGATGTCCCTATTATTTTTTTCACCTGGCATTTATATTTGATTAGTCTGAGAAAGTCAAAGAATAAAATGGCAGATAAAATCATCTGTGCTTATTTCTGAAACTTCTTATTCAGTGCCATAGAAACTCTCCCTTTCTTGAAGGTTATGTCGGTATTTAAGGTCCACTGACAAATTATTTTCTCACTGGTTTAGCAGTTATTACCAGAGAGAGATTTCCCAGGGTGCATTTTCTATGTGTGACATCCTTGTTTCATATACTAGTACATACAGGAAATGTTTTCTTCTTCAAGAGCCATCTTCTCCCATCTTCCCTTCTGCAGTCTGTACAGGTATCCTTAAGGCTCTCATCAGTATCCTATTGCTAATTAGATACCAGAACCCTTTTTTTCTCTGAAGTACAACTTGCATCTTCTGTTCCAGGAAGAATTTTTTTTACAATAAGGGTGGTGAGATGCTGGAGCAGGTTGCCCAGAGACATTGTGGAAGCCCCATCCCTAGAAGAGTTCAAGGCCAGGCTGGATGGGGCTTTGAGCAACCTGGTCTGGTGGAAGATGTCCTTGCCCATGGCAGGGGGGTTGGACTAGAGGATCTTTGAAGGTCCCTTCCAATCCAAACCATTCTGTGATTCTATGATTCTGTCAGGATTTGGGAATGGAGAGACACCGAACTCTTTGGAAAGGCCATCAGTCCTGATTTGACTCTTGTACCTAAGCTGTTTTAACAAGTGGGAAGCATAATGTTTATCTAGCTCTCGGTATCATATTTGCAGCCTAGTCCACGTTTCTGCTTTCTGCCTATTGTCCTTTGATTCTGAGGCTTACAAATTTTAGTGCCAAAGTAGTATGCCAGGATGAGGGCTGTACAGCACGCTAGCTTTTGAACCTTCTTCAGCAATGCTGATAAATCTGCCTCTTCAAGGGGAATTTTTTTTTTTAAGTTTTCCATTCCTCTATTTCTCTGTCATCCAGGCTGAAGAGACAGACTGGACTTACTCTAGGGAGCTAATTAAGATAGACTGAGTCATCTGATGAAACTCTGGCTTTGCTAAGCTCCGGAGAAGTATCCGAGAGTGGCACCTCTCGGTTGCAGACACTAATCTAAGGTCTGAGACAATGTCTTCTAAATCAGTTGGCAGCATTTTGCATGTCTAACCCTATAATAATGGCAATGGTGGAGGAAGACAATCTTACTTTGCCCCCATCCTGGCTTTCAGCCAAAGCTATATAAAATTCCATGAAATAACACGTACAACAGGAGGTTCTTGCATTATAGTATGTAAAAGGTTGATAAATAAATAGTGGTTTGCTAAGCTGCCTTGGTTTACTGGAAGAAGTATTGTAAATCAATTAACGTATAATGTGGTATGTTTTCAAAACCACAAATAGTATGAAAAGGACAGGAAAATACAGTCACTGAAGATACCAGGTGTCATTCATACTGAAGGTCTTCTAGGCAAAATTCCATTCTAAGCAATACCTACGTGATAGCGTGTTTCTTGTGATTAGAGGTCAAGCAAATGATACCAGTTGTTTCCCTTGGTAAAGTATGGGGAGAGACACGTTACTGAATTTGATCATGACAAAAAAGGAACAGTAGCAGGATATTTTTAAGAAACACCATTCTGAACCACAGTCTCTGCAAAAGTTTCTAAGATATTCTAAAGGTTATGCTGTTAAGTTTTGTACATTAAGTGGGTATGCAAACAAAAAGGACTGGAAACTGTCAACTCAAGCAACTCCAGGCTCATTTCCTACATATGCACTTGAAGAAAGAGAAAAAAAAGAAGAAAAACAAAGCATTTGATGCCATTAATTAGTGGAGAAAGTCTCCCAATTTGCTGTTTGGATCAGTTAAAGATGATAAGTTTATGATCATATTAATAACAAAGAAAACACATGAAAATATATCTTGAATGCTAGTAAGAGACTAGCTCAGTAACACAAGCCTCTGTTTATCCCAAATTTTCTTGATAACGTCTTGGAGACGGCAAGCTCTCAACTTCAATTTTGTCTTGCAGATCTTGCACAATTTCATACCTATATAACCAATTTGGTATTTGTGGAATGATGCAGAAACAGTCTCTACAGCATAGATTTTAAGCACGTGCAAAAGTGTCATCTCAAATTCTTTCACGGAAATTTACCTACAGGAGATACAGCAATAAACTGCATAGTCAGATCATTTAAAGGAGCATGGAAACTTTATCCAGTAACATGTACTAATCTGAAAGTAAAAAAGTATTTTCTTTTAGGTCCTGCCAGTAGTCTTTTGCTTTGCAAATACACAGTTGATAGAGAGAAACAAGCACTTTTCACAATAAGTGAAAACAGATGCATTACTTAAGAAAGGAATGCAGCTCTTGATTCAGAGTCAGAATCATCTCTTGCGTACATCAAAATCCAACCCTGTACATTTGTCCTTATCCGTGGTGTGCAGATGTTTTTGGATGATGGCATGTCAGAATATCTTTTCGTATTTAAGATACGAAGTTCAGTACAAGTACGACAATAATTATAATGTTTCGTTGGCAATTACTCATCAAAAATTGTAAGCATTCATTCCCGTATATCTTAAAACATCTGATTTTTTTTGTGCTTAGGGAAGAAACATGTTTCAAAGTGACAAAGCTTCCAGGATATCATGACAAGGAAAAACAAATCTCAGTTCAGAGTATCCAAAGATAGTGCACCTCTATCAGCAAAGCGTCCCCCTCCTAGTCTGCCGGGATGCTTCAGGACAAAGTTCTGCTCTTAGGTTTAAACGTTGACTCCTGACACAAACTTTTATTTTCTGATCTTTTGATCTGCTGATAAACTACAAATAAATTGCCTATATTCCCTATCCTATAATCAATTTGTTCATACGTTGTTTTCAGCTGTTTATAACAGGAAAGACTAAGAAAATATGACCCTTTTCTTTTACACTATTGCTTTGAACAGAGTCATAGCTCCTGAGCCATAGGATCTAGTTTATGCACTAGTAAATTCAAGGTAGCGTTATTTCAATGGCTTAAAACCTGAAAAAAATGCAGTTCCTTGAGTACAAATGTTGTCATTAACTCAAAGATTTGTTTAATTGTGGAACTTAGGGGAACTGCCTATCTTCTAGGAATACCTGAAATCCTGATGGTTTTATATTAAAAAAAATCTAAAGTATAATAGCCAACTTATGTATATACATTTAAAATTTCATATTGTACCTTTGGTGTACACCAATGTGCTATCCTCTCAAATTAACTGAAAATCCTATTATTGAGAGGTTTGTTCTCCCTGCCCACATGTGCATTAAAAAAAAAAAAAGTCTTACACTTCAATATACAAATTGATCCCAAAGTAGGGAAAGTCAAGGAAGAAAGTTCATTTTAGGTATATTATTGCACAGTTGATCTAGGGTTTTGGCCTTTGCTCTACAGCATCGCTTACTGGCTTACTGGTAAATGCTGGATTAGATGGAATAGTGGTTTGTTCTGGTTTGTCATCTGAATGCTTAAACATAATCTACTTTTGAAAAGACATTCGTTTTTATGTGTGGTACGTACAGCAGTGGCATAAGGCATTAATAAAGTTCAGACCAAAAAAAAAAAATGTCTTTTAATAAAGCAGCAATTTGTAGCAATTGTAGAACAAAGTCTTCTGCTCCCTGTGGAGGAGCAGATCAGAAAAGAACCTGGCCCTACGTAACTCATTTTCTTCCCATTGTGTGTTTGTCTCTTAACCAGATGAAGCGCACACTTCCCATCTGTTCCATTCATACAGCCTAGCGTTCATTCAGAAACGGAACGTTTCCTTTAGTTGATGGATTAAAGGCAGGAGGGGGGGAGGAGTATAAAAATGTTTAGGGATGTGCAATACTTCAGGAACAATGTTTAAAGGTTAATTCACACTAAAAGCTTGTAATGTATTTTTTTTTTTTTTACACAACTTCAAAACAGAACAGGTGCTGACTCTTAAATAAGCAAAAAAAACCTTTTTAAAAACCAAGACCTAAAGCAGTGGTTTTGTGCAATGGCCGAGAAGTTAATGTCAGGTTATTTTTTAAATCTGTCTTATATTGTGCTTTCAATATGGTATAAAAACTAAGTGAACAATTTTTTTTTTTTTTGACATGTCTTGATTAATCTAGTACTCTCTATTTTCTTAAATTGAACCTAGGAATGTGTATTAGTGAGCTTAAAAAAACAGCAAGTAAACTTTGTAAGCAACTTTAAAGGTTATTGTTTGCTTTTCATCTTCACTTGCAGACCAGGTGTCTCTAGCAAAGCAAATCTGAGGAAAAGCTACTTTTGTTGCAGTCTCTTTGTGAGCAAAACAGATGACATAAGATAAAGAGCAGGTGTTAAAATAGTGAAAAAGGCAGTTATTTTACAGGATGTTTAGCTGTGTCACAGCTAGGAAGAAAAAAAAAAAATCAGGCTATTCTAAAAAATCTTATTTGGAAATCTTTGCTCAAATAAAAGAAACTTTTCTCTGTCTTGTAAAATAGAAACTCTGCCTTTTGATCCCCTAAAGAATGGCTTAGATATACTTATCCTACTCCTCTTGTAACTGATTTCCCAGGGACTGACAGGAAAAAGCATAGTTTTTACTAAATAAGGATGCTGGAATTTGCTTACTGGTTTCTGTTTACCTGATGCCACTTATGATACTGTGTTTGTCTATTTAAGTGGCATTTAGCACTGGAGTCTTGTGTGTGATTTTACTATTTATGTTAGGAAATTGCTTAGCAGCTGGGTAGATTAGACTGGTTTACTTTGTGTGTTTTTCATCCTGCACTGCACATCTGTTAATGTTGGTCTTAACATCACAATAGTGAGCCTTGTAAATTAATAAGTAGAAAGGTAAGTCTGTGGAGGGAAGTATGTTTGCCTGTGAGATTAAGAAAACAAAAGCCACTGAACTGACATTTTTGGATGTCTAAATTGAGCATCCTAAACCCAGAAAAAGAGATTTAGAGGCCCACATTGCAGCCTTCAAGTATATGCATTTCGGATTTAACCTTCAAGGTTCGTTTTCAGATACATGACAACACTCTGCTGTCTGCTTTGAAGTGCGACTTCGGTTTCTTACACACAAAATCACTAGCAGGTTTCTTTGATTATATCTCGTTAGTTCTGCAACTTTGTAACTGATGAGAGAAGGGAACCCCAATGCAAAATTATTTTATAGTCATGTAAGAAGTGGCTACTCATTGTAGACAACTGTGAATTCTCTCCATTCTCAACAAATATTTCTTTCTTTGTGAAAAAAAGTCTTATGACGTCACTTGAACACTTATTTGGAGACACTGTGTCAACTGCTAAGTTAAGTCCTCAAAATATTTATTGCTTAGAAGATGGGCATCTTGGTATGGGACATAAATACTCCTAAGTTTACTATGCGATTAAACTATACTAACACACTTTCTCAGGTACCAGTGAAGTAAAGGTTTATTAAATCAAAATCCATCAATGGAGTTGCATTAAAGGAAGCTATGTGGCATCTGCAACACCTTTCCCAGAGTATTTTTCCCTTGAACATTGTATATTTCAGTGGAAATGTTACAAGAGGCAAAGGATCTGTGATGGATAGAACCTATGATTCTATGATATCTGCTAATGAATTTCCTGAAATTCTGTCACTTCACTAGACTAATTTCACTGCAAGTCAGACTTCCAGGCTTTGTATTTGAATTGAATTACAATTGCAATTCTTCATCAGCGGGGCTTAAATACGTTCACTTCTTGCATGCAAGTTTTGAAACCATGTTTCAAATAACATTTTTCAAACATGCCTTGGGATAAAGGTACATTCTGTAGCCTTTCAGTAGGGATAAAATAGCTTGTTAGTTAATTATAAATTAGTGGCTGGTTCTTTCAGGTCAGAGATTTCAGCCGTGCTCGCAGCCTGCCTGCCTAGGTGATCACCTTTTTGTCCAAGCAACTTAAGTGTAACGATGACAAGCTTTAAAGCACGAGCTCTGCACAACAGCTCTTTGCCGGTCAGTTCTTAAACTTCCAAACGACTTTTGGACTGAACGGTAACCCCGAAATTTAGAAAAGAAGAAAGCGCGGTGAAACAGAGAACCTAAGCGGGGTCCCCCTACCTTCATGAGCCACTGGGTGTTGTTCTCCATGATGTTTTCCAGGAGCTGCAGCCTTTGGCCGGAGTCGTCGTAGTCCAGGGGCGCGTCCCTCTGGACGGCGTTGGAGACGAAGGGCGGGGGGGAGCGGCAGTGCTGGGCCTCGGGCAGGAGGAAGGTGTAGCTGCAGGCGCCGTGCTGCACCTGGTACTGCCTCTTCCCCGCCGCCTCCGCGCTCTCGCTGGGGGGCTTGTATCCCCAGGCGAAGAAAACGCCGCAGCCCCAAAAGAACCAGCCGGCCAGCCGCATTTTTCAACTCCCCGCCTCCACCCCCACCCGAAACCCCCGGAGTCGCCCCGAAGCGCCGTTAAGCGGCGGCGCAACCCTAGCTGACCTGCGCGGGGTTTGCGCGCCCCGCTGCCATGTGCCGCCGGAGGGAGGGCTGGCCTTTTTTTTCCACACGCACACCCCCCCCCCCCCCCAACCACCCCCACCGGGGGTCAGTTCCAAAAAAAAA
>JAOXJK010000023.1:96290591-96309051 GCA_025774025.1 Xenus cinereus | reverse complement strand
GGGGGAAGCGCTCGTCCCGCAAACCCCCGGCGCGGGATTGGGCGGCCCCGGCTCCCGAATCAATCGCCGCCCTGCCCCTTATATGATAAGTTGATAAGAGCGGGCAGACATGCGGAGCGGAGCCGCTCCTCCCTCCCCGGCTTCGCCTTCCCCCGGGGGGGGGACACACACATTTGCAAAGGGGAGGGAGGGAGGGGAGAGCAGGGCGCTCCCCCCGGGCGCGGAGCTGCGCGGGGAGGCGCGGAACGAGAGAGGAAAGCCCCGGGGAGGAGCCGGCGGCGACGGGACCCCCGCGAATTCCTCTCAGCGCGGCTCCAATTAAAAAATTTCCTAGACGGAGCCAATCAGTTCCGATAGCCTCCAACTACGCTTGTAAATTAGCGGTGGGAATCGTTTTTTAAACCGCCTCCAAAAAAAAAAAAAAAAAAAAATTAAAAAATAAATTTCCTGGGCTTGTTAGTTCTTCTTAAAGAATTTATTTAATGCGTCGTGTAATTACAGAGAAAGACACCGTCCTGAGCACACAAAAGCAGGCTTGGGCATGTCCTGGCAAAGAGAACAAGGGGGGGGGGGTTAATTAAAAGTTTTCGGTCGAGCAAAGGCTTTGTATTTTACTGAATCTCTCAGAGATGAATACTCATTTTCATGAATAACTCTTTTAGCGTTAAGCGTTTTCAAGCACTTATTTATTTATTTATTTGTAAGGCTTTTTTTTTTTTTTTTTTTTTTTTTTTTTTGGTCTGAATTAAATGGCTAAGTCTGGAAGCGCTAAGATTAGCGAGAGTTACAAATCATCAGCTGGGGCTGGAAAAGGGAATAACTTATCCAGAGGCAGGGAAGTGGCACGGCTGAATAGCAGTTACCCTGTCAGTTTTCACTAGCCCGATTCCGTGCCCTTGGAAGTGGGAAATACCTGTAAAAGGCGAGGGGAAAAAATGTAATAAAGGAAGTATTTGAAACGTATATGTAAGAGGAAAAAGGAGCTTCCCCCTGCTTCCCGCTCCCGTGTTCTCTGCGGTGATCGGTGATCTTGAAATAGCGGAAAATTACTGACCAGCTCACCAGCCCCTGGGAAAGAGCTGATTCCACTGATATTTTGGAAAAGTTTACTTCTCTGTTTTAGAAAATGTCTTCTTGAAACCGGCGTGATAGGATACTGACTCCTGAAGACAAACTGCCTGAGAGTTTTGCTAGATCCGGATCCGGCAGCTATAGATTTTTCTTAATTAAAATAAACAAAGGGGATGCCATGCTAGTCAAACTAACAGGAATCACAAACCAAAGTTTATCTTATAGGAGCAAAATCTCAGTGTGCCTCAGGATCTCTTAGGACAGACTTTCTTACACAACTTGCTCTGTTTCATATAGTGTATTAATGTGGCTTTTACTTTTTAAATCACAGAAGTTGTATTTAAGGGTTGTCCAAAATAGTTGTAGCAGCTAAAATGCATGCCTTAACGTTGCTGGAAACTGCTGGGATTTCTTTACGCAATACATAGTTACCCCTGGAAAGGAAAATCTCTAGAATTCAATTCTGGAGACTTCCAGAAAGGCTCAAATTATACTTGGACTGTGACCCGTGGAACCAATTTGTCAGATTTTCTTCCTGTGGAGTGTTCATCTGCCGTTGTTCATCCTTCCAGCCAGAGGAAACTGAGGAACATATTTGGAACTCGGGATACGGTCAAGATTATTTTCTAAAAAATGTACATATTTGTACGTATAAATGATGCATTCTCCATCCCTTCAACTTAGTGTTGCAATAGCAAAGCAAATTAACCTGACAGCTACCTGCATTGTTAATGAAATCTCAAAAGCTTTCTCCATAGTGATTGCTGCTTTTCAATATATTGAAGTCTTTGAAAGAATGGTTAATTCCATGTGAATACCAGTCTTTTGCAAGGTAATTGAGAAACCTACTAGTATGCAATGAAGGCAGCGTGTAGGTAGGATTAGATTTATACACCAGCCCCTGTGAAGCATTTCTAGGTACCTAACCAGACATTCAAATTCGATATTTTATTTTTTGGAATATTTTTTATTCATTTTCTTAGTTAAATGAGAATTGCTTGTTGTGACTTGGACTTGTCCTTAAATTGGTCCGCTCCCTCCAGCTAGCCCGAAGAATATAGACTAGTGCTGAAAATAAGAATGGTCCAGCCCTGAAAGCATCTCTCTCCGAAATGATGAGGAACCGAAATCTTCATTTTGCGGATTGTATTTTCATGCTGGATTTTTAGTCCCTTAATTAGACATTTTAATGGGAAAGATGAGACTGGCCAGTGTAGTCTTTTTGAAGTTTTGGTTTTAATTATTAGACATCTATTCAAGGGACTCCACGTATATAAAAGACAAGATTTAGTGGCTGCTGAGAATTCATTAGACAGTATTTCCACAAAAGGCTTGATTAAATTGACTGGTTTTGAATAGCTGTGCCATCTGTGTGCCACCCTGGCGTGTCAGAGCACCAACATAACCTGGCAGCCCGGTTTTGCTGGGTGTTTGAGGGGAGACTGGAGTGTCTCTAACGGTTTGAACTGGAGCCCGTTTTCCCTTCGGAAAAGGCCGATGCGTGACCCCAGGAGGCCCTTGAGCGGAAAGGGGGCCAGGAACAAAACCGAATTTGGAGGCTGCCTAACAAGGCTTGCTGTGCCCTGGACCTCCACTAGGGAGAACTGTGGTTGTATGAATACTGGAAAGAGAAACACATTCACCTTTTGCTGGGGTTTTTTGGCTGGCCTTGGGTTTTTGCAGGTTTTGTCTTTTGGATTTGGTTTTTTGGGTGGTTTTTTTTCTTTTTGGAATGAATGAATGAATGGGCAGTTGCTATGGCAGCTGTCAGCGCTTCGGGGAAAAGGTATGGAAAGCGCAGGTATCATTCTGAGAAGTGAGAGCAAATTACCAATGGCAGACCCTTAGCAGCACAGCAGGCGCCATCAGGTAGCTACTCGTCTAGCTCTTGGAGCGGTTCCCTCAGCTTCGCCAGGGTAGTGTTTTCCCCAGCTTCTCCTTGACACTCCCAGGCTGTAGGGGCAATAACTGGAACGTAAACCCCAACACACCCAGGTAACCGAGGGAGTTTTGCTGTTGCCCCATCTGGGTCCAGCAGACTCATATTGCTTTAACGAAGTGCTCTTTCCCACTGCCCAAGAAAGTTCGTGAGCGTTCACCTTGCCAACAAAATAAATATACATCCCTTTAACCCTTCACTGCAGGGTAGTGCCGTATTTGGTACATCTTTCGGAGCATTTGATTGCGATCCTTCACCCTTTCTATCCCTTTGGGAGCAGCTTTCCCAGCTGTGGAGGAGGAAGTGGTCTTCTCTGCCTCCCCAGGGAGTCAAAGCCAGTCAGAGTTCAGGGGGAAAGAAAGTAGTAACAGCTAAATTTAGAAAACTGGTGTGAAAAGTAAGACAAGTTAAATACATTTATGTCCTTGAAAACTGAGGAGGAGGAAGGAAGATGCCTGAAGACAGCCTTTTTACTCAGCCTCAGAGGCATAATAACAAGTCTGCTTGCAGGGCAGGGCTTATTCCAGAAAAGCTGAATGACCGAGAAGATCTGTCTCCTGTCAGTTTTGAGAAGGAACATCTCATTGTTAGACATGTTGAAGTAGGAAGGAATGTAAATAATTTGGCGTGGAATCTTATATATGCCAGTATGAAATTGAGGAAAAAGTTGTAATTCAGACCAGTTGCTTCCTCTCAGTGTATTCTTCATGTTCGTTGTTCTCTGCATCTTTTATTCCTGCTATCGATACGGAGCGGTACATGTAATCTGCAAACTGAAATATAGCTGCTTAGCTGCTTGTATACATTCAGCTTGCTTTATAGCTGAGTGTATATAGTATTTGACATAAAATAGCAAATAGTGGCTTGGTATATTTAAAGTACAAATTAGATCTTTCCCTTTTTAGAAAGAAGATACCCACTCTACAGAACTCATCTTACAAGAACTGAAATGTATATTTTGTCAAAACTAAACATTTAGAACGTTTTGCCAGATGTGTTGCAGGCAATTTCCTTTCCTGGGAAACAGCAAATTCCCTTACTCAGCCGGTCCTGTTTTTATTCCATACGGCATATGACTAAGCTGCTTTGAGAGAGATGCCTGAATGCCACTAACATTATCTTTCCAATTATCATTTTACTTACAGCTGCACGGCTTCTGTTTGACAGGCAAATGCAGAGATCTTGTGAGATCTCGGATAGAAAAGGAAGCATACAAGTTTTCGAAGTAATGTAAGAAAATGTTGACTTGGCTTTAGTCTGCTGTCCGCAGACTTTGCCACCTAAAACTTTCAAGATGTTGATTTAGGAGATAAGCAAGTTCTCGTTTCAGCAGTTTTCTTGTTTTAGCAAGGGAAAAATGCGTAATGAAATATGTTCAAAATAAAGGCAGAACAATGTAAACAAGCGGGTTTTGGTGCCGCGTTCTTATAGGCATTTTTGATCTACATATATAAATGAAAATGCTGTAGTGTGAGAATATGGAACTTCAAAATCAAATCCAAGATGAAAAATTATCTGAAACTTGGAACAAATAATGAAGTATTTTATATATTCCTGGTATTTACATTCCTCACATTTTGACACTCAGTGTCCAGTCCCCACCTTTGGTTCCTGGTACTTTAATATTAGCTTATGGTAGTTCCATTTGCTGGCTTCAAAATATTTTCTTTCACTGGAAGTATTTTAGCATATTTCTCAGGAACAAATGTCAACAAGGACAAGACTCATGAACTCGTAACTTAAAAAACAGGGAACAGGATCTTGAACCCTACTAGATCTTTAGTCTGAAAATCTTAATCTCTTTGAAGGAGAGGAGTGCCAGATTATTATATTTGCTGATAAGCAAAAATAAATTGTTTTCGTCCAGACCCATAATTCAGTTTTTTAGCACTCCTAAAATTAGTGATAATATCTTGCCAAACGTACCTCCTTCCCCACCATTTGCCTTTTTGTCTTTTTATTCAGTCTGAACTTCTCCATCAGTCGCTCCTGATTTCTTTAGCAAAATCTCAGAATCCCCCTCAGTTTCTCTGCTGCTGCTTATTTCTAATCACTCAGAACATCTGGTGTAACATCTTGTGAATTCATAGCCGTCTTTGAGTTCCCTTCTTTTCAACGGAGGACATATACCTAGTAATTCGCATATTGTACTTTTGCTGAAGGGACAGGAGGTCAATAATCTGATCTGCTAAAAATTTCAGTTACCACTCTGTCTGGGTGACTCAGTCTGTTTGTTCCCATCTTGCCTTGTAACATTCAATCCATCATTTCAGCGCACGGTATTTTTCCTGGATGTCATGCCATTAGTGGGAGCATAATGCCGCCCAAACCAGACTTTGTATCTTCCCTTGGAAATGCTTGCGTGCTAGCCCCTTTTTCACAGTTCATACTGCCACTGTCCTTCGACGCATTTAAATCTATAATCTGGAAGTTATGTTTGCATCCCTTTGTTTCATTGGCATTCTATTGTCTCCTTTTTTTGATGCTCTGCTTTTACTAATGTCTCTGAAATTCCTTTGCTGATGCTCATCATCAACACACTGAATTTTGTAACATATTCTGTCTGGGTCCTCCGTAACATTTGAAATGTGACTTGCTTATGAAGCTTATTACATTAGTTCTACCTCTCAGTAAATTACATTCAACTTTATTTTCAAAAGAACTGTTAGACAACTGTCAGAGCTTCACACAAGTAGACTCTCTACTTAGTGCTTCTAATTGGTTTTCATTTTTGGAAGCTCTAAATTCAGTACATCTCCTACCAAAATAAGCTTCCTTGCTTAGTTTGCAGGCACTGACTGGATTGACTTTCTTGGACTGTCTTGGTTATACTTGGGATGTCTTTTCTCAGTTAATCTGACACTTGACGTGACCGTATTTTCCACTTATTTTGATAGCCCACTTTTGTTATAGAACATCTGCTCAAGGCTTTTTTGACTGAGATTATATTAACATTAAAATGCATTACATCTTTATATATATACATACTTATATAGAATCATAGAATAGTTTGGGTTGGAAGGGACCTTTTAAAGTCATCTAGTCCAACCCCTCTGCAACGAGCAGGGCCATCTTCAACTAGATCAGGTTGCTCAGAGCCCCATCCAACCTGACCTTCGATGTTTCCAGGGATGGGTCATCTAGCCCCTCTCCGGGCAATCTCGTCCAGTGTTTTCATATGTGTATGTGTTTCGTATAGTTATAGATGCCACCATACCTACAATATAATTGGTCGTGTTAATTTAGATTGGGACTTCGTGGTAGCACATCTTGAGCAACAACAATAACATGGATGATTTTTTTAAATTCCTGTCATTATCACTTCCCCATTCCAACACCTTCTTAAATGCAAAATGCTTCTTAGCTTTTACTGTTTCATTACTTTTATACTGATGCACTTTATCAATCCAAATTTTTAAGGGATATCTAAAGTAGAATACACAAATGTCTATAAAACCGTGGTCTATATAAATAATGTATGCGGATATCTAAGAAGATTCTCACAACGCATTAATGAAGTTCCTGTTGTAGGACAGATGGCAGTTTCTTTCACTGTGAGCATTTTTTAATAATGAATGTTATTTAAAATCTTCGAAGCATGAATCATCCACATACAGAAGTAGGAAGTGAGTCCCAGGATTATGAAGAATAGTTGTTGTACGTCCTTCCTCCTTAACATTTTTATATTGTTTGGCTATAGCGCCCAAAGTCTCTGCTCATTCTTTTCAGAGCTACGTGATGACAGCAAACTTTAGCTGGTATCAAGTGTAATTACATCTTAAACTCAAATAGCACGAATTCAAAATTAACATGGAAATTACAGCTAATGTTAAGGATCTTACAGTGGGACTGCTGAATATCTTTGACAGTCTTAAGTGCCGTGCCCTGTCTATCTCCTATACCGGGCAAAACAGAATAACAGCACTTGTTTAAATAGGTTACCGTGGGTTTGAAACTGAATGAAATAAATTGCGTGCCAATGTGTAGCAACTAGCTTTAATAAGGCCTTTAAAACCTGTTTTTAAAAATTGTTTCCATAGCACATGCATATTTCCTCTCCATTATTGAATTATGTATGAAAAAATTAACAGATATTCTTACTCAATGCTCACATACTGTTTATATGCTCGTTGAAAAATGTGTTTTTAATTACAAATTTGTACATTTGGATAATTTAAAGCTCAAATCTTTAAGTAAGGTTTTGACTTTTGTCATGTAATGTGAACGTTGTATTATGTTGATGTGAAAAGGCAGGAGACTGTGAAAGAATCCAGAAGGCTTTTGGAAAATGAGAAATCCTGCCTTGCTGACATCTTAAAGAAAAATGCATATGCCGTTTGTTTAAAGGAATGTATTTTTAAAACGTCTGAGCGGTTGACAGTAATCTAGCCTTACAAATAACCTCAGTCCCTGTGATTTAAACCCTTCCTCTTGTAAGCAGTCGTTCAGGTTAGCGGAAGGTTCTCTCATCTGGTCAGAGCACACTTACTTGATAATAACAGCATGTCACACTTCCGAAGAGCATGTTCAAGTTAAGGATCTGAATTCAAAGATAAACTGATGTCAAAGAGAGAATGAAAGGGAAGTGAGAAACTGTGTAAGAGGAATAAACAAAGCTTTCAGAGAGGGAGAGGACATTTATGGCAACAGTAAGGTACCTAGTTCCTGACATCTGTTTCCCTCAAGAAAAAAATACGCTACATATGCTAACCTTTTTATGGAGAGTGCAAGAAAAATATTTGCAGCAGATCTTCATATATTCATATTTGTTGAACTGTATCATGGATGTGTAATTTGAAGAGGACAGAGCAACTGCAAACTGGTTTTGCACTCCATAAAGATAAGTCTTTGCTTTCTTCAATATTAATAAACATAGTTTAGTAAGAGTTCCCAAAAACAGTGCCCGCCCTCTTTGCTGATTCTGCCACAAGAACTGGCATTCTTTTTATAGTTGGTCTTACTGCTGTACAGGCAAAGGAAGGAACTACAGTATTTTTTTCCCTGGTTAGTGAGGCATCAGAACCCGTGGTGAGACAGGAGAAAGATTACCTGCATAATGATACTAAGATTAGGGCTCCTTTGAGCTTGGACTCCTTGCCTCCATCTAGCAAAACTCTTACTGCTGTGTAAATATTAACATAAGTACCTCACTGGCTGCGTAACAGTCTGTTCTGCATCTCTCCAAATAAATCATTTGCTGGAGAGATAATCCTCCATCTCCAGTGGAATGTGTACAGAAGATCAAATCTCCTCTGAGTATCCTATCACTAAAACGGTGTCTTTTCTTCCCAACACAAACCAATTAGAAAGTCCTCTTACTGGTCTTTCCCTTGATTTAAATCTGAATTATTACTTGAGTTACTTCACTATGCAAAGAAAATTCAAATCTTTGAAAATCCTTATTTTGTCCCACTAGAAATAAACGTGTAGGAAATTTGGAGACTGTCATTGGTGATGTCTGTACTGTTTGAACCTGAATGTCCATTCAGTCCAGCCACAGCCAAACTGACTTACATTTACAAATCCGATCAAATAGTTCAATCTTAACTTACTATCTTCTGTTTAAACTTCAGTATAGAAGGTCTGGCTTACAGTTGTATGTTCTCACTTGATTTTTAAGTCAGTATCTTCAGTCAAATCTGCGATCAAATTCTATTTTAAACAACTGACAAGGCTTCACCTTTAGTATTAAATGATATATTATCAGTTGTTACTGCTTCGGCTGTAGCCTGTGGGTTGTTAGTAATAGCAAGCTTCACTGAATAGAATTTTTTCTTGAACATGTTATTTTACTAACTTCTGCCTTCCTTTGTCTGTTTGCCCACTCAAGTATCATTTTTAAGAAAAAAAAAGAATGCATTAAAGTTAAAATATTTCCTAGATGATGCCATGAGAATTAGATAAATAATCTCCTAACTCAGCCAGCATAGAATATTTTCCTCTTCCATTAATGAAGATTGTGTCCTTGCACAGGGTGTACAAAGATTGGGTCCTCCAAGGCTTCCTTGGAGAGTCAGAGAAATTTCTCTCTCTTGGTCAGACGGGAGCTCTTGAGTAACAAGCTGAGATGAAAGCGCCTGAAGTTAGGTGAAACGATCGTCGTGACGTTCACTAGACAGTACAGATGCTGCCTTCGTTCTTCCTACAAACCCCTCGTTGCTGTGAACTGCACGGGAAGGCCAGGAGCCTTTTCCAAACCACTTTTCTGCAGAAGGTGATGAGAACTGAGGATAAAACCACCTGATTTCTTCCCTTTAGCTAAAAGTTCTCATTTGACATGCTGAAAGAAGTCAAGGTTATTCCAGATTTCAGATGTGATTCATTGCCTTAAAGTCCTTAAAATGCTGTTGTTAGTATATTGTCGGCGTTTTTTCATTTTATTGCAATTTTTGGACTTTATTGTTTTGACTCTCATCTCTTTCAGTAATGGATCCACTTGGACTATGAATTGATTAAAAGACAGTCCACCAAGAAATTGTTTCTAAATAGATTGTTCCCCCCGGAAAGGTAATTCTTTTACTCTATAGGCACATTTTGCAAGGTTAAGAGCACTATACGGCCGGTGAACGTCACTGCGTGTTCGGGAACCCCATTGCAGCCCACGGGGAGGGCGGATGGGCTAGCAATGGACTGAGTTTTCAGCCAGCTGGGAAGTATTCCAGGCAGGGCAGGAGTACAGCAGGCAGGGAAACAGTTAGGAGTCATGGCCTAAACTTTGTTTTCATTTCATACCAAGTGTAAAGAAGTATTTTCTGAGGCTAAGGTCTATGAGGCTGTAGAAAAGCCTCTCATGAGAAGCGGTGGAATCCCTGTTGCATGAGTAATTTAATATAGATGGGCAAAACACTGAAATATGTAAAAGAAAATCCTGTACTGGCAGCAGGAAGAATTAAGTGACCTAATAAGCTTTTTCATCTCTTAATTTCTTTCATTAAACCTCATCACTTCGCTGAAAGAAAGAAAAATGTTTGTGTTGGACCTCCATGCTTATAGAAAAAATATCCCTCTTCAGATGATAAAAACATAATTAATATATTTGAAATAATTCTTGCGTTTTCTCACAACCATGAAATTGAAACTGTCAGTCACAAGCTAATAATCTCTGCAAACTGCTAAACACAATTATTTCAATATAATGCAGCAGTGGTTTTAATATTGGAAATTATTATGGTTTTAGATTCCACTGAACTAGTGGAACAACTTCATTTTATATGATTAATTCTACAAATGACGTGCAAAAGAATATAGTTAGTCCTATTACTAAAAGCATCAGAGTGAGTGAGACTGTGGTTCATAGACTGTTATTGCCCACACGTGAATCAGCTTGGCTACCTGAGACCTTCACAACCAGACAAATTATTCTCAGCTATCAACAGCTGAATTGCTACTTTTGTTTTCAGATTTTTTTTTAAAAAAATAATACTTATTTAAACACGTTTACGATGAATAATGTAAAAAATGCACTTCAGAGACACCATCAACATAACAAGCCACAAAGTTTACATCGAGATCAGACTGCTCTTGAGACAGATTATTTTCTGACTTTTAAAACCTCTGTTTTGGAACATTTCTTTTATGTGAAGCAGGCTCCTTTGTATTCGTGTATTTTACCCCGCTGGCTCTGCAATAGGGTGGAGGAAAATCTGCACCCACCTACCTCTTACCTAACTCTGCCGGCCCACAATTTTAGACTGCAGTACACCCAATAAAGAAAAATAACACGTACTTTTAAGACAGTGATTTCAATAAACTGATAGCCTGGAGGACTAAGAAAAAAGCAATGTTTTAAGGACAAACTGTGGGCCTCTCATTTAGAAGGCTTTTTTAGTATCAGTCAACCTTTTTCTGACGTGTCTAGGGTGCACAATGGTCAGAAGCTGCTGAAGTAAACAAAATGTGGGTCTGTTCTCCATTATTATAATTTGCAGATACCCCGTGTCTGCTCGCAGAGGATGGCCCAAGGCTTTTAAAGCTGTTAATGACATGAACAGTGGCCAAGAACAGTCTTTATTTGAAATACAAGTGCATTTTAAAAGTAAACCAGAACGTGTGAATCCTCAACCGGTTGCCATTTGCATTAACTTTACACAGTGAGGATTTTTTTTAAAGACACAGACTTCTCACCAAACATTCACGGGACTAGTTAAACAACTGGAAGTATTTTCAAGATGTGTCACAAATAGTCAAAATATTGGCTTTCATGGCTGGTCCAAATGAGAATCAGGCTTTACAGTAAGTGAAACTTGGTTCCCTCGCATTGATTTTTCAATGTTCGTAAATTCATTAAATGCTCATTCATCAAATTCCATCTCTTTGTTGGCTCTTCCATGCCAGAAAGAGGCATCTGTTCCCCAAAAAATGAAGTGTCAGATGGTATAATAATTATTGCCCCACGTTACAGCTGGGGGAATGAAGTAATTTAAATGAATAGAAGACAAACAGAAATGAAGGTACTCGGGTTTAGAAATAAGACAAAGAAGCTTTCTCACCTTGTCCTTTTTTATTTCTTTGTTTCTTTTTCTAGTTAATTTTCTTTTACTAAAAGTAGGGTTGGAAGTCCTAAATACTAAATGTTGAAATTCAGGACAGTTTGGGACTGCGTAACAGCTCTGCACATGGATATCAAATACGCTGCAGTTGGTACTGCGTCTGCTATACGTGCAGGTTTTATCCATGTATGCACTGTGTCATTTTTACAGTTTAATAGACATCTGAAAAACAGCCTGGTTTCTATGAAAATATGTGGAAAACCATGTCCCATATGCTTTTCATATGAGAACACAAGACTTGACTGTGTAATACAGGACACCCCCTGTTATGTGGGACATCTGCCAATCCCAGCAAAATGAAAAGATACAGGCAAAGGAAAAAAAAGAGAGGAATAAATGATTCCTAAATCCTCATTCTGTTTTTAATGTTTATATTCTGCTCTGGTCTCAGCTGTTACAGTCCACGTTTAACAACATCTCTGAGCTGGAATAGTCTTGTATTCTGTACTCTCTAGTCTATCTAATATTTTATGGTTAAAATTTTAAAATTTTTTTTTTATGTTCATAAGTGAACGACAGTCAGATTTTCAAAGGTAATACTTCACATAGACTTTGAGTCTTCCAAAAATCCTAGTAGGTGCCCTTTGCATCTTTAGGTAACGATGTGTCTCTGATCTGTAACCACGGAAAAGCACAAGAGCCCTTTAATATGTTACGTGCGTGGGTACTTCAGGTTATATTTGAAAGCTGAACTGCAGCTGGTATAAATTTTCTCAACAGTTTTGGGGTAAAAACCAAATGTTACCTTGTGTAGGGGCATAACAGCCTTGCCAGTGCTTACGTTCCTCAGCTGGTTTGGTATGTTATGTCCTGGATTCTGAACTAAATAGTTTAAGAAAAGACGATAGTTTAAATTTAGGGGAAATAATTATTTTCCTCATGTTTACGGAAGCGTGAGAATGTTACTCTGCAAAATGACAATAGAAGGCAGCAAATAAATATAGCACATAATTTTGTTTTTAGCATGATTTTGGAAGGCAGAATCCTGATTTCTGGGTAGTTCAGTTAGCAGTCCTGGACGCGTAAATTCCACTGAAAGTCTCGTTCTAACACCTTTCTTTCACACCTCCAAAACATGAAAGCTAAAAACTGTCAACAGTCTGCAGATTTGACTTTGCTTTTGAGACTTTTTTTTTTGTTATATCTATTTATACATCTAATACTGTTCAGCTTCTCTTCATCAGCACGTATGTGTTTATTATACCTAATGAGAAGCAAATCTCCTCAGTACCTTTGATACTGTTGAAAACTTCCATTTAAATTGGGACTGGGTGTCCTGCCTACAGGAGCACACTGCCATCCACAGCTGCACCCAGGTTTCACTTGACTGTAGGAATTTTATAATGTGCAGGCTGGGGCACATGGAGTTTTTTCTAAGCACTTCAACGCCCAGTCCAGCAGGAGGAATCCTGAGAATATTTACCTTCATTCCCCATGTTTTCAGTATCGCCTGTGTTACTAGAGACGGCAGAAACCACGTACCTGGCATTGTCTCACTTTGAATACTTGGTCAAAGAAGGTGCTACCTCTTTCTGCAAGTCTCTGTCTTATATTCTACAGTTATTAGATTCATACAGTTATTATATTCTACAGCATTCTTACGCTGCCTCTCTGTCTGATATTCTACAGTTTGCCTGTGTTCCGCCTGTGAAACTCGGAATATTCCCTACATCCATGTGATACATTGCTACAGACAAGAAAGAAAGGAACTTTTACATATTCAGGATGAGAATGCAAATGACTATTTTTATTTAATAAAGACAGATTGTTGAGCCTGGCACTAATTTTATCCTTTATTACCAGTGAAGACATGAGAACTTGAAGTACATCCTGCTTCCATACCAGGGAAATTGGCTCAAACTGGAAGGAGGAAGACATGGTGTAGTTTTTTGTGGACTGTGTCCTTTAAATGTTAGTTTACAAAGGCATTCTGAGTCAAAAGGCCAATTTTATCCAAAAGATTTTCTTTTAAGACATACGTAGCATATTCAGACAAAAGAGCCAAGGCGAAAGAGTTTCAGAAACCTGTTGGACTTTATGGGTGCATCTGATTGTTGCTCAGGAGCCCGTTCTGGGAAGGATGCCCACCTACCTGGATGGCTTTTGTGGCTGATGTACTTGATTTATGCACCCGAGCACACGATGGTGTCATGTCATGATTTACAGATAGCTTGTGACACCCCAACTGGCTGCTACAAAGAGCTCTGGTTTAGCTACATTGCTGATTCTCCAGGATAAAAATCAGTGGCTGTAGTTCCTTTTTACCGCTTTGTAGCCCTTGCTTACAGCCCGATGGACTCATAGATCTTACTCAGAGGATCCCGATGCCTTGCTACACTTTGGTCACAAAAACTGTTAATCGGTTACTTTGCTTGTAATTTTAATTTATGCCACCAGTCTCCTCTCTGCATTCGACTGGTTTGGACTAACACGGAGATGAAAAATGGGTAAATGTAAATTTTTTTGCTAAACGAGGGCACTAAGTGTTGACAGGATGGCTGATTCCAGCCCAGAAATTTCTCTGCATGTAAACATAGAATACATTTCATAAACCAAAACTGCAGTTTTTGTTTGTTTGCTTTTGGGTTTTGTTCCAAGTTTCTTGAGAGGAGACGATCCCTAAACGAGAAGAAACACTAGGATGTGTTTCCATAAACTTATATGGGAAATACTGTGATAACAAGGCATCAGAAAGCGAAACCTGGAGTAAGGAAGCTGAAATTAATGTACAGATATTAAGAAGAACAGAGCCAGGCTCAGTCATCTTTGCAGCCAATATTCATTGCTAGGAAGAAATAGTGGTCTATAGCGTTCTGGTGATATAGTTTTGGTAGGTTTCTGGCTTGATGCAATTGTAACACATTCTACTTTTACATTATTGTCTGAACCGTAACCTCTCACTTCTAGAAAATCAGCATTTGGGGAAGCTGTGTTATCATAGAAAAACACAATCAAAGGGGGTTTTTTTTGTCTTCTTTTCCACAGTAGCAAAAGCCTGGATAAGTTCATGTGCCTTTGTCCTTTTTTCTTTTCTGGTGGTGCTACACTGTGATTGTGTTTGCCTGTATGATTCATTACAAGCTTGCTGGCAGATGGTCACGTACACTTTGCAGCAGTGCCTGATGCTAATAATAATCAGCTTTTAGCTTTTATATATATATTTATTTATTTTTTTCTCTAGGGTAAGTAATGTATCTTATCCTAATGCCTAGAAAATCATGGTTGTTTTCAGTCACTGCCATCTAAATACCTTTATCCTCCAGTAAAAAAGGTTTCTCTGCACATATGCAACATTCAACATGAGTGAAAGTTAAACTGCATGGTCGGATGGTAGTCACAGAAGAATTAGTGTTCTGGTGCTCCATCTTCCTTATATGAACAAGGTGGAAGAAGTAAGTGTTTCATGAGACCAGTATGTGCTAGAAAACCTCCTGGCTCCTGCATATGAATGATTTTTTTTTTTGTTGGTTAAGCCATTGGAGCCCCACAGGGGCTATAGAGCCAAAGCTTCAGAAATCCTGCTTTGTCTCACTTGATCCCCCCACGTTATGGTAGAAGGAAATTGTGTATGTATGATTTATTGCATAACAGTAAATCAAGCTTATATGCGGTGTTTATCTGTAACGGTTAAAATGCTGTCCGTCCAAAATAAATTCCATTTATTTAAATGGTGCAATTGTAAAGAACTACTCCTATGTAGCCCAGTAAAATATGTATATCAAGTAACACTGTTTTGTAAGAGGGAAAATGTGTTGAATTATGTGCTCTTATCATAATAATATGACACAGACATATATCATGGTTATTTTAATACCAAGACTAACGCGTATTTACCAGTAGTTCTAATGGAATAGCTGAAGAAGCTCCAATATGGTGGAACTTTGTGGGGTCTGTTTACAGCTATCTTTATGTTGGAAAAGGAAAATTTCTAGTCTAGCAGTTTAAGTGGAGACAGCTGTTGAGATGCTCTTGTTGACTTTTGTTTATCATAATTATAGTACACTATATCCAGGCAATAAAATTAGTTACAAATCTGACTCCCTCAAAACACAATGTCATGCAATGGTTTCAGCAAAAGTGAATCTTAGTCATTTAATTAAAGTTGCCTTATTTTTAACAAATTCCTTGCTCTGTTCCTTCATTTAGTCATAAGCAAAAGCACACACTGCAACTCTACTTATGTTCTTGCAAAAACATATGACGCTAAAATCTGTGACAAGGTCTGTACAGTGTAGGATCATGGACTACAGACCTGATGAGGTATTCTTCTGAATGTGATTCTCAGATTCATTTCCTGAGAGCATTAAGAAGTACATTTTAGCTGATACAGTTCCTCTTCTCAGACTTTTCCATAAGTGTGTGTCTTAACTGCTTCATTCCGTCCCCCAAAATCAAGGCTGAAGTGTCTCACAGCTAATATGAAGAAAATACTCCTTGAACTTGTGCCAGATTCTGTCCTGCTGGTCTTAGTTTCATTGATACAAAAATTATAATAGGCTCCTTTGATTCTTAACTCACATACCTTTGCTCCAACCAAATGAAAAAAACAATCAATTTTAAAATTTATTCATCAGATAGTTGCAGAACCAAATTCCAGCTTCAGCTGATTTATTTTGCATTGGTTTTGATTTATTGTGCTTGTGAGTATATATATGTATATATAGACATAATTCTGTTCTTGTTCTTACCATTTTGTGATTTATTATGTGTTGATGAGATTCTGTTGTAGACCTTGGATGCTTTTTCAAAGACAAGAAGTTCCATTGTCTTGTTTTTCTTACAATGATTTATGTCTTGCGTATTGAAGTTATTTATCAGAAGTATTTAAAAGATCGTCTAAATTCATAATTTTTAAAAAGACTGGTATTTAATATTTGCCTAAAGTTGGTCCCAGAGGCTGCAATCAAAAACGGGCCTTAGTTTGCTAGTCAGTATATTACTATTATAAAGATAGTATTTCTTCATTATTTTGTACTGAACATAAAACCTAACTTTGCGTCTTAATGGATTGTACAAATCCAAACCAAAAGGTAGTGTCTGCCCTAGGGACCTTTTGATCTACAGAAGAATATTTCCATCCTTTTTTTTTCCCTGATCTGGCTGAAAGGTCACACGTTACCCATATTCTGTTTTACCAGATTTATTCGTGGCCCAGAGTCTTTCTTAACTTCATTTCAAGTGGAAGACTCTGACAAGAGTTGCCATGAGGGACTTCTACCTATGGAGCTGATTCCAGGCACCCTGACTCTGCTGACCTTCAATCGTCTTTGCTGCATGGCATGACTATTTTTAAAGCTATTGTAGAGAGAGAAGTTTAATGGGAGTAACTTTGCACAAGGAAGGGGAGTTTTATGGATAGTCTGAACAGGGTGGAATTTTGTTGGCTGTTTTAACAGTAACAGTTTAATAAGTTTGGGACAATACAGGGGAGAAGTGTAAAAATTCTGTTTAATACTAATTTCCTAGAATCAAAAGAAATAAGCATTTAAGGATCAGCTTAAAAGGGTCCTCACTATTGTTAAAACTGAAAAACTAGTTCCTAAAACTTTAGTGGTCTACTAGAAGTTCTGCAAATCAAGGTGAGTTTTAAATGCCCAAAAGAGCTGCAGTTTCAACTCCAGGTCAAACTCTCCAGGTTTTATTGAGTAGTATTATTGAAATTCTGGGTTTAGTCTAACATGAAGGAGGTAAACAGCAATGATGTTGATCAAGAAGTATTGTACAAAACTTTGTCACGTGAAATTATGTAATTGAGTTGATTCTGGGTTAGAAGAAAAACTATAAAATAGGAATGGCATAAATAATCGACAGCTCTGTTTGTCCCATCCCATTGAGTTTTTGGTGCAGCTCAGCACATGCTTGTAAAACAAAATATGTGCCTTCTTGAAGCAGTAGTGCGATCCCTTCATATTCTCTGTGCTGTGTGGACTGGGCTGGTTGCTGCTTGCTTATGTTGGAGATGCATGAAGGAGATACATTCGTTCATCTGACATGCAATCAGACAATGTGTTTTCTTGGGTTTCCTGTTTTTTTCTGGACGTTGATGAGATCATTTCTCAAATGTAGTATTTTTTTTAGGATTAACTGGGCTAGTTCTATTTTCATGTTGTCTTTGGAGGATGTTGCAGACATGGTAGTGGCTATTTCTATTGTCAAAAGTCTTCAGCATCCTCTACTGGCTTCAACCATTTACAGTGCACGTTTCTCCTGCTGCGTTCCAGATTTGTCTAAAACACAATCCCTGAGCAGCCGACTGGGGTTTTTACTGCATTTACCTGAGAAATTACCTTTGGTTTATAAGCAAAAGAAGCAGCGCTCTCCGCAAAGATATAACGTGCACGTGGACACCTTTTAGCAATAGTTACTTATCCAAAATGGCATTTGTCTGATTAATTATAACTCCTCTTATGATGTCATATGAAGTTTGAACTTCTGCCTTGGTGAATCAGCTCTTCCGATTCCGCAGTTAAATAAGTTTAGGAAAGAAACCACGTATGTTGTGATATATAGGTTGTGTTGTACTTAACCAGACAATTACGTTATGTTGTGTTTGCAGGTCTGGTGTTTAACTTTCCCTGGGAAGTTGTGTTTCTCATGGTCGTTGCAAATGAACTAGACAGAGGTCTTTCATCTAGAATCTAAATATTAACAAAAACTGAAAATTAAGGAAAGAGGGCATTGTAAAGGATTCTTATTACTCTGATCTCATAGATCATGCTGGGGAAAGCACAGGATCATTTCTGTTAAACAAAAAAAAAAAAAGATTTTCAAAAGATATGGTAAAGAATCTAGCAACTTCTAATAATAGGGGAATTTTGCTGTACAGAGTAGCGTATTTCAAGTATTCTGGTGTTCTAAGAAAGTTTTTGAATCACTTCACACAGGTGGTATTATGTTTGTA
>JAOXJK010000023.1:96279421-96290491 GCA_025774025.1 Xenus cinereus | reverse complement strand
TTTGTATGGCATTAGGGGAATTGATTATTACCTTTAATAGCTTTCATGAGACGCTATTAGTGGAAACCCTGTTACCTGTGTTTCATCTCAGAGAACTGCATACCATAATTAAGTGCACTTCAAAAGCCAAATTAAACTGAATGAACAAAGTAACCAGTAAGGATGTTCTCTTGAGCATTCATTCTTACCACGATGAATGATGGTTGTTTTTCTCTTCTCTTTAATTAGAATGTTTCTACATTTGCCAAAGAAAATGTTGGAATGCGGACAAAAACTGAAATTATAGGAACAGGGCTTGATGTAATAGCTTATTTGTAAAGGAAACACAACTTGTTTGGTATTTTATTGAAACAGGAAGTTCAGAACCTCAGTACACACAAGCACAACAAATTCTCAGGTGCTAGTTGAGTCATCTGTTGTTGGAAGTAGTCTCATAGAAGGCTTCCCCTTGATTTAGTTTTAATCTTCAATTAACAAAGGGAAGGAAATTACATACAGATTTAGTTTTAGATAATGCGCAAAGCTCCCTGTTGCTTTTTAGCTGTCACACTGATGTGCAGGCTTTGTGAGTAGATCATGTTGGCACAATCAGACTGCGTCCGAGTGAATATATTCAGCATTTAATGAGCAAAAGAAACCTGATGCATTGCATTTATGAAATAATGTAAGGCTTGCTTAATCAAAATATTCTCATTTTTTCCTCCTTCTAGTCATCTCATAGCTGATTTCAGCTTTACTGCAAGCTGTAGAAATAATCAGCTGTGATGAGATGATAATTGATAAAACTACTGCTTTAAGTTTAGTATGGCTTTATTTATTTTTTAATTGTCGTGTTTGTTTGTAATAATAGCTCTGTTATACAGCAGAGCAGAGCGTGACGATGCCATGTAGTTAGCTGTGAAATCTTTAAAAGGCACTTGGGAGTTTGTGTGTCTATCTTCTCTGTAGAAGGCTTAGCTTTTCCCCTCCTTCAAAGGTCTGTATGACACTGGCTTTCTTTGAATGAGAAGGATTTTATTGAATTCCCTCCAAATCCCATCGTTACTCTTCCTCTGTTTAACCCCAAGAGTACTCCAGTGCTGTGCAGTAAGTTCTCCTTTCCTCCACCAATGGCCTCAGCATTGATGGCTTTGTGGCTCTCCCGGTATTGACCCATAGCATAAGGATCAGTGGGTTAGCACTTGAATCGATAATACCATTTCAAGAAAAAATCCCATGGGTTGCTTTAGAACTGTCATGCCAGCTCCTAAATTTTAAAGTTACTATAATTTTAAAAATAAAACCAGACATATGAACTAGTGAGTGTCCAGGACATTTTTAAACCTTTGTCCTTATGGAGGACTTACTAGATCAGATTCTTCTCCCCCATCCCCTGGGTAGTGTATATAGGTTAGTATAGGACATATGCAGACAAATAGTACCTTCTGTTACATCATGGTAGTTTGTACTGTTATAGGGCTAAAGCTGTATTCCTGATGTGCCCACCTTATTCCCAATGATTTTAGTGGAAATTCTGGATTGGGATGGAGCCAGAGGTGGTACATATTTGCTTACAGACTTTTACTGGAAAGCTAGTGTTTAGACGAGGAGTTATTCAGCATTTCTATTTTATCTAAGCTATCCAGTTGTTTGGCTAGAAAATAACTAGTAATTTTGCTTAAAGACCTCAACTGTTTCTGTGCTTCAGCATATTTATCCTGCATTTAAGCTCAAATACCCAGTTGCTCATATTTTAATACACAGTACTTGCTGAGTATCCTTTGGTTTTCAAATTGCAACTGCTTGCTTATGCAGTGACAACCTCCTGAAAAGGCTTTCTGCTCTCACTACAGCACTGCAGATAAAATCCAGATAGGCTAAAAAGCAGTAGCCTCTCTGTCCTGCAGCTTTCTTAAATGAAGAGTGGTAGAATATAGGAAAAGCAAGGAGGACAGGGTCAGCAGTTTGACCCTACAAACTTTGCCCAGCTAGCAAGAAAAGTCACTGAAAGTCCACTACCATAATAAGTCTGCCTAGTTCTCTCTATTTAACCGTGTCATAGCTGGTGGGCCCAAATTTAAAACAAAACCAAATTCCATATGGAATTGAGAACAATATTTCTTTTTAAAATAAGTTTTTAAAAAGATCACCATTGCATTTGAAATAAACAGAATTGGACTTTTCTGTGAATCAGTGATTCAGTTTTCAGTGAATCTTCCTGCCACTTTATATTTGCACTTTATTAGCTTTAGCTGTAGAGTCACACTTTCATTTTATCTTCATTAAGATATTTCCTGCAAATATCAGATAAGTCAAATGAATATTGCTCTGTTATCTTTTTAAAACTAAAAAAATTAAACTAGAAGTAAGTGATAGAAACGAAGCAAAGTCAGAAAGTTATCACATGTTGAAATCCCAAACGTGTTTGAAATCCTGATCAGGAGTAAGATTATATTCTAGATGAGTCTTATGCTCTAAAATGGCTTCATCTTAACTTGCAGCAACAACCTAAATCCGACGCTAGACTTTTCTTTTCCTCCACCATTTGATAAGGTTACTGAAACAGTGTCTATTTGCCTCCCATAGACTCTTGAGGAGAAAGCGGTGAGGTAACATTCTGCAAATGTGTTTGGTCTATCAGCTCACAAGCTGATAAGCGTCAGCTCCACAAAACAGATATTGGAATCAGTTATTTTTAGAGCAGTATCATTTAGTACCACGCACAACTTATCGCTGTGGTTTGTGAACTATTTTTTCACTTCGTTAAAATAAACCCTTTTCAGAGGATTTCTATGACCTTGAAAAATTCTCTGTTTTGTTTTGTTTTTTAAAAAAAAAGAAAGAAGAACAGAGAGAATAAATTTGGTGTCAGGTACCGTGCCTTTACCCTACCAGCTTTCATAGCTTTAAAATTACTCTGTATTCACAACATAAATCGTTCTCCCTCAGCTATACAGAAGAGCATCCCAGCTTGCTGTCACAGTATAGTTCTTTCTTCTGTAATCTTATATTATTGTTATGCTAAAAACGACAAGAGTTAATGAAAAGAATCTTCAAATCAAAAATGTTGTGTCCTTTGTTTAGCACCTATGAAGAAAGCAACGCTCTCGAAGAAACTTTTCTTCAGTAAATGAAAACATTTTAAAACGTGATTGACAGAAAGCACCCGGTCAAGTATTTAAACCCTTTTTATTTTTTCCCCTGCGTGTGCTGGCAGCTGCACTTGCCACTCTTAGTGCCGGAGGATTAAATGTCTTTGCTTTCCATACTTCCTACGGGATCTTTTCTTCCAATTTGTGACATAGATTAAGTGAAGAAGAGATGTTATTACACGTAAAGAAGTCTTGCTGCCAAGGAGTGCTAATCGGGGAAATGGTAGACCAGGAGTGACGGTGATAGCAGTTCTATCAGGAGTTGCTGAAAGCAACCTGAACCTGCTCTACTTTGGCAGTTGGCGGCGTCCCGTCCAGTTGCGTGATGCCAGGTGATCTCTTCGAGTGGGTTTCTTTCAGTAGTTCTCTGACAGTTTTAAAGACTTTTCTCTCCTGAGCAGTGACGTGCTTTCAACTGAATCTTTAGTTCGTGTTTTAAGAACCCAGCGTTCCCTGCTGATTATCATTGTCCTGCATGTGTTTTGCTGTAAGTACAGAGGTTTGCACATCATAACTTCTGAATGCAATCCTCTGGGCTTCTGCTGTGCTCAGTCATTCCCATGCATCTTTTTTAAACACTTTAAGAAGAAGACATCGTTTTTTTCATGAATATGTAGTCTGTTATGTTGTAATACATTGGGTGCTGAACAGAAGCATTTTATGTTTATGTTGATGAGGGAATACTTCAGACTGCCCTACTTAGAGGCTATGTTTTTCCTCTTTCTATACAAAAAAAAATAAAATTAAAAGAACAAAGCAATCTTTTTAAAAAGTAATTTACTGATGCCTGTTTTTTTAAAGCCAGGTCCATTTTATTTGACTCTCTGCAGTATATCAAAAAAAGATCGAGAAAAGTCAATCCTAAGAAATTTAAAGGAAAATGAACTCGCTGGGTTCAAGCTTTGACATATTTTCTAAAGCTGTTGAAAACCAAACCATGAAAGCCAGATTTATGAGCTTTTTTAAAGTTATTTGTAGATTCCCAAGACGATTGTGTTCCCATCACTTACTGTAGCCTTTAAAACTCAAATGACGCTTAAAAATATTCATGTTTGGCACACACTGAGTTACTGCTGGGCGTTGCAATGGCATTCAGCTAAAACTAGAGAGAAGAAATGTACTCTGCCTTCACTTAAATCATTTCAGGCTGTTGAGGTAGAGCAAAAGGACTCACATATTCATATTTTAAAGATAAAACTAGCAATTATTTTTAATGTTACGATTACTATTATTGTGGGTTAATACAACTGTTTGGGGAACGAGCCTTCTGGGAGCATCTGTGTAACCCTTCACATTTGCCAGGCTTTTCCTTTCAACAAGATCACTCACTTTGTTATTACTGGATTAGAAGACTCTTTTATTTATCAAAGCGTTATTCATCTGCACTTTGCCAGGTATAGCAAATCTGTTGACAGCACTGGATTTATCATTTACTGTTAAAGGCGAATGGAAGGATTCCCTACGTCCCTAAGCCAGCAAAACAAATATCATTGTTGAAGCTCGCTGCACAATATCCTGTGTTGATTAAAAAAGAAAATTGAACTGTCCAAAATGATTCAGTATCTCAGAAGTCTAAGGTAGTTGAAATGAGCTTATGATTTTTAATGCATTTTGCATAAATACTAGGCTTCCATGCCTTGAGTCTTCATTAAGTGTAGTATTTAACCATGGGGAATATCAAGTTGTTTTCTATGAACTGCAGCACGTTATTAGCTCATGGAATTTCTGTTTCAGTGTGGCCTTTCATTGGTGACATACACTTACCTGGAAATGTGTTCTTTCAGTCTGTGTAAATGCAGATGTGTTTACTCCCATACGATTAATCGTTGCTATTTACTTCATTAATACTTCATTCCTTAAGCTACTCCACTGAAATTAATGACCTATTCACAGATTATGTATGGTCTCATGCAATAGGTACTAGTCTGATTAAAAAAAACCAACAAACAATTGGCCATATGTGGGTTGAGAGAGTTCAGTAAGCCTAGAAGATACTGTATATAAAATATGGGTGATTGCAATACGAGGGGATAGATGTCAATGCAATTAATGTGTCTCCTTCCTGTTGCCATGTAAGAATGAACTATGAAATAACAATAAGGGCAAGCTGCAATAGTTATTTAAAAAATAGGCTAAATTTAGTCGAGGTCATTACTTTTGTGCAGGTAATTTAGTTTAAAAGAAGCATCCCATACCTGTATCACTACCCCGTTACATCTGCCAGAGGCGACTCCATGCTCACACGTGCCCGTGTCTACAAGCCAGGGATGCAGATGAATGGAAAGGGTGGGTGACCTCGTGCCGAGACCACCTTGTGCACCACAGGTGCTTCAGGCCTCTGGGCTGGCTTCAGCCTCCTCCCAGAACTGAGCACGTCTCCCCGACTGCATTGCATCCAAAAGGAGAACAGTCTGTGCCCTTGATGGCTGCTCCACAGTGGGAACCAAAAGTACACTCAATAGGAATGACCAAGAGATTACTTTCAAAAGTTTGCTCCCAGCTTGAACTAAACCACTAAGAATGTAAGTATCTTTTTTTTGCTGAAGGTCTTGTGAGGATATATCCACCAGCTAGAACAGATCTTTGTCAGCTGTGAGGAAAAACATCTCCATGTATATATTACATACCTTTTAAAGTCATGGCTGGTTGGTTACAGCAAATTATTTGGAGGCTGAGATTTTCTTGGTTTGTTTGTTGGCTCAACTGCATTTGTTCGTGTGTCGGCTGAGTTAAGGGAAAAGACTTGCTGATTTTACATTTCTTCCTTGGCGTTTTTGAGACATGTGAACTTGCATGCACTTAAAAAACTGAGTTAGACAGAGGGTCCCTCCAATAGTGCCAGATAAACAAAACGGTGGATTCAATACGGCTCACTTCGATCTGCTGCACAGAGGATCCCTACATGCTCAGATCAGCTCTTTGTCGTAAAGCTAAGGAGGCCACCACACCAGCACAGGTTGGAATCACTGCCATGAAACGTACAACTATCCCATCCATATAATGCATTTTTTGTCTAGGATTTTGCTAAGCTACCCAGGCTAGAAAATCTGATTAATGGTGACCTAAGGTAGTTGAACTGTAGATTGACTCTGTCCATTTCTTAGTTACTAAACTGTCTTGGTCTCACTCCCTGAGTTTTCTCACTTTCACCCTTCTGATTCTCGCCCCCCATCCCACTGAGGTAGAGGAGGAGCAAGCAGCTGTGTGGTGCTTAGCTGCCTACCAGGGTTAAACCACGAGAGAATGGAATTAAAATGACCTGGGGAGGTGTAAGGAATGGTCAGAAATAGGCATGATGAAGTTCGGTAAGGACAAGTGAAAAGCAGGGCTGAAATAATCACCTGCAGGAACACGAGATGATTGACAATGCGATATTTCTGCCAAAAAGAGCAACTGAGTATTTTAGGGGATCCAAAACAATGTATGCCACCACCGTCATACTCGGATAAAAGAAGCAGGCATCCTAGGCTGTGTTAACAGGAACGCTATACGTTAAGAGACATGAATTATTTGGCGTGAGCGGAGCAGGGGTAGGGCCTGAGCTGAGTGCTGTGTCCAGCTTCGGGCACCGCGCTTCAGGAGAGACGTGGATCCATTGGAGAGAATCCAGGGGAGAAAAACAAAATGATCAGAGGTCTACAAAATACGAGGCACGAGCAAAAGACTGAAAGAACTGTGTTTGTTTAGTCTAGAGAAGAGAAGACTGAGGGGAGACATGATAACAGGCCTCAAATATTTAAAAGGTTGTTGCAAATAGGAAAAGAATAAATTCTTCTCCGCGTCCCTTGGCTCTAGGACAAGAAGTAACGGGCTCAAAATGCAGCAGAGGATGTTTAGGTTAAATTATTAAGAAAAGCTTTCTAACTACAAGAGAAGATAAGCATTGGAGTAGATTACGTACGGAGGTGGAGAATGGCTGTCTTTGAATTTTACTGGGTTCCTGGGGGGGTTGCTTGTCACCTGTAGCACCTGTAACCCTCCTGCTGTACCGGTGACACGGGGCACGGGGTGGTACGTGCCGCACCGTGCGCCGCTTCGGAGAGATGCACGGCACGGCGCCGCTCCATTGATACCCGGGTGAGGAAAACACCTCCCACTTACAATTGGTCGTTATTTGCAGAATTTTGACCTAAATTTGCAATTGCAATCTACAGTCTTATCGCTGCCTGGTAGTCATTTGAGTTTAATTCTCTTGCAATAAGACAAACCCAAGGACGGACAAGTTCTTGAGGTTTTCCTGAAGCAAGGTTTAAATTTCTAATCCTGAAAAATCCTTCCTTCATTAGCTAACCTGTAATGAAAGGATTTTTTAATTTCAAAAAGAACTATTTTATGTGGAAACCAAATGCAAATATATTTAATTCAGAATCTTTTTGAAGTTATAAACTGTTATAGTAAAGTGACCGCATCTTACAATCTTAGCAGAATGTTTTTAAAAGTGATGTATATTGGAAACACAGCTCCTTGATTTAGAAGTCATACTTCTCCTCAAAAGGGAGAAGACTTATTGTTTTACCCTAATTTGTTTTTTATAAATCTATAGTTGATAATGTTGATATTACATAGTATTTAAAAATAGTTCTACCTCTGGAAAACAAGGAAATTAAACTAAAAATAAGTGATTTTGTTATCTTTTTTCCTGCAAAAATTTGCTATGCCGGAAAAAATGGTTCAAACATCTTCCAGTATAATTTTGAATATCTGCCAAACAGTAGATTTATTTGCCAAACATTTTCATACAGTATTCCCACCGGGACTCAGACTTTCAGAGAATAAATTGGTGAAATTAATTTTTCTTATCAGTCTATGGGATTTGAGAGAAGCAAGGTTGTCTGCCAACATGCAGAGGAAAGAAACAATATCAGCTAAATTGTCTGGATTCTAGCGTTCTTCCTTTTGCCCTCATCTTGGCCAGGAAACACTTACATGAAGGACTATACAGAGGAGGGGAAAAAACTGTGTTTTGAAGAATTTTCCAGATAACACAGTCTTGACTGTATGCCATTTCTCCTTCTTTTACTTTCCTTTTTATTTTTTCAAGGCCAGACGTTGAAGGTTTCTTTTTCCTGGAGTAAATTTTCCACTCTGTCTCCCTGGCTCAGCGCACCAGTCTTCTTCCATCGCACAAACATGTATCGAGGTTGCCCGTAGGTACTCTCAGTTTGTACGTATGTGCCGGGGTCCTAATGGAGCCTTATCAAGCTTTCAAAGAGTATGTTCTCACTTCTGTCTGAAGGCTTACTCTTCTCCACTTTGACAGAACGGGAGCTTCTATTTTAGCCAAATGATATTGATACCCAACGGAGAAGTGTTGTTTCAATAAACATTCAGAAATAAGGATGCGATATTTGTCAGTAATTCGCATGAATCTTGCAAGTTGAGTTTTGCTCTGGGAATGCAAAAGATCATTAGCAGTAACGAATGCATTTCATGCCAAAAGAAGTGGAATGAGGTTCTTGGTGCTGTTGAGATGGTAGGATGGCCTGAGCCAGTCGGGGTCCTGCATCTGTGCATCCTTAATTTGGACAACATTCTCCAAAGCTGAAGGTCTACTTCTTTGTGGAACAGCTTGCTGGAGGAAGTTGTTTCCAACTCTTTAAAGATTTTAGTGAATATTATTTCAATTTGTATACTCTCAATGTGTTAAAAAATACCAGCAGACTGCTAAAATAAATTACGAATAAATCAAACTAAAATGCTGAGCTTTCGATTTAAGTACAGAACATGTGTCACACATTGTTCCTACAAAAACAGAGTTGCTGTTTGGTTAGTCACTTCTATTCTTCTATTAAACCCGATATTTAGAAAGATGAAAAAGAAAGCATTTCTTCTTTGTCCTGCAGGAATACTGCATTGTTAACACAAGCTTCCTTGATCCCTGTAGGGTCCTGCAGATTCTGCAAATTCCTCACTGCAGGATAACTGTACTTTCAGAAGTCTGCACGCTGCAACACGCTCCTCTTTATCAGGAGCAGGCCGGTGCTCCGCTTGTGAGGATGTGTGTGAGCCCTTGATCTTTACATGTACATGGGGTTCCACATATGTGTTTTTCTTTTAAATTTTTCCTAAATGACGGGCTGTCTGAAAATGCATATGCCCATGCAAGTGTAAGCCTTCCTAACAGTGCTGTAGCTTTGAGCGCGTTCTTCACGAGGTTTTTGTATAGAATGGAAACTGGAAACGTAAGCATTACTTGGCCAGTATATTTATGCATACTGAAATCATATGAATATTAAAATCTTAGAAATTAGTATTTCCCCAGCAACATCACCCGACTACATCAAATGAATATGCTATTTTATGTGTCTCTTTTTGTTAAATCTGTAGATTATCAAGCCTTAAAGTCTGTATTTTGACGTATCAATTTTATGTTTTCCTGTCATTTAATAGTTGCAGTGGTGAACTAATCCATAAGACTTCAACAGTCTGATCCTTTTCTCTTTAGTGAAAATGAGCAATTTCTTATCAACTTCAAATGAAATAATACTTCTTTATGTAGATATAAACCATAACATATTCAATCTTCTCTCTTCAAACTTATGTCTGCAATTTTATCTTCTGCTGTTTCCATTTAGTAAAATGTATTTATTATTTTTGCAAGTAACAGTAACCAAGTACAGCAGTACATCAAGAAGAATTAGGGGTTTTTTTTCATTTTCTGTTGCTTGAATTCAGGTATCCATTCAGAGACTATACCTTTGTGGGAATTGATGGCTATCTCCTGAGCCTCATAAAAAGATCACACCCTTGAACTTTTATGGGGATTTTGTGTTTCTTCCCGCACCCCACCCAGCAGGAGCTATTTTCATAAAGTTCAAGGCAAAGCTGCAAAGGTTTAGCGTGGGTTTTTTTTTAATATGTGCTGGTTTGGTTTGTGGGGATTGAAAATTGGTCACAGGAGCGACGATAATTTGTGAAATGTTTGGTGGGGTTTTTTTCATATAGAAGAAAGGCTTTATTTCTTTATCATACATTCCCCATAACTTTTACTTCTGTCAAGAGTGATTTTTTTTTCCCTTTCAAAACTTAGGTTTGAAAAAATACCTAAATTAATGGTATATCTATGAGAAATGTATACATATAAGAAGTGTCTTCCTGCCGTTCACATAGCTAGAGAAAGAATGAAGTTAACACTTAGGATCTACCAAAAAGAGTAAATAGATGGTTTTATAAGAGATTTTTTTTCTGTCCACCTGCAAACAACTATAATTAGAAAGGAAAATCGGTGCTGTCTGTTATAACAGGGACTGATACCAGTTGTAACCGTAACTACCGACTGATACGTACACAATTTGTGGAAATAGTCGCTTTTGGGGTCTGATATTTTCCCAGGCTCGGTCTCTGCTGAGGAATTATTTATTTATTTGTAAAAGCTTACGCGAAATGTGTGTGGTTTCAAAGGGCTGGGAGCACCCCCGGAGTGTCGCGAAGGCTTTGATGTTGCGAAGGCAGCTGAGTCAATTCAGGGGTAAGAGCTGGATCGTGCCCTCTCGTCCCACCGCCAGACCCTGTGTGCTCAGCGAGCTGCCTTTGCAGCCACTGGCGTTTCTTTCAGGTTAGAGGGCCAGAAAGCAAAGTTAACCTTTCGGCCTGCCCCCTGAGCTCTGAACAGAAATGCCGTCATTTTTCCCCTCTCTCTAGGACCCGCGCGCGAAACCCGTGCGCTCGGGCAAATCCAAGCACGGCCTGTCGGGAAAGCTGTGGTGGAGCTAATCTAGACAAAGGAAATGTGAAGATGTCAGAATCATAGAGTCATAGAATTGTCTAGGTTGGAAAGGACCTTTCAGATCACGGAGTTCAACCATCAACCTGACACTGACAAAAACCATCACTAAACCATGGGTGGCACCACCTCTACCCATCTTTTAAATACCTCCAGGGATGGTGACTCCACCACTTCCCTGGGCAGCCTGTTCCAATGCTTGACAACACTTTCAGT
>JAOXJK010000023.1:96211265-96243208 GCA_025774025.1 Xenus cinereus | reverse complement strand
AGGCGGCGGGCGGGGCGGGGCCTCGGCGCCGCCCGCCCCTCCCAGAAGTCCCCCCGCAGCCGCCGAGGGGCCGCCTTCCTGCCGGCGCCGCTCCTCCTCCGGCCGGGCAATATGGTGGCGGAGGCGGCGAGGGGGGAGCCGTAAGCCGGTGAACCGTGAGCCTGCCTTCCTTCCTTCCTTCCCTGCCAGGGTCGGCCACCGCTACTACCACCACCACCGTCGCCGCCTGCCGCTGCTTGCTGCTTCCCCGCCCGCCCGGCGGAGTCTAAGCGGGCGATGCGGCCGGCGGGGCGGCCGGGCTGTGTGTGAGCGCCGCTTGCCCCATGTGGGTGTCCCGGTGAGGCCCCGGGGAGGGGGGGGGGCGGGGAGGAAGGAAGGCAAAAGCGGCGGGAAGATGCTGCTGTCGCTGGTGCTGCACACCTACTCCATGCGCTACGTCCTGCCCGCCGCCGTCATGATGGGCACGGCGCCCACCTACGTGCTGGCCTGGGGCGCCTGGCGCCTCCTCTCCGCCCTGCTGCCCGCCCGCTTCTACCGCGAGGTGGACGACCGCCTCTACACCATCTACCAGAGCATGGTGCTCTTCTTCTTCGAGAACTACACCGGCGTGCAGGTGAGCCGGGCAGGGGAGGGTGGGCTGCGGCCTGGCATCCTCCCCCTGGCCGGGGGCCAGCAGCCCTCGGTGGTGTCGGGGGTTTTGCTTCTCCTGGGGGCTGGCCGGGCCCGCCCGCCGCCATGCGGGGTGCCCAGCAGGTGCGGGCGGTGCCGCGGCCTGGCCCCCCGGTACCGGTGAGAGGGACTGGGGGGGGGAGGGGGGGGTGTCGGCAGAGGACAGGCTTGTCCCGCAGCCGTTGCTGGTTTGGTGGTGCTTTTTGTGGTGGAATCGGTGTTGTCTTCCTTTTTTCAGGTGGGGAAAAGCGGAAGGGATGCGACAGCGGCGGCGCTGGGTCAGCACCTGAGCGGCAGCCGCCTCAGCACGCTGGAAGCCTGTGTGGCACATCCCTAGTGTTAAACTGGCAGCAGACGAGCTGCCGGTCTCTAACTGTGCTTAGAGACACGTACAGGTTGTTAATAAATAGATTACTTGCCCTCTACGTTGTTACAGCTTCTCAGTCTTCCTGCAGTCTAGCCCCTGTCAGGCTTTGGGCCCTTAAATTTTGCACCAGCGGTGGGTTGCGATTATTCGGTACCTCAGGAACTGAAGTCCAAGGTTTTTAGCTTAATAAGTTGGAACCGTAGGCCTCTCTTGGGTGACCAGAGCGGTATTTGCATTCAAATAATAATAATACTTCACTTACAGAGCGTTAAGTGTTTGAGAGGTTACGTATTTGTCTGCAATTTGAAAAGTAAAATAAGGAGACTTTAAATTCTACATGTTTAAAAAAATAATTACGTAAATGACAAGTGCTACTGTACCCAAACCTGACTTTCAAAGTCAGAAGTGTATTTGAAGTTGGCGTCAGCTGTAGGTGCTCGAGAGTACAGAATAACAAGTGTTTACATGTTTGGCAAGTGACAGAGCCGGTACAACTAAGCCCTTCTTCATATTTACAGCTGAAGCATTCGTCCACTCTCTTGTGAAGCATTTATTTCGAAATCAGGCCAGGTC
The DNA here is from genome assembly GCA_025774025.1 of Xenus cinereus. Lineage (NCBI taxonomy): Eukaryota > Metazoa > Chordata > Aves > Charadriiformes > Scolopacidae > Xenus > Xenus cinereus. The sequence continues at coordinate 96,241,599 of JAOXJK010000023.1, read as the reverse complement.
TCCCGTAATTTCCACTCTTGAGCTGCAGTTGTAGGCCTCGCTTTGTACCGAAGTGGAAAGCCCCAAACCCTGCTATAGATAGGAGAACTGCACAGTTCGGCATCCGGGAAGATAGAATGGATACAAAATGGAAGTGAGATCTTCTTTTAGTGGTAATTAATTCTTGATTTGGCTTGTAACTCATGTGACTTCACCTTGCATCTTGTCCAAATTACTTGACTTGTGATTTACGTATCTGTTTTTTTTTTTTTTTAAAAAAAAGATAAAAAAGGGAAGAGAGAGTGGTAGTTCACAGGCCACTTCAACAGTTCACTTCCTGTTTTATCTGCCTTCTTTTTTAAGCAGCATCTTTAATGCAGATACCTTGATGTGTAGTAACACCCCTTGGTCATCAGCTGCTGAAAGTTGCAGTATAGTAGTTTAAGTCAAGCCTTTCTAAGAATGAGAGCCAAAAATCAAGATAAAAATTGTAACAGAAAATTACTCATTTCTTACAAATAGCATGCACAGAGTAGCAACCACTTAGAACTCTTGATAAGAACTCTTATCACAGAAATGTCTGTGACATAAAGGTACAGAAAGGAAAATGCTAACCAAATGAAACAAAAAGGAGCCCTCATCTTTTCTTTCATTGCATTGTGGAAAAATTCATCCACACACAAAAACAATATGATGGGAGACAGTAGAGGTGATCACTTAGGACGATATCAAATAATAGAGATGCTTTGTCACAGTAAGCAACAAATGATATTAAGAGAAGAGGAGATCATATATGCAAAGCTGAAATAAAGGGTAACAGAAATAAATACGAGAGCCCACAAAACCAACACAGCATCTTATAGGATAAGTAAAATAGTAACTGAGACCGAAAGGTAAATAAAATCTTGGAAAATAAGATGTATAACTAGAGAGGTAAGAGGTGGAATCCTTAAAATTCATGTATCATTTAACTGGAAGATCCTCCATTTGTTTAGGGAGGAGAAACAGGGTGTCCTTTCGGACCTTTTCTTGTGAACACTGAACATGTTTAACTTGAAACACACGGTGGAAAGTTAAGCATGTGCCCGAGTGTTTGAGATTGGGATGGTAACCTGAGAGCTACTGTGAATTGGCTGTTTTAAGGCATGTAATTAGATACAGAAGTGTAGCATCATTAAACTTAATCACTTAATCCCAAAAATAATGCGAGAATAGTAACTTGCATGGCTTCATAAAGGCATCTGTAGGGCTTCACCAGCATTAAGGCATCATAATAGCCATGGGAGGGAGGAATTCAGCATCTCTTTTGGCTGTATGAATTTATTCAATCAATTGAAGCATGTTGGGGTATTTTTTTGTAACTGGATAAATGGGAGGCCAACAACCTCATCCATCAGAATGCTGGAACTTGTTGCGTAGGCTCACTGATGTCATTAGGATTATACAGATGCTTAAGTGACTTACTGAATCAAATCCTTAAGTAACTTTCTTAGCGCTGCTGCTGTCTTACCCTATATGAAAAGTCTTAAACGTTATGTGCTGTTTAGCATTCCTTGGTTTATTACACTGAGAGTATTTATGGTTTTTCAATATGATAACGCTCTAAGGCAGTTGTGAATATTTGAGATGCCTCATCTCAAAATAATAATTTTGCTGAAATTCCCAGTAATGTGAATGGGATTACTCCTTAATAGAGTAAGGTTGGTTTCGGTCATAAACATAGATTATTTTTTGACTGAATTAAGTACTAGTGATATTTATTTTTTATTTACCTGTCAGGAGTTGATGTTTCTGCATATCATCTGCTGTTAGTCCATCAAGTGTCTAAATCTGTCTCCCCTTCACAACCATGTGCACAAACGTATTTTTCTTCTTTTTTTTTTTTTTTTGTTCTCCTTGACTTTATTCTCCTTGGTTTTAGTCAAGTCTATTAAAACAGAAATTCTAGTTCATGCTAGGAAGGCATTTTATCTTTGTAGCAAATCTTTTTGGTTGTGAAAGGTAACTAAGTAAGGTGATCACCTGATCTGCATGACAGGAAATCTTGAAAGACTAATAGTTCCCTTTCTCTTAAGTATTTGACTTGAGATCTAAAATAATTACAGAGCTATAACTGCTGTGAACTTACTGAGTATTTATATTCTAGAGAGCAGCTCATGAAGTAACTGTAGAAGTTTCTTACTTTCTTATATGTAAATATATTACCTTTTTAAACTTTGGGTCAGACCTGGTTTTTTCCACCCAAATGATTTGTTTTGCGAAGCCTGAGAGAACTCGAGCTAAAATGGAATCAGGTTAGATTTTCCAATAATATTAGAATTCTGTTATTGAAATGCCAAAAATAGCCCTTTTGCTGGCTAGCGTGCAAGAGTTGGCTGTAGAAAATTGAAGAACCAGTATTTAGAGTACAAAAAGCAACCCAGAACACACCGGTCCTGTAAATGAGGTAAACTGGACAAAGCTCTTCAACGATCTCCAGAATTATATATACTCATAGTAATGAAAAATCTGTCAATGCAGTCAGTTGGAAAGTGGCACAGAGAGAACGGTCCTGCTTTGGCCCGGTGTTGCTTTTGACACAAATGCAGGTGTGTTGCTTCCCACCTCTCCTGCTGTAAGCTGGAAAAGCTCTACCGATACTCCTTTTTAGGAAGAACATATATGAGATGCTTGAAGTCTGTAAAGTGAGTAGAAAGTCTTTGACAGCGAAAGATGTTAATTTTATCAAGGATGAGCCAAAGCAGTCACTGACAGAAACTGGCGCAATTGAAGCGCTTTGGAGGACTTGCATTTGCTTGTGCTGATGGTTGGTTTGGCCCCAAATTTCTAAATCATCAAGTAGCCTGTGAACTGTGGTTGTGTTACTGCTTTTGTCCTTACTGCGTTCGGGAAGCCTGGTCCCTTACATTTCATACAGACAATAAACAGTTGCATCTTACCATAGAATATGAAAACCAAAGTGACTGCAAACGTGCCTGTGATCAGGACATTTGAAGGGCTGAAAGGACTAGTAATTCAATATGATGAATGCTGTCATCTCGCTGTGACCCTCAGCATCTTATCCCAGTTTCTGTCAGGGTGATGAAATTAATGCCTATTGTGTTTGTGCACATGTTTCGCATCAGATGAGGACTAAATGTTCTTCAACTTTTTGTTGTAATTCCGTTTGGTATTTTTGTATTGAGTGGCTGTGAAGAAATAATAAAGAAATCATCACTCGGACTGCATCCTAAAGGATCGTTTTCCATCTGAAAGGTTTTGACAATGGAATAAAATCCATGACTGAATTAATATGCATGGATTTTGTTCAGTGCTTGTGTCAGCTCTCTTCCCTACCCCCACTTCCCACTTAATAGGAGTTTTTGGAAGTGGTGCTTTCATTAAAGACATTATGAAATTCTGTTTTTCATTGTCATTGCAGGACTCTGGCAGGGCAGTGAGAATCAGATGCTACCTCAGTGTTGTTTAGCAGAGCTGTAGTATTTCTAACAATTAGGAAATACAAGAGATGGTTGTTTAAACAATGCAATGTGCTTTCTGGATTCGTATTGAAGCTTGGACTTTTTGTGTCTCAACAAGGTTGAAAACTACTTAGGATTAGAGCAAATTCAAACTTTGTGGAGACCCTGCGCTGCTGAACTCTTGACGATTTTTTTTAGGTGGAGTTAGAGCCGGGGCTGTGTTTCATGTCTTGGCTATGAGGAGAGCTTGGAGTCTGAGTTTGGGATGGATGCTTTGTTTTCTAGCTAGTGGCCAATTTGTAGTGGAAGTGAAGGTTACAAGCTCTGTGCCCATCTCTGTTCCTAGGACAGCAGCCTTCTCTGACAATGTTATATATTACTAACTTCCTGCTTTCCCTTTTGAAGCTGTTCAGCCCTACAACAGGTAATTCGGCAGGGCCCGAGGTGGAGGTGGGAAGTAAAAGAGGCAGCATGAGTCCAATGGCCAAGTTGCAGCGCGCTCACGTCAGGGAGGTGCTTCTGGTTGCTGTTGGTGAGGTGGGTTGTCATCTTTTTGGAACCTGGTTCTTCCCTCTCCACAGTGGGGGTGGCATCATAACCAGGCTTCATCAAGGTAGGGTGGAGGTTCATCTTCTAACTGAAGGTCTGACACCTCTTGAGATGAGGACCCATTTCCCGGGCAAATGCCACGACTGAAAGGTCAAAAGGAGATGTCACTTCTTACCCTTCTCCGTATGTGTTTGGGAAGAAAATGCTGGCCATTGCATTTTGGCATGAACCTGGTTTTATGAACGTGCGCTTGAGTTCCCTGAGCTCTCCTCCCAGCTGGCGGCTCGGGAGCGCGAGAGGACTGGGACAGGAGCTGAGCAGGAAGGTGCAGAGATGGGGGTGAAGCAAATCTCCAAGCTCAGGTGGCAGCTGAGCAGCCTCTGAGGGCTCGTTGCTCTCCTGGTTCATTCCATGTAGCTTCCAGCAGCAGCTCTTGCTAGCATCTGCTGGTGTTGCTGCTTTGCTAAACTGTTAGCTGTTGTGAGGCGTGTTGAGAGGTTAAGATCATCATCACTTGTCGTTTATTTGTGATGCTAGAACTAATGAAATAAAGGTCTCGGGGGAGTGCTAGAAATTTAGGGATTGGTGCAGTGCAACGATCGAAAAGAACCTCGAGAGGATAGCGGTGAAGTGAATCACTTTTGTGTGATAAGCTTTTGAAAGAAGCCCAGTGAAATTTTTTCTGCTGGGATACTGGCTCCATGAAGGGAGTTTACCCTGGCTCGTTTCATTAGAGATTTCAATGCAAAGCTGTCTCCAGGCGTGTATGTCTTTTACAGTATACACCAAAGTCCTGTGTGTTACTGTAGGAGAAATTAAGTGGTACCTGCTAAGCCTGAGGGATGCGGCTTTCGAATTGAGATGGATGCCTAATTTTAGACTCTTACGTTCAACTGTGGTGTGAGGCAGCAAAAATAGATACATTAGGTATGTAAGCTTCGTGCTCTTTCTTTTTCAGATATTGCGAAAGATATATTTGTATGTATCTTAATTTTTGTTCTATCTGCCTTTGGCTCTCATTCTGAAGGTGAAAATGAAGTCCTTCATGACTCGGGTTTGTCGGGATATCAGCTGGAGTTCTGCTCTGCTGCAGATTTGGCTCTGGGGCAGCCTGGAAAGAATTTAGTGTGGGGAGATTCCACATTCAGTGCTGATCCTGATCATCCCCCACCTCACACCCGATACATGCAAAATAAAATAGATACATTAAAACTGAGGTCTGCTAGCATTTTTAGATAGCTGACACTTGATTTCTGAATCAAAACTGCTGTTTGGGTTCATAAATTAGAAGCCTCGTGTGGAAGTTTGCCTAGGTTATGTTCTCTAATTGGCAAGTCACAACTGAATCTGAATTTTATATCAGCCTTGTCTAATACAGTGTGTAATTTAAAACTAATATGTATGTTTACATTTTAAAGTTAGCTACCTATATTTACAAAAATCCTAAAAAGTCAAGTATCTGTCAGGTAGGAAAAACTAAAGAGTTGAAGGGCAGATTTGAATGCACTTACAAATTTTGATTCCAAGTATTTCGCCAGTAAGTTTTATAATCTTGTGGTTTGATTTTGAAATTCTCTGTTTAAATATATTTTAATTTGAATATCTTAAGGTTTTTAGTATATTCAGTTCTTAATAGAAGTTCTTCTGACTTTGTATAATTTTTTACATTTGAAAATACGAACGGTATTTATAACATTTTTTAAAATTCTACTTCTTTTCTTTCTTTAAAAAAGAAAACCAACAAAAAAACTGCGTAAGTTTTATGCACTTTCCTCTTTTTGCATTTAACTGTGTTTTGGTAGATGCTGGGCCATGGAGTTTTACAGTGCTCTTCCATGCCCTTTCCTTCTGCTTACATAATACGTCCAGATCCTTTATGTAAGAATGATTGTTAATTGAGGAGTTTTTTTCTCCTGGTACCCTACCATCAGACACTGTTCTTGCTAAGAGAAGATTCTATTCATAGTTAAACATTTGACTCCAATTATTTCAAACTATTTACCTCAAGCTTACAGGGTATCCTTTTTTTCTCAGTTTTAGTTGTGTTAGATAAAGTAGGCTCAGATGTCAGGGATTTTGACATAACAATTATGAGGAAGCATATCTTCTCAGGGGAAAAATACTCTTTAATCTTTGTTCTGTCAATTTGAATTTATACTATGAAGAGATTTGGGATAAAAAAACAGGAGAATTAGTTTCTTCTTTTGTTCATTTCAGTTCTGTCATATATTACTTGTCATGTTCCCTGTTATAACTACCTTCTCGGTGCGGGACTGGGAAATCATAAAGTTTATGCTAGTTTGATTTTTATTTTTTTTTAATGCAAAATTAGCTACCCATGATTGGGTTGAATCTGTATTTGAGCACGTAACTAGATGTGAAGAAAAACAGTTGTTTTGGATAACTTTGGATTGTATGGTGGTAGTTGCAGTATTTTTTCCTGGGGAGCTTATGGATTGACTTGAATCCCACCCTGTTTTGTAACACTACATGGGAATCTGAGGGCACGTGTCTTTCTTTTTGCATAAGCCAACACAGTGCACAGTCCCGAGCGAGCTGCAGGTGACCTGGCTCATTCACACGCTGTGGTGGCCTACGGATATTAGAGTGATTTCAACAGTGGCTATATTTTAAGGCTGATTCAAGTTTATTGTGTTCGGGTCTGGAGCCATATTAGTTGCAGCTGGCTCAGATACCTCCCTGCATGTTCTCTTTTGCTGTGTAATGATTCCTTTGCCTCATCTTGAAGGTTCATAGTGCCTAAATTCTAAATATTTAGTGAAAATGATGTGTGGAGGAGCTTTCAAAAAATCTTATTCCACAGTCACAAGCCGAGGACATAGAGGTTTCTGGGACTTTCCCATGCATGTCAGCTCATTGATAACTTCACACTACTTCAGTCTGTACTTGTATGCAAACTTTGTATACAAGCTATATACATACATATATATATATACACACTATATACTATACTATATTTATGTATATATACTTTGTATACAGACGCTTGTGCTGGTGTTACAGGTAAAGATACAACCAACTCCTCCTTGGAGTCCTTGGCATTTAGAAGCAAAGTTCCTTTTTCTTTAAACCTGTCTTCATCAGTGGCATTGCCAGTGGGATCGAGTGCTCCCTCAGCAAGTTTGGGGAGGCACCAAGCTGAGTGGTGCCATTGACATGCTCAAGGGATGAGGTGTCATCCAGAGGGACCTGGACAGTCTGGAGAAGTGGGCCTGTCTGAACCTCAGTGAGGTTCAACGAGGCCAAGTGCAGGGTCCTGCACCTGGGTTGGGGCAACCCCTGGTATCAATACAGGCTGGGGATGAAGGGGATTGAGAGGAGCCTTGTCAAGAAGGACTTGGGGGTACCGGTGGAAGAAAAGCTGGACATGCACCGGCAATGTGCGGTCACGGCTCAGAAGAGTAACCATATCATGGGCCACACCCAAAAAAGCGTGGCCAGCAGGTTGAGGGAGGTGATTCTGTCCCTCTACTCTGCTTTGGTGAGACCCCACCTGGAGTACTGTATCCAGCTCTGGAGCTCTCGGCACAGGGAAGGCATGAGCCTGTTGGAGCAGGTCTAGAGGAGGGCCACAAAAATGATCAGATCGATGGAGAACCTCTCCTGTGAGGACAGACTGAGAGAGTTGGGGATGTTCAACCTGGAGAATAGAAGGCTCTGGGAAGACCTTATTGTGGCCTTCCAAGGGCCAAGTATTTAAAGGTGGCCTACAGGAAAGGTGGGGACAAACATTTTAGCAGGACCTGTTGCAATACGACAAGAGTTAATGGCTTTAAACTAAAAGAGGGGAGATTTAGTCAAGCTAGAAGAAATGTTTTACAATGAGGGTGGTGAAACACTGGAAGAGGTTGCCCAGAGAGATGGTATATGTGCCATCCCTGGAAGCATTTAAGGTCACATTGGATGGGGCCCAGATCTAGGTGGACGATGGATGCAACCTGATCTAGTTGAAGATGTCCCTGCTCGTTGCAAGGGGGTTGGACTAGATGACCTTTAAAGGTCTCTTCCAATCCAAATAATTCTATAATTCTATCATAAAGAGCTCTAGCTAGAAGAACACTACAAACTGCCATGAGATTTCCTGCTTCTGGTTGGTGTGAGGTGCACAAAGGGTAACATTTTTAGAATGTCCTTAATATACCAGGGCACTGTAGCTGCTGTTTGGGGGGATGGATGGAATGGGACACGGACATTATGTATTTTCCGCTACAGAAGAGTAATAAAGTGAACAATAGATATGTTAAATGTGGGTCACTTTTTCCTTTCTTTCAAGGAAATTACAAAAATCTGCGGGAAGAATTCTTTAGAGGTGCCAAAGGATAATAAGGGAGACTGTTGCTCTCCTAATGAAACAGGTGGAAGGCTTCCTTCCACTCTTTTACTGGAAGGCATGAGCAGGTTTTGCGTAATACCGAGATGCCAGATGTTCAGAAAAACTCTCCTGTTGAAATCTCACCTTTATAAATAATCTCCTTTCATGTGTGCTATGTATATATTTGAAATATATGCAGTACTTGTTAAAAAAATGTAATTGCTGGTGATTTATGGTAAAAGTTACTTAGATCTAACCCAAGTGATCAGAGATTGTAATTGTGGGTTGCTCCATGGTCTGTGCCATGGAACTGCACCGTAATCAAAAGCAAGTCATTTGCAGAAAGATCCAGTAAATGATTTAGGCAATGAAAGTTGGATTTATTTAGAATTTAGATACCAAAATCTTAAAATTATGATCATAAGTCCTGCTTTATTTCTGTCACCAAGACTAAAACAGTTAAGTTATACAGATGTCTGGGTTTTTTTAAGGTTCCTTGGATAGCTAAGGAGTCCAGGCAGGAATGAAGTAGTTGTGTGTGCTTAAAGTTCCCAACCCATGTATAGCCCTGATCAGAATCTAGAAGCGTATGCTGGCAGGACTGGGGACCTCAAAAAAGGTTTTGGTTTTTTTTTTTTGGTCCTATTTAAACATACCAACAAACAAAAACCAGAAGGGAATAAATTATTATGCCTCTCTTTAGCTGAACAAGGTAGAACACAAACTCACCTTACCGGATGCATCAGTTAGTTCTCCCTACATACACATATGCCCACCACTTCTTTGGAAAAGATGATTTAGCAGTGTGTTTTCAGAAGAGAGAATCCCCACTCCGTAGATGTACCTTCTCACAGCAGTGAGCAGCGTGTAAGGGCGGGATAGGATTTAGGATCTGCATCTGCTTTCAGTGGGCCAGAGTCTGGCAATTCAAAGCTGGCAGGCTTGGTATCACGGATTTGGTGAATCCCTTTCTGCAGCACTGAGCTCCCCGAGGAGCCAAGAGAAGAGCTCCCATTTCTGGTTGATGTGCCACGGGTAACCACTGGAGTGGTTTTGTTGAATCTGGTCTGGGACTGTTGTTTAAATAAACATAAATTGCCCTGACATACTTGGTATTGTGGAAACTTATTTTCTCCGAAATCAGCCTTTTGCTCAGATTAGATATTCCAGTTTTTATGGCTGTTTCCCAGAACTTCTTTGCTCTTTCATGGGCCCCTTCTCTAAACATTTAATCACCACCCAAATCACCCTCTGAATGAGAAGTTGCAAAACTATACACATCACTGTCTAGGAAATGTTAGACTGGTGTGAATAAAGTGGTTTGTAATGTTCAACTCAAAATCGCTATCTGAAGTTTGGGGAGGACTGTTCACAAGTCTCTTTTTATGCTCAAATACAAAAAGTAGTCAAATATGCACAGAATAAAAGACTAAAGCTGTATTTTTACTGACATAGATATTATAAATGTTATTATAAATATGTTTTCATTAGCTCATAAGGTTCCTTTAAGATTTTATTGATTCTGATTCTTCCACAAGGAGTTTTCCCTTAATTCAGGGGTCAATTATCTTGAATTCAGCTGAGAAACTGTAAAGCCTTTACATTCAGCATCAGAACTAGGCAACTTCTATACATGTAGCTGGTGCCATTGGATGAACAGTTTGTCAATTTAGACTATAGGACTAATAGCTAGTATGAAAGCAAAAATGTACAGACTTCATACTTAACATCAGGTGGTATGATTCAGTCCTGCATAATCCATATATGTTCTGAATATAGTCTTCTTACAAAAAGGAAGTAAAATGGCAGTGACTGTGGTTTTTTTAAATTCTCTACTTTCTGGTTCAATCGACTGGTTTTAGAGGGGAAAAAAAAAAGTGAATTACATACAGGAACCTTCTCGGTATTCCCCATATTTCAGTCTCTTGGTAAGGCTTTTCTTCACTGAACCCCAGTAAAATGCATAGCTGCAGAATATTTGAGTGAACTCTCTGCTTCAATAAAATGGATTGCTTTGTGATTTTATGGTTTGATGCTGAGCCTGAGCAGCAGACTTCAGGCTTGTGCAATTATGTATTGAGCAGATAGTCTCTTTAAAGCGGTTATGAGGTGAGGTGCAGCAATAGTATGACCATTACCTAAAAACTGTATATTACCTAAAGGTACTTTTAGAAAAATGATACTTAAAGCTAAATATTGTTTTTTCACATCTAGAGGAAAAGCAATTGAAAACTAGAACATGAAAGTCCTTTCTCCGTTTCTCCTATTCATATTCCTTATGCTGTAGGCAAGTGAAACCCACGTCTGTTAAATGCGAATAAAAGTTCTCCTCTGTCTTTGAAGAAAAACAAAGATTTGAAATTCTTATTGTAGGACATCGGAAAACCCAGGGAATTCGTCAGCACGAAGTACAAGTTCCCCATTTGCATCCTGTCTTGAACCTGCTTCTTGTCAAACAGGGTAAATAGACTCTGTGATCTGAGGTACTTTCTCGAGAAGCTCAAGGGACTGGTTGTGTCATCAGGCAGGTTTTTAGACTAAGAATTTAAACAACTTCCCTTAAGATGCCTGCAGCAGTGCTGCAGAAGTCAGCTTGCACAGGGTTATCATTGACTTTCAGAAGCCGTATCTGGCAGTTGCCTTTGGTGGTTTGTTGATGCAAACTCCACCCTTTCACCAAAAAATTATACCCAGACTTTTTAACAAGCAGATGAGAAATACATCCTAGGGTGCTATTTATTTTAATAAGCGCTCATGTTGTAGTAGTCCCCAGCTAACAAAGATGCTCTTGTCCCTCAGACTGTGCAGTCCCAGTTACAAAAGTAGACAGGAAGAAACAGCGAAATGGAGAGAAGTGCACGTTGTGAGGGTAGCACAGCTAAATGTATGAAGTTTGTATGGTTGTTTTTAAGTGAAGTGTTGATGTCTTGGATGTTCTGGTTTTGCTCTCTTCCTCCAGGAGAGGGAAGGAATTCTCCTGCTATTGTCCTGCTGCTTTTATCCTTCTTTCCAGTTGCTATTGCCTGCGCTTAAAGTTGACTTTTTTCCTGATCAGAACGCTCCGCAAAGTGCCCCAGTGCACCTCAGTTTTGTTGAAGTAACAGCAAAGAAGGGAGCATCGTTCTGCAATTCACACCTAGTGTCTTTGCACAGAGAAGGGAGGAGGGTTGAGAATTCTGAGGAACCAAGGGTGAGTGAGCTGGTAGACATGTGACAAGACATCAGCTGAGATGGCCCCGAGTTTCTTCTACCAATAACCGTCGGTGTTGCCTTACTGCCACTGAAGCAGAAATACCAGATCTGCTTGCAGGTCTGCTCCTGAACTGCTCCCGTTATCAGCCACATCCAATTATCACATTAAGGTAATCTCTTTGCTAGGAGTTTGATGTGGTCACCAGTTGACCTGCAAGGAGGTCTTCTGATAATGTGATAATGTGACTTTTACCTCTCGAGTTATTTTTGTCATGGCCCTGTTTACTGAGCTGATGTAGCTAGGATGTGATCTATTTGATTTTTCTTTGATATGTACAAATTTCATAAGCAAGACATAAAAAGTCTAGATTGGGAGTGTCCACCTTGTTGCAGTGAAAACCTATGCAAATTACGAGTTATTCAGGTGTGACTGCCTTGCAGGACTGTTTTACGTTGCGACGTGACCTACCACCTTAGTAACAGCTGTAGTTGCACTGGAAGAAGCAGAAGCTGCTGGGGAAGCTGAAACTGGTGTCACCAGATCACCCAGGAGCTCCCATTTGCACACCTACAGCAGCCTATGGCCGAATTAATAAATTCTCCCATCAGGAGAACTTGTAACCTCCTGCCAGTGAGTTGGAGATTCCTCTGGCCGTGACACTTTGAGGTGTATCCCGTGCCCGCCGAGTGTGTGAACAGCTTGGTGTGTGGCATCCAGGCAAGCTGGATACCAGCCTTCCCCCAGGAGAGAGTCTCATGGCATCCAGTTTCCTCTATTAGAGACTTCACCCAATTGAGTTTGACAGCGCTGCTGTGTAAACAGATGCGAAAGACCCACATTAACAGTAACTGTGTTACCACTTATTGTGGACTGGGCTGTGAAGCAACCAAAACATGGCTAAAAGTGCACATTTTAATGTTCTGTACCCAAGTAATGTTTGCGATGTTAGACTATAAACTGCATTTTAAATATTTTCCCTCAAATCTCTGCTTACTTTGGCTCGCTGTGTTGCTCTTCCTTTTAACTTGTTTTCTGTGCTTGACTTCATTGTGCCTTTTTCTTTTCTTTTTTTTTTTTTGTTAAGCAGAGCAGCACCTATTCAAATAAATAGGTTATTCGCTTGCTTCGTTGTGGCGGACAGAACGTTTTCTCAGTCTTCTCAGCTGATGTATAGGTAGAGGGTATGTATGTTGTGGTGTTTGGAGAGCTGTGCATAGAATACCTGAAACACTAGGTACGTTAGCTTCTGGAACTGAAAATTGCCTCCCGAGCACGTCCTACACCACCTCCCTGGAGGTGGCTAGTGAGCGCCCTGCGGAGGGGAAGGCAACCCCCTCTGGTGCTCTGCAGCCCCCCTTGTGCTTCTGAGGAGGACTAGGAGTCTCTCGGCTACTCTTCCCTCTTCAGGTTGCTTCAAAAGGGGCATGCACGCAGCCTGGCACCGTGGATACCTTTTTCTGCATCGCTGTTCCTGGTAAATTACTCAAGTGCTTGCCTTCCACCCTGGTCCCCGGGTCTCTTCTGCACCAGCAGACTGAGGAGGAGCCAGAGACCGCACGTTCTCTGCAGCAGGGAATTCTGCAAAGTTAGCTACAAGAAACAGCAGGGAGTCAGAGCTTTTCTGGAGACTATGAGGAGAGTACTGTATCATTTCCTTCTGCAGGTATAATATGCGTTAAGTGCTCTGCTTCATCTAAAAGCATCAGATTGCCAGAAATTAAAGTCTTACCCTGGACGGGGAGGAGACTCTTCCCCTGCTTATCCACAAGCAGGTGAATTCTTCAAACATCATCTCAGAGGGAAAAAGGCAACGTTTCTGCGGGATTCAAAGCCCTTAACTGTTAGCCCGCTCTTCTGTAAGGTCTATGAAAATTTCCAGAAACACAACAATAAAGCAAAAATGCTTTGTTTTCAGAAGGAGAGCTGTGTGGCTGCCCACAGAGTGGGTGTCTCCTGTGACCTCTGAAGAAGCCTCTAGAGAATGCAGGTTGGAAGCTGCCATTCTTACCTGGTTGTAATAGCAGTTGTATGGCAGGCTTGTAGCTCTGGGTTCCTGGCTGTGAATCTCTCCTACGGGATTAGCTGTTTGCTGGCCTTTTGTGAACCGCATCAGCCTTTGCTGGAGATCTCTGAAATGGGCAGTGCTGAAGCGGATGATGCTGGCAGTCGCATCCTTTTAGGCTGAGCCATCTGAGCAAACAAAATGGCTATCCAAATTTTCTCAAATCTTTCCTTTGCTTTGAAATAAAACATCCTCGGTTCTGTGTTTAATGAGAACTAATTATAAATAGGCAAAGATAGATTTTTTTTAATTTTTTTTTTTTAGTTCTGTTCAACAGTATGGCTATGTATTTTAACATGAGTCAAAAATTCTGGTCCGTTACATGTAAACACACGTAACTTACAGTAAGACTTAATGTTGTACATAGAAATGGCTTACAGTAACAATGAGCGGGTGTTCCGCTGGGATTAAGAAGTGAACTAGATCCAATCTTACTGAAATAAAAAATCATACAGATTAACTGTTATATTTGGCAGTGACAATCATACATGCTTTTTTAAGGGAATGATCCTTTATATTTGTTTTTACTCATGCAATAGTCACAAGTGAATGCTTTGAATTGTGGGTCTGATTACACTGAGATTTTGACTTTGTACATTAAAGTGGAAATTTTTACAAGCTGAAGTTATACATTATATAATTCAAACCTTGTTTCTTCTGTGGGGCAGCTCTTAGAGTGTCAAGGGCAGATTTTGTTTTCTTCTGGTTCTTATTTTCTTACATTTTAAAAAAGCACAGATAGCATTCAGACCTCCTGGTTCAACGATTTGTTCTGTTGGGCCTTTTCCCTTCCTCGAAACCAGTTTTTGCCAGAAACTGCATAGTGGAGTCTTGAAATTGAAGAAAACAGTATTTATGGTCCTAGTGCATAACACTGCTGGGAAAATGTACGCTTTAAAAATGAAGCTTTAACTCCATAGTGAGAGTAGGAAGATAATTTTTTATTTCAGTGGAATTTTTGCACCTGAGCTATAAGATCAGACCCTTTGAGTGCTACCTTGCACTAAATAGTGTGTGGTACCTAAGAGTGTCAGCAGTAAGGTTCTAAATTCTCCTGGAACTTTAACAAGAAGATTACTCCCACAGCTTTTCAAAATCTTGTTTGAATTGCTTGTCAACAGACTTGTTACAACTAATGTTCAGTTAAAATTTATTGTGCCTGCCTTTTTTTGGAAAAAAATTCATTCGAGTAAGTAATATTCTCTTTATTGTATGCTAGGCGAGCTCTTGTTCACATATTTACTGAATATCTAAGTTTGCCAATATTTGGTTTCTTGCCTTGAAAACAAAAAGCGACCAACAGTGTAGTTGCATTTTTGAAGAAGAAGGAGCAGTATGAATGTAAAACATCCAGCTTTAGGTGGGGTTTTTGCCCTAGGGTTACAATATAAGGCATTACCCATCCAGTACCACGGCTTAACTGAGAGGTGGGCAGATTCTCCAGAGAGACCTTCCGTAAGGATCAGTATGTGACTTGGCATACTAAATGATCTTAATCAAGCTCTGAATATTAGTTAGATCTTCCTGATAAAATTCCCTGGTGGTCCAGACTAGGGAAGTGGTGATAGTAAGCACACAGACCTTCCAAGTAGAGCTTTGGTTTTTGGTGAATGGAGTCAATTTGAATAAGAGTGTATGTTTAATACAGCTAAATTCTAGAAACAGGGAGCACAGCCATTGGTATGGGCAGAGCAAGAGGGGAATGCTACCTAGAATGTACTGGTTGGAAAAACTAAGCTGCATTAGATAATGAAAATATTTATTAAAGGTAATTAAACAGATGCGTGGATCCTTCAATTCAGAATTGAAATTGTTTAATTAATTTCTCATTTTATATTTGAAATAAGAGTAATTGAATTAATCCGTTTTAAACGCTGACTTGGATTACCACTTCAGCGTCTGTCTTCGCAGTTACGCTCTCAGAAGGTTATTTTGCTAGTAGGCAATTACCTTTCGGGGCGGGGGGGTCAACTACAATGTTAAAGGGTATCTTTAATGTAATAGAGAAAAAAAAAACATAACAAAACCTGCTAGCTGGAGGCTGAAGACCAATGTAAAGACACCTCTCAACCTCATGCTTTTTTCTTAGTTCTTGACGGTTAAAATCATGGCAAATGCTTGAGATTTTGTTCTTGATCTAATCCAGGAAAAATTACCATTTTAGATTGAATGATAACAAGCCTCTGGCTGAAGCATGTCGTATTCATTGGATGTATTAAGTTAAATGGTGTCTTTGTACATGGGTATGGTTCTTCTTTACCTTTAATTATATTAATGTAGGGATCTTGTTGGATGTAGGTCACCTTCCATGGATCCAGTTCTAGGGCTGAGGCACAGGAACAGAATAGCTTTAAGGCATCATTAATTAATATTCACTGCTTGGTTGATAAGTCAGTTGTATGCATGATGAGTACTGATGCGGTGATGGGTTGGTGTTCTGTTAATGGTGCTAACTTGCTGACACTTTTTCTAGTAAATAGGTAATTACTGCAGTGGATCTCATTGCTGCCTAATGCAATGGAAATAAACAAAAAAATAATACTACGTTTCTTTTTTTTAGGTAATAATCTACGGGGATTTGCCAAAAAATAAAGAAAATGTAATATATTTATCAAATCATCAGTGTACAGGTTTGTATTTTTTTTGTTGTTTTTCTTAGCACTTTTATAGATTTTAAAAAATCTGCTAATCTGTTTACTGTGTGTCTTCCAGCCTTGCCCTAATGAGCAGGAACTTTGAGTTCAGAAACCTTTAATGATATTTATATGTACAACGTGCGCTTTTTGTTTCAGCAGTGGCAATTAAAAACTAGTTTAACTAAACATTTTGGGCTTTTGTCTTTGCAGTTGATTGGATTATTGCAGACATGCTGGCAATTAGGCAGAACGCTCTTGGGCATGTCCGGTATGTCTTGAAAGATGGGTTAAAGTGGCTCCCACTGTACGGGTGGTATTTTTCTCAGGTAAGCCCATTGACTTTTCCTTTGCTGTTTGGGGGTCAAATATGTAAAATATACTTTCCTTCCATTTATTGTACAGGCTAAGAAGATGTTTTATTTATTGTTTATTTCAACATGAAAACAGCAAGTTTCACTCACTATAGTTAGATGTGTATCTTAGCTGCATCCATAAGTCAAGTCAGATAAGTTGATTGCTAGAACCAGAAAAAAGGGGAAAGCTTTGAGCATACGGCCACGGGTGGGAAGGCAGGGAGGAGGCAGGATAGCCCTTTGGTGGCAGTTGACTCTGAAACTTTGCTTCCAAGAAGCTAATGCAAATTGGATTGGGTTTAGAGAGCGTCGGGCGAGGGGAGGTACAGATCCATGAACTGCCTAATTAGCACGCTGAAGAAGAGGAACCACCTTAAACAGTGGCCTTTCCTAGCAATCAGGTGCAGTCTTGTAGGTACCTAATTTGAACAGGGGTTCAGAGCTTTGGATCGAGTCACATAAGATGCCCATCTCTAGGGTGTGAACTGTGTCACTGTTTTATCTTGGAGCACAGGCAGCGGTTGAGGTTCCCACTGTCTGCTCGGAGTGTGAGAGGTTAGCGTGTCCTCCGAGATATTGGGAGATCCAGGTTTGATGTTTTCAGCCTGGTGGTCAAAAGTGTTCGTTGTCTTCTGGATGAGTGCCTTAGGCAGCGAGTAGGCTATAAATCTAGGCTGGAGCATGGGTGGTTGCCATCCTTTATTCTAAAATCTCTATGTTCAGAAAAGAATATGCTGCAGAGAAAATTAAGAAAACTGTTCACGATTTCTTTTTATTGGTGGGGTTAGTGTCCCAGTCCCCTAAATAAGTACGGACTGTCACACCCTTTCATACCTCAGTGAGGGTATCCACTGGGAGAAAACAGACTTCTCCGTTGTCTGATGCTTGTCCCCGCTAATGACTCTGGTTCTCTACATTTTTCTTGCACTGAAGTGACCCGTCTGCTGCATGGAAATATTTTGCTCTTTGTTCTTGCCTGTAGTCATTACATTGGTGGCAATTTAAGTCTGCTTTCATTAAAATACAGACAGGATATATATTCAATCCGCTATCATTAGGTGTCCAGAAATTATTTTTTTCCAGATTTTGGAAAATTACTATTGCTATCTGCGATATCCAGCGCTCAGTTTCCGGACTGCTGTATTGACTGTTAAAAGAAGGTTCCTGTGGAAATGAATCTGAATGTAGTCTACATTTTTAATCAAAACATATATATTAAATAAAACCTGTTCAGCTTCGGATTCCTCAAAACAGAAAACTACTACAAGATTTAGTGGGGAACGATTATATATATATATATATTTATATATTTAATTCAGTGACACAAACGAAAGGCAGCTTACTAACAGTAGTGATGCGTGTGTGCTTAAATGACCGAGACGGGATGCAGCGGGACTGCAGTGCAAGCTAATAGGTATTTTTATTGTTTTTATCACACCAAACAGTGCAAAAACATAAAACACTTCCTGCCCTTCCTGTTGATGTTCTGTCAGTGATGTCACTTACACTCCACTAAAAGTTTCCAGAGCCACGTAATTACGCCATGCTCACGGAATTCATATTCCCTACCTCAGGTAAACATCCTGTTTGGAAATAAACGTGGTCTGGATGTCCAGGAGAGCGAAATTCAGGCACAAAGGAAGTATATTTGTAAACATAATCCATTGTTGACTGAGAGAGGGGCTTTTAAAGTACAGCGGAAAAAAATTATAACCTTAAAAACAGTACTTCCAGAAATCTGTTTTGAAAAGCATTCATATATTTGATCTCTTAGTGAAAAGGAAATGCAATACAAATTGGGGAATTTGAGCTATATACAATTGCATAACTAGCATTCTTCTTTGGAGGCAGCTATCTAATAGCAAGAAAAGAAAAGAACCACTTAAATTAACCTGTTATATTCCAGGTTTGATTTATTAGGTAGAGCTATTTCTTTTCATAAAACTGGCTTTATTATTTTTGGGTGGATCTGAAATTTTTGTTTTGCCCTATCTTTCACCACCAAAATGCAGCTCGCTCCTATTCATCTCATACCACCTGGTGGGGCTGGGATGTAAGTTTGATAAATATTTTTAATATCCCAGCGTTTGCTTGGCTTTTTAACATAGGAAGTATGTCTTTGTCTTTTCTGTTATTCAGCATCAGCTTGTGCAGCCTTTGAGTTGTTACTGAATTTTGGCCAAATATTCAGCTGGTATGGCATCTTGCCTCTCTTCAGCTTTGAAACCCTGCTCCATAAGGGAGCTGACACATTTATGTAGTTGGGTTGTATGCAGCAAATAGTGATGTCGCAGTATGTAATTTGTCTGTTCTTAAGTGACTGTATACTTGTTTTTACTTGAGAAGTACAAATCTATGTCTGGCCATTAAAAAGTCTGAGGTGTGGGGATGCCGAACTTGTCTTTGGTGTTGCGGTGGCCCTAAGCAAACTGTACAACAGCAACTTGATTTCTCCAAGTTCACAAACTAAAAAAGGAAAAAAAAGGTATTTTCCCAGCTTACTGCAGCTGGTGAGTAATTTGATAAATAAGTGAAGACTTAGATTCCAGCCTTCCCTCATTTATCAAAGCTTGGCCTCTCTGAGCTCACACAGAATGATGACTTACCAATTACATGGAGGTCTTTTTACAGTAGATGCATTATTTCTCATGCCAAACTGAGTTTGCCCCTCCTGAAAGCAGTTGTTGTGGTGAGTGTGACTGTACAGAATAAGACTTCCACTTCCCTTTAATGGTGGCAGATCTTAAAAACAGTCTTAAATGTGGAGCGTGTCGATAACATGTGGCTCTCTGTTTGCTGCACAGCCGATGCAACATTTTTCTGTTCCTGCCTTTATCTATCCGGAACGGGTAAACTGCTCGTGGGGTGGTGCTGATACCATGCTCCAGCCTGCTACAGGCCACACTGGGTGTACTGGGGGATTCTGTTCCAGGTTTTGGTCCCCTGCCAGCCACAGCAGCAGAGCCGAGAGCTGCAGCCGGCTGCTTCACCTTGGAAGGGAACCACAGGCAGGAACGTTGAGGCAGAATATTTAATATGGTGGAGTTAATGCACCGCTGACTTTCTGTTCCTTTTCACTGCAGCTTTTGGAGAACAACTTAAAAGTCACGTCAAGTACCTCTAGCTAAGCAGCTGCACGGCCAGCTCTCCACACCATGAAAAGCAAAGGCCGAAGGCACTTTGCATAACTGCATCATCTGCCTGCCTCCTCCCAGCCCCTCAGACTTTATTCCTCTCCATGCCATGCAAATAAAATAGCAGCTCCCCGCACACTCACCACCACCCCTGTTTCTGCAATGGCTTGTATCTTTTCCCGAAATAAGACATTTGAATGATGTTCAGCTCTTAGAATGTGTAAAACTGTAAATACAATGATCTGGCAAATCTTAATGCCAACAGCCAGGGTGGGCAGAAAAGAGTATTACCAAGTTAGGGAATCAGTTAGAAAACCCATGAAAACTGTGTACCTAAAAAATGAAATTCTGTTATTTGGAAGCTTTTTCTTTTTTTCAGAATTCATTGTCTCTGTAGTCCATTTTGGAACATGTTTGTTTACATCCTCTTGTAGCTATGCTGTAGATAAAACAATGTGATGGAAGAGGGAAATGATGAGGCAAATTTTATTTCTTTATATCCCGTTTTCTATGTGTGTACTTTGCCATACTCCTTTTAGTGAAGTTTTTGTGATAAACTGTGTAGAGCAAGTTATAAAAGGAATATTTTCCAGGAAGTGGTCTAACATTTTATAATGATTATTAGTAAAAATATTTTTATAAAGTCGTTTGCCTTCTAAGGATTTTGTCTTACTTATTCAATTATTTTCTTAGTATATAACTGCTTTATTAAAAGCTTGATTCTCTAATAAAGTGCATGGAAGTTTTATAGACTAAGTTCGTTACTTTTGTGCTACTCATAAATTTCATTTGTATAGGCACAATACTTTTAATTCCAGTATTTGCACTAGTCATTATTTAAGAGCAGGTGCATAAAATTGAAAACAGTGACCTAGAAGTACTTGTATGTGAGTAACTTCACTTGTGTGATGATTTTTTTTCCCTTGATATACAAGTTAAGCTTCTTGTTAATGTTGTCAGGAATAGATAGATCCCTGGGGTCAGTTCCAATGCCATCTTCCAGTTAATTATTTAACACCTTTAAGAAGACACTTCAGGTGTCTTAGGACTTTTCTTTTTTTTTAGATCTGCTCTTTATTTAAACAGATTTTGTGAACTGAAGTACATGCAAATGTAAAATGAGTTTCAGGTGCTTTCATCCTAGGAGAAAACATCTTACGAGCAATT
This sequence comes from Xenus cinereus, assembly GCA_025774025.1. Classification (NCBI taxonomy): domain Eukaryota; kingdom Metazoa; phylum Chordata; class Aves; order Charadriiformes; family Scolopacidae; genus Xenus; species Xenus cinereus. The sequence goes on along the minus strand of JAOXJK010000023.1, from coordinate 96,220,732 downwards.
TGCATCGTGAGTCATAAAGGTGACTTGTCACTGTCATCTTGTTTGTTCTTCTATCAACTGTTCTACATTAAACTGCTTAAATATTTAATTTTTTTTTTTTCTCTGTTAGCATGGAGGAGTCTATGTAAAAAGAAGTGCCAAATTCAATGAAAAAGAAATGAGAGAGAAGTTGCGGGCCCAGATGAAAGCTGAGACTCCGGTAAGATTATACCTTCCTTCCCCTCCTTCTCATTTCTTTGACTTTTTTAATGGCAAAGGCTTATTGGAGAAATGAGCCGTGCCTGGTACCCACAAATTACAAGATGGTAATCATGAATTTGGTTTTTTTTCTGTATTTTACAGTTACTTTTTGTGATCAGAGCAATACCTCTAATTAAAGAAAAATTGACTAGTCTTTTATGAATGATACGAACTTTGTGATTCTGTCTGTAGAGGGCAGGGGGCGTCTGGACTAAATCTTAGAACATAAGCTGTACCACCATCCTTGAGAAATCACTGTCAGTGTTCCCTGTGTTTCAAAAGACAGCATTTTGGCTACTGTAGTAAGACTACAGTCAGAGACTGGTATTTTTGTAGATTACCAGTTGTCTGATCTTCTGAAAGTCAAGAATGATTCTTACCAAATCTTAATTAGTCATGCCAATGATCAATCATTTTTAATGGCAGTGACATCTTAGAACTGAGTAACTTTGTCTGCTACGCCTGAAGGAGAAAAAAACCAAAAAAACCCAAACTCTTGATAATTTTCTATTTGAAGAATTATTGTTGGTGCCAAGTGACTTTTCTCATGACTCCCTTTATGGTTTGTGGCTCAGTGGTTAGAATCACTGTGCTTCACTTCCATTACTTGCTGTGCATTAAAATGTTTCCTGCCTTTTTGGCTAGACTTAAGAAAACCATCTCAGCAAGCCTTGATATAGAACAGTTACGCTTTCATTTTATTTAAAATGATGGGATTAGGACTTGCCACTCCAAATACTAAGTGGCAAACCTTTTATGAGCTGAGGCTTGGGTAAAAGGAATGCATAGGATGTTCTGACCTTCAGAATAGTCATCTTATGTTTTATTTTTTGGAGATAGTGTGTTTATGTTTGTGCATGTGTCAGTGTTGAAAAAGTAAAGTGGCCTTACGCTTACTGAGAGGCTTAAATGAGTACAGTGTCCCTATTTAAGACAGTGCTCAAACTCATTTTGTCTTGAACTAAGATTTAGCATGAACAGGTTTGGGGTGTTTTTTTTGGTTTTAATTAAGATAAGAAAGTGGATCTATTTCCAGTTTTTAGCATATGAGTTACAAAGGCCAGAAATACGTTACGACAGCTAAGCTTTTCCTGTCCAATGTCTGATTTAATAATGTCCACATGGAGAAGATGGCTGTATTCAGTAGTGGTAACCTGTGCCTGCGTCGCTGAGGGCCCTGGCGTGTTGCTGAACTCCATCACGTTATTCTCTGTATGTCAGTGGCAAAGATTCTACTTTCTGTAAAACTTGCCATGTGGTGGAATAAGCAAAGACAAATAGCAGGGTGTATGAAAGAGATGTGTAGCCGTCCCCCTAAGCAATTGCTCCCCCTGCAGAGTGCTGGTTCGCTTTGCTGTAGTGGGTCTGGCTGAAATATCCCAGCAGAGGGTTTCCTTTATAGGCCCATGGACTTTTTGCTGGCCAGAGAGGCAGCTTCTGGTTGATTCTGGCTTTCTGGCTTCCCTCTGCCTCCCCTAAAGTGCAGAAACGCAGGGGTTTGTTGTAACAGTAAGGTTTTGATAGTGATAAGAGTCTTGATTTGAACTCTGCATTGAATTAGTCTTCTTTATAAAAATACTGATTTTTATTTTTTAATACAGTCTTAGGAAGATGGGCCTAGAAACTCATCTAATTCTGCGTCTCTTTAGAAATCTGCAAATGATGTTCACTGTAGCTCCAGTGTTACAAATTGACTGAACAGGCTGGCCTGTGATTTTAGCCCAGTCAGAATGCAAGGGGAGGTTTAAGCATAAAGCTTTTCTTTAAAGCTTCATCTGCCACGGGTTCTGCTTTCCATGGGGGATGTCCACAAGTGATAAATAAATGAAATAAATCCAGAAGGCTTTTTTTCTGGGGAATCACCTTTCTTCTCCCTCCACAGCTGTATGTGGATTGGAAAACTATACCTAAAGTACCTGAGCCAATGCCAAATGAATTTGGAACCACTTGGGTACCATTTTATTATTTTTTTTTTTGGTGCAATTTGGCTATCTGGAAGTTCGATGGTGTTGGAAATGGGCACAGAACCTGGACATGATTACCAGGCAGTTGTTGCTGTTTTCGTCATATTATCTAGGGTGGCTGTACAGAAGTGAAGTAAGTGTTACTGCTGCAGAAATGTATTCTCTCTTAAATCTCTTGCAGTCCATGAGACTGAACAGTGTAGGGAGTGACACTTAAACTTTACAAAACCAAAGCTGTCAAAAGCCTATTTACTGAGACAAATGTTTGCACCTTCTGGGGTAAAAGACACAGACCACTGAGTTGTCATTTGAGGGAAGACTAGATTTTCTATAATCCACTTTATCTGAGAATTTAAATGTAGATGCTGTAAACGCCCTTTAACCTACAATTACTACTGGGAGAAGAATGTGATAACCTGTGTCCTTACTGCATTATTCATGAAGAAACTTTGCGATTCTGGATCTTAGTGTAACATTCACAAGCTTATAAAATGAAGACATTTTAATCAGTAAAGCAAGTATGCCCCAAACTCATTGGCTTCGTGCAAAAATAATTAATTTACTACTCTGGAATTTTTATTAAAATTTCTGCACTGGATGTTACAGCTCAGGGTGGGCTTTTCCTCAGTTTAGTGAGCAGCTGTTGTTGCGTGGTCATTGTGCAGGGACATGGTGGAGTTCTTTCTTTAATGTAGTGTTAGAGAAAGGCTTGCCTTTCGGCTGCTAAGGAAAGAATTATATACCAATAGAGAAGAGATGGACGGGAATCTGTGCTAAGGGTCACTTTCTTATTTACAGTTTCTCTCCACACACAGTTTAAACAAAGAATCCGAATGATTAATGTTCATTCTGTCTGGAGACATCCCTGTTCCCAGTAAGAAACCGTAGACGTGTAGGAAGGCAGAACTGGTCTTCTGTTCTCCTTAGCGTAGCAAGGAAGTTGTTTTACTGCCTCATGTCATGTGTTTGGTCTTTTTTTTTTTTTTTTCCTGGGGTTTTTTTTTGCCTCTGAGAAGTAAATTGGAGGTGGAACGCAGACAGGAAAAATCAGCCTGCCTCTTGGCCTCTACGTTCACAGTAGCACTGCATTAGTGATGTGGTATGCTTGATTTTGGGTAGGGACAGTGGGCTGCGTGATGCTTCTTGCTCACCTTGTCTTACAATTTTCCCCAACCCACCCACCTGCCTTCAACAGCCCCTTTTTCTGTCCCGCTGCTCGCAGTTGGTCCTCCCTTCTCCCCAGGTGCAGCACAGCAACGTTAGACACCCGCAAAACTCTGATGCTAAACTGAAATGCAGTTTTATAACGGAAAATATAACTTGTATTTCTTTTTCTCATGCATGGAGAGTAGGAAATCTGCATTCTGAGATGTGGGATTTAACCCATTACAGCCAATATGTAGCTGGTTACTATGTGTTTTGTCATTCATTCAGTCACAGAAAAAATCTTTGTCATGTGAAGCAGTGCCAATGAAACAATAAAAACCTGGAGGGAACATTTTATTAATACATTCATGCAACTACTATAAGGCTTAATGTAATTATTTTGTCATATAGTTATTAATTTGCAAATCCCTGATGACTTCTTTGTAAATTCTGGATGTCCTTGCCTGCTTTCTTCACATCACCCTTTGTGTTTTGTTCCAGTTATACCATATATACTTTCTCATATCGTATCTTTTTCAGTTATTGATCTGAATGTTAATGTTTCTCATCCAGTTCACCAGAAGCATATCTTTGAGGCAGTGGTTTAAATGGATGCAGATATGAATCTGTCTAGCTGTCAGGATGCAATAATAATAATATTAAAACTGAGGAAATGCACTGTTTAATGTCATTTTGAACTTTGTAAATAAAAATCATTCATTGTTTTCCCCTTGTCACCCATCCCAGAAGAGTAAGTGCAAGGTATCTTTAGGTAGTAGTTACCACTTCTTGATGCCCTAACATTCTTCTGCAGTGGCAGCTGCTCTCTCCAGGACACCCTCCAAAGCCCTTTTCTCAGCCAGGATTTCTCTTTATCGCCTCTTCTTGCTTTTTGTATATGGTTTCTGGCCTGACTTTGTTCTGTACTCCAGGGACTCGGGGGTTGCTCTGTGTCCCTTTCCCCTGCTCTACCCAAACCAGCTCCTTTTGTGGCACTCTGATCTATCTCAAGGACTTCCTCGGCTGCCCTTCTCCCCCCTCTGTGAGCATGGCCCCTCTCGGTGCCATTACTTTTTGCTTGGGAGACCTTGACAGTGCTGGGGAAATGAACAGACTTGTTTTTCGGGTCAAAACAGATATCATCATCATCCATTCATTTCATTTGTGGATTGTGGCAAGTCTGCTGATGTTATGCTGGGAACTGCAGAGAAACCCCTGCCTCTTTTCTGGTTTTCTGGGTCCAGCAAGTATCAGTAGGGTTCTACTGAATGAATCCTGATCCACTCCTTGAAGCTTTCAAATTGATGAGAGATGGCAAGTGTATTGACACCCACCTGTTATGCAGAAACAGGCATGAAAGTACCATGTAACTGAACACAGGGACCTGCTCTGCGTGGGTTAAAATGGGTGTATCAGTGAATCAGGGACTGTGGTAATGTAAAATTTTCTATGTTGTTTTGAACATGAGCACTGTCTTTTGCAGTCACTGTGATAAAATGCATAACCTTTATGTAGCCAATTGGCCTAAATGAAAAATTATGTATAAAAACATTGCCTTAGCTGCAGCTAGTGTTTCTAGGCGGTTAAAATGCTCCTACAACTCAACGGTTCTTAATCCGAGTTCAGGGGAGCTTATTTAGTTATTAAAATCTTAGAGATTTGTAGTTCTTATAATCTTTGGAAATAGTACTTAAAGATTTAGCTTCTGCTGCCCTTGGTGGGAGAAGAGAAAAGCCAGTCACACAAGTAGATTTGTTAGGCTGAATTGCACTGGCAGAATGTCTTTGTCTTGTGCAAGACTGTATGTCGGTGTAAGTAGGACATCTATTTACATTCATGAATTTTACTCGGGTAAAGTAGACCTAATGAAATGCATAATAAGTTTATATATGCTGAGTTTAAAGCAAAGGCCACCTCTCTGTCTTGTTGGTATGCTTTTAGTTCAGAGAGATTTTCAGATTCTGGTCAACAAACCTGTTCAGCTGCTTCTGTTTTAGAGGTTTACAAGAATAATTAAATACAATTTCAGCCTCTGCTTTGTATTACACACTAGGACTGGAGTAAGTAGATACTCTTCTGTGTTGTGTAATCAGCTTTTAGTGGCTGATTATCTGCTTTGAAGACCAGTAGTGCTGTTGCATGCTTTTAAGTGCTGATCTCTGTACCAAGGATGATTTTCCTATCCCGTGTGCTTCACTTTCTTTGCTCTGTCAATTATTACCTGTTACAGCCACTGTATTACCCTTTGGAGCTGAGCATTCATTCTTTAATGAGGAGGAGTAACCTCATCTTTGAGTACCATTTTAAGGATCCAAATTAAGTGGTTTGAATGTAAACACATTTATGAAAAAATGCATCTGAATCTTAATATTATGCCCTTTCCAGCTAACTAAGTTTTACTTAGTCACTTAAATATCTCAACAGTGTACTTCATAGATGAAATGTATACATGACTGGGGGAAGTGTGGACTGCAGCTGGGTCTAAGGATTCCTGTACTCGTCCTTGTGCTTATGCTACTGTCATGTTAGAAAAAAAGTAAGCATCTTGCCTCTTAAACCCATTTTCTTTTATTCTTTCCCCACCAAATCTGTATACATCTTGAATTTCTGCCTGTCCTTGAATGTTCTTGGACTTCACCTGCCTCTGCAGTCTGCTAGTTCTCCTCCTCCCTAAAAATGCCATGACAAGCCTTTCCTCCAGCTTTCTTTACTCCGCTCTACTGACACTGGTTTGGCCGTTCTTAATACTTTTTTTTCCTTTTTCCCTTCCCAGATTCTAGGCTATGTACTCAGTTCTCCTCTTTCTTGATCTCCTGCTGGGTTCACCGGTTGGCACAGTTCCTAGATTTCTCCCCTCCTCTGCATTTTAGCGCATCTTTCAACCTTCTTCGCTGTGGGGTGATTCTGGAGAGTTCACTTGCTGGGTCCTTTCTGCATTCAGCCTTTTCGCTGGCTGCTCTGCAATCATAGATGTTTTGTGGGCCAGAAGCACAAAGTTATATTCCTGTGTCTCTCTTCTGAGCTTTTATTTTACTTCACGTCTTGTCATGATGTGCATTCCCACTTGTCAGTGTCCTGTACTCACTGACAGCCCTCCTTTTACTGCTGGGTAAATCCAACGTCTCTCTCCTTTCAAATATTTCTTGAGAGTCATTTCTGCAAAGATAACAAACTAGTGAGTCTGGGCACAGGAGGCACGATTTTACTGCGAATGTGTCAGTGGACATTCAACTCCAGGCTAGTTGCCATTTGTGGCAGTAGCCTTTCCTTCTGCAGATGAGCCCCCCGTGGGAAATTTTCACTTCTTAAGTAATGTTTTACATCTATTTTGTATGTAGGAAATTGTAAAAAAGGCACACACACAAAAAAAAAGAGAGAGGTGGAAACCTCTGTTGTGTTTCAAAAGCAAATGGAAAATTCATCAAATTTGACTGCCTCTAATTGGGTACATAATTTTACATTCAGATATGCAGATACTTAGGCAACCTTTTTCTGTATAGTGATTTGAGAACACGTAGATTGTTACTGCTGAGTAGGCAAGCAAACGGATTTACTTGGGAAATGTAACTTTGCAAACATGCATGCTTGAAGGAATGTCATTTTAAAGTTCAATTTATGCTGAACTATCAGTTTAAGTTCATAATATATTTAATATCTAATACAGTGAGATGCTAAAGGCGCATAAGACAGCTGATCTATAGTAGTTTCAATTAATAGTATTTCCTATTACAGATGGAATTAAATGTAGATGCCAGTATGAGGCAAGATTATATCCAAGGTCAGTATTAAAGCAAAAAAAATATAATTTAGGTCATCTATGACATGTAAAGGGGCAGAAACTATGTTTTGAGTTGAATTACTTGGAGGTCTTTAATTATTTGACTGTCTTCTCAAAATCTGCTCTTATCCCACTTAACAAAACAGATACTGTTGTTGATATCAGCTGCTCCTGACTTGCTCACTTCTGTTGACGCTTGCTATCTCCCTTCCTAAATCACCTGGGCAACTTTCTATGGTGTACATTCAAAGGGAATTAATTTTGAACCCCAAACAGTAAGTTTCTTAGAGCTAAGAAATTTTAGCTCAAGTATTCTGATTTTCTTTGGATCATTACAGTAATCAATGGTGGGGACTAAATACAATATGGACCTGTCAAGTGATGATAATTTCTGTAACAGGGTTACATTCATTGTAAGAACTTGTCTGTTTTGTTTCTTTTTAATCCCACAGATGTATTTAGTGATTTTTCCAGAGGGGACTCGTTACAATCCAGAAATACCAAAAGTCATTGCAGATAGTCAATCATTTGCTGAAAAGGAAGGTAAGCAAAAAAAAGTTTCGAATTATTCTTTTGTTACAATGTTAACATATGTTACATAAAATTATTTTACAGTAGGAAGATGGTGTCACCTTAACTGGACTATCAAGCCTGCGACTGATACTTCACGGTTAGAATAGCCTAAGCCAGTGAGTCTTTTATCACAGAGTAAGATGAGAGTAGCTTATATACTGACATTTCATGTATTTCACATTGTGCAAGAGTATTGATTCTCAAGAAAGTTCTCTTTAGTTTCTATCTCTATCTGTGGGTTTTATGGACGATTTTTCTCTTGCTCCTTCGGGGACGTAAGAGTTCCTACACTGGATCAGAGCATTGTTCCATCTAAGTTGACATAACTCCAATCACAGTTGTTACTTGATTCGAAGAATATTTTGCATAGAGACTGTTGTGCCTTAAAAGAAAAAAATCTTTCATCACATCATTTTTAATTACTCTTGCTACTACCATGGCTTTTTGGTTTTGTTCCTCTCTCACCTTCCAGTCTCACCTTTCGTTGGTTGAACTTTAGTATGTAGTCGCTTTGAATGTTGGCATCGTCTCTGTAACCACAGATGGAATTACTTCATCTTTGGAAAGGCTTGCAGAACATCTAAGAGTCCCAAGCTTTTTCATTTTTCTCACATTATATGCACAATACACGTAAACTTTGAAGTCCAGCAGTTCAGTGAACATTTCCTGGTTTTGTTTTTTCCTGTTGACCAAAAGTGAAATAATTCACGCTGAAGGTAAACAAAGAGTAACAAATAGGTCTGGTAAATTCATTTCTGTGACACACTGAAATGAATTCACAAGTCTGTGAATCAGCCTGTTGATATCATCAAGCTATTAAGTATTGTTAGCTCTTGTCCAAAAGGATATATGCTTTTCTTCTCCTCCTTGAGAAGAATTTAATTTGTTTGCGTGTATGAGTGGGAGAACTTAAGTCATAATGTATTTATTCATCGCTTTAGTTTCCTGTCGGAAATGAAAGTCAAATGTTTCATTTAGGTTGGCAGTTCTTTGAGAGTTCAGGGGGGCTGTTTGATGGGGTTTTTTTTCCCTCTTCTCCTTTTTCAGGGAAAAGAAAGGGCTCTCATCATTACTATTAGTTTAATAAACCTCTTAATTATATCTCTGCAGTCTGCAAAACTGAAAAACACTGCTTTTGTGCTTTCAGAGCACCTGTTTTGTTTCTTCGAGTGCTTTTCTCTCCAGTATTGGTCTGCTTTTATTCTGTAAGGTTTACTCCTGGTAAAAGTTCTTAAGACAAATAGTTATTGAACAGAAAGTATCTCCTTATTCTGCTGCAGAATTCTCTTAATCTGCTTTCCCCCATTGCTAAATTCTTTTGTTGGTGACCTCTCCTCAACGTCTCTATGTGGAGAGGATGGGAAGCAGTCTGGATCAGGCCTTGCTTTCCTGCCAGTTCATGCGAGGATTGATACTCGCTTGAGTTAGAGCATCCCTTGTACAATCGTGCTGAGGAGCAGGGATGGCTGTCACTGACAGCTGAGTATCAAAATCTTCTGAGGGCTGAGAGCCATGCAGCCATACCAGTACAAGGCACACACCAGTACATCATGGGGAAATGATGGTGCCCCTGTACTGGGCACTGGTGAGGCCTCACCTCGAGTGCTGGGTTCAGTTCTGGGCCCCTCACTACAGGAAGGACGTTGAAGTGATGGAGCATGTCCAAAGGAGAGCCACCAAGCTGGTGAAGGGTCTAGAGAACAAGTCCTATGAGGAGAGGCTGAGGGAACTGGGCATGTTTAGTTTGGAGAAGAGGAGGCTGAGGG
>JAOXJK010000023.1:96171743-96211165 GCA_025774025.1 Xenus cinereus | reverse complement strand
ACTGTCCATGTCTCCAACAAAGAGCACTGGTCCCAGTACGGACTCCTGAGGAACACCACTCGTCACTGGCTTCTACTTGGACATGGTCAATGGCTCACCATTGACCGCAACCCTTTGAGTGCGGCCAGCCAGCCAGCTCCTTATCCACCAAGTGGTCCATCCATCAAATCCATGACTTTCCAATTTAGAGACCAGGATGTCATGTGGGGCAGCATCCAACATTTTGCATAAGCCCAGGTAGATGACGTCTGTTGCTCTCCCCTTATCTACCAAAGCTATAGCAACGTCGTAGAAGGCCATCAAATTTGTCAGGCATGACTTGCCCTTGGTGAAGGCATATTGGCTGTCACCAATCACCTCCTTATTTCCCACATGCCTTAGAAGAGGTTCCAGGAAGATCTGCTCCATGATCTTGCCAGGCACAGAGGTGAGACTGACTGGCCTGTAGGTTCCCCGGGTCTTCCTTTTTTCCCTTTTTGAAAATGGGGGTTATATTTCCCCTTTTCCAGTCAGTGGGAACTTCACCAGCCTGCCACAACTTTTCAAATATTATGGAAAGTGGCTTAGCAACTTCATCTGCCAGCTCCCTCAGGACCTGTGGATGGATTTCATAAGGTCCCATGGATTTAAGTACCTTCAGGTTCATTAGATGGTCTCGAACCTGATCTTCTCCTACAGTGGTTGGTTCTTCATTCTCATAGCTCCTCTTTTTGCCTGGTCCTTCAACTCAGGAGGTGTGAGGAAAGAGGTTTTATCTTATCGTCTATTATCTGAAATTATTTATATAATATTTGTTTTACAGAATAATTGCTAAGGAAGACTTCTGTGTTTCTACTAATCATAGTATTAATGTTGAATTAGGTCATTTATCTGTGTGTATATATAAAGAGAGATGAACGGCAGGATGAATTCCTGACTTGAGATTACATCTCCAAGTGGGACTGAATATCTTTTTGTTTACTTTTGTTACAGATTGCCAGTCGTGAACTGAAGATACCATTGTCATATATACACTTCTGTGAAACAAGCACAACAACAGTACCCAACGGCAAATACACAGCAGGATCAGTTGGAACGGAAATCAATGCAAGAGCAGTCCAGGTTAGACTTATTACCATTTTTTCACATAATCAGTGGTTCTGCTGAATAATGAATGTCTCTCTGAGGATTCATAGTTTTGGTTTTGTTTTGAGCAGCTTTGAATTCTTTTATCTCCAAATCTCTCTTGCTAGGTTTTTTTTATATGCATAGTTTAAAGCAAGGCAAACTACAGAACATTGTTAAAAAGGGTCACTTTTTTTGGCTTTACTGTATAAGATTTACGAATTAGGTGGTTTTTTTTAGATTGCTGCTAGATAAATTAATGGATCTTAACTTTATTCTGTATTTAAACACAATTTAAAGGAAAATTAGGCATAAGTTTTATTTCAGGTACTTTTTTTAATAATCAGACTCAAACATCCTTATCCACTTGAATGCTTTGGGACCAATTCTGCTTTCATTTCATTTGTAATAAAACATTCAAGCCAGTGGTTTTCTATCTAGTAAATCAAAATAGGAGGAGAGACAGGTCCTTTATCTTCTTTTTCTTGATGATTTCAGTGATAGCCTGGTATGTGAAGACTTTAGTTACATTAGAGCAGATGCCAATGCCACTCTTTGCAAAGTGCTGCTTTGTAGCTGGCAGTTACCTACAGAGAATACCCTCTGTTGTGGCCCTCAGAATGAATTTAAGAAACTGACTTCGCTGAGAAAGAACTTGTATTGCTTTGAAATCAGCAGATAAATTTGGGTTTGCAGGTTGGTAAATGATGCCCAACTTTCTTCCTCCCTAGGATGCTTGCCAAATCCTTTGGAAGCGTCTAGACCCCATACGAAGAGGCAATCCTAATGGCAAATGGGAAGACTGGGTAAATGTCTCTCTCTGTTTCTTACTATTTGATTATGATTAACCCATCAGTGTAGAGTGAAAGCTGTCATTCTTCTGGATGGAGGAAGGGCCCTCCCTGTGTGAGGTAAACTGGAGGAGAGGAACAGAGGAACCTGTAAAAGCAAGTGGTGCAACACAATGTTCTGATAGATCTGGCCAACTTTAGAGATTTTGCAATATGTCTATTCCTAAAGACTCATTCAGAGCACAAGGGAATATAAAGTTTTTGCTCAGAGCTTCTTTTTCTTTAAAATAATTTTTTAAAGTTTTGTTTTTTCTTTAAATATGAGATAAAGAATTTTTAATTTTCTCTCTTTAATAATGAGTATACCTTTTGCAGATCAGTGAGGCTCACAAGCAGAGCATCAGTCTTTCAGCTACTGGCTATTTCAAGTAAGGAAAACCATTAGTCTTTTTTAATTTCTTGTCATTGGAGGTGCTACTTTGTCAGTAAGTTGCAGGAAGGATAAAAATGTCCCCATTCAGCCTTCTCAAGGATATATCAGATGCAGCACACAAACAATTAGGAAGTTGCTGGGACCAGAGACTGCAGTGTTTAGACAGAGGAATTCTTCCCTTCAATGCATATTGATTTCAGAAACACTTGATATTCTTGGCTGCGTAGTGTAATAGTTGATGCACAGAGTCTTCTCTAAAGTCAGCTACAGTAGGACACAAGAGGCCCACGAGGAATTTTCTTCCACAGCCATCATGGTTTGCAACTCTCCTATCCTCCCAAACCATCCCACACAACATATCAGTGGTGCTACGCTTTGTCTTTGACTACAGAGACCCTATGAAAATAGTTAACTTAGAGAGTGTATGATCTATCATGTTACATGATTCTTGTAGGGGTCTCAACAGTGAAGACAAGGATAGGCAGAGGGGGATATCTTGATCGAATTCATCTAATCTGAGGGATGTTCTTACTTCCTCCAGAGGTTATGTTACAAACATGAACTGGGACACAAAGAAAGGCCATGCGTTCCCATATTTTCTCTTTGGAGTTGCATGTTCTGAAGTAGAAATTGACTGTTTGACAGGAGCCCACAAGGTAATGTCAAAAAATACAATGAACTGTAAGTAGTGTTGGGTGAATTTCCCACCATCATTACATTCACACGACAATTTTTTTCTTTTGTTTCTTTTGACTATGAACAAAGACATAGTTTGTTAGATGTACTCAACAAAACACCAACAGAACAATAAATGGCTATAATGCCCTTTACAATATCATTTGTTCATCCTGTTGTGATAGAAGTCTAAGGTTAACCATAAGAATAAGAAACACTATGAGAACAGTAGAAAATAAAGAAGGTCTAATGTTTCTACTTTGAAATTCAATTAGACCTTCTGAACATCTCCCTACAGGTCTTCAACAAGACTATATCATTCGTTACAGTCCCCTTTTTAACAGAGTTACATTTAAAACAGGTGAAGCCACATTCACATAACACGACCTGTTGCAAAAGGAGATTTAGCACAGGAATAGCTCTCAGCAGCATTGTATGGAGACCAATCCAGTGTCTTCTGGCTACTGGGCAAGCACATTTGGCTCCAATGACTGGCAGATATCTAGTAGCCCATGCAGAGCAAGACTCCAAAATCACTGAGGTCTGTGAACCCACCAAGCTGGTATTTAGGAGGAGAAGCCACTGGACCTTGTATAAGGACAGCCCAGTAGATGTCCTTCCCTGTCCCCTCCCTGAACTTCTGTGCAGGTGACTGTGCTTCTCCACTCATAACAAAGCATAGGAAGCAGCAAAATATCACTTCAAGCAATTCAGATTCTATAGGAGAGCAAGCAACAAAGCCATTCTTGCATTCATGATCATCCTGTTACTCATGGGATATGCACATCATATTCCAAGTTTCAGACAACCACCAAAAATGCATTATCTAGATAAACTCTCCATCAAAACAGCCCATCTCAAGTAGCTTTCCTATTTCAGAATAAATTTGTAATATTTGTGATGCTACATCTTTCATGGGTGAGACTATATATTGTTTAGGATCCCTTTGTTGTTGTGTATTTTAAATTTTTAATTTTAAATATAACATTATAACACCTTTTATTTGTTTAACAGAACATCAGAACAGACATTGTCATGGATGCTTGTTTTAGTATAAATCCAGCCATAGATATAGGACAGGTATGAACTTCCATAGTTTTGCTTTATATTAGATGTTAGTGAACATTCCCCTTTGTGACTAAATAATTGCTGTTATTGTTCAATTTAATAGCCACCAAAGCCTATGAGACACTAACCATTAACACTCAAGCATGATGGAGTGACAATGTACTAGCATTTGGTTATATTTGCAGCTATAAATAATACTAGCTTAATTTTTCTACTTCTTGTTCATCTTCTGAGAAGTGATGAGAAAAGACGATCCAACAGACTTTGTAAATGTCTTACAGAATTAGTACCCTGAATCTCCTTATGACTTTTTCCTGTTCAGTTCACTCTACCCCAGAATTACTGACTGAAGGCTAAATCTTAACCAGCTGCAGAGTACTGTTGACTTATCACTGTTTGATAAGAAATTCAAATGTAATGGAAAAAGCTATTGACATGGAACAGACCTTTCTTTAAAGATCTGTTATATCCATAGGTTTCTATTATTAATTCAACTACCTATACCTACTTACAAATTGGATAGTGACAAAAGTGGTGTCACTCACTAATAGTTAGCAAGTAAGAAAGTGGTGGTGAACTCATAGTGTAAAAAATATTTGTCATTTCTTTTCAGAATCTAAGGGAATGTTCCCAAAAATATGACCTAAATTTAAAAGCTTTTCTTATCCTGCTTATTTATCCTATTACAGGCTCATACTCAAGCGTTTGTCCTTTGCCTAAAGGATAACGTTTCTGTTGCACATTCAAGAATTGCCAAATTTGTCAAACCATTCTTTCTTAGTTCAATTCTATGTTCACCTTGCACCAGTGTTTACGTCAGCACTGTCATAGTCCAGGTGTCTACTCAGCAGTTGTTCTTTCCTATGTTAGGTTGGCCTCTTATAACCTATCAGCTATTTGTGTCTGACATATTTTTCTCTAGAAGAAATTTCATTAGCTGTCTGCAAATCTTTTTAAGCAAATAACAGATTGAGCAGGCTATTTATGTCATAGTCCCTGGGCAAATATCTCCTCACTGGAGATCCTGTGGGCAATAAGCTTGAAGTCAGTGGATTTGACTCAACTCTTAATTTTGGCAAAGTGAATCAGAGGTAATGGTACAAGTTACAGTGAATTTAGCCAGGAATAAGGAAGAGTAGAACTTGAGCAATGAAAATATTTGTGTAAGTCAGATGAGGACAGCTTCGTCCTATTTTAGTCTGTGTTGGATAATTTCTACTTTTGCAAGGAAAGATGCTAGTTCATGTGTAATCTTAGAAAGTAAGTCCAATTGTAGATATGATTTTATATTTTAAAATGACTGAATGAGATGTAAAAGTTTATCTTTTTTTTGTTTGCTCAGATTGAAGGGGCCTTCATTCAGGGAGTTGGTCTTTATACATTAGAAGAAATCTACTTCTCCCCAGAAGGAGAGCAGCTCACTCTTGGCCCAGATACATATAAGATCCCTGCCATCTGTGACATTCCTGAGCAGATCCGTGTCTATTTACTGCCAAATTCACGCAACTCAATTGCTATCTATTCTTCCAAGGTAAACTTGCCAAACTTACTGTTTGCAAGCATACCAGGTGATTCTGCTGCAAAATCATAAGTGAATGTAAGGTATGTTTAACTCTCTGTTGCCAGTTTCTAAGGCAATCTCTCCAGCTGCCTCTTTCCTCTGTCAGGGCATGGGTGAAGCTGGATTCTTCTTGGGCAGCTCAGTGTTCTTTGCAATACGAGATGCGGTGGCTGCTGCACGGAAAGAAAGAGGACTGCCTCTGGACTTCACACTGAACAGCCCCTTGACTGTTGAGCGGATTCGCATGGCCTGTGATGATGTCTTTACTGAGATGGTAAGGTTGGTTTTGTTTCTTTCATGAGCTAGCCAGCTCCTCAGTTCTGTGCACATAGACTGATCAGTGAGCCAAATCTCTTTTCTTCAACACAATTAGCAGAGCTTTCCACTTTATTTAATCAGTGGCGCTATGCTCAGCTATGGTGAGAGAGTAACATGAACTGACAGTCTAGAACTGAGGAACCTTTGCTCTTTCTTCAGTGGTAATGATTCCGATTTACATATCTCCTTTAATCTAAAAGCCATTGAAAGTACTTTTCAGATTATAGTCTGACTTTGTCTTTTGTGTCACTGAAAGGAGGTTGTAGAGAGGTGGGTGTTGGCCTCTTCTCCCAAGTTAATAATGATAGGACTAGAGGAAACGGTATGAAGTTGCAGCAGGGGAGGTTTAGATTAGATATTAGGAAGAATTACTTTACTGAGAGGGTGGTCAGACACTGGAACAGCCTGCTCTGGGAGGTTGTGGAGTCACAATCCCTGAAGGTATTTAAGAAACGTGTAGATGTGGTGCTTCAGGGCATGCTCTAGTGCCTGAGATTGTTGGGTGTGGTGATTGTTGTGGTGATGGGGTGTTGGTTTTTTTGTTTTGGTGTTGTGTGGTTTTGTGTTGGTTTTTGTTTGTTTTGTGGTTTTTTTTGTTGGACTTGATGATCTCAAAGGTCCCTTCCAGCCATGAAGATTCTGTGATCAGGGAGCTGTGAGGATGGGGAGCACTGCATGGCCGCTGGTGGGAGATGACAAAGACTCTCTGTGGTCCCACCACGTCACTGTGCAGCTTGTGGCTTCCACCCAGCAGCCCCAGTGCACCATGATGCTGGTTGCTGGTCGCCTGCTGGGGCTGTAGCATGGGCACCGTGACCAGTTGATCGCGAGCTTCTCATTTCCTACAGTTTTAGGAAAGGTAGTAATGCCCAGTAGCTCTGCCAGTCAGAGGAATGAGGACGTACTGTAACTTCTAGTTTAAAATTTGTACTTCATTCCTTGTGGAGATGTGAAGAAGTCTGATAATTTAGTCTTGTTGTCTTAGTATATTTGTTACAGAGCGCAGTGCTTCAGTCTTGGCTTTACAGACAGGCAGGGGAATATTTTTTTTGCTTGTTTTTATGCCTTAAAATAATAAATTTTCCCGACATTTTTGCACAATTCATGTGTTGAGAAAATAGTACAAGTGTAATACTGGAAAAAGTGGTTTAATTAAGAAGAGTTAAACTTCAAATTTATGTTAGGACCAGTGATATTGTACCCAAAGATAACAAAGCTGTTCCTAGAGCACGAGCATAACTCCTGTTTATCATGCTGCCTGAAATACTGGTTTTGACATAAGCGTGAGTATATGTTGTAGTAGTTTTGCAGAGAGGAAGTATGAAAGGGTTTTGTGGGATTTGTGTTTACTTTTACTCTCCATGGGCTGGATTATCTTCTACATAATGTCCATTGGTTTAAACAGAATTATTAGGCTGAACTTAATTACCTGGTCTTGGTGTGAGCAGCTGATGAGCTGTATCTCAAATCTTGATGTTCTTTTTAAGTAAACACCATTTTTGGACACAGTTACTGCCTTTTTACAATCAGGACCAGTTCAGCAAAAAGAAATTTTGGGGGAAAAAGTCTTAGGTTGATATTCAAAGACATACTTTCACAGTGCTGTTTTCAACTATTATGTCTTTCCTCACTGATGCGAATATATAAATAAATCTTATCTATCTGTGAATAGGATGGAAGGATATCAAACAGCAAAAGAATTTAGAGGTGATTGAGGCCGCCCTTGAAAGAGAGGCAACTTTTTTTAATACTTCATGTTACAGTTTGTCCTGCCATAAGACTTGGGTTCTACACCGAACCTTGACTCCTAGCAAGAGCAGATGGATTTCCTCTCTCTGAAACACAGGAAAATCAAACGCACAGGGTAGATCTGGTAGATCTGGATATGAGTAAGTTGAGACTGAAGGCTAAAAAGCACAGAGAAAGTTCTAGAGAAGGAGTAGGGCCCATGTACTTTTTTACTATTTTTAGAAAGAAATAAGGGATATTGCACAGTAAAAAATGAAATCCATGAACTGGTCTTGAACATTTGTCATTAACTACCTTGCCAAGTTCAAGTTGAATGTACTGCCAGGTTTTTGTTTATTAAAACTGAAGAATGCCAAAACCATCTAGAGGTCAAAATGGTAACATTTGGGCATTAATATTCCTGGTTTTCATGTTGGAGACTGACACATGCACATTAGCCTTCAGCACTGATGGATTTGAGACAACGAAACTCTATTCTAATTAATTTGAAGTCTAACTGTAAATTGTCCACCATAGCTGTATTCAGTGAGATACAGAAAGTTCTGTGCTTCCAGGAGTACTGGTTTTATGGCGATAAACTGAGAATGTTATCATCTAAGGATAATGCTAGTACCTTCAGAAACTGCAGATTACTCATTCTACATGTTTTACAAGTGACAGAAAATTCCAGTCACGTCAGATATTTACCCAGGATAGAACAGGCAGCATTTTAAGATGAAAATACATTTGATTGCATTGGGGAGAGAAAGAATGTGCTTCCCAGAGTTTAAAAAAAAAAGCAAAAGCTACCTCTCAAAAAATAGTTTGGTTATATATCATAGGATTAATGCAGGAGTTATTCATAGAACAAGTTAAATTCTGTGGACTTGAGTAAATTAATCAGGTATTTATCTTTGTTGGCCAAAATAGCAATATTTGCTGGGGTTTCACAGCCACAGCAAACCACTGAAGCAATGCCAGAGTACCAGATGATGGCCCCTGTCAAGTTTTCATGTTCCTGTTGGAGGAAATGAGAACACCCCACTTCCAAGCTGATGGGGACACATGCCACGTAGCTTGATTTGAACCAGATGCTACTTGTCCTCTCCTTAGGTGGCTGCATGAGGTGATTCCAGGAATTGCTAGCAGGACAGGCTCTCTTTTTCTCCGGGTTTTAGTATGGTTGGTGACTAATGTGTTTCAAATGGGACATCTTGTAAGAGTCTCAAAGTCAAATGAGAGGGGAAGATAGTTCTCCCTTTACTCTCTATCTCTGTCTTTCTCTTGAAGATCTAAGAATGTGAAGGTGTGTGTTTTGCCCCTTGTCCTCTGAGCTTTTGCCATCCAACTTCCACTACTGAAGTGTATAGTCATGAATCTTAGTTTAGAGTTAGCTTTAGGTTTTCCACTGTAAGGGAGGAGTTGGCTAATGCGATTCCCATCTTCAAAATCTGGGATGCAGCCTTTCAGTTGACTTCCATATTGGTGACACCTTTTAGGCTCTGATCTATTGCTTTAGGCATCTTAAAAGTGCAGTGATTCTTCCACACTAGTCAGTGGGCTTGAGTTGCTGAATCCGGGGAATTATTATATGTAGATGGCAGTCATATTTTCATACGGATTTAACTCTAATCTTGTCATAATGTCAGAAGTGGTAATTTTTATTTTATGTATTTATTTATTCCAAACTGTAAATCTTCTAAGGCTGAGTGTTTTTAATGGTACTGGACTGTAGAACAAAATTTCTATAAAACCCACAAAATACATGATTATTATTTTTGTACCAGCTTCTGGTATAAAATTTGTTCCATTTATATTGTACCGAAATATATATGTATAGATTTCTGATCCTTTTCTGGGAGTTAGATCTATATAATGTTCTAAACAACCACAAATTTCTTGGGCTTAGTAGGATATTAATTTTATCCAAATGTTAAGAAATGGCATTCTAAAGATTTGAAAATAAATAGAAGTAATCCAAAGCCCTCCTACTCCTAATGTTACTAACTCTGAAAAGTCGAGGAGAAAGGGATAAGAAGCTTGTTAAATTTAACTTGGCTCGCTGTTCCTGAATAAAGACAAAACAATCTTCCCTGGTGAGAGGCATTTATGGAATTTTGTATTAGTGTTTGATTTTTAACAAAGGTCATTTAACCAAGCAAACATTTCAGGTATTCATTTATTATCTCCCTTGGTTTTATGGAGAAGAGTTGCAAACGTAAATGTTTTTTAATGCTAAGTTTATCTTGACAAGTATCATGCTTTCTACTAAGATGTTTGTGCGTTCAGGATATGCTTATCTGAAAATTGCTTTTACAGATCATGCAAAAAAGAGGTATTTCAACCGAGCTAATAGAAAATGTTTCCCTTCTAGGTCTTGGCTTTGGCTTTAGATTGTATTTTAAAGCAATCTAAAATATTTAATATCCAGAAATGTTATTGGGAACTGTCTCTAAAAAATAGCTTTTGGTGATATTTTTTCCACACACTTTCATGCACGCAAGTGTGATGTAAGTGTGCGCAGTGAGCTGTGGAAAGAAGAATATAATTTTTAAAAAAAGTAGAGAGGATACATTGAGAACCATTTGAGAGACATGCCTTTAGGATGAAGAAAGGATTTCTTTTCTTGAAAGTCATCCTTGGGAAATTAAGTTGAGGAGGGTAAGAAGTACCTTGTATTTCTGGCGATGACCATCACGGAAGGAAGCGTACCAAAGTGTGGTGTCTCCCATGTATTGCTGTGGGATGGTCATACTCTTCTTGAGGGGATTATTTGCATTTCATATACTTTAGTTCATGGTGATGGAAAACACTTTTTACGAGAGCGTGCAATTTTTAGATCACTATCACCAGCTGAGTCCTGTTTATGTAAGTCAGTGGACTACATAGCGTACAAACGGATGAGGTCTCCCACCAAATGTCATGTTATAAGTCTGACTCTGGTTTTGATAAGTAGGGAGTTGATCACTGGGGGCATTCCAGAAGGCTGGTGGGAACTCAGTGTTGGGTGAGTACTTGGGACACCCCAGGCAACTGCAAAGCCCTCAGTCTAATATCACTTCTGCACACACATACACGGGAAAAAGGAAAAATAAGGAAAGAAAGATCTAATTGGTATTGATATTGATTGATTTTTTTTTTCTCCCAGCTTTCAGTTTTTGTGTTACTGTCCAGCAGCATGGTTTTATAGGGGGGAAAAAAAAAACCCCTCAAACTAATTCTGACATCCACTTGCAGTGAGCACATATCTTTTGTTGATGAAATGTGATAAAGCTAAGGTAATACACATAGGGTATTCTTAATTTCGAGGTGTTTTTTTATTGTTTTCATTTTAAAATGTGGCGTGTGCTCATGTCAGGGGTACAAATATGACCAGTGGAGTCCAGGTCTGAAAATGTAGATGGCCTGCCTGCACTGACCAGCAGGTTTTGCCCTGGATGAAGGGAAGAGGAAGAGAGATCGTCCCCATAGAGTTACTATATATGTATATAATATATGTATATGTCAGCTATTATATATGTAGCTTCACCCTGAGAGGTTAGATAAATGGTGTTTCCTTTGGAGTTTTTCCTTTTGTGTTTAGATGAAAAATAAATTCTGTAGGTGTTAATGATTTGGGCCTTTGTACTTTCCAAATTAAACCTTATTGTGTTCAGTTTTCTTGCAGACTTTCTGAAGAAATTCTGCATCTTACCGTTGTCTAGTGAACAGTAGATATTTAAAGTACCCTTGCTCACTGTATGTTCTTCAGATTTTCACATTACTTTCATAATTTTTTTAATGTTTGTTTATCATATAAAAGTTAGGTAACATAGAAGAGCAAAGCTATAGCATGTTAAGGTAGAGTATGACATTATTAGAAATCTAGTTCGTTTTCTTTGGCATTTAAAATAAAATCTCATGACCTTAAATACTTTGACAGAGAGTCCTAAGTTAGTATTGCACAACATTAAAAACAGTTTAAGCACAGCGTGTTTTGTGAGATGGATGCAGGCAGCTTGCCAAGGTAACTATACAGTAACTACTTGGGTTTAAATTCCGTTATGTTGATTTTAGCAAAGATCATGAAGTAACTGCAAGAATGTGTGGTTAATGTTTTTATAAAACGGATTCTTTAAAAGGATGTGCTGAACTCCTGTTGTTGCTGCATGTTTGTCATGCACCGGAGTCTTTCTGAATAATGAACTTTCTTTATTGATTTTAATTAGGCGCATACTCGTTTTGTACTTAAACCTTCAAGAGTTCACTGGTAGCGCATGGCCTGAGAGGGGCTTATTCTACAATTGCATTTCACGGGTTGTGACTGACCATCTTCATCACCGAAACTGGCCATGGATTCAAAAAACTCAGCACTAAGTAGTCTTAGATACCTAAATTAATTTGTCTAGAGGATTCGGTTCTCACCAAAACCTGTTTTCCTTTTTTCTTCCCCCCGGTAATAGTTTGGTTAAGGGGAAAAGATGAGTCGGGCAGGAGAGGAATGACGGTGTTTTTAGAATACGTTTGGGAATTTGGATCAACAAGAGTTGCGTTGAGTGGAACGTCCACTCTAATGTGGATGCTGACACAACACTAGAATATTCAGTGCTTCATTTACAGAGTAAACATTTTGAAACATAACATAATTAGCTGTTTGATGTAGCAGTTCACAAGCTAAGAAAACACTGCCACCATGTTATGCTTCAAAATATTTACATGATCCATATAACATTTTGCATAGACAGTTATCACAGTTGCCGGTAAAGCTGAGAACAATGACTTCAGAAGGAGTGCTAGTAAATAACCTTTTATCTTTGTGTTCAGACAAGGAAATTTTTAGCAAATATTAAGAAAGCAAGGTAATGATTTATACTGAAATTTTCAACTATAAGCAGCTTAGAAATTAGCATTTTCTAGATATTTTCATAAATGTAGATCAAAGTATGCTTTGCCCCAAAAGGGAGAGAAGTTTGGTACAAAATCAGGACATAACATAGTATCTTTTGAATTGCTTTTGGAAGCAGAAAAACATCAAAAGCAATACCACAATACTTTAGGTTTAGAAAAATTTTTGCTTTATCAGGAACCAGTAGGTAACAATGGATGGTTCTTTAAAAATGGACTGAAGACTAAGCCAGTGAAAAATAAGGCTAGAAAGGAATAATTGGAATTTTATTTGGATGCTTCTTTTTGAGCAAGATACACACCTTATAGCAAAATAGTGAGAATTTTTGCATAATACCCTTTTTTTATTTCCTAGAAGCATTTTCAAGTAAGTGTGGAAGAGCTGTGTTCAAATCATGAAAAGGTTTGGGGGTTTCTTGTCGTTTGTTGTCATTTTGAAAGTCATTGTATGTTAAAATGCTAGAAATAGAATTGAGTTTATACTTTTGGGCCCGGTGTATTTATATGTTCTTAAGTATGCTCTAGGTGGAAGTGGTCAGCTGAAGCAGACATGGACGTGCAATACTGTTAAGACTCTCGGGGTGCTGTTACACCTGATGTGCTTGTGTCCTTGTCACGCCGTCTCTGTGTCTTGGCCTGGGTGGTTAAGGACAACACTGGATTTCTCCCGACTATGGATTTGTTAGTAGCCAAGTCAGTTGTAAGAGGTTGTTTGCAGGGAAACGGGGAATCAGTTTCTTCCTTGCTGTCTCTTCTCGGTGCTATAATATCCCTTTCCCTGCCTGGTTTTCTGCTGGGGTGGTGAGTTGAATCTGCTGGTGGGAGGGGGGTGCCCGAGCAATACAAGGTTAGCAGCAGGAACAAGAGAAGAGCAGTAAGGGAAACGACTGCAAGGACAAAGTGGAACATCCCTTTTTCCGTAGCAGGAAGTCATTGGAGTGGGCTGAAGCTGTCAGAACTGCTTTCCCCTGTCCTTCCCCAAAGTGAGGACCCTCAGAGTAACCATATCTAATGGCCCAGAAGGTGCCACTAGGAAGAAGGAAGTAAAAGCAGGGAAAGCTAGAATCTGTAGTAGAAAATAGAAAAAGGTATAGGAATTTCTGATAGCTTGGTAGCTTTGGAGAAATGTAGCACCCTGTTCTAAGCATGTGAAGTTTAAGACAGCCACAGGTTTTTTACCATGGTGCAGTATTGGGACTAAGTATGTAGACCAAATCGATTTGTCCTTCGGAAGTCAAATGCCAGATGAGCATTAGGCATGCTTAAAATTATCTGTGCTTATGACTGACCTGGCAAATCTGTTTCTGATACAGAATTTCAGGAGGTGATGTCCTCTGTGTTTAGTATTTCTCAGTTAATTTGCTCTTTTTTTTTTTTAATCTCAGATGGGCAAAATGTAAACAGTGAAGAGAAGTGCTGTTTCATCATTTACAAGCCAGATTAAAACCATCACTGCTTCTAGAGAAGGAGCTGTTAAAAGGACTCTTGTTGAGCGGCCTTTTTATCATTGATATGCTTTAGGATTTCTGCTTCATCTTCTTCATGTGCTCGGTTGAGCGTTTGCGGTGTGCACACATGCACATTCTCCCTCTCAACCGAGAACTGAAATTGAAAATAAACCTTTTGTGATTTTGAGTGAGGGTGCTGGAGTTCTTTGGCGCGATGTTTGTTTTGTAATGTAGTCCAGTTTACTTTCAAACACTGCAATTTTAATTTTTTTTTCCCCCTCTAGGACTTGCTATATTAAAGCATGTGCTGACGCCGCGTGTGAAGGCAACTCATGTAGCCATTGACACAATGAAAGACTATCTGGATGCAGTGTATGATGTGACTGTAGCTTATGAAGGTACTGTGGACCACAAAGGGCAAAGAAAACTGGCACCATCTATGACAGGTGAGTTGATGTATATTGTAGACGTGCTACAGCCATATACTTGTTAATATGCAAAACCAACTTCAGGTATTTTGTTTTGTAATGCTCTGAAGATGATCTCCACAGAGCTTCAACCATCTCTCCACACCTTGGCAGGACATTGTTCATCAGTGATTAAGCTTTACAGTAGTTACGTGTGATGTTCCTGCCCTCTCCTTCCCTTCCCTATTCCATGCAGAGAATATTTCTGTAGTCATATTCTGCATACAAGTTGTCTTGGAGTTAAAATCAACTTGGGGCCATAGGCAACAAGGTGCTGTTTACCTTCATGTTTCTTCTAGCACTGGGATCTGGCATCATCGTAAACTCTCTCTCCCTTTCCCTCTGCTGTGCTACATAGGTGTACACGTGATGTAATTGCTGACATGCATGTATTTTAAAGGGAAAAAACTAGTAATAGTATTTTAGTGGCAATTTTTCAAATTGCTACACGTACCCAGTAACCTTGCAAACACTTAACAGCCTTTTATGCAAGTGGGCTTTACTTGCTGTAGTATTTTAAACCACCTACACCACCTTAAGAGAATGGGATAAATTCATTACACGTTCCTTGAGTAATCATAACAAGGAAAAAACGTTCTGCTGTTTCTCTTGGGGAAGCTCTGGGACAGAGAGCCTTCAGGGTTTACTGGTTTTCGGTTGTGCTTGGTGGTGGATTGATTGATTTTATTTTTTCGAGTAATTAATTTACCTGTGCCATCAATGGAGGACCAGATGTCATCTTTTTATCCAGTTGTAGTCGATGTGTTGCTCGGTGATACCTGCGTACAACTCTCCATTGCTAGTTGGCTCAAAGTGGTACTTTTGGGCCTTTTGCACTACTGATACCAAGGGGGAAAAAAAAGCCACAGTAGTTCCAGAGCTGTTGGGACTTTTGGGCAAGGGAGCAGTGTTGGCTGAGGAACCTGCAGGGAACTTCTTAGCTAACTCCCCGCTCCTCGGCTGTCCCAGTGTCACTGTGTCACTGGGACTTGTTCCTTCTACAGCTAAAAATAGTTTGTAGTGCGGCTGTTTCCATGTCACTTCAGTATCGGGTGTAACTCCTTGAGGTGGTGGGAAGTTCACATGAACTCCTTGCAGGTGCTAGTTGCTTAGAAGTCCTGGAATTGTCTATTTTTACATTTTCACCATATTTAAAATTCTTCTGGATAGGTGAGCAGCGAAACTGTTAACACTGTGTATTAATTCAACACTTGTACTGTAAGGTCGTAGGATGGTTTTATATTTTATGTAGATTTTGTTCCCAAAAGGCATTTTTTGTAGCTAAATATCAAAAGCACTTTTTATAATTTAACAATTGTTGATTTATAATTTTGTTTTTATCTTGACTTTACAGATTTTTATGATTTAGTTTTGGAGTTTTTTTAAATACCTTGTGACCCCCTTATAGACTCACTTGAAGACTGGCAGTCTCCCTCTTGTCCCGTCACCCAGCCCTTTTCAAGACCCCCTTCAAAATAAATAGGATTATTTCCCCTTCCCTGCAGCGTATCTTGTTTCGTGACTTAATAATTAGGCATTTTCAACCATGCTCATGCTGGACTTCTCATTGCCTGATGGTTAATTAAACTATTAAAATGTCATTTACCTAATGATAAGATGGCAAATGTTCAAATTCCTTCTAAGACCTCTTCACCTATTGAACCTTCCGGTTTGCATGAAGCGTGACGTAATTACGGAAAGGGATCCAACAAGCTGGATTTCCTTGCTGGCTGTTTCTCGTGTCCAGTGATAATGGGATGGTTTGGGGTGACTGCTCCACGCACGGCCTTCTGGAGACTCCGCAGCAGGCGGTCCCCGGCGTCTCTCCCAGCCGCCCCTTACCGCTAGGGGCTGGCTAAAAATAAAGGCAGCAAAACCGAATGAAGCGCAGCCCGGGCAGTCGTTACCCATCACAGAGCAGATAAATGAAACATCCATCCAGGGCGTTCCACGCTGTTGTGGCAGTCGCATGTATTCCATATAATATAAATGATGGAGATTAAGGACGCTTTATAAATTGCAGTGCGGAACATAGCTGTCATTCTTTCAGGCCCTCCAGACGCAAAGTGGGAGAAAAACAATTTCTGTTCTAAGAGGTCAGGATCATTTTGCCATTTGTTATGCAGAAGTCCAGAAATTGGTCTGTTCAGGAATATAATATACCCAGAGTTGAATTACGTGTTGTTATGCATTGGAGCTTTTTTTAGCATTATTGCTCTTTGACAGTACTAAAATCAGTTATCAAGTGTCGTTTTCACGTGTGCGTTTCCGATGAGCATTTCGTGTTTGTGCCAGTGCTGAACGGGAATTTTGTTTTTCATTCTCATCGGAATAAAATGGCAGTGCAATCCTGGTAATTTTTAAAAGATAAGGTTGACATGTCTTTTTCAATCTAGCAACTCTGATTGAAATTTATTGCATGGAAAACAAACTTCTGATAAACACAACTTTACTCGAGGACTGTATTTCCCATAGTATGACATTTCCCATGTGAATGAAATCTGAATTCCACACGGATACAATGTGTTTCTTGAAATGCATTTTACTTTCAGTTCTATAAATCGCAAAATTCCTCAGAAGAGCCTGTGCCACTTCTGGAAAAGCCCATACTTACCCAGGGGTATGGTCGGCTCTTGGCTGCCGCCTCCAGTAGCAAACCTAACAGGTTAAAAGGAACATTTTAGTGACCACACTTTATCTCAGGAATTGTGTTAGTAAACTGCAAATGGGAAAAAAAAAATTCTGAAGAAAAAATGAATTGCATTTTAAATTTTGTAATCTGAAGCTCTTAGTGTAAATAGCCTTCCTTAGCAAAATTGGATTTTTTAAAAGTTTTTTTTTTTTAGTCCAGCAAGCTTAAATGTCATAATGCTGATTTTATCAACAGGATTAAAACAAAACATGTTATATTGGCAACTGGAAAATAGACATTCAGTGGCCTTTCTGCATTAGTGCTTTGTGTAGCACACTGAATGCCAGGCACGCCTGATAACATGCGCCCTTTTTAGAGCAGGCAAACTATTATACTATACCCTTTCAAATGCGTTGAACTTTTTGTCACTATTTATGCATTTTAATGTTTTGTTGGCACTTTCCAGCTGCAAGTTGTTTGTTTTAGAAGACAGCAAATTTGATTAGTCCTAGACAGGGACTAAGATTAGATTAGCTTTAGACAGGGATGTTGCTTTCTGCTATTGCTTCACATCCAGTTGTGACCAATGGATGCAATTTTTTTCCTACCATTTATTCATTATTAATTTATTCTCCTTCCAACAAGTTTAGATCTTGGTTCGTTTCCAGGGGAAACTTGTCCTGTACATGGCAGCCTTTCCAAAGAATAGCGATTTCCCACAGATTTCTCCCCTCTCACTTCTGAAGATGGTTTGTTCAGATCATTAATGACAGAACGTGATGGTCCTGCTTAGGGAGGACCATGCTGCCGGACAGTATTTATTTGTGGGCATTAGAATAAGATGCCAATATTCATATAGGCACTGCGGCACAGCTGAAGTGCATCTCAGGTATGAATTCTGGAAGAACTATTTGAAAGGGAAAAGAAGGGGGAGAAACTCTTGTGAGAAAATCCTTTTGTTGGTACTATTTTACTGCGCTGTCATTGTGTAAAAAGTAGAAATAAGCTTGGGAAGAAAGAATGAGAACCTAGTTTTCCCCCTTCTGAATGAAAGTCCTAAGTGTTCACATCCAGCTTTGCCTGGTGTTAAGGGGCAGGTCTCGTGGAACGTGGGAACTGTTGTCATTCTTGCACCTGAAAGACGGTTATGTACACATCTACATCTTTATTATTCTGCCTGAAGGCTTTAACATAACCAGATGGTATTTATCTGGCCATTGTAGATGAAAGAGTGTGTGAAATAGCAGCATGTGACAATGATAAACACCGAATAAAAATAGCAAGTGTGTATGTAGACTCTGTCTTAAAGAAGTCAGAGGAATTCCTGAGAATTATTGACTCTGCTGTATATCAATTCCAGAACAAGCACTTTGAAAGCATATGTATGTGTGCGTGTCTGAAAATCCGTACATCACTTTGATGGGTATAATTTGGGGAGGTCAGACTGCCCTAACTTCCCTAGGGGCAATTACACTTTTCCAAATGCTTGCCCTTTTGTTAGGACCCAGTTAGACAGTGAAGTACAGGACAATAGAAAAGATACTGGAGCAATAGAATCCAGTCTTAGCCTGGACTGTGGCCCAAATTTGATCACATCCATTGTATTTCAAGGTCCAAAGAATGATAACAAGCATATGGTTATAGATATGTTGAAAGAATTAAAAACTTCGATTGAAAAACTGATAGTAAAAGGAATGTAAAGGAATGTAAAACAGTCCAAATTAAGATTTATAGTGATGAAATGACTAATCAGATCTCTGCTAGCTGTCATGTTCTCATTGCTTGAAAGAGTATTGAAAATTAAATGGCAATTATTTCAGAGCAACCGAAGAAAGGATGTAGATTAGAACTGAGGCTGGACATCAGCATTGGTGAAATCTGCATCTGATGTGGGATGGCTTTTTAACATGTAGAGTAAATCTCACATCAAGAACTTGTCATTCTGCGTCTGTTCAAGCAAAATTTAAATAACTACCTTTCATATTTCAAATTGCAAATTTTCCATTGAAATATTTGGAGGAATTTTGATAGCAACACTAGCTGGCAACATAGTTCTGCGATACTCAGTCATGCATTTTTCCTTTAAAGGAAAGCCCTGGTTTTATTTGGTGTTAAATATTAAAATACAACTTTTTAAATAACATGATTTCACCAGGTACCACAAAGTAAGTAAACTATCACTCAGTTTGAAACTGAATGCTTTTTTTCATTTGTCTTCCGTAGGAGTAGATCTGTCATTTTAGTACCCCTGTAATTTCTTATTAAAAGTAGTTTGAGTAGCATGAAAGCCAATCTGTTAACTTGTGGATGACTTATTTGAAATGGCACTTTGAACACAGATACGTGGACATGTGCGTCAATATTCTGCAGATAACGGTGGTCTGGGTAAATACAAAGTGTTTTCTCACCGTAACAATCAAACATTGTACTTCTGCTTGAAAATAACAACATTTCCCTGAAAAGCAGCATCAGTTTATGGGAATGTATGCAGACCTTGCTGTAGTTCTTCCTAGGACTCCAAAAATCAGAGAAAATGAAGGCCAGTGTGAGCGTGAGTAGCGCCTGTTTCTTTACCGATCTCGGCACAAGCACATAAAGATGACTGTATTTGGAGTCCCTGTAGTCCAGTTTCTTGTCTCCACCAACAACCAAACTCGGATGCCTAAGGAGGAGTATAAGAATAAGACAAGATTCTTCTTTTCCCAAATCCAAACCACCCGTGGGTGCTGCACCTGTGTGTTAATAACAGCCCCTCAGTGGGGGTAACAACCCCGTTCCGCATCCTCTGATGGTAAACTAGGACCTGGAGTGGCTCGGTTCTTCTCGAGCAGCTCCTGCTGACGGTAACTGTCTGTAGCTTCCCCTTGGGAATTTGTGATCAGAAAGCACACGGTCATCAGAAAACCTCTGCTACACAAAGAGGATTTTGAAAGCATTTTACACTGGGGATTCATAAAATTGCCCTGCACCCTGGGCCTCATGCACGAGTGAGAGGAAGCGTTCAGCTCCCCGGGCAGCCTTCATGTACAACAGCTCGAGGAACTCCTGATCTTTATGCAAAAGTGTATCTAAACCCTGAGGATAACAAAAACAACTTTAATTTCTTAACACAGTCAGGTTTGGCCAGAAATCTGTTGCTGTTTTGAGAGCCTGTGTTTATTTTTGCTTTTTTTTTTTGTGCCTCGGAGTCCTTTTCTTCTACTCTGTTTGCAGTGCTGTTCTCTGTTTATCAAAACAGAGTGTCTGAAGGAAAGGCAAAACCATCAATACTAAGCAGTACTGGCGTAGTTCCTAACAGATCCTGTTTATTTGCTAGAGAGAGCATTGTTTTGAACTGGTCCAGTCCTTGTATCTTTTCTTGCCTTTTTTTTTTTTTAATCGCATAGTTGAACTTATTTTCCCCACGTGTGAAACTTTAGAAAAATGCTCCAACGCAAACACAGATACCTCCTAAATTTGGTCCTTTCCAGTTGCCAGCGGTGGGAGACCCTTTAGATGTAATCCAGAGATCTAACCCGATCCAGGTTCCGTTGCTGGCAGCCTGTTGATCAAAACTGTTATGCTTTTGTAGGAAACCTCCTGCTAACTTGGCCAAGGCACAATATTCACAAATTGTTACAGAGCAGTACAAAGGCCAGAATGCATCTGTTTGTTAGAAAAACAGATTAAAGCCACTTGAAGATTGTTTCATTGAACTGCCATGTGTGAGTATGGTGGGTCTTCATCAAATACCGTCTTGTTTCAGCAAGACAGCTTACTATGACACTGTCTGCTCTCCAGTGCTAATACCAGTATAGAAAACTATATGTACCATTTTCTAATAATAATTTTAAAGGATTCTTTAGATCAGGGCATCTTTAGGAAGGTACAGATAGGTGATTATTTACCCTTGAATTTGCAGGATTCGGTGAGCTGTGAGTGGTGCCATTTTCAGGATTATTATTTTTTTTTTTTTTAAGCTGTCATATCTTTCCTTCTGCTTCTCTTCTCCACACTGAAAATCTCGTCCTTTTTAATCTCTCCTTGTTTGTAATGCAGGTGATTTTCTCCTTAAATATTTCAGTTGGCCTTTTCTGTGGCCTTCTCTGAGTCCACTACATCATCTCTTTGAGATAGAGAGCGGAACCGCACACTGCATTTAAAATGTGGATTCACAGCCTTTTTCTGTATCTGCAAAGTGACTCATTTTGCCCTGTTCTCAATGTCCTTGCTGATGCTGCCCAGTATTTGGGGGGATTCGAGGCTGCTGCTGCACAATGGAGAGGATGGTTTCAGAAAAGGGACGGTGACTCCCAAATTGTAACCACCGGTTCCAAGTTAAACATGTAATCAGGCTTTCGGTCATTTTTCCCCATGTTTGCTTACGCTGAAGCACAGCTGCCACGTTTTCACCCTGTTTGCTCAGCTTTGAGGTCCCTTTGGAGTTCAGCCAGCATTTGACTACCAAAAAGAGCTTAGGATTGTCTGAAAAAGATGCGAAAAACCGGAGGGTTTGCTCCCTTCTTCACCTCATCGGCCATGACACAGAATAAAACCAGTCCTAGTGTTGATCCCTGGAGGACCCCGATTGCTGCGTCTGTTCCATCCTGAAAAGTGACCATTAAGTCCTTCCATTTGCTTCCTTTCCTTTAAGCAGCTTTTGGTACATAAAGCATCATTTCCTTTAATCCCATGGCAGCTTAATTTCTTTAATAGCCTTCAGTGTGGAACCCTGTCAGAGGCTTTATGAAAATTCAAATATATCATGTGCAGTGAATCCCCTTTATCCGCCTGCTCCTTGACACTGCTGTAGAAATCCAGCAAATTGGTGAGACAGGATTTCCCTTTACAGAATCCACGCCAACTCTTTTCCAACAGATTGTGATTATCTCTGTGCTTAGCGACCTTATTACAGACCCTGCTGTCTTACCCGGGGACGTAAGACTCTTCGGTTCGTATTTCCCAGCGTCGTCTCTAAAGCCCTCGCTTGTAGAAGGGAAACTCCCCATTTTGCTGGCACAAAGGCTGTTTGTGATGATAGGTTACGCATCTTTGTTTTTAAATTCCACATTTGAGAGCTTTTGGATGAATGCTGTCTGGTCTTGGTGACTTCCTGACATATAACTTGTTTATTTAGTCTCATACTTTCTGTTTACTTATTGATCTAGTTCCTTTCAGCAATCTGGTACAAAGAATGCAATGGGTGTAGGAATCAAACATTTTCGGTGAGAAAGAACAACGCAAACAAATATTTGAGCTTCTCTTGTGTGGGTTTATACTTTACCATGGGTGCTGCTCTTCACACCTTTGTCACCCAGCAGTCCCACCAGTGCCTTAGCTGGTGCACTGCTTTTAATATATTCAAACAAGTTAAAACTGTTAGAGCATCCTTTGCATTTTTCAAGTTCCTTTTCAGTCCTCTTAATTTTATGTTTACATTTGGCATAATCAGTTTTGTGGCTTTTCCTTATTTGGACACGTTTTCCCTTCTGTAAAGAGGAGAAGGTAGGAATATAGTGGTAGCTCCCTTAATTTTCCCATTAAGCCATACAGGTTGGTTTCAGACTCACCCAGACTTTTTCTCTTGCAGTGTTACACATCTTTTACGTACGTTTCTAATACAAGTTTTTCTGGGCTTTGGTATTTAGCTGTTTGGGGTTTTTAACAGCCCTTAGGCTGCCTCCTTTTGGACTCTTTCTTTTAGGGTGTTTTGACACTTTGCCTTCTGTTTTTTTTTTTTCCCCCCCTCATTACATAGTTCCTTTAATTCTGCATTTGTGTGCTGGATTCATTAAGACTCTTTCTCTACGATGCTGAAATTAATTGTATTGCGTTTGCAGAGCACTTCTCACTAACACTGCACCATTCAAAACCGCATCAGGAATGGCATCTTTTGTGGGTTTTGCTACTGGTTTTTCCAGTAAACAATCTCTTTTGGGTTTTTGGGGGTTTTTTTTTCCCCTCTGCTGTTTTTGGTTGGTTGGTTGGTTTTATTTTGGGGTTGTTTGGTTTTTGTCCCCCCCTTACACCTCATCCCAATGAAGCATGGAAGCTGGAATCTCATGCTCCTGCTGTCAGCCCTGAGCTTGCAGCTCTCAGTCTGGCTTCACGGTTTCTGGTCACTATTATCAAACTTCCCAAGAAGTAATTTAATATATCTATCTAATATATGTTTTATTGGAGCCTGGGACTTCCATTTGCAAGGATTTCATTGTGCTTCTGTCTCCTTGTTATACAAAGCAGTTATACTGTATATAATCTTTCATGCACACTACCATTCCCTCCCCTGTATCTCCTGTTCTGCCATTCCTATAAATCTGGTAGCCTGGGAATGTCGCGTGCTCCTTCAGGGCCACCAGGATTCCTCTCTTACAGGGGTAATCTCCTGGTGCCAGTAATTCTTATTCCCCTGCCTTCGTGTTTAGGCTTCTCATGTTTGTGCAGAGGCACTTCTGAGTTTTGCCCTCCCACGGAATTTTAGCCACATCCACCTCATGCGTGAAGTCCCTCTGAACAGGTGGCTTTTCCTGACCTTCAGCTTTCCCCAGCCGCCGGTGGAAACGCTCTCCCGCTTTCTCATTTTTTCATTGCCAGCGCCTCGGCTTAGTGATGATTCAGGTGCGTCCCATTTCTCTCGTCTCCCAAGGTCCCCCGGCCCCCAAGGCGGTCGCTCCTTTCGCCGTGCCCCTCGTGGGCTCTGATCTCCGTGTGCGCCTCAGCCCTCGCGCAGGGCACTGGCAGCATCTCTGGGAGTGCTCTTCCTCAGGTCCCGGGCTCATCTCCTGGCTGCCGGCTTCAGCCCGGCCTGCAGAACATCCACCCCGTGCTTCCCCACATCGGAAGGGGCTGGTGATGCCCGCTGCTCCCCAGGTGAACCCCCGGTGTGAGCCACCTGCGCTGTGCCCTGGATGTTTGCTGTCCCCTCCAGCGCCGCCTCGCTGTCCCACTGCTTTATTTTGTTAGAGCAAGCCGTGAAATAGTTCCCTGTCAGCTCAACTTGAGGTGATGGGAGAACATGAAGCTGAGAAACAACCCAGCACTTAAATTTGTGTTTGTTTTGCCAACGGATTGTTAATTTGGCGTGCGAGGTAAATGGAAGTGGGGAGATGGGGTTTCTTTCTCTGGGGAGGAGATGGTTTACGAGCTGCTTTGGTAGCTGAACCGCTCTGAAGTCCAGACTAATGAAAATTTTAAAAGTGGAGAAAGCGTCTACAGTTCAGAGGGGAATGTCTTTGCCATCATGGTTTTGCCTGTAAAACTATACACACCACAACAAACTGTTACTGAACAGACGTATTCTCACACGTTTGAAATTCTAGTTACTTAGAATAAATATGCATTATTCAGATTTCATTTTCCTGTGATATCTCCTTCAATTTATCACAAACTTTATTATTGAAATCTGTTAAAACTGAGGGCTCTTTAGGTGGACACGACTGTGTCAGGCTTCAGTTTGTCCTTTCTTAATTTTGAAGGACTTCAGCAATAATTACCTTGCTGTAAAAGAGCTGATGTAGGAGGCTGAAATCTGAGCTACTTTATTGCTGTCGTATTTAAAGTGCATATAAAAATAGACTTCATTAGTAATTGAAAACTGGAATATCTGTTTAGGTGTTAACGTCACTGTCAGGGCTTTCTTAAGGGGCAAGGCAAATAATTTGGAGTGGTGGAATGAACTTCCATGGTAGCATTAAGGGGAAGGTGGTCTGAGGCCATCTGAATGTCCCTCCTCGGTTACAGGTGTGTCTATCCTGTGGAGCTTCTCTCCTTCTCTCACTTTCCCTGGTAACGCTGATAATTCAAGACAGGCTTAATTGGCTTTTGAAGGTGAGGAGCTGAAAACTGGTAGAACTTTGCGGAAGCCCCAGCGAGCAAAACACCCTCCCAAAACATCTGTTTGCAATTAAAAACTCCGTGGATCCGATTCCTTTCCTGGAGGCTGTTGCATCCCGTTCATTAATCCTGGTTCTGCACTGAATCCTTCAGCCCTGGGTGAGCGTGAATCCCGTCCCGCGGAAGGAGGGCCACGGTGTCACACTTTAAGAACAAAAAACGTTCGATCCACCTTATTGTTTTAAATTCCTTCCTTCTGCTGTGGTTGGTCACTGGAAGCATTACAAACATTCCGCACTTGTATCTGCCATTTAGCTAGATAGAAAGTTTTATTAGGAAATTATCTCCCCCACGAAAGTCAGTCCGCTTGGCTCCCACACGAGTTGTTGTGTTCGTTTATCCCAAATTGTACTCGGTTCTGGGTTGGCCAGTGCTGTCCCCGATACCGTGTTTGATTGTGATGCATGATTTGCACTTAGATTGCGTCTTTTGAAGGAAAGTTCAGGCTTGCTTATTCCTGCTGTTAATTATAACAAATTCTGGCAAGTTTAGGGATCTAAAAGCCAGTCAGATGTTGGCCTTAAGGGCTAGTGTCCCTGAAGTTGGATGTAATTTGCACATAATAAATTGCTTCAATAAGATTTTGTTTCTTAGCTTAATTACATAAGTCTTTGGGGAGTTGGGCTAATGTGAAATTAAGGGTCGTGGGACCACCGCAAACCTTTAGAGGCTGCGGTGATAAAATCCAGCTGTTCCTTCTCAAAACTTTGTTCTTATCCACTGGTGTTCTTATGTGATTGCAGTGACATTGTGCATCTAAAGAGAAAAAAAAATTTGGATTAGTTGCATTAAGCCTTGGGTAATTGGATAATTAAAGACCAGTCAGATTCCCTGACTAGCTTGATTGCAGGCATTACAATGGCATCTGCAGATGTCCTGGATGCTCAGGCCTTGGATACAACGGCCTGGGTGGGAATCGTGGAGGGAGAGCAGGGGTGAGGAGAAGAGCACTGGGATTTACAAAGGTGGGAAACTGAGACGAAGTTTTAGGATCTTCACATGCGGGGACTCGGTTTAGGCTGGCTGAAGACGGCCGGCGTGGGAAGCAGTAAGAATCAACTTGCATCGGAACTACTTAATGGCAGAAAACCAGCAGCAAGGTTTAGGTATTTGTGGAGGGTTTTTTTGCTTTTTTAAGCAGATTCGTAGAGTTACTACATTTCAGCTTTGGTGGGGAAAGGTGTTTCTTTTCAAATACTTATGTCTTATTCCTGTTTTGTTAACTAGAGCTTATTATTGATAATATACTCTGTTGCTGTCTTTAAATGACCAAATATAAATATTTTTTAAACAGCACGGCATTAGTTTTAAAAGTACCACATAGCTATTAATAATGCTATCTCATCTAACTTAGAGTTTTGCTCGATTTATAATTTGCCTTAATAATTTATAACCGAGATTATAAATAACATCAGGGAAGAGTTGTGTATTCCTGTACAGAACAACCTGTGTGCTCTGCAGCAAAAGAAACGTACACCATACGATGCACAGAATGTTTCAAATACCTTCTCAAGCTACATCTCCGGCCCTGGCTGAATGTGCACAGCATACACGCTTTTTATAGGAGTACAAAAAAAAAAGACCATATAATCTGGCTTCCAGGCATTTGTTTTCTAGATACAGTTTTGCATATTTTTAGAATGTTCCACTTAATAGGTAATGCCACTCCAAAAGAGGATTTATACATCAGTGAACGTTATAAGCAGTTAAGACACGGATAATACCTTTGTCATCTTCAAATATTAATAGTAAGCTTTTAGGTGCTCGTACAGCGAGTGACCTTCATATAGTGGCCTGGATAGTATCCTCAGAGAAACAGACCTGGAAAATCCTTTATTCCCATTAAAAGCAAGAGGAAAGTGCTGCTTTCTTTGTGGTTCGTAAAAGCGTTGCGCATCAACCTGAAGACAATGTCTGTACCTACCATCTGGAGTTCTGGACTCCAGCTTGCCTGCCACCTGACGGCTGGAGCCTGGAGATGGTTCTCCCAGAAAGCTGCTGCTCCATGGCTCGGAGGTGGCCTTATTTCTGGTGAGAGCCCTCAGCCATCTCTTGGGGTGGTGGGGCCTGGGCCGGGTTGCTCCCTTTTACGCCACGGTGCCGTTGAGCGAAGGGCACTCTCAGCCTGAGGGCCAGACAAGCTCCACACAGCACCTTACAAATGTCAGCGTCAAAACGCTGCAAGACTTTCCTCGTCGCTTTATCTCTTCATCCTTCCCTCCCCCTCTGCGATGCACGCAAAGACATTTGCATGAACAGGCTTTTAAAATTCTTTAAGGCAATTTCTAGTGTGTGATAAGGCTTGCTTTTACGGCAAAGTCCCTAAAAAATAAATAATCCTGTAAAGAAGAAAAACAAATAGGGGGCTATCTGTTTGGCAGACAATAATAAAGATGTACATGCAGTGACAATTACTTTGCACAGTCATTCCTCGAGATACCCCTAACAGTTAAGGGTCAAAGTCTTCTGCACATCTGCGCTGCTCTCCAAAAAATGTCAACAACCTAAAAGGACCACCCGGTCTGTGTTAAATGCGTTGCCCATCTATATTGTAGGAAGGGACTTGTGGTCTCTTCTCAAAATACAAAGATAGTCCACGTTCCCAAGGACTTCCGTCTTCGCGTGATGCATCTCTTTGTACAGGGATGCTGTAGTTGCTGCACCACCCCTTGTCACTGATAAATGTAAATGATTACTAATACACAAATACTGGTTTTTTCATCCAGTCCGACAAATACTGTGTTTTTCATCCCACATGCAGTACTTTTACCACTTGTTAGTTGTCAGGAATCCCACAAGGCTAATTTGAGTAATGGAGTTCTGTTTGCAACTGGCCTAACGCTTGCTTGTTACATTTTTCTAGGGGCAAACTGAGGAAATGGGGGACGGGGAGTTTTGAGAGGGCTGTCTCGGGCTTTGGATTGCTGTGTGACAGAAGAAAAATGAAGGGATGCAAAACGGAAAGCGGTGTTTTGTTCCGAGTCTTTTGCCCTATTACACTTTTTAATTATAGGTTATTACTTAAACTGAAGCCCACTTCCTCCTGGAGGTGCTTTGGGAAATCACTGTAATTCAGATTTTGTCATCCAGGAGCAAACAAAATTTAGATTTTTTTTTAAAGGACAAGCAAAGAGCGTTACTAACTTTAATCAAAATTGCAGGCTGGATCATTTGATGACAGCAAAGTTATTGCATCCCACGGCTAGAGAATGGGTGGATGCTGCTGAGGTAGAGGTGCAGCATGGTCAAGCACAGCATTTTACAGTTAGCAGAGGTGCATTTCAGGACAATGTTTCCACACTGCGCATGAGAATGGGCCACTTTTTCCAAAACGTGTAGGCCAGATGGCTTCTGAGTTCAGTGAAGCGCTCGGGATGCAGGACATAAAGAGGGAGGCTTTTGAAAACTGAAGCAGGCTTCCAAGACACTTCAAACTTACTATGAAGTCGGCTTTTCAGCGTATTTTAGACAAATAAATGCTTTACAGTGTTTCTGTAACTCAGTCCTGGTTTTTTTTTTTCTCTCTGTTTTTAGAGTTTCTTTGCAAGGAATGCCCAAGAGTTCATATTTTCATCGATCGCATTGAACTGAAGGACATTCCAGAAGAGCAGATGTATATGAGGAGGTGGCTTCACGAACGTTTCGAAATAAAGGATAAGTGAGTAGCGATACGTGGAACTCCCTGTTTCAAGAAGCTGTCTTCCTTCTGCTATATTAACAGGTGTACCCGCGGTTTCTGTGTTACCAGCAGCGCAAGCTGTAGGGCTCTCTGAGAGGTGGTGGTGGTGGTGCTCCTGGGCATGCTCTGTACGATGCCTTCGTGATTAAAGCTTTTGCTCGGGAGACTGAGATTCCTGGGTTTTAGGCTTTCCTTAGACTGAAGAGCTGTGAATCCACGTGTCAGGCAAGACTCATATTCATCTGAATACTCTCCATTTATCTTTTCGAAGCTGAGTTATGCACAGCCAGGAATGCGAGATGCTCGAGGTAGGCAAGGAAGCAAAAGGAGTTTGATTTTAGCCCCGTAATTAGTGTTAGAGTTAGAAAGGGACAGGTCTTCATCTAATCTCTTCTGCCAAAATTGTTGATGCATCTTCCGTCAGACAGCGACTGGATAAAATCACAAGTATCCCGGAGATTCTTACCTTCACTGGGGAAATTGGGTGAGGAAGAAGTTTTATCTGTCCATCTTTGAATTGTGGCAGAACTAAAGTGCCTGGCTCCCTCCAGGTCAGGTCACCAGTGAGGATACGCAACAGATCCGGGGGGACCTTGGGCCTAAACGGGAGATTTAAGTCCTGTTTGAGACACGATGGTTGAATTCGACACGTCTGAAGTCCAATTTAAGGGAGCTAAATTTGTTTACCTTCTAAACCCCTGAATAACGTTAGTGTGAGTTAGGAATCTCCCTGGTTCTTCAGATACATTCTGCTTTGAAATTATTCTGCCAGTCTCACGCTCCATGGGAGTAAAAAATGGATTCATTTGTCCCGTGATCTTTGAATCCGTGTGAAAGTTAACACGCCTGTCTGCAACCACGGCATTATAACCAAAGAGTCTAAGAAGTTTAGGATTGTTATTTTTCTTTTCTTCATTTTTGGGAGGCAAGAAAAGTCTGAATTTCATTTTATAGACAAGTAACTGATGGATAAAATAAAAGGCACAAAATAAAATTTGTGGCCCACAAATAGTATTCTGGTGAAGACCAGCAAAACTGAACCCTGATCATCTGTGTCTCGTCGTAGACTCCTGTTGACTGGAACTTCTTTCCTGGGACCGAAACAGTCTGTCGGGCAAATTGAGAGATACTTAAAACAAAACCTCAGCATTTTCAAATCCATTTATTAATTACTGGTTTTGAAAAACAAGAGAAAAAAATTACTACTAAACCTATGGAGTAGTATTTTTACTCTTGCATGTTTGTTACTAGTTTATTTCATGAAGATAAGACCCTCCCTGCCCTCAGTGCTCAGTGATTTAACTGTGTGCTGTTTTGTCCCATGATACTGCTTATTTGCTGAATGCTGAATGAAAAGGATCCCTCTCAGCTTTTATCTTCAGTTTTAAAATTGGTCCCTCCGGAAAACGCGCTTTTGTTGCTCCCAAGGGTTCAGCTTGAGTTCCCTGACGTGTAAAGTTACTTTGAATGCTCCGTGTTCTGAAGGCGTGCTGATTGCTTAAACTCGTTAGAAATAAGCTGCTGCTCGTTGTTAAATCGTTTCTTAAATAACGTGTGTTTCGAAGCAGTTACTGGATGAAAGTAAGTTGCTTAAAACTTAAGCTGACGCGTAACTTTGTCCGTCTCCTTTTGTCTGCTTTTAGGTTGCTAATAGAGTTTTACGATGCGAAGGATTCTACAAGAAGAAATAAGTTCCCTGGAAAAAGCGTTCATTCCAAACTAAGCCTCAAGAAAACTTTGCCATCTTTGCTGTTTTTAGGTGGCCTGACTGCTAGTATGCTTCTGACGGAATCTGGAAGGAAACTTTATGTAAAAACGTGGATATATGGGACATTAATTGGCTGCCTGTGGGTTAGCATTAAACCGTAAGCAGATGTTAGTCTCCAATCAGTGAAATGTGCAGTCTTTTCTTGCACATTGCACCAAACTTTTTCCTGACTTTATAGTTTAAAAAGTGTAAATAAAGCCTTATGATTGAACATTGGAAATAATAGAATTTGTGACTTAAGCCTCTGTGTGGTTGGTCTGGGGAAAATAAATGTAGATTTTCAAATTCGCTACTGATTTTTGCTGGAATAATGACAGATAAACCGAGTCGTATGATAAATTGCTTTCCCCATGAACTAACATCCATCTCTAAATGCAGATTCGATGAAGTACGAGTTATGCATAAGGGTGTCTTAAGTGGACCTGTGAATGTATTTACAGAGATTAATTTAGGGTATATATTTATTCTTCTGATATTCATGTTGAATTTTCGTTACTCTTAGATGCAACTGAGCTGCTGCAATGCACCGATCCCAGCTCTATCGCAACTAAAATCGAAACTTTTTTTTTTTTTAATTAAACATTTTGCTTTTCAGTTTTCGCTAAATACTGTGTTCTTTAAAAGGGACTACGCCAGCTAGCGATTCGTGAGATGTTACCTGAGGCAGAATAAAACCTTCCTGAGGACGACTGTTCACGGGGAAGAAGCTCTGTTTATCTAGTGCATGACTTTTTGATTATATTGCGGTATGAGCTGATTATTTCACATATGCAAAAAACCTTACATTTTCCCGAGCAAACAGGCTTATTTTGCCCACCCCGTGTCTGTGCATAAAAGGAGCGTGTATGCGGTGTAATGAAACCTTCCAAGTTTTTTCTTTCTGGCCTCGCCAGGCTGCGGCCTGCCCGGCTCTCTGCGTTGTCCCCGGCGCCTGGGGAGCTCCAGCCCCGCTCACAGCCCTCTCCTGTCTACGTGCCATAAGCAGCGGGGAACGCTCGGAAGTTTCCTGTTACCGCACGGGGTTAATTTGTTGTTTTGGTTTTGTTTTGTTTTTGTTTTTTTTTTTTTGTCTGGAAGCAAACCGGCGTTTTGGGGGAGCGGAAGGGTACGGTAACGAGGAACCATCGGATGTTCCTGCTAAATCCCAAGCATGTGCCTTTTTCCTACTAATCTGATTTAGCCTGATGTTTCATAGCCCGGCGCTCCTCTCCCTGCTGTGGCATCACACTGAGATTCTCAAACCCTGCCGGGCGCCGCAGTGGGGATTGAACTTACGGGGCTGATGTACACGATTTGCACAATAGGCTAGTAGCGAAAGAAATGCATATCCTAGCAGCGTTTCACCTGCTTGAAAATAGACTTTATAAAGCAAAATCAACAAATCCTTACTACCAGAAAGTCTGCGATTGCCGGGGCTGGTATTTTTGTTGGGGAAACACCGTTTCCTGATATCAAGGGAATAGTCTGTACGGACAGCAATGGGGTAGGAAAGAGGATGTCCTTTATCTTCTTCCATTAGGGAATTGGATTCCCTGTATCAAAATGAAAGAACTAGAGAATATTTTTATATCACACTTGCAAGCTTTAAATGTGCATCTCTTTTTAGCTTCAGTGCAATTTGTCTTGCGTTAAGAGTCCATCGTGAGTTAAATGTCTCTTAAAATTATAACTCAGTTTTTCAGATTCCACCATTGCCAGTCAATTAAAGATACTGCTTTTACTGTGTGGGGTTTTTTTGTGTTGGTTTTTGGCTTTTTTTACACTATCTTATAGAGTACTTACAGTTCCCCCTTAAAATCATTCAGCACAACATTCAGTTTGCAGTTCTGTGTCCTTCCGTAATGGATTTTGTCACTGGAGTTATTTATATCGGTGATTGATTCAGGATATGTCGATGAACCGTTTTAAAAACAATGACTGGGAACAACGTTGAAAAACAGTATTGTTATGAGGCTGTGAAACCAGAAAAAAAAAAAAAGAACAAAAAAGAAAAAAAAAAAAGGCAAACCTATTTTATGTAACAGCCGAATGTGCTCACGTGTAGTTCTTCCCATTCTCAGCCGGGCGGTTGCAGTGGGTATAACCAGCAGGCAGCCTTCCCAGGTTAGCCTGGTTTTTCAGTCCTGGAATGGAAATTTTACTTCTGACACGACTAAACTTCTTGGTGACAGCTAAGAGTAACATTTAATTAGACATCAAAACCGAATGCAAACCGCTTAATTCATTTGTAGAAAAGTAACTGCTATTTTGGAGAGCCTAATTACCACGAAGTACTGGATCTCTCTTGCCGTTTAAGTACCAGGAATGTAGGTGACACAGTGCAACAAACAAACAGGATGTTTATTTTGAACCTTATTCTCTGTGTTAATCTTAATTATATTTTTCTTGCCATTAATTTATAAAGTTTTGAAACTGTAATTTGCTGATGTATTTGACGTTGGGAGTATCACATGCTATTTCTAAATATGCACTGATATTAACTTGAAAGATTTCTTCATTAAAATAAGAAGAGCCAACGCTCATTCAACTTTTCTGTCCTCTCTGCTCGTTCAGTTTTTTTCTGCGCTTTTAGGTCTGTAACTCGGTGAACAGGAACTGCTTTCAAAAAAAAGGCTACAAGTGTGGGTTTAAGTCCTTGGCAGAAGGATCTGTGTGCGAAGCAGTCAATGAAAAGAAAACAACTTTGGCCTTTTTTCTTCTTTTTTTTTTTTTTTTCCGTGCAGCTAGAAAAAAAAAAAATGTGTTGGTGTCAGTTTGTGCTTGTTCCAACGCACCACACGGCCAGGTCGGTCGGATTGGAATAGCTTTTCACCTGCTGGTTGCTTGTTAGCAATGCCCGTTACAGGAGTTGGGCTCCGCGGCCATAATCCCTGCCCGGGCAAGAGGGGCAGAGGGGGCAGAGCCAGCCGGCGGGAGCGGGTCCTGCACACAAACACACCGAGTACTTCTCGGTACAGAAGCACAGACTCTTCATGGCTGGAAGGGACCTTTGAGATCATCGAGTCCAACCACAAAAAACAAAACCAAAAAAAAAACCTCCACAAACAGACACAACCCAACAATCCCGGGCACTAGAGCATGCCCTGAAGTGCAACGTCTACACGTTTCTTAAATACCTCCAGGGATGGTGACTCCACCACCTCCCTGGGCAGGCTGTTCCAGGGCCTGACCACCCTCTCAGTAAAATAATTCTTCTTAATATCTAATCTAAACATCCCCTGCCCCAACTTCAGACCATTTTCCCCAGTTCCTCGTTTTAAATGCTTTTTAATAAATTAACAGGGCTCTTTCGCAAAGAGCTGGGAAGGGATTGCACCAGGATCAGCCCTTCAGCACGTGCTGCTCCTCCACCCCCCGGGGAGAGATCAGCCCAGCTGCAAAAAGCTGCTGGATCTTTATTTATGGAGATTCACCCCGGTCCTGGGCATCCTGCGTCACACCAGGCTGGCAAGGCATCTGACTCCAGCCAGGAACGGCCCAAGGGAACACATCTTCTTCCAGGACACCCTGGCCGGAGGTAAGTCCCAACCACGTTGTGCTTATTACAGCTTCTTGTTTAAGTTGGCAACAGAATTAAAAAAAAAAAACACCCAAACCCCAGACATTTCTCTCCCCCAAATCTCACAATACAAAGTGAAGCTGACTGTTCTATTAACTCCCATCCTGCATCAGCAATTTTCTAAAGTGTGGAAACGTTATAATTGACTTTTCTGCTAGTAGCAAAATGTCATCTTTTCTTAATACTTCCTAAGTCAGTAATGCATTTCAAAAGCCTCCGACGCCACTACCACAACAGGACTTACAAATTAGCACATTTTTAGCTTTTCATTAAATACAATACCAAAAAAAAAAAAAAAGTCTCATCATATTAGGGTTTCTCTCTCCTCGTTATTGAAAGTACTGCGACTTTGGAACTTCGCGCAGCAAATTATAATGCGCTCAGCCTGGGTCCATTGTAAATCAGGGCTTCAAAAAAGGTGTCACGTAGTCGGGCCCTCTTTAAGCACTGAAAATATTGGAGTCTATTTGAAAACGCCTTATGCAGCCTCTCACTAGCCTTGCAAATCATCGCAGCGCCAGGTAGAGCTTCCTTTTATTTTTTTGCCTCACGGCATTCAAGCCATTTCTATTCCAACCAGAAAAAGAGGATTATTTCTTGCTGGGATTTTTAAAAAAATAATAAAATAAAACCCTCCACCTAAGATAACAAGCCGCATGAAAATCCCCCAAATCATTTAGGGCTCTTGTTCAGCTTTGCACGGCACCCGCGGGGCTGTCCTTTTTCAAAGGAGAGGGGGTTTCTCCAGACGGACCCCCGGCTCAGTGCCCTGGGATGTCCCCGGCCAAGGAGGCTTTTTGGAGGCCACCGTGGTGCAATCAAAGGCACAGAGCCTACGCGGCTCCAGCTGATTTCCAAGCTCCGTGCTGAAAGGCAGCTACCCTGGGAGGATGCTGTGGAAGAGGGACTGGGTTTTGGGGTTTTTTTTGCAGAGCAAACAAGCGCCAACCCAATTTGTGGACGGCTGGCTCCTACA
Source organism: Xenus cinereus (assembly GCA_025774025.1). Classification (NCBI taxonomy): domain Eukaryota; kingdom Metazoa; phylum Chordata; class Aves; order Charadriiformes; family Scolopacidae; genus Xenus; species Xenus cinereus. The sequence goes on along the minus strand of JAOXJK010000023.1, from coordinate 96,176,202 downwards.
GAAGCACTGAGCACAGCCTTGAGTGGCCTTCAGCATTACAGCCCTTGGCTGGAGCACCCCTTTCTAGGGGGTAAGGGGGGGGAATAACAAGGGTTGGGCCACCATGGGAGTAGGGGGAGGCTCGCACCCCACTCCTGGACCCCCCTCATCAAGCAGGTATATCACAGAATCGCATGGGGTTGGAAAGGAACTCTGGAGATCATCTAGTCCAAAGCAGGTCCACCCAGAGCAGGTCCCACAGGAACGTCTCCAGGTGGGGTTTGGAATGTCTCCAGAGAAGGAGACTCCACCACCTCCCTGGGCAGCCTCTTCCAGGGCTCTGCCACCCTCACAGCAAAGAAGTTCCTCCTCATGTTTAGGTGGAACTTGTCCTATTCAAGTTTGTGCCCATTTCCTCTTGTCCTGTCCCTGGGCACCAGTACTGTCCCAGGGCAGGGCATTGCCAGGCTCTGCTCATGCCTGCCCAGCAGTCTTGAGGCCAAAGGATGAGAAACGCAAACTCCACACCCGCTCCCATTTTGCTAGTCCTCTGAAAAGAGGCTGAACGCATCCCTGAACTCCTCCGCACGACTTCAAACAATGCCAACGCCGCACAGTGTCCCATTCCTGGGATGCTCCTCTCCTTAAAAACATCCGTGCTTGAAGTGGCTCAAACCAGCAAGGAAATCGGCTTTAAACAGGCAACTCAGTGCACCTAACAGCAAACGGAAAGAGAAACACAAAACAGGGCTTGTCAGGAGAGCAGCTGCAAGCCAGCAGCAAAAGGCATTCCCTACTGTCCTCTTCCAACTTCCTACTTCAGCCCTCCACCCTGCCTCAGTTTCTCCAACAAGGAAAAGGTGACCAGCAGCAGGAGAAGGCAAGGATCAATGCAAACACTAGGAAGGGCTGAAAAACATCTCACAGCCCAGGCAACAGCACCATCACAGCCCAAAACAAGCAACAGAGAGCAAGGAACCGGAATGAGGAAGATGGGCAGAGGAGAGCCAGAGACCAGCATCGTGAAAAAAAATCGAACACAAGGAACTCACCTCTCCCTTGAAGGACCACAGCTTCTGCGTGGACATAGCTGACGCGTGGACATAGCTGACGCATGGCCAACATGAAGGAAAGGGACCACAAGTGCTGCTTTCCCCATCGTCGCCCAAGAAACCATCCAAAGCCCATACCCAACTAATAAAGCCTGAGGAGCTCAGGGGCTCAGTGGATCCCCTGAAAATTGGAAACCCAGATCACCTGCTGCCCTCACAGTAGGATACACGTTTCAGCTGCTGCAACGGGTCTCCAGCAAAGCCAAAGGGCAAGCAGGTCATCAACCCCCAGGGGCTTCAGCTGATTTCTCTTCTACTGTTTTCTCTAACAGGTGTCCAAGGCGAGGTCCTAGTGTCCACATGAGGCTGTCACAGCACCTCAGCTGGGTCTAGCACTGGTTAGAGCCTTTTCTAGAAGTTTCCTTCCAAAGTGCACTATCATTTTGATGATAGCAGTGAGAAGGTGGGTCCTGAGTGCATGGGACAAGGGGGTGTGAGAAACTCTGCAAGGTCCTTGCTGCCCCATTGACCCATTCATGAAAAGAAGGAAAGGCCCTCTAAAGGATGGGCACCTCTGGAGCTGCCACAGGGAGCAGGGCCAGACATGGGTGTGGGTGCAGGACCTCCTCCACCTGCACCCCCTCCTCCTCCCTCATGCTATGAGTTTCCATCCATCTCCATCCAGCCTCTGTCCTGCCCTGGAGCCACAATACGGTCTGGTGGGCAAGGGTTCACCTTGGACCAGTTGAGGGGTTTCCCAGTCCTCCCAAATGAAGGCAGTTCAGGTCTGGGATCAAATCAGGCTTCTCCAGCCACCTCCAGCAGCGTTTTCATCCATGTTTCAGGGTAATAAACTCTTACAGAAGAGGACCAGAGGTGCTTGCCTCCAGTTCCAGGCACGTTGTCATTTGTCCCAGCTCCTGGTATCCCGAGTCACAGGAGAAGGCGGCACCACACCTGCCCACCCAAGGGCTCCTTAATGGAGTGGGAATTTGGCTTTCTAAGTAAAAAGAACTCAAGATCAAACTCCAGGAAGGAAAAAGAAGACGGAGGGGAAAGAGAATGGGCTGAATCAAGAGGAAAAACATGTGGAGAGCAAGAGGAAACCCAGCCGTTAGCCATTAAGCCCAAGACAGTGCGATGGGCCAAGCCCTAGTGAAAGCTTCACAAAAGGTTAAAGGTCGGGTGCAATCCTGTCCTCTCATTAGGAGTAATTGGAGCGGTGAGTAGACTGGAGGATTAGGAGGAGGAGATGGAAATCATGCAAATGAGCCCTTTGGCCAGCAAAGCCAATAGCCCCCCCACACACTCAGCACAAAGTTTGGCTAAGTTACACCCATAATCGCTCTAATTAAAGGTGTGATCAGACAGCTCGAAAAAAGCCTGTCACAGTAGAGCCCTTCAGGAGGGAAATTACAGGCAGGGAGAAACGCTAAAACGCACCCAGCCAGCCTGAAATTTGAGGTCTCATCCTCAGTGATTCAAAACCCAATGGAAGCCTGTGCTGGCCTGGTGGCCCTCCCATGCCTCCACCCACCTTGGTCTACAAACACCCAGTGGGGAGCAATTCACTGGGGTGGGTTGGAGGGGCCACACGTATGGGCACGCTACGGTGCCGCTTTATGGCCCAAAAAATTGCCCCATCCTTGCATCATCTTCCCCAGCCCACCCAGGAGATGCCTCCACCCCTGAGCCCCTCAAGCAGGGTCCTGCCCTGAGTCATTTTAGACTTACAAAGCCATCCCTGCTCCATCACCAAGACAAAGTTCCCAATTCCGGGATGTCCCTGACCTGTCGGTGACGTGCCACCCCACCAGCAGTCAACGCATCCCCCTCTGCCTGCCAACAAAGCCCCTCGCAGGGGGTTTTTTGGGGGCAGCCCAGAGACGCGGCCCCCCCGCATTGCTTGCTTGGCCACCCTCCACGTTCAGCTGAACTCCTCAGCATCGCAGCTCAAGGAGGGCAGGAGATGTAGCGGTGGGGGTGACGAGCTGACAGCTCACCCCACCGGGTGCTGCCGGCATGATAGATGGTCCAGGTGCCTCGGACGGGCCCCGAGAACTGGCTGCCTCGTCCCACCACGGCAGCAACCTGTAATTTCCAGCCCCTACCCCACCAGTGATGGAAAGGCAGAGTCGAGCAGGCAAACCAGATGGCTCTCTCGTTAAAGCGCAGCTGCGCCAAGGAGAGGTCGTAGCCATAATGAATCGGGCCGAGTCCCCACTAATTAAGGCTGACAAGCAAAGTTCAGATGTGTCCACTGGTAAGGAATAAATCAATCCCCCAGAAATGGATACAGCCAATGAGGGATAGTTGAGTTTGTTCTTCTGTGTCCCAGAGGGCAAGCAATTATCTCCATAACTTTCTAGTTAGGGTGATGGGGAAACACATCTTCCGATCCATAAATACCTTCTTTCCACAAATACATGACACATTCAGGTGTCGAAAGCTAATTTTGCTCAGGAGCAAAACGGCAGAGGATGGCATGAAACCAAGAGAAGGGCTTCTTGAAGCTCATGGTGCCATCCAGCTCCCCTGTTTCTACCTCCTGTAGCATTTTGGCAAAGAAAAGCCTGTTAGGTGGCAGTGATGCTCCTGGTGGGGATTCAGCTGGGAAACAGGGTGAATCTAGTTCATTTTTCATGAGTTTGGGGAAAAGGACTGGCGTTTGAGTCCTGAGGTACCCAGCCCTGGATCCTCACCCTATATCATTTATAAGTCCCTTTTTAGGTGGCCAGCCTGCGAGCAGTGGTGTCGACGCGTGGCGCGTCGCATCCCTGGTGTCTCCTATCCAAGGAGGGGGGTCCTGCATTATGGACCCTACGAGGAGCCTCTAATCCTCCTTGGCCTTTCCTCCTCTGCAATCACACCCTCTCCCCTCCTCTCCGGGACCACAGCCTCCCCAGGGATGCCATGGTGGGACCCGCTGACCACGGGGCACCTGGCAAGTGGGGGGAGCCCCCCACCTCGCATCCCCCTCTGTCGCAGCAGCTGAGGGAGAGCACTGACCGTAGCACTGGCTAAAAGGCGAGCAATCCTGCGTTGTAGGGACATTAAACCTTCCCCTGCCTCAGCTCACCAAAAAACACCTGTATTTTTTGAGGTCCGCAGAGCCAGTGCCACCTCGTGCCGCCCCACGAGCCACTTCGGCGGAACAAGATGTTTGCTCTGCTCTTCCATCCCACCCTCTTATAGAGAATCACAGAATCTCCGTGGTTGGAAGGGACCTCTGAGATCATCGAGTGCAAGCACATGAAAAAAAAACAAACAAAAAAACCCACCCACCAAACAAACCCCACACCAAAAACAACACTACACACAACACCCCACCACATCACACCCGCCCACAAACCAACAATCTCGGGCACTAGAGCATGCCCTGAAGTGCCACATCTACACGTTTCTTAAATCCCTCCAGGGATGGTGAC
>JAOXJK010000023.1:96141637-96163866 GCA_025774025.1 Xenus cinereus | reverse complement strand
TCCAGTTGTGGCCTCCCCAGTGCAGAGCAGAGGGGGAGAATGACCTCCCTCCACCTACTGGCCACGCTCTTCCCTACACAGCCCAGGATCCCATTGGCCCTCTTGGTGACAAGGGCACATTGCTGGCTTATGGATAGTTTACTGTCCACCAGCAGCCCCAGATCCTTCTCCTCAGAAGTTCACGTGTCTTCCTCAGGATGGAACATGTGTTTGGGTATAAGGTTTTCTTTTTTTTCCATTCTTCTGCATTTTTCCGCATTAAACTGCAAATGCAGAAGGGACCTACTGGTTTTCACTGCACTGGAAAGGTCAGCTCCAGATCTTTCTGTGCAGTTTATGAAGCTTCAAAGCCAAGTTGTCCTGCCAGCACAGCTCTGGTAACATGGTGGCTATTCTAAGGTAGCCTACGCCTAGTTAAGAAGACACTTTCTGTAAGACAGCTATTCCCTAAGGAGAATAGCCAGAGCGCTGGGGAGCCAAGGCTGTGAGATGGACTCTCTGTGCCTGACCTTCGCAGATAACCCTGCTTTGCCCCCAGCAAACCCCAGGTTTAGCCACTGGGGAGAGCTGCCATCTTCTCCTCCCTGCCCGGCGCGAGGCAGCGTGTGTGCCAAACAAGGCTGGAAGGGCCATCCGCCGCGAACCCCGAACTCGAGTAGCAGGGAAAATGGCAGACAAAAATACAAGGAGTAAGTAGGTCTGAAGTATAGGGAATATAACACAAAAAGGTAAAGGAGACGGAAGGAGAGGAAATTAGGCTACAATGCAAACAGAGTGCGTTGCCAGCATTTGCGGATGCCCCGCATAAATCTGTCGCTCCGGCGCGGTTTTGCTACGGGAGGGACCGGGAACGCAGCACGATGCTCCGGCACCAGCCCAGCGCTGGCATTTACCACCATCTGGTGGAGAACCAGAAGATACCAGCTCTGCTGAGTGTCCCTTTCTTCATTAATAGCAAGGGGAAGTGGCAGTGAGCTGACCCTCACGTTTTACAGCCCTGCTTTTTTATATAGTCCATGTTTTACTGTCCCTGGTCACTCCTGGCACAGAGGAGGTGCCGGGAACTCACTGAACGGGATTGACTAAGGGTGAGGGAAGCATCACCAGGTTCATTTGCTGGAGATCACAAGTGACCTGCAATATATGCCCAGCCCAGGACAGGCCTGAGAAGGTTTACCCAACAAATCTGTGCTGGTCTACACTCACTGGGCTCACAAAACTTGTGTAAGAGTCCCACCTTCCAAAGAGCCCCCCATCCTGAGGGGTGGTGGAAGAGGACATGATGCTTCTCCTCCAACACTGGCATAAATGCTTTATGTTTGGAGGAAGAAAAAAGCCCAACTTCCCTGCCTTCATGGTGAAATGCATGAAACCAGCAGCAGAAGCAAGAGTCAGGTTCACAGCGAAATAAGTGATGGAAATCAGTTTAGAAAACAGAATTTCATGGGAGGGCAGAAGAGGAAGAGGGCTGCCAAAAGGACGGGGAAGATTTATGATTTCCTGCTGAAAGTATGTGAAGCAGTTTTGAGCTTCGTTATAGCTGCTTTCAGAAACCAGTGACACAGGAAGAAGCCTTAATGCACCATGCTTTATGTAGGAAACTCACTTAATGCACGGTGGACTAATTTCCACCTTTGAGATTCTCCCCAGCCTGATAATAAATTAGAAGAGGTCTCGGGTGTGTGGGGGGTGGAGGGTTAGCGAGCTGCAAGCTGAACCAGGGGGAAGGGAGCTGAGGATGAAGGCAACACAAACCCAGTGAGGCTTACAGAGCACCCTTGGAAAACAAAGAAAGTGTCTAAACAAATGCTCATCTCATGAGCTGGGTGGTTTTCTACATCTGGTTTACCCACACAGAGCTTAGTCAGCTGGACCTCAGGTTCGATGTATTGACTAACCTGTGGCCTACAGGAATAAGCTACTTTTTTTCTTTCCACTCCATCTCCTACTTTGCAGTAAAACCAGGGAGAGAAAGAGACGTCTCTGCGATCTGACTTTCATCTCCTCCAGAAAAACCCAAAGATTTTCTCCTCCCATTTTTGAGAGATCCCTAGAGAGGACTGTTTTGCCTGTGGATCCCATGCCAAGCTCCCTGCGTTCCTTTGCTCACTTCTTGGCTCTCCCAACTAGAGAGAGGGCGTCTGATTTAAATTTGTGCGTTGTGACCAGCAAGCCCATGAGCCACAGCTGAGCAGACAAAGCCTTTGGCATCACACTCATCTCAGATAACTTGAGACATCCACAACATCCACAGTTCCAGCTGATCTGGCCTTCTTTATAGCAGACAGAGGAGCCCAGACCCTTTTACTCCTCTATACTGTCACTCGGGAGATAAACGCACCTTCAGAGCATTTCACCTGAACGATTTTAGACATTGATTTCAGGATGAGATGAGGCAGAGCCCAGCCTGCTCGTTACATTGACGATGTGTCTGCTGGCTGTAAGGACAGCACAGCCTGAGCGGCTCAGGCGCAGATGTCCCTGCCGGCCGTTGCCTACGCTGAGCCAGCTGGATGCTGTCCCTCGTCCCTCTGCCTCCTACCGGGGCGCAGGAGATGTCCCACAGCCCGCGCCCCAGGGGAAAGGGCTGTAGGCAGTGCAGCCACCCCAGAGCAGATGGGTCACCTCCTGCTCCTGGCCTGGGCACAGAGGCTGACGTGGGGATGCCACCCTCCCGCGGGCTGTTACAAATGATAGCTGAGCTCCAAAGCGCCGCACCTAAAGCAGCAACGTGTGCGTGGTTTCGCTTCTGCGTCTTGACACCCTCACACAGGGAATCCCACCCTCCTCCCTTTCGGGGACGGCCCCGGGGAGAGATCTGCCCTCTCCTCAGGTCTGCTTTCTCTGCCTCTGTGTTTTCTTGATATCCAGCGGATACGGAGCTACTCGTGGAGAACGACAGAAGCTGGGTTATATTTAGCAATGTTCCCATGCAAAAGATCAGTCTGAGGCAATGTTTGAGGTACGACATCCACTGAAGTATCCAGCTAAATGCCATGCTCCGATCCAGAGATTTCTATTGCCCAAGCAAACAGGAAGCCCAGAAAGTGCAATTACGTGCCTACTTTTAGAAGGAAAAATCTAAACCACGGTTAGATCTATTTCTACCTTACTTCAGGCACTTCTAAAACGCGTTTCAGGACGGTCAGTGGTGCACTTACAGGATGGCCAAGAAAAACCCCAAACCTCACTAACATTACCCAAGCTGAAAGCTGTGCAGAGCGAGAGGGCTGGGGCCGTGGGCCCTGCGCAGCGTTCAGCCGGGGCACGTCATTCCCACCGGATTCAGAGTGAGTTGCTCCTACCCAGTTTTCACCAAACTTGCATTAAAACCTTTGAGTCACTGGACTGTTATAAGTTTAATTTCTCCTCCCGGGCAAGATCACTGTGGTGCTAATGATCTCCTAAGCATTCCTGTTGTTTAACTTTCCACGCAGAGTGATGCACGATGAGAGGGGGGCTGTATTATATTACATTATAATAGCGTTTCTCAGACTGATATAATGAAATACCTGCAGCGGAGCCAGAATGGCCGAGGCATCCTGGTGTGTATTCAACAACAAACCATAGGCAGCCGTGCACAGTTCTATCTGCGCAGCCCACAGTCAAAGAAAATCGAAGAGCAGAAAATGGAGGAATTTGGCTAGTCCCGCATTGGAGGACTGGGTGCTACGACAGAGCTGGGTTTATTTGCAGAGCACCTTGGGGCCTGTCTTCTCGAGTGACCTGGGGAAGGACAGACAGACCAGAATCACCTCTCTAGACACCGGCAGTCGTTGTAACTCCTGTCCCCACTAACACACTGACTGTAACCTACAACCTCCCTCAGCACCACACTGTACCCCTTATCTTCAGGATCTAACACGTGCTTTTACTGCTCACAGAGAACATAACTTATATTGCCAACAGCTTGGTTTATATTTAGTCGTTATTAAAAGCCAGAGGAAGCAAATAAAAGACACTATTGGCTCTGAGAAGCTCTCTGCTCTGCAGGCAGTCAGATGAGATGACCTTGAGCGCTCCTCCATCGCCGGTTGCTGCAGTAATCACTGCCGCTGAGAAAATGAGCCTGAACACGATGAATTCAGCACACGATTTCATTACATTTTTCTGTACTTTTTTTTTTTTTTTGTAATGGAAAAGCCTCCCACACTCTCAGCTTTCAACTTTGTTTCTCTGTTATTCAGTTGTCCTAAAGGTTTTTATCCTCCTCACTTCATGCTCTCTTCCCTCTTTTCGTTCCCTTCCTTGTGGTTTCTAGATCACTGCTCTCTTACCCAGACACACTGCATATTTCTTTGAGTGCTGCTGTATTGGATCCTTGCTACTTCTGCTACTTTATCTTGCCCCTTCCCTCTATCTTTTACCTCTCTTCACTTTGGGGTACTCTTTTCCCCATCTACTTTTGCCTTGTGGTTTTTTTGTATCCTGGCTTACATACTGTTACTTGGACTGGTCGTTTATTTTCGCATGTAAAACCCATTGCATTTCTTTAACCTTCTCTAGTACAGCCTCACCATCACTTACACTACATTGACGTCATGGATTTCAGGGTCACCAGAAAGAATAAGAGGATAATCCGGTTTGAAAGAGATCAGGACCCAGATAGTATAAAGTGGCAAAAAGAGGAAAAGAAAGCTTACGATAGTCCTTAAGCTAGATGCTCCTGTGTTGTAAAGGGAAAACTCTGCCAGGTGTATGGATTTGCTAGACCCAGGAGCAGGAGGAGACTTGCAATGCGCAGGCTGGGCACGCCATAAACTCACTTGAGCTTTCCAGAGCCAAGCAAATAAAGGGTCAGGTCACCTGCACGACTTCCCAGCATCCTTACAGAACAGCAATTCATTCCTCCACTAACCGCAGCCCCACATTAGGTACTAGAAGTGAATTCGGGGCTACAAATGTCTGGGGAAACTCGTGTCATACAATTTGCATTTGTATTGCCTTTTTCCTCCATGGCCAATGACGGAGAGCTCTTCTTTTTCCCACATTAGCTGTCTCTGGGCTATGAACCACAACGAACATCTGTCCCTTTGTTCAAAGAATCTGCTGATGCAAGTTATTAAAGACAGAGAAGTATTGGGATTAGGGAGATGATTTCTATTTATGAAAACAGTACTGTCGGTCCAGTCCCTGGCGTGAGGCAGTTATACAGCACAGCAGCACCTTACATTGCCTCAGTTTATTCCCTGGCTTGTACTTGGGTCAGCAGGGCAGCAGCTGAATTGCCAGACTGCGCGAAAGAAAATGTGAGAGCAAAATGAAGGGACCAGACTTGACGCCAGTGAGTATCTGAGCCAGGTTGTCGGTTCTTTCAGTCACCTTCCTGCTGGCTGGGCTCGCAGGGCTGGTAACGCTGCTGGCAGCGTGACTGCAAAGAGGGTAAGGCTTCCAAACAGCAGTTTTTTAATATACATTCATAAAAAGTTGTGTCTAATCCATCCTTATTCAGTTGCAATGATTTAATATCTGAAACATGCCCGTCCTATATAATTCCCATGACATACGTTCAAAACTCCTTTTGTCACTCGAAGCTCTTTCGAAGTCCCCAGGCCGCCAGGATAAAAGTATCCCCTCACTGTTTCCGTACAGCTGTTCTTTTTCGGCTTTAGCTGAAGAAAAATTTTCAAGTGTTCAAATGCTCTCTCCAATGCAGTGATTTAAAAAGCAAAAGGAAACCAAAAAACCAAAGAACAACATAAACTGTTAGGCAGGCCCTGTGAGGCTGGCTTTCAAAGCCGACCTGCCGAACGGCCCTTGGTGCCCCAGCTCAGCCCGAGGGATGCTGCCCGTGCCGTGGATCTCCATCAGCCTCTGAACACCACAAACGCAGAGCACAGCCCTCCCCAGTGGTGACAGGAACGAGTGGGGATCGCGCTCTGCGTTTCCCATTGCTACTAACACACAGTCAGAATTGCTGTCAACATTGAAACTGCCGTAAAGCTGAAATTGCTCCGTGACTGGCTGAAGGACTTGAGGAAGTGGATCAAATGCAGAAGTATATTAAATCATGTCTTTTTAAATTGCACGGTATTACAAATTTCTCAAAATAGCTGCACTAAAAGTTGTCTTGACAACATTCCCAGTGAACATGCAGTGATTTTATCTATTTCACCTAGAGCGGACTATAATGGGGACATGAATATACCATCCCTTAAATAGAATTTCCATCTCCTTTGCTGAAATAAATTGCTCCTTTGCACTTTACAATGGATATATTTTTCATAGCAGGAATGTTTAAGAGTTCATTTTCCTAATGAATGCGGACAGTAGCACAGCTTTCCCATGCTGCACAGGAGATGCGGTACTGACTTATGTTTCGCTGTCCAGACCCGTCAAGATTGTACGTGCTGGCTGAACTGGAATTTTGCTTCCAGCTTTTCAGCTGTCCCCGTGCATGTCCTTCCCATTTCCCACCCCTCCATCAGCTCTTCTCATGCCCCAGCCAGCTGTCCCACTGCATCTCGCTCCTGCTGCCCAGCAGCCTAGGTTGCCTAGGTGCTCACATACTCACAGAAAGGCTGAGGTGGGAAGGGACCTCAGGAGATCGTCTAGTCCAAGCCCATGGTCACCTAGCAGGGTCACCTACAGCAGGTTTCCCAGGACTCTGTCCAGTTGGGTTTTTAATATCTCCAAGGCTGGTTCATAGAGCGCTAGGGTTTCATGTACCACTTTGGTGACAACCCCCATCTTGAGTTGCTTGGTGAACCCCTACATGCAGTCCAACAGTTGACAGACCCCTGAGGCAGGAGCCCACCAACGCTGCGGCTGAGCCCTCGCTCCGGCTGCAGGAACCATAGGAAACATGGACTGATGTGGGAAGAATAAGGGTGAAGTGGAGAGAGGTGAGATATGGGATCCCAGCTGCTGAAGTGAGGGAGAGAGGCCGGGGTATGCTAGGGATCCCAGAGGAGCAGGGAGGAGAGCAGGACTCTGGACTGAGAGGGTGTTGTTAATAGGAGAGGCATACATGGGGTTGATCTACTAGCATAGAGGAATAAGATTATATTAAAGAAAAGGTGGGTTTGGAAGCGTGTCTTCTTTAGCGCTTGTGTACAGCCCATCCAAGGCATATTCGGAGAAAAGCCACTTTCTCTCCTCCCCTTGGTCTTCCTCTGAAGCCTGCGCGGGCCAGAACGACAGGTCCCAACTTAGGACTCTTTTTGTCTTGCCTCACTTTTCCTCCCTGGGATCCATTTTTTTTCTGAGCTATGTGCTCTCACACGTTTCAGCTGCAACAATTTTTATCACGCTCGTATCAGGCAGGAAGCCTGCCGGTACATCAGCCTTTCAACCGCCGGCTGTTTGATCAGGTGCACAGAGGTAGAGGGAAGAATTCAAATAACTGTCTATACAATAGTTATTGTTTCCTCTATCTCCCAACTCCAGAGCTAGAAAAGAAAGATGTTGTTTCCCATCTATGCTTCTAAAAGCCAGGGTTTTCAAAGAGGCTTTTGATCTGACTTTCATGGACTGTCAAGGCAAGCGGTTCCTGGCTTGCATACAAAGGGCGCTCGCTCTCCCTCTCCTACTCAAACCATTAAGCTTCAGGGCTTAATTCACTGCTATTGTTTGTTTTAAGCTGGGAAACTACTGCTGCCAGGTGGGTTTCTAATGCTACTGTGCCATTTTTTACAAAGTTTCATTTCTGCTTTCCAAACCAACGCGTAAATCCATAGAGACCTCTCCCTCCAGTATTAATTTCTTCATCAATGAATTGCACCAAGAAAACCATCTCTCGATCATTTCAAAGTGACACAAAAAAAACCTCAGAGCATCGGTCACAAGAGCAACAGACCATGAGAAAGAGTGGACAGATAAACACTATGGCCTTGATGATTTGAGAGCTGCATGAATGTGAGAAGTCTGCGTTTGATTACTCTAAAGAAATCCATTCCTCTCATCTCGACTCTCCTTTGCTCGGCCTGTGGCTGGGGAGAAAATTCATCCCTGCTGTAAGCCAACTGAAGTCATTCTGATCTTGCTGGGTTTAATGCTTACTGCTGGGCTTTTTGTATTTACATGAAGATATAGCATAAAGAAAGAAAAGAGAGAGAAAAATTAGGCAAAGTTACAATAACAAGTGAGATAACCAAGCAAAGATTAAAGCAAGAAACAAAAAGTTACAGCTCAGCATGGGATCAAACACGCAGAAAAACAGCATTTTGTCTTTAACTCTCCTCTTCACTCTTTGTCTATACATTGTCTTGTTAGACTGTCACCAACTCGCCATCTCACATAGCCCTGATATGTTTTAAATCTTAAAAACTGAAAATGATGTAAGGATGAAACTTTGCTTTTAAATAAGATGGATACATTTCACATAGAATAAACGGATTCCAACTAACCTTAATGTGTTTGTGTAAAATGCAGAAGGAGTTTCTCAAGGAAAAAGCAGCTCCTTCTCTTTGCTGCGAGAGGCTCGCTCCACGCCAGGGAAGGCTGTGAGACTCCGAACTGGAGCTGACGTGGAAGGAACACTCACTTTCTGCTCCCACTCCTCGTGAACCAAATGTGATGCCGATCAAGTTTGTCAAGTCTTTGCACATGTATCTCTTTCTGTATATGTGTATGTGCATTTGAAGGTACGTACATATACATCCGCCTGTATATAGGTAACGCTTTGCAATGAACAAAACTACAATCCTGTTTAATCAGGGGCAGAGAAAGTAATTTTCAGAATTGTAGCTTCACATAGACACGTCTAATCTTGTCTGTGTCTTCTTTTTGTCTGGACCTGAATCCCTATGCCTTAGTACCCAAGGTATTTATTTTATACGGTAACACTGCTTTGGGGTGAAGACTGAGATAAAAGTGAATTTTTCTCTCATCCTCCTGATCCTTTCTGTTTAGGGAACAATAAAATTAAAAGGTTAACCAGCAATGGAAAATCTTACACAATGGGCAATGGAAAATGGGAATGTTTCAGGCACTCAGTCTGCTAATGAGTAGCAATAAATAATATCTTTTGTCTTCCTATCTAGCTATTTTGGATAAGCCAGCATTGCCGTATACTCTTCCAGCAGCACAGCAGTGTCACTACTGGTGTGTCAAGCCCACCCTGGGCAGCAGTAAGGGCAGGCTGTATGTACCCCTGGGGACATCTGCTGTACGGACTGCAGTGTAATACGGAGACACCCATGCACACCCGGGGACACCTGCTGTACGGACTGCAGTGTAATACGGAGACACCCATGCACACCCGGGGACATCTGCTGTACGGACTGCAGTGTAATACGGAGATACCCATGCACACCCGGGTTTTAGAACCAACCAGGTGCCGTAACTCTGTGCACTGAAGTTGCAAACCTCGTGTGATAAGAAAGATAAATTAGCAACACTGGGCTGACGGCTCGGGTACCATTGCAACGGCTACTCATGGTGTTTGTGCACAAGCACTCTGAGACAGGTGTAAATTGAGGAGTCCACGGCTGGAGACCTGTTACCGACACACCAAACACTTGTGTCTTCTCCCTGGGGCAAAATCCATGCTGCCCGGTGACAGCTGTGTTTGTGAGCTCAGCTAAGGGCATCTGCCCAGATAAATGCATCAAAGCGGAACAAAGACAAAGCTCCAAATAACGGAAGTTGGTGACAACACAGAGATAGTGAAAGCAGTTGTGTGCCCAGCGCGCCGGAGACAAAGATATGGTTGTATAAACATGGCCCTTGTCTTTGAACATAAAGTGGCCATCCAGTCATCTAACGTACTTGCTTAGGAGTATTCTGCCCTGCTGAGACATTTTAAAGAAGACAGTGGTGGATGGTAGCTATGATTTCACCCACGTGAACTCAAGAATAGCCAAATACAGTGCAAGACAATCCTCGTAAAAGAGGAGGTTACAAAGAGCACTGCAATAGTACTTATGTCAAAAAACATGGCTAAAAACTCTAAACAGAGAGCTTCCCTTCTTTCTTAGGCACGTTGTTGAACCTCCAGGCAGGCTCAATAGTTTAATATGAATAGTTCTAACATTTCAAATATATTTAATATTTACTAACATTGCTATTTCACAGAATCACAGAGCGTTTGAGTTTCGAAGGGACCTCTGGAGGTCATCTGGTCTAACTTGCCTGCTCAGGGAGGGTGACCTACAGATGGCTGGCCAGGAGCATGCCCAGCTGGTTTTTGAATATCTCCTAGGATGAAGACTCTCCAGCCTCTCTGGGCAATCTGTGCCAGTGCTCAGTCACCTTCACAGTGAAAAAGTGTTTCCTTATGTTCAGATGGCACCTCCTGTGTTTCGTATTTACTAATATTTTAATACCAATAACCCCCACAGAAGATACAAAAGACTAATTTTATAGATGGGGATAATGCCACACAAAAAGAAAAAAGTAATTGCTAGTCTGGAGCTATCCATCAGCCCCAGGTCAAGAACAAGTGTGGTCTCCTAATTCCTGAGCCTTTCTCTCACATGGTTTCCTTTTCCTTCAGAATGTGTGGTTTCTTTTCCTTTACCTGCCATTTCATCCACCCTCATCAGGGAGCAGAAGCAAGCTATGGCTGCTACGGGTGAGGCAGTAATGAGAACTGTCAGACTGGCCAATGTCCACCCAGCACAGGACTCTCCTCCATGGCGGACAGCAGCAGATGCACAAGGGCACAACCAAGGCCATGCATAGGCTGAAATTTCTCCTGACATGTTCTCTTGACCTCCAGCAAACAGCCATTTAGCAACTTCCTGAGGTGACAGTTTCATCCAAATCCTTGTATACCAATGGATATATTTTCCATGAACTCATCTAATCACTTCTTGAATCTACTTGTACTTTTGGCCTCCACAAAATCTTTCACAATGTTGTTATATACTCATGAACAAGTCTTGTTTGTTTTTAAACTTGCTGCCTGATCATTTTGTTGAGTGCTCTCTACTTCTTGCATTCCATGAAACAGTGACTAATCATTCTCTTTTTAGCATCTCCTCAATAATCATCACTTCCTAGGCCTGAAGTTCATCCAGAGGCAGCATATCTCTTCATGTTGCAGAACCTAGTCTATTTAGTCATTCTTCGCAGTGGTGTTTTCTGTATCTCTCCTGGTTCTCCTACATCTATTCTGCAGCGTGGTGAGCAGAACTAAGCAGAGCATTCGGTAACCCAGGGACAATGCAGATTAGGAGAGTGAGAAATACTGTGTTCAGTTTTGTTCACAGCTCCTCTCTTCATAACATCTGACGTGGTTGGCCTTGGCAAGAAGAAAAGGCATGAAGGACAAGTCAGAATGCATGGTCAGCTGACAGTCATGGACTTGTTCAGGTTGGAAGGGACCCCAGGTGGCCTCTAGCTCAACATTCTCCTCAAAGCTGGGTCAGCTATGGGGTCAGACCAGGTTGCTTGGGCAGATCTTGGAAATCTCCAAGGATGAAGACTGCACAACCTCTCTGGCCAGTCTGCTCCACTGCTGGGCTGGCCTCATGGGGAAAAGCTTTCTCCTCATACTCAGCGTGAACTCTCTTGTTTCAACTTACGACATTGTCCTTCATCCTCCCACCATGCAACACTGTGAAGAGCCTAGCTCCATCTCCTTGACACCCTCCCTGTAGGCACTGGGGGCTGCCGTTACGTCCCTCTGAAGCCATCTCTTCTGCAGACTGAACAAGCCCAGCTCAGTCTCTCCTCATAGGACACGTGCTCCATCCCTGACCACCTTGGCAGCCAGTTTATCCATGTGCTGCAAGGAGAAGACTGGGGACAAAACTGGACATCCTAATCTAGGTAAGGTCTAATGAGTGCAAAGTAAAGGGTAATAAGCATTACCCCAGACCAACTGACCATGCTCCTATTATTACAAGCCCAGATAATGTTGGCCATCCCTGCTGACAGGGCTCATGATCAGCTCACTGCCCATCAGGACCTCCAAAGCCTCTTCAGCAGAGCTGCCCTGCAGGCAGTCAGGCCCTGGCCTGAATCATTGACAGGGTTTTTTCACAGAATCACAGAATGTTTGAGGTTCAAAGGGACCTCTGGAGGTCACCTGGTCTAATCCCTCTCCTCAAGCAGGGTCACCTAAAGTGGGTTGCCCAGAGTCACGTCCACATGGCTTTTGAGTATCTTCAAAGATGGTGATCCCCCACCCTCACAGTGAAAAAGTGTTTCCTGACATTCAGCTAAAAACTCCTGTGTTTCAGTTTGTGCCCACTGACTCTTGTCCTATCACTGGACACCACTGGCTCCATCTTCTTAATACCCTCTCTTCAAGTATTTATACACATTGATAAGACCCCCCTGAGATGCCTCTTCTCCAGGCTGAATAGTCCCAGTTCTCTCAGCTTTTTCTCATAGGAGAGATGCTCCAGTTCCTTAATTATCTTTGTGGCCCTTCATTGGACTTGCTCCAGTATGCCCATAACTCTCTTGTAACAGGGAGCCCAGAACCTGACACAGCACTCCAGTGTGGCCCTACCAGTGCTGAGTAGACGGGAAGGATCCCCTCCCTTCACCTGCTGGCACCACTATTCCAAATGCATGTCAACTGATGAGAAAAAATCTGATCAGCAAACCTGATGAGAATGCCCTCCCTCTTTGACCTCCTCGATTGATGAAGATGTTAAACAGGACAGGTCCCAGGACAGACCCCTGCATACCCCACTTGTTACTGACCTCCAGGAAGAGTACAAACCATCAGTCACTACCTGCTGAGCCCAACCATCCCACCAGTTTATTTCTGGACTGAAGAATGCTTAAGATTTGCATCTGAAGGTTTAGGAGAACCTTATAAACAGAGATTGGCCAACGTGCTTCAGAGACTGATCAAGACTGGTTCATGAACATCTGGGGTTTCCATTATGCTAGTTTTGATCGTTACCACAAGTGGAGGAATTGGCTGGAGGAATTTTCACCCTTGGCTTCCCTTACAGTCATTGAAGAGATACAGCAAGAGCCTTCTCAAAGAATAGCCCTTTCTATCCACTCTAATACAGATTTTTAAGACAGATGGGATAAAGCACTGAGGGCTAAGTGTCTCCAGTAATGAAGGAGCTTAAGCGACTAGTTCAGTATTAAACACATCAAGTCCATGAGATGAGCCATACACTTGCCATCTTTTTTTTTTTTAATATCCTATATGTAAAATGAGGATGCTAATGCTTCCTTGTTCCTCGCATCTATTTGCACCTACTAAGTTAGGCTGAAAAGCTTTTTGCCTGGTGTCTAGAGTAACAATAACTGACATCTTTTTGAGCCTTTCTTATTGGCTTCATGTGACCACTGTTAATGATAAGGGGATAGAAGACGGAGCTTCTAGAGCAAATAAATTTTGAGCATCTGCACACAACCTAAAAATCTCACATAGAAGAGGCACAAAGGGAAAAATAAGGCAGAGAATTTCCACAATTTCTCATTCTCTCAACCTTTTGAACTGCTGCCAACTTCAAATCTAAACTGGCATATTTCTTATTTTGCTGTTTTTAACAGGAGATAAATATAGCTCATTGTTCCACAGCTTACTGTGTAAAATGCTGAACAGTACTTCTGTCTATTCTTCTTAGCTCTGAGGAACTTTAACTACTTTTGATTCTTGTGTCCCAGATAACCACCATTTAGCAGTTAAAAATTCATTAAAAATGAGGTCAAACACAGATGAAAATGCCAACAAAAACATGTTTGAAAAGATAGATGAATAATATGGCAGTGCCAATAGAAACAGGTTTTCTCACACTATATTTTTAAACATATCTAATGAACATTTAATAAACTTTAAGTATATTTGATGAAATGAACTTTCTACAAAGTAATTTTCCTAAGGATGGGGAATTTAAAAATGTAAATGATACTCTAAAGCAGCACCCAATGAGAGCACTTTCTGCAAATATCCATGTGTCTTTCTTTCATGACCTAGAGTTCAAATTTCTCTACTGTTTTGCACACTATGGAAATAAGTTTAAACTATAAAGCGCTATTAAAATTAAGATGGAAAAAGCATGTTTGAGTTGCACTGCTGCACTTTTCCACAATTAGGAAGGCAACAGTTCCCTTGGGTTTTCCTTCTTTGGCTGTGAAGGAAAACGGCTTGTTAGTATTTCCAAAACATTTCTGTGCCATCATTCCAGGACATCAATTAGCTCAACAAAAGGAGGTTCCTTCTCCTGTTCTTTTAATCCAAACTCCAATTGCAAAACACATCATTAGAAAACATTCTTTTAGGGGTTCCTCTATTTTTCTTTTTTTCATTTGAAGTGTTCCACATGGAAAGGATCCTCAAATCATCCTGTCTCTCAGCTTGAACTTGGCTAACAAGAAGGCCCTCGGCTTTTTTTCTTCTTTGTGGACAGGTAGGGAAAAACCAGTGTTCTTCTTGCCAGCAGAACAACAGAGTGGATGAACAGGGCACCAGAATCTTAGATGAGGAGAGAGATTCATCACTGACAGATAGCAGAAAGTTGAAGTATTTTCTTACTAGAAAATATCTAAAACCGTGAAGCACACTTTGAAGCACAAGTTACAACCAGAATTCTTGGCCAGGCCACAGCAATAAAATCTATTTTCCTACATTTAAAACTAAAATACAAAACAATTATTAGTAAGCTTTGTGTTTTGTAGGACTGGTTGAAGAAGCCCAAGAAGCTGGCAGAGTCGGGGCTGGCAAACAGGCAGCAAGGAGGGATGGTAACCTGGAGAGGGTAACAAAAGCGTGCCTCTGTGTCAACAGTCACGCTTCACAGGCCAGATGTTTGTGGAAATACACGTTCACTACAGCCTGAAATAATTGTTCAGAGCACAAAGCGGGGCACTTCTAGTAGAGATAGGGGCTCAGTAGCCAGCACCTCTGCTAGGGCACTGGCTGGCAGGAAGAGGATACAGATAACCAGCAATATGACTATCTGTTATGAAGGGAACAATTTTTTTATTTGCCAGAGGCAGCAAATATCCCCATGAAAACTGTTGTTCACCCATTCCTAACCGTTTACGGCATTGTTTGCAATGTATTCCAATGAGAACCTGATGGTCACTCAGAGATACAAAATGAGCCTCTTTGTTTGTTACGCTATGGGCTGATAAAAAAGAGAAAAACATAAAGTTCTTGTTAAAGAGTAAAAGAAAACCAGAATGTTTTCATTAACCCATCAGCAGCCTGACATTGTACCAAGGACCATTGACTGAATTCATATTTGTTTTATAGGAACATGTTTTGGTGAGAAAAATATCTGGACTTACATTGATTGGTCCTTGTTTATGTTAAGAACATTTTCTGTAATAGGAATGGCTAGGCACGGAGAACCAATATGATGAAAATCTTTAAAGAGATGGAAAATCACCCATATGGTAATTATTTCTTATGGAGATGTTCAAAAGCATGCAACTTCCATGAAAAGCGCCAGGAGTTGACTACATAAGTTCCCTTTACTTTCAAAGCTTTTTCTGTTCTATTGTCACGGAAATTGAAATTGTTTCTACATTTTCTTCTTAACTGCTGCAGAACTTGAAGAATAATGATCCAACACCAAACTGTTCTGCTCACATGAACCGAAACAGAAAAAGAAAAAAATCCAGTGATTGAGAAATGTCAAACGGAAGAGAAATAAATTCGTAAGATATAAAAAATGAGGCTAGAAATTATATCTGGCTATGTGGTCACCTTGATAACTTCAACAAAGAGCCTTTCCAGATTGGTTTTGAGCCAACCTACTTCTTTTCTCTTATTAAATAACTTCAGTGATTTGTAGTTCTGTTTGTATGCTATTTCCTCCTATTTTAATCTACACAGGATCAGTGAAATGTTAGCTCAGGCATACTTTCTCTCTGAAGCACAAGAGGCTTAGTCAACCTGTTCTGCATAAACATCTGAAAATACATAGATCAATTGACTTACCAAAGGCAGGCCAGTATCTAACTTGCCCATTCCTTCCTGTCCTGAGATAGTAATGATTAGAGACATGAGATGCATTTATTATTTTTCCCCCATGCTTGAACAATCGTCATAAAAATGCAGTTCTGCTAAGTCAGTAGACTAAGAACCAAGGATTCTTTGACTCCTGTGCTTTGCCATCACTACGGGGTTTTAAGGCATGAAAGCTGATCAGGTAAGCAGTCAAATCTCACCAGATTTTCTCAGTCCATTTCTGAAGGACAGTCAGGTAGATGTGTAATGTGGGACTGAAATAAAAGGGATGGCTCCAAATTTGGTAAAGTGAGACAGTCCTGTTCCCTTTTTAGGGCCTAAAATATACAGAAACAGGATAGGTAGCTCTTCCATCTTCCATATGGCACCTTCCATCCAAGAGAATTTCAGGGATAGGTGAATGCTTGCACATACTGCTGAGAGTCCAAAGGTCCCCAGGTGCTGGGGCCATGATCTGAGACAGCTGTAAGGACTAACACACATAGCTGGAGCTGCAGGAAGAGGCAGCAGAAGCAGGCTGCTCTTAACTAGATCAGAACTAAGTAAGTACCTAAGATCTACCTTGATTTAAAACAAGGCCTGTGACATCTTAAACAACCACAGTTTGTCGGGACGATGGCCAAGCCAGTGTTTCCAGTGCCACTTGGAAATCCGATGCACTTTGTGTACCACTTAAAGAACACTCTTTGGGCTCCAGTGTCCCAAACTGTGCAGCCTTTACAGACTCCCACCTCTACCTGGTTGGACAAACTGCACCAGGAGTACATCTAATTTGAATCCACCATTCAAAACGTGTGTTTTTATCCTCTTTGTGCCTAGTCTCCCTGACACAAACCTGATCAGACCGAGCAAAGGACTGATCTCCATCTGACAGTTTTAAAAGCTCTTGTTCAAGGAAGAATACGTGTCAACATTGGTTTGAGCTCCTCTGGAGCAGCTAAAAGGAGATCTTCTGTCTTCCTACGGTGTCTATTCCAAAGTTGAGGTAAAAAACTGCAGACCATGAACACAGCCGAAACAGGCACATCTGTATCGCTGCCTGAAAACTACACCGAGCCCCTATTATCACCCACTGTTATAACTAAGACGGCTGAATCACAAGGTCACGTATTTTGCTGAAGGCCACATCATGAGTCATTTGATTAAAACTCTGCCCTTCCTGGCTCTCAGTCCTTTGCTCTACTCATTAGTACACACAATGTAATGAAATGTTGGAATATCCCCAGAAGGGAGTCTTGCTTAGACCACTTCCTCTGTAGTTCACTACCACAGACCTCAATTCTTGGCTTGGGCAGCTTTCCAGCTGAACTACATGATGCAAAATAACATTTTAAGTTAAATTTCAAGTGGGATAATGAGCAGTTGCAGAACTTCGACATTGTTCTAAATCTAAAAAAAACCAGCAAGAGGAATTTTAGAGAGTATTCAAGAGAGTAAACAGAATAGAGGCTAAAAACAAATACATAGCGGACACTATTGGTCCTTCGCATTATCCATCTTGACAAGCGTTCTTTGGTGTTTTGAGTAACTTATGACCTCCCTTGCCTTTTTTTCAATTTTTAGCAAAAATGCTTTACCCACCTCTCTATCCCAGGATAACTGAAAGCGGAAAATCTGGTAAAATTAACCAGCTGCACTGACTGATGAGAAATCATTGATAACGTTAGATACTTCATTAAAGTTGCATTAAACTCTTCTATTTAATAACACAGTTTAAGGAAGAGTTCATTCTATAAACTCATAGGGTGTTGGAATGAAAGATGTGATAGTTCCCATGTAACCTCATAAATTCTCTTGCTAGTCAGTCTCAAGTCTATGAGCTCTAATAAAATTCTCATGAGAACACAGTATCCGTCCATAAAAACTCCTGAACCCCCCATGGGAATCAGCTGGTTTAGAAGGGTTCAGAGGTTCAAGCCTGTGGTTTATTTATTAAAATTTTCTCAGTAAATATATCATGGTATAATAGATAACAAACACACTGTTTTGTGCTAGTAACATCCGTCTTCCATAAAATACATGAAGTGTAACCTTCAAAAAGAGGAAAGAAGAAGAACCTTAAGTTACATTTAAATGTGGGTGCACTGAATCTTTTCTAAAAGAGGCTGCAATTGTGAAGAGTGAGAATTTGCTTCCTTACTTTTCCCCCTCATGAAACTGTCATCAGAAGCAGCTAAAACGTTGCTCTATGCAAAGCAATAAAAAGGGAATTCAGATCACCTGAGCTTTTAATAGACCGGGCTGAGGTTAGACACTTATAGTCCCAAAAGACAACGATGACTTAGAGATAACAGAGCTGTAGCATTAGAAGTGCTGGAACACCATGCTGGAAATACAAGCATTTTGTGTAGTTTGTGGTTGAAGGCTTTGAACAAATTTTACCCCCTTCTTCTATAAAGCCTCTGAATCAACCCTAAAACAGAGAAGTGCAAACTCCTTCCCTTGGAACCAGCAGTAGGAATGTGACAGACAGCAGAAGCTTCCGTGTGGAATTATTGTACGAGTAAGTCTTTCGTAGAAGTTTTACAGCAGGTCATTTCAGGCCTTTAGAGGCAGGCTCTTGGGGTGGCAGAAGAGGGAGGTGACAAAGTCCCTTGCTCCCAGCACTACCTGGAAGCTTCCAGCTCTGAAAACGAACAGGCAGACGGTCACAGCCTTCCTGGTCCAACAGACACTGCTTCACGCAGGTGAGCAGAGCACAGCAGCCCCCGAACACTGCAGGACCCAGGACTGCTTCTGTAAAACCACCCTTATTTTAAGGTGCCAGGACTGAGCGTGCCACAGGCAGTCTCCACTCTCTCTGCTTCTCAGCAACTGCCATATCCTCCACCCTCCTCCTGTACTTCTGTTTTAAGAGAAAATGGCAGAGGAGGATGTTAATGTGGAAAGGGAGGAATACCGTTGCATATTCCCTGCCTTTCCCCCCTGGGGGACAAATGCATTTGTCATACTCAGCTGCTCTGTGCTCAGTACTGCATCCCATCCTCATCTCCCGTTCCCTAACACCGAGGCAGTTTTCGCCTAAAAAGAGCACAAGCCTGCGTAGGAAAAGAGCCATTAGCCTCATCTCTCTGTAGCCTGTGTGCAGGCAGATCCTGCAGATCCATCAGAAAAATGGACTTCGTTCTGATCTCTGCCAAGCATCCACTGAAATGTAAATTTCAAACAACTCCAAGCAACTTCACAGGCTTCCTTCACTTACCACACCACCACCTTGTATATGTTCAGAAAATTTGCTTAGCTTGGATAATCAAGCTCTGGCTTTGTATTTCAAAGCAGTGTACTTCAAATCCTGCTGGGACTGCGTTTTTATTAAAAATTCTCTGTATCTTTCCTTTCTCTCCACATGAGCTCAGCACATGTGCAGTATTTAAATGTCTGGATTACAAAGTTAATTAATAAAAACATTCAAGCAACCTTGTCTTTTTTTTCCCGAAAGAAACCAAACTTACTCTGTGCGTGTGTCTGTGTATGTTCATCCTCCACACTGACACACCTAATAAATGTTTAAATGGAAATATGTGTGTAAAATTGAGCTGTTCAATATGTGAAGTTACCATTAAAATTCTTCTTAATTTCTTAACAGAATCAAGAGTTTGATCTTACAAGTAGTGCATACTTTTACTGGTAGCCAGCTGTAGCTGTGCACGTACACAAAGTCGACAGGCACAGTACCGTGTATACCACAGCTATACATTTTTTCTCTAGAACAGAGCTGGCATTTGCATTTGCCAAATGATTTACACCATACGGATAACAGAAAGCAAGAGAATATAGCATTCACTGACTTTTGCAAAGTAGAAACTAGATCTGAATTCCATTTTAGCCTGCTCAAAATCCTAAGGCTTTAGGTAAAGCTTCTGTTTGCATTTTAGCTCCAGCAATAACAGCGACCTGTACACAACACACCCTCTGAAAAAATCTCAAACTTACAAAGATTTACAGGGGTCATTTCAGTCAACAGTGAACTGCAGAGATGGGAGGGAAATAACTTTGTGACATAAAGAGATAGGCCACAGAAGTAAAAGACAAAAGACCAAAAATACTGTATTCCCTTGAAAAATGTAGAGGATAATAGGTAGACACACTACAAATTATAACACTGAATTATCCTTCAGCTTGTAAAAAAATGTCAGGGGACCTTAAATACCTACAGATGGTCAGTGCCTCCATTTTCAATTACCTCTGACAGATGGCCCTTCCCTGTGGCCCAGTGCTGATATGCCAAGAGCAGAGATTAGCGGTTGACTCAGAGGCAAGAGCGGTGCCACGCTTTGCAGCTGTATTTATAGTCAGACCCAGAGCTTCCCTCGCATGCCCATCTGCAATTCAAAAACGCTGCCTGAAGACATACTGAAACGACAGCAGTCACATAACTCTATCCCCCTGCCCTGATTTACCACCATAAATCACGCTGTACTGAAAGAAAAGGCTATTCAACAGATACGTTAAGACCCCAGAACTTATCCGTATCCTTTCTAGAAGCTAACAGCTCTGCGTACACTTAGTGCATTAAATTATCAATGCAACTCTCTTCCATTCCCAAAAGTTGAGGATTCTGCTATAGATCAAATCATCAGTTAAACTATTGGCCAGTAATCACAAAACCCGAGCCAACTGCTGACAAACCGAAACCGTAACTGGCATTTATACTAAATTAATCATGTAACACGTGGCATTTGTTAGCACTTTACCACATTGTACACAGTCTGGTTATTTCCTGACTCCGATTCCAGTTTCAATCATGGCTCTTCATTTTATGTAAAACATCTAAAAAAAATAAAATGATCCAAATGTCTTTATCACCTCAGAAAATGTAAACTGTGGGAGTGTGAAATGTAAATTCTTCACCATTCGTAAAGCACCAGGCCCAGATGGCCTCTCTGCACAGTTTTTCCAATGATCCAATTTGCTGCTTCCGTCTCATTTATGATCCCCTTATTGAGAATCATAATAGGTGTTCCAAAGACATTTAGTAAAGCAACTCTTTATTTTTGGATTTTGGAGCCTGAAGAGAGTCTGGAAATAGGTTTGCTTGCCCACTTATCGTTACCTTCAACCGCGTGGGATGCATCCAGAACATCACAACTCTGGTTTGAGCAGCGCCAGCCACATGGCTCCAGGAGGCTTTTTGCCCGTGCCCCTTCCTCTGCCTGCTCCTGTGGCCCACGTGCCTCCCAAAGATGGCTCTTCCTCACCACGGACCCGGCGGGGATGGCATAGATAATGTCACCTGTGAAGATAAAGATGTGTCCTAAGAATGTCTGTGGATCAAATACGCCAAACTACCTGGTCAGCATTTGCTCAAACTAGTCATGTTACAGAAGATGACCATCAGCCAGATTGAACAGTTACTGGGCAATCCCAAAGAGACTTGACACAAAGCAGGAGTCAGACGGAAAAGAAGTATAAAAGACACGTGAAAACTAACAGGAGGGAAAGACCTGGGAAGAGAAACAGGTTTCTCAAGGTCATGTAGTTCAGCCAGTGACTTGCAGGGAGCTGCCAGGGTCTGCATTAAATTGGAAGACCCACATCTCCTGCAGGAGGCATGTGTAAACAGGGAGACCTGCAATCTTTGGGAAGGGGGGTGTTTCTGTAACCCATACTGCCCAGGAGTGAGAGGGTACATACAGCTCTATCCGTGTGTGTGTCCATGAGTTGCTCTGTGTGTGTTTGTGCACACTCAGAAGGCTTTGGGATTAGTTACAGAAAGCTGTTTAGACATTTCCAATATGGTTCACCTATGGCATTACTGATCTTGTGCACGCAGTTCAGTGATTGCTGGTTAATTACATACTGTCGATAAAGCCATAAACTGCTTTGTTCCATATTTATTTTAAACTATATGAAGTCAGCATTTTTTTCCCTGCAACTTCTAACAAGTTGCTGAAGCAACCAGAGATCTCTGTAGCAAAAGGATTTTTTGTTTTCTTCCAGAGCATTGACACTGAATAAATTCATGTAAAGAATAAATTCACGTTTAGTGAATCACATCTAAATACAGGTGAGCTAGATCCCTTAAATGCACAGAATATTTGTCTCAAAATTACTATTCTGAAGTAAGACATTACACATAGGGTTATCTCATACCTATTTCCCAGAAGTTCAGACACGGATGTTACATGGTTAGAAGCTGTAATTAAACATGGTGCTATACTTCAATTTGGGGACCAGCACTCCCTGTTTGCACGATATTTTCCCTTTGAGTTGTTTGTGAGAAGAACAAACTGGGTTGGATTTGGATCTCAATTACCACAATCATAGAATCATAGAATGGTTAGAGTTGGAAAGGACCTTAAAGATCATTGAGTTCCAACACCCTGCCCTGGGCAGGGACACCTCCCACCAGACCAGGTTGCTCAAAGCCCCATCCAGCCTGGCCTTG
>JAOXJK010000023.1:96112236-96125297 GCA_025774025.1 Xenus cinereus | reverse complement strand
TCCCTGCCCAGGGCAGGGGGGTTGGAACTTGATGATCTTTAAGGTCCCTTCCAACCCAAACCATTCTGTGATTCTATAAGCTCAGCACCTTTGAAAACTAGGACATTTTTGACCTGACCTAAGAACTTTGGTCAGTATTACTGCAAATTACGATGTTTCTAACCATTCTGAGTGCTTTATTGCTGCTGTTTATTTTGGCATTCTGATAAACATAATTTTCTGTACTTGTTTTTTGGAATTCAATTTTGGACTAAGACAAAACTTTTTTTTCCAAGTGAATCTGTAACTCAAAACATTTTTCAACTGTAGATCAGAATCGCCATCTTTTGGAGGAATAGTAACTGTTGCTTCATTGTTACCAGATTTAATATAAGACCCTCAACTCTTTTGCTCCGGTTACATACAGGGAGGAAAAAATCCGATGCGAATTGTCAAGATGCAAAATTTCAGAAGCAGGACTTAAACTGGAACAAGTTATTTTCCCTTGGGGATTGCTTTTCAGGCCTAGGTGGACTGTGTGTTTTGGCAGACGCCGGGGCTGTAGATGCAGACATTGTGAGAGGCTGTAGTGTCAGGTAGTTCCCGATGTGTTGTTTCGTAATGATGACTTTCACTGGTTTTGCTCATGCACAACCGTATTTATGTTTCTTGTTCTTTTTTTTTTTTTTTTTTTGCAGCCTTTTGATGATTTTGAGGCTTGTTTTTATGCTGCTGTAGGAGAATTTAGCAACTTGAGAACCGAAGGATGACTGCCACACTTGCTGAACAAACAGGCAAGCTCTCTGTACTTGAAAGCCAAGTTTGAACACAAGTCTTACATTGCATTTATCTTCTCTGCAAAAGACCTCTACCTGGAATTTGATTATTGACGTTTGCTGATATTTTGCAAGCTTTTTTTAAAAAACTAAAACAAATGTTTTGTCGAGGATATATTTTGATTTACTTCCGTTTCAGCAGTTTGTTAACTCAAGGGATCTTTTTCTCCAAATTTGATCTTTTTCAGGGGCGCTGAGCGCCCCGAGAAATTTGAGTTAGTCTTGCACTGTATCTCTGAGAGAATATATATAAATATGTGTTTATGATAAAAAGGTATATTGTATTGAACCATAATTTTGTAGCTTCTGAGATTAAATAATCAACCGAATTGTCTTTTACACTTTCTTTCTTATTGTTACTTACTAATAAAGGCAGAGGCCTGTACTGTGTTGCACTAGAAAACCCACCTTTCTTTCAGATACACGCATCTTCTTGCACTGGTTCTAAATGTAAAAACTGTTATCGGTGTTCCAATAAAACATAAAATCTTCAAAGCTTCTCAGTTTTTTTATGCAGACTAGTGAGCCGTTTTCTCAGGGGAAGAGTCGGGTGACCTGCCTTGTACCCAGCACCGGTTTAAAATGTGTCCTGCGCTGTAAATCCCCGCTGACGTGAACCACAGCGGAGGAAGGTTCACCATCTTGCACAAATAGGTTCTAAACTCTCAGTCTCAATACTCTTGAGCAGGTTTGCTGGTGTGTTCTGCTAGAGATTATCTTGCTGAAGTCCTCCCCATAAGCAGAGTATTCAGACAAACTCTTGGGGGATTTAAGTTGCTTTAGTTTGCATAGAAAATAATTTAATATGCCCTGGGTGTGAAAGCTTGGCTAAGACTATCGTCTGGTGCACAGGAACGTGCAGCCAAATCATTAGGAAACTGAATATGGGCGAGTGCACTCTTGTGGACAAAGAGAAATTTTGCTTCTTTTCATTTTTTTCATCCTGAGCTGGCTTATGAAGGCTATCATATATCACATCTCAGCGCTGCACAGATCCATCAGAGGAATACCAACCTTATTATTCTTGGCAGGGGCTTAAGTGGTGAGAAGGTGTTGTGAGCAGCTTAGATGTCTAAGGCACAACTGACAAGAAAAGGAGGGGGAGAGGCACAAGAAAAAACCCCCAAACCACATCCTCCAGCTCTGGAATCTTTTGCTAACAAATGTTGGTGTCAGTCACCTCCAGGTCTTGCCGGGCTTGCAGGCGCTGGAGCTGGTACGTTATGGATCTCAGATTGGACACAAATATCCAAAGGGATGTCCCGTGCCACAAGAGATGTCCTCACTCACAAAATGCAGCAATCGTGGCACTTGTTTGGAACAGAGGTGTAGCTCCATGAAACCTGAGCACTATGGTGGCCACAGCAAACTACTGCTTCCAGCTGCCCAGGTCATTTTAATGTAAAACTCTCAGGATCTGATCTGGGCAGTGCTGAGGTGACCGGGGTGCTTCTGGTTTGTACCTCTGAGATACACCACGTGGCTTTTCTTATGCACAAGTCAGAAAAGGGGTTAACTCTGGTGGGCAGCAGTTCTGTATATACTGGGTGACTGCTTTCTCTGCCTCATCAGCTTGAGTCCTAGTGAAAAAAAAAACAACTGACTGCAAGGAAGAAGAGTTTACGGCACTTAAAGGCGACGGTGATGGTTCCCATGAAATTAGGGTAAAGAATCTGAAATAGTAGCGAATGCTTTAAACACTGTTGAGAGAAAACAAACTCTTTTACTTGAAAAGATAAGCAGCCAAGGCAGTTCTCTTTACAACGGCTTGGGGAGTGACTGGAGAAGGTAAAATCTTAGAAAATACCAATCAAGCGGCATTTTCCTTACTGTGACCAAGCAAGCAAAAAGAAGAGCAAGAGAATAGATGGTTTCAATGGATGAAAGCCACACCTGGCTAATTAAACACGTGTGCTAATTAAACATCTTTCAGTGAACAAGATCTCTTCTAAGAGATTTATATGGGGATTAAACAAGCTTCTTACTTTTGCCCATAAACTTACGAGGATCATGAGTTTTAAATTTTTTTTTTCATTTTTAAAATATGTATTTATTTCTCTTTTAAACTGCAGCTCTGAAGTACAGAGGCAGCAGTGAAATGTGCAGCAGGGGGACAGTGAACTTTGATCTCGAGACCACCTAGAAAGCAAAAACAGAATATTCTAGGCCTGATTTTACATGACTTTTTACAGTTTTTACATGTTTACAGTTTTACAGAGTGGCTCTTTTCTCCTGCAGTTTATAAAGCAGGGCAGGGGGTGTGCGTGTTTTCTATACTACTCTGAAAGCTACAGCTGAAACATTTTATCCTCCCAGGCATGTACTGTAAATCACCAAACACAAAGTATGATCATATTTTATTTCAGGTAATTATTCCATGAAGTACCGTTTTCTGGACTCTAACAGGTCCAAATCAGCCTTTTAATCTAATTTAAAAGCATATTCTGTTTCAACGATTACCGTGTGGCCGGCTATACGATCCAAGCTATAGAATACATCTGGTCAGTGTATACGCTCTGGTAAACTGGAAGGCACAGCTCCGGTGATACACCGCAGGTGTGTTATCTTCAGCAGCCACATGATTAGATATTGAATATTTTCCTCACAACGGCAACAAACTTCTCATCTGTCGGTGGCTTCCTCTGGCTGCCAGGCTGCAAGAATTTTTTGATTGTTGGAACGTTGCTTATTCTTCCTTTAAAAGCCTGTAAGAATCAGCAGTAAAGCCAGTGAGAGTCAAGAAATTATAATTCCAACCTTTATAGTTTAAAAATCAGGCGACTTGGATTTTTACTTCTCAGACAGAGAAAGGTAGTAGCTCCTTAGAGCCAGCTCAGCACTCGGCATTTTCCATTAAAAAAAAGGAAGGAAGGGGCAAACCCATACCTATAACATATTAGTCTTTCTGGAAAATCCAGGTTTGAATATTCTGATCGGCAGCGCTGGTGCTATAAAGTTTACTGTAGTTTCCCAGATGGGGATGGGAGAAATTAGTATTAAAGAGTTAAGATTCATCTGGAAAATGTGGAAGAAAAAAGAAAGAAAAAAAAAAAAAGAAAAAACAAAAACCACAGCCTGAATCCAAATACTGCAGATATATTTGGGGGAAAAAAAGAGGCAAGGACAGGAACACCTCAATGCAAAGCACCATGGAAGACAAGACATAAGAAATTTAGCAGCTCTTGTGTGTGATTTCTTCAAAATATAACTGCTAGCAAAACCAGGACAGGAACTGTAGACGCAACAGGCCGCAGCCTTCCCCTCCTGATGCTCGCTGCTGTGTTTGAAGACACAAAAGCAGCAGTTATAGGACCAAACTCCAGTAAGTGAATTCCTGCCAGCTGAGAACAGCTGGGAAAGGCAGAGCTGGATGAAAGGAGAGCGCCCGGCAGCTCTGGGAGCAGGGCAGTGCCCGTGTGTCCAGCTTGCTGTGGTCAACAGAAGTAGACCAGAGAAAAGATTCAAGATTCAGAAGATTTAAACGTCGATTAGCCTTTAAAACCGGGCAGTGAGGTTTGTATGTTACATCCCATGCTGAGATCAGATGATTACTAACCTGCAGCAGAGGGAATGATGACAGTATATCAGGCTTACATTCTTCCGTCATTAAAATGGCTTCCAGCAGGTGGATGTCAGCCCAGCTTAATTTGTTGCCAACGAGATAATCGTGCCCATGGTCTTTTAAGGCCTACAAAATATGAAAAAAAAACAAAACAACCAAAAGTCATCTAGGATGTAACAATTTTATCTAGATATTTCATTACAGCCAGGCTGATGCCTTCATGTTGTTATTCCCCCTGCTCCTCTAACAAGGTCCACCACAGCTTGTCCATCGAAGCCATGTGGAAAGTCCCAAACAGAGCATGGGACCCAGCTCGCCTGCAGTGCCCAATATCACCCTGTGCCACCCTAAAAGTCACTTTAAAGCAAACACTCAGAGCTAGGGATATTTTCTGCCAGTATTGCTTAACACATGGACTTCAAACCCTGCCAAGCTGAATCAAGGGACAACTTAAACAGCTGGTACATGTCCCGGTTTAACCCCAGCCACCAACGAGGGCCTCGCAGCCGCTTGCTCACCCTCCTCTGCCTCCAAGAAGGGTGGGGAGAAGAGGGAGAAAATAGGGGAAAAGGGAAAAAAAAAACAACCTAGTGGGTTGAGATAAAGACAGTTCAATAGAACAATAATGAAAAAGGAAAATAACAATAATAATAATGGTAAAATAATATACAAGACACAAGTCACGCTCGCCGCTCAGTGAATTGGTGGCCTGGCCCATCCCAAGCAGAGATGCTGGATTCCCACCCCCCGGCCAACCCCCATTTTTGTACTGAGCACGACACCCATGGCACAGAGTATTCCATTGGCCATTCCATTGTCCTGCCTAGGTTCCTTCTCAGCTGCTATGGTAAGAGTCCTTGAAAAGTAGAAACATCCCTTAGCAACAACTAAAACAATATGCATTACTGACATTCCTTTCACAGCAATCACTAGAAAGAAAATTAACTCTTTTCTCGGCTGAAACTAGGACAGTACAGAAGGAAAATTATGAATCGTTCTAACAAAATTAACTAAGCTAAAAATCGTGGAAAATTTCAGCTGTGTCTTTACCATAAGTGAACAAGGATTATTTTAAAGACTTTTCTCCAGTGATCACACACACTAAAGCATATCATAACAATAGTTTATGCCAACTGGGCACAGGTCTGGAGAATACTGGTGTCTAAATTTGCCTTTTTTTTTTTATTTAATAACTTAAATACCTACGTTATCAGGCTTCAAATCTTTGAAAGATTAATGTGTGCCACCAATCTCTGTTAGCACAGCCTTGCACTGCTATGGCAGTGGAGCTATATGAATTCTGATTATAGGAGTACTGGTTTATGTTGCTTATGTGCTTTTTTTTTTTTTCCCACAGGGCAGCCTCTATGGGTTTCACTTGTGCAATTTAAGGCTCTGATAAAGAGGCACATGAAATTGCATCAAGTCCTGTATTTTTTGAATGGATTTCAGCTGCCTGTGAACCAAGGATTCAAGCTAGAAACCTGGCTCAGCCTTGAAACAATGCAGCTTTGTACCCGTGGCACAGGCTTCTGAAGAGACTGGCATGCTCTGAAAAAGCACTGTGAGAAAGTCTTTTTAGTACAACCATACAAGGTACAAAGGGTAAAGTTATAAAGAAATAAGATAGTGAAATGAGGATCACAGCTGGTTCAACTCAAACAGGAAAACGTTAACACACACACACACAAAAATATTAAAATATCCTAAAGGGAAAAACAAAACAACAGAACAAATGGCAAGTCGGTGGAAAACGGCAACTCAGTAACATCCAGGCTGGATTCCAGGGAGAAACAAAGAACAACCCGTCCCCTCCTGACCAACTTTTGCCTGGCCAAGAAAGACTCTTCATGTGCTCTCTGGGGGTGGCAAGCATACCAATGCTTTACCTCGTGGCTCATTAGTGGCTAACTCTTTAGTGCACTCTGGCCAGTAAATAATTGCTTTATGCTTTTAAGCTAGATACATCCTGTTTGTGTATGCCTAAGGATGGCCAAATAGCCCAAATTCAGAAAAAGACAGGAATAGTCTCTAAGTATAATATATTAAAGCAATGGGTTTGAGAACGGTCACAGAATTAGGTCCTTATTTATAAAGCACAATTATATTTAACTTTGAAGAGCAAGGGTATATAGACTATCAGGCAATAAGTTTGGAAGGGCAGCATGGGTATTTAAATGGTGCATTTATGCAAAATGCCAGGAGCTATCAGCCACTAAGCTAGGTTTAAAGCGTAGGGTCTGCTCTTTGAGGAGTTTTAAAGATGACAGCAAAAATGCTCAGTGCTGAAACCTGCCGAATATTATCTTGTGGCCCTCTTTTCACGTTGCTGAATACCGGCTCCATCATACAGTTGCAGAGCTGTACTATGACTTGGCCTTCTGGAAAGTAGGTGTGTGGGGCCAGGGGAGTGGGTTGAGGGGAAACCTGTACCCCACTTTACTGTCCTTGTGCAGTTATCTATCACTTACCTTTTCATAAACAGGAAAGTACCTGGTTGTAGCTCGTTCAATGATTAAGGCAAGATTCTTTTCTTTTGTGTCAGCTGGTTGAAAAGGGAGATACATGATCATTCCCATCAGGTCTGTTGTTCCCTCCACGTACATATCAATCCTGAAACAAACATTTTTATTTAACATTTATCATTTGAACATACCTTTTTGGTTATTTTCCTGAAATACAATGCTGTATTGTCCTAGTAAAATGCTTATTAGTCAGTATGACATAAGATACTAGTTTGTTATCTTGTTCTTCCATTTTGATTCAAGGTCAGTTTGTTTCAAAGCACAATTCTTTCTGAACAGGCTCACGGTGTCTGCAACAAAAAATGTGCAAGTAAGAGTCTGGAACTAACATATTTAAAGTGGAGTTCACACTGTTTTCCATTGATAACCTATTCCTCTATGCTGTGAGGGAAAAGGCCACATATGCAAACCATGCTAGAAAAAAAAATAAATTAATTTTGAGGTCTAACCATGAAAGCATCCCAGCAACAAATGACTGTCAACTGCCAGTTCAGATGTGCCAGTCCATAATAATTGCCACAATCTCTGGAGCTGCTCCTCTGTTATCACTGAATAAACACTTTACAGTAAGCAGTAGTCAGGCTAAGGATTTAATTGAATTTTTGCTTTTGCATTGACCTTTAATCATGTCAATAGAAAGTATCCACAGATCACACATAATATTTGGAAAATATCAGTTTAACTCCCAGTAGCATTAAGCCACTGAACATGTCTTTTTTTTTTTTTAAATCAGCTATGAAAGCTAGGAAAAAACTACAGCTGCTGGAAAAAAAAATGAAGTGTCTTTAAGTGTTTAAATTTCCGTTTTACACTTCATTTTTTCTTCAGGCAGCTGTAGCTTTTCCTACTGTTTTCCAGTTTAAAGAGAAAAATAAAAGGCACGCTCAGCCTTTAGTATTGTACTAAGGTCCTGCAGCTGCCCAGGAACTTATTGCACTTTTTGGTCTCTGTGAAATCAAAAGAGCCCAAAAGTGGCGATAACATTCTCATGATGTTGACAATTAACAATCATTGATCAGTCACATAGTTCATTCACCCAGTCCCTGGATGTGAGGGAAGAAAACACTGGCAGCTGCATATGCACCTTTACATGCTGCTATTTCACAGCCGTATTCTTCTCATGAATATTAAAAATCATGGAAGAGTATTAGCAAGGACAGTATGTGCAGTATGTTACCGTACCAGGCTCTCTCCTTCAGGTCCTTCCCGTAGAGGTTGTACTTTGCTGCTATGTAGCTGAGGATGGCTCTGGTCTGCACCATCTTCATCCCATCGATCTCCACCATGGGCACCTGCTGGAACAGCAGGACTCCATCTAGGGAAGAAAAAGCAGCGAACTACTCGCAGTGCTGCAGTATTACACTGAATCAGACCTGGTAACACATCAAGACGTTTCCAATTCTGAGGGATGAAAGCATTTGCAAGCAAGCAGGTGGTCTCTCAAATCTTCTCTTTACAGGTCACATTGTATTGGAGGTCTTACAAAAATCTCACCAGTTGTCCTTTTGTTATATTGGCATTGATTTATGGTTAGGGTAGAGTTTACAGACTCACCATTGCGTAATTTTTCTAGGTCTTCCTTCGTTTCTATGAATTCTTCCTCAAACTGAAAAGTAACAAAAGAAAACAGCAATGTATCTCTCCAAAGGCAA
This sequence comes from Xenus cinereus, assembly GCA_025774025.1. Lineage (NCBI taxonomy): Eukaryota > Metazoa > Chordata > Aves > Charadriiformes > Scolopacidae > Xenus > Xenus cinereus. The sequence goes on along the minus strand of JAOXJK010000023.1, from coordinate 96,116,743 downwards.
TGGAGAAGTGGAAGTGAGCCTCGAAGTTAGACTCTACATCTCTACACAATTCCACATACTTCTCATGATTGTGTTGATCCCCTGCTCCTATTCTTCACCTCTGCTCTAGCAAATAACCCAGGACTGAAATGTCCCCAGCCCTACAGTAATGGACAACGTTTTACACCTCAGAAAAAGCTTCTTCACTATAAAGACCAGTCTACTTTCCTGCATGAACAATTAACAGACACCAGATCATTCACTTAAAAGCAGCTGATACCATGTGAAATATTGAGAAATATTTCTCAAATAAGTTATGCCTCTGTTACACAGCATTTATCTACCTCTTTCCCTCTGCTGGCATTTTTTTTTTTTTTAAATGAGAAGGACATTTGAATGAGGGCAAGGTCTTTGTTTCCTCAGCACTCGTGCTCTGCAGCTTCTCTATCAGCAGCATTCACGAGTGAGCACCATTAAAAAAGCCTTTTATTTCCAATGGAGTATAAATAGTTTCTGACAAAATAGTTTCAAAGCACCGTATTCAAACAAAAACCGAATGTAGAAATTAAGACGCCTTAGGATGGTTTTCACCTGATGGGAATCTAGATCGCTCCCCCACTGCCTTCAGGGAAGCTCTGCTGATTTATCCTACTCAGGTCCTGACCCTAAGAATGAAAAGCACTTTGTTTGGTGATAGTGTTCTAAAGCTTTTTCATGCGGTACGCGTGGTCTTTCAGTGGAAAACCATCATGAGACACGGGGAAGCAATGAGCATTCGGAAAAAAAAGTCAGAGATGCACAGTTTCAGCCTGTAGCAACAATTTAAGATCTCAGCTGAAAGCATGTTTCAAAAACAACACTGAACGATTCTCTTTGAATGTTAAAATCTGGTTACTGCGCAACTATTGCTCAAAGAAGACATTAAATGCAACATGGCGGAGTGTATCACTGAATCTAAACGTTCTACATCTCAATATGTGATGTTGTGCATATCTCTAAGCGTAGATGTAATCGGGAAACCTGTCCAAAGAACACCTGTTTTAACCACAGATTAATCTGATCACTTCATAAAAAAAGGTACAAACCTCAACCCCGGCTGCTGCTAACAGCCATCGGATGGACTCCATCTTCCCCCTTCCCTTGGTGTAGTGCAGCTTGGGTTTCCCTGCCATGATTCCAGAGTTCTTGTTTCCTGATAAATTCAAGATGCTGAACCTACAGGAGGCATTTTTTAAATTAGCATTTTAAATGTTCCACTTCAAACTACCAAATACAGATGGGTGAAGGTGAAAGTAGAAAGGCAATCAAGGCCTAGGTACTTGGGCTTGATGCAACCAAGTTTCCTGTGGATTAGTGGAAAAAACCAAAAAGTACACACTACCAGAACACGTAGTAATCGAAAGGAGAATCACACCAGGATGTAATAAGCATCTACTAGACCATATAAATATTAACATAGCTTTAAGAGCTCATGACAGCAACCAAAAGCAGAACTGCATGGTATTCCTGAATGAAGACGTTTTTAACCTTGTAGTGATGCAATCCCTTCAGTAGGTGTTGGGTTTTGTGACAGCATCCATGTCATACCAGACTTGAAAATGTACTATGTTAAAGGAATTGCTTCACAGGAACACCAATCCGGAGACACCAGCGTTATTTTCACCTCTTTCCTTATGACATGTCAGAGCCCCGTGTGCCTTCACAAATACAAACTTATAACAGCAATACATGTTCCAGTATAGATTTTAGCAGGCATACTGACTTCTATGTTTAGTTAGTTCTGTTTTGACCGTTAACTAAATCACAGTATCTCCATTATAGAGAATGTGCGTCAACTTAAGACCTATTCCAATTTGATGTGCAATACTTAAACTGTAACAGGGATTTATATCCTGGAAACTTAACTTTAAAATCAAAACCAAGAAACCTGAGACCTTAACCTCTGCTGGGCAGATGAGGTCTGGTCAATGCCCCCAGCAGCAGGGAGCTGAAGTCAGTCCACCGGATGATGGTATTGAGATGAAACACTTCGTCCTTTCAGATTTCACTGACCAGTGCAGTCACATGCCAGAGTATGAACTCAGCAGCTGATGTGAGCTGGGGCTGGAAACAAAGCTAACACTGTGCTCTTGTCACTAATGGGTGCCAGAAAAATTAAGCAGATATAATAAGAGGACGGAGTCACAGAATCACAGAATCTTCTAGGTTGGAAGGGACCTTCAAGATCTTCTTGTCCAACCGTCAGCCCAATTCTAACAAAATGCAACACCATCACTAAACCATATCTCCCAGCACCGCATCGACCCGTCTTTTGAACACCTCCAGGGATGGTGCCTCAGCCACCTCCCTGGGCAGCCCATTCCAACGTCTGATAACCCTTTTGGTGAAAAAATTTTTCCAAATATCCAGCCTGAACCTCCCCTGGCACAACTTGAGGCCATTTCCTCTAGTCCTGTCGCCTGTGACTTGGGAGAAGAGACCAACCCCCACCTCTATACAACCTTCTTTCAGGAAGTTGTAGAGAACGATAAGGTCTCCCCTCAGCCTCCTCTTCTCCAGGCTGAATAATCCCAGCTCCCTCAGCCTCTCCTCATAAGAGAGAGAGGATCTCTCTGTGTATTTTGGATCCTGGATATTTTACCAAAAGAATTTAATGAAAGAAGGGCCTTTGGTGCAAGACTATTAGATTTCTAGTTTCCACTTCAACAGTGAAGCTTCGGGTGGTGACTCCAGACAAGGCAGCGTCGGGCACTGAGGCCTGCACAGCAGGACTCCGCCGTACTGAAACGAGGTATGAATTCGCTGGGAAGCAGTGCGCTAGCAAGTATGTGACGTTTGTCCTCTACTAAGCAGAGTCAGTGATGGCCACGTATTTTAGACTGTATCATCAAGAGTTCTACAAAGTGCCAGGCAACTCTGCTGTCTTCTGCGCCCAGTGCATCTACCCAGGAGAGGACATAAAGGGGAAAAATTTTCTTTCAGTGAACTGATGAAACCTTCTCTCTTCTATCAGTATGGTGGGTGATTGATCCTCCCAGACTTCTCTCGATGCGAGACACAGTCCCATTTTTGAGGTCATTACTGTTGTAGTGGATACTACTGCGAAATATTCAACTCTGCAGCGCGGATTTTGCATCATACAAAAGAGCAATTTTAAAATATTTAAAAAACACACCTCAAGAAAAACCTCAACCTCTCCTTAACATTTCCAAATAGTTCCCAAATATCACTTTGATGCATTTTATACATTTCCAAATCAATTACATTAATTTCTATGACAGAAAGAAGTGAGTAGGTGTACCACTACATTTTTTACTCATAGCACAAGAGCCTGGCAAAGGTAATTGAAGTCCCAAAAATCAGATTAACCACATTAGATTTATAGTTGACAAAATACAGACTTGCTTGAGCTTGCATTGGGTCAGCAATCAAGCTGTACTTCTGCCTTTTACATACAACCTTCTGCACTGATCCCATGTTCATTACTTGCTGTTTTTTCCCATTTCAAGAGGATTGAGGACAGAAAATTATTTCAACGGGTTTTTTTTTTTTTGGTACAAGACAAAAAGTTTAGAGATTGGACAGTCACGATCTGGAATTATGAAGTGAGAATTACGAAGCTGTGAGTAAAGCTGGAGAAGTACTTAAGTGTAACAACGCCTCACAGAAACTGTTTAACAGCAAATATAGAGCTCTACCAATTTCTGCGGTACAATGTTTTTCGAGTCCTATCCCTGCTGCAAAGCTCGCTTGGGAACAAAAGGGATCACTGTTCAAAAACATTCTATGTGTGTGTTGTAATCTCTGCCAACAGGCCGTTAGGTCCTGCTTTGTGTTTCGGTGAGATTTCTGCCCAAGTGCATAGATACGAGTTACCTTTCAGAATATTTACTGAACCCAAGCGTTAATATCACCACCGACAGATCCTCATAACAACCAACACTCCGCAGATGCGGCACAGCTGAACACTTCTAATCCGTCGTGTTTAGAAATGTATTCTTACATTCCTCTCATTTCTCCAACCGTTTTTTCCCTGCTGGCTGAAACTTATCATTGTAATATAAACACAGTAACATTGAAAATATTAATATTAATGAAAAGATGTTCACAGTGGGAAAGGAATGACTCAGACCCGTAACTCCTCTTACACATTCTACCAACAATCTCTTAAGAAACAAGTATCGAATACCATGACTTTATACAAAGAGCACCATTTAAAATTTTAAAAAAAGCACACCAAACATGTTTTCAATAATCTTATTTTTATTGTTTGCACTAACTGTAGCATCATTTACAGCTTTCATCTCTAACAAAGTGAAGCGAATCAGCACACACACTCTTAGAAGTGGAACCCGGGTTACATAAATGCAGCGTGCCTTGGTGTGTAACAGACCTATGGACAGTTGGTTCATCCTAACACTTTAAGTAGTCACTCCAATTTCACGCGTTTCCCGTGAGATTTCAGTGATTCAAAATGACTTGGGAAAGGCTGAAGAGACAGAGAAGGCGATCTATGTAGGTATGTATT
>JAOXJK010000023.1:96099626-96110091 GCA_025774025.1 Xenus cinereus | reverse complement strand
GACCATTTCCTCTGGTCCTGTCATTATTCCCTTGGGAGAAGAGGCCAACACCCACCTCTCTACACCCTCCTTTCAGGGAGTTGTAGAAGGCAATGAGGTCTCCCCTCAGCCTCTTCTTCTCCAAACTAAACATGCCCAGTTCCCTCAGCCACTCGGGCCAAGGCTGGACCCAAGAAGCCTCCCTCCCACCACCCGGGCTCGGAGCAGCCTTTGAAGCAGGCAAAAGGCAAATTCCCCCCCGAGAGATTTTAAGATTCCTCAAACCAGGACGAGCTTTTCACTCCAGACAGCAACTCCTCTTCACGTTCCCAGCTGATCCCACCCTGACCCCCCCGCAACCCCCTCCCTCTGCGGGGCTGCAGGGGGGTGACCCCCGCACAAACGCCCCCGCAGGACGCTCCGGCAGGTTCCTCAAGCACAGACCGCCCCGTCGCACCCCTCGCCTTTACCCTTCCCGGCAGAGGGGGCCCCGGCTGGCCGCCCCCAGCCCCCGACCCGCCCCGCTTCACAGCACAACTCACCGCCGAGCCCTCCCCACACCGCCTCCCGCCCCACGGCCCGCCGCCGCCAGTACCCTCCGTCCGGGCCCGCACCGCCGACCGATTCCCCCGGCCCAGGCAGCTCCCTGCGGGATGTCCTCACCGCCCGGCCCGCTCCTCCCCTCAGCGCCCCGGCCGGGCCGCCCACCCGCTGCCCGCCCCCGCCCTCTCTCCTTCCCTCAGGCCGGGGGCGGAGGCGGGGGGCGCCGAGGGTCGGCTGCCCGCAGTTAAACCGCCTCCCTCAGCCCGACCGGCGCAGCTGAGGGAAAAGCCATCTCGGCTACGTCCCCCAAAATTTTGTGAAGCGGCTGTTTTCCCCTGGGCTGGCGTCGAGCGTGGCGGCCGCACCTCAGAGGAGGGAGACGGCGGGCGGGGCGGGAGGGAGGTGGAGAAGGCCTTTGAGGCGGCCATGGGGTCACAGCGATGGGGTGACCGGGGGACAGGCCTAGGCCGCGGCCCCCCCGGCGAGGGGTGCCAGGGCCTTGGGCTCTGCCTGGCCAAAGGCTGGGGTCTGCACGCTGGCTCCTGAAATGGCCCGGCCATGGAGGGGAGCTTGCCAGGCATGGAGCCACCGCCAAAGGTTCCATCTCCAGTTTCTGACAGCGCCCAGCAGCTGCCGGGGCAGCCCGATGCCTCGGTGGGGCATGAGGGAAACAGCTCCAGTAACAACTCTCGCTAATACGTGCTCTGCTGCAAAAAAAAATGGTGGTTTTTTTTTCCTTTCTGGATGGTAAAAACTAGTTGAAGTTCCTTACAAAGGAAGTACCGGTGTTAGCAAGAGTTTTAATGCCCTGAGTTTGCCCAGCTCAAAACTGCCGTTACGAGAGCATTAGTTGGTTTTAGGGTACTTGGTTTGGTGCTTAAATAATATACACGTTTATGTGTTCAGCTGTCTTGCTGGCCTCTCAGGAGTGGAGCTTGATTTAAATGGTCATAATGTGCAACTTACGTGCAACTAAGTTTAATATAAAGTGACATAAGCCAACATTAAATCCTGCATTTCAAGGTCTCACTGGCACCTGGTACCAATCTGACTCCTCCTTACTCAAACAACAGCTTTTCACCTTTACAGTTGGTGACAAGCATTTGTTTCTCAGTCAAGTCTGCAAAGTGCTTTTAGCTGCTACAGCAGGCCTTTTCTAAAGGAAATACTGGTGAAGCCACGGTACAAGAGTTTGAACGTCTAGTGGCAGAACAGAGGTGCAGTAGGACCTCTCATCCCAGCACACTCCAAGTTTAGTTTGGAAGAAAGCTGGATCCAAACCTGTCATCCCCATCAAACCAGAACCTGCAGGCTGTTCCTGGCATTTCCCAGAACAGATACGCTGCCCACTGTCTGGGCTAAGCTCTCTTCATTTTCCCACAACTCTTGGCAACACCAGAAAGACAGAACCAGAGAGCCCTTAAGTATGTAAGTAGCAGCGAGAAGTCATTGAACAAACCGGTTTTGAGTGTCAACAGCAAGACTTTATTTCAGGTGATCTCTTAAGCAATTTAAGACATCCTGTGTTGTCCAGTGTGCCCCCCAATTCAGTGAACTATTTCATTTGCTGGTGTGCTCATGTAGATTTACCTTGGAAGTGTTTGCAGTAGGCTAAAACCAGTCCTGTGGCTAAGGAAAGAGGGATCAAAAACCTTTTCACCATTTTCATTAATATCACTTTGCTGCTATTAGCAAATACAAAGACAATGAAATAGAGTTTCTCTTGGTTTAGGATGGTGCTCAATGGAAAATTTGCATCAGTTTTGGTAAATCTTTTTCCTGTAGTGGTGGTTTCCTCTGGCTGCCGGGCTGCAGGAATTTCTTTATTGTAGGAATATTGCTTGTTCTTGCTTTAAAACTCTACAAAACAAAACCAAAATCAGCACTGTCCTTAAGAACCATGGTAACTGTCAGAATTTTAGATGCTATCCATGCTCTAAAAGTAACATTATGCCTTGATCCTGCAGAATAATTTATATGATTCATCCTATTATGCTTTTGTGGCTATAGTGACAGCAGGCGGCAATGACCACCACTATTTGGTTAAAAGTACTTAGGACACATGATTTTGATTTTGTCTTTCACTTCTTTCCTCACCCTCCCACTCTCCCATATCTCTCAGCCAGTTTAAACCAGTGGTCCTGCTTTGAGTCATTGTCCATGAAAACTGTGCATTCAATTACCTGCAAGAGAGGAAAATTGGCAAGTATATCAGGCTTGTACTCTTCTGCCGTTAAAAGGGTTTCAAGTAATTGCACATCTGCTCTGCTAAAGCGGTTGCCAACAAGGAAGTCTTGTCCATGGTCTTTCAAAACCTAGAAACAGAGAACCAGAAGTAGATGTGATTGTTATATTTATTTTTTTTCTCTGTGTGACTTAATATATCTTCAAAGCAGGGTCATACTCTGCAAGGAGTTATCCTTGGAAAAAGGAAGTGCAGGCAGAACATCTCCAGTACAAACAAACACATCTGAGCACACTGTCATCCTAGGCATGAATTATCAGTCCTTTCTCTTCTTCATTTCTTTATGGCAGCTACATGGTACCCCTCTTGCCTTCACTTCTGTGGCTCGGCTAATAATCAGCGCTGTTGAAGGCTAAACTTTACGGGATACAACCATCACTGCAAACGCCTGTACAAAATTTACAAGAGGGTTAAGTTCAGCCTGGGGTGTAGTAAGAGTATCTTGGACTCTTTCAAATTATGGGCAGCTCCTTCACTTCTCACCTGTCTCCTCTTCAGTTTTTTTGGAGTACTGCATTGGGAGCTCCCCACATGTGGTCTTGACACCCAGCTGATCCACCCTCTCTTGTGTCACAGAAGGAGCTGTGGTGCTTCCATACCATGTATGGTAGAGGGGGGTCTGCACTTCAGGAGGAAACTTTATATCAAAGCTGATGCTATAGTGTCTTTTGCCTCAAGCAACATACAGACTGAAACACGGACATTTGGGAAGCTCAGTGTGCCCTGGGTTTTTGCAGCTCTGCAGATTCGTAGTGCCTTCTGTCCCCTCTGTAGTGTCCTGTCTGCATCCAGTGTCCTCTCCCCACCCAAACCATAGCATTAGGTTTAGACTGAACATTAGGAAAGAATTTTGCACAGAAAGAGTGGTCGGGCATTGGAATAGGCTGCCCAGGGAGGTGGTTGAGTCACCATCCCTGGATGTGTTTAAGAGCCGTTTAGATGTGGTGTTGGGGGATATGGTGTAGGGGAGAACTTTGCAGAGTAGGGTTGATGGTTGGACTCAATGATCCCAAGGGTCTTTTCCAACCTGAATGATTCTATGATTCTATTTATATTTAAGTGGTAATTTTTCTGTTCTGTTTTCCTCAATGTTTGTGTAGATGCAGGATGGAGTTTCAGGAAAACAATTAAGCTACTGTATCTTTGCCACGTACCTTCTCGTAGACTGGGAAGTATCTGTTTGTGGCCTTGTCCACAATAGTAGCTAAATGTTGCTCCTTTTTATCCGCTGGTTGGAAGAGATAGGTCATGAATAACTCATTCAGGTCTATTATTGCTTCCACGTACATATCAATTCTGAAAGGAATAGATGCAGTTGGTCAAGTCAAACACAGTAGGTCCAGAGAGCACGGTAGCTACTGGTGTAGCTTGGAGCACTTCCCCCCGGGGGCCAGTAGCTGTGGGTCTATATAATTCTATATAATTTCTAACAAATATCTTGAAACATGTTTACCTGTGCTAATTTACTTGAAGCATTTAAAAATACTTCAGGTCAAACCATGTGCCCTGAGAGCCCTGTCCTTTAATAACCAGTTATTCCTTCTATTTCCTGGATACTAGAGAGAGAAGTTTTTTGTTTCCATCAATGACATTTCCCTGAATTTGATGCGGCGACAACGCCTGCTGCTGCCAGCCGCAGGAGAAAATGAAAAGCAGCATCAGTAAGAGGATCTGCACCCCTGACTGCTCTCTTCTGGTGACTATGTTGACCTTCATGACCTCCCTTGCACCATCCTGCCTATCTAATCTAGCTGGTTATTACTTTTGTAGACATCACCCACAGGCACCGTCAGCACGTGCCACGTGAAAAGCTGCTGTGTCACCCCAAATCTGATTGTGAGCTGGGCTGTTCTTGTGTTACACAGAGAGGTAGCATGAGCTGTGGTCTAACAAACAAAGGAGGTGTTGTTACGGTACAGGGCTCTCTCCTTCAGGTCCTTCCCGTAGAGGTTGTACTTTGCTGCTATGTAGTTGGCGATGGCTCTGCTCTGCACCATCTTCATCCCATCGATCTCCACCATGGGCACTTGCTGGAACAGCAGGGATCCATCTAAGGAAAAGGGGACAAGACAAGGAGGCGTTCAGGCTCTGAATGAGAGCCATTAGTGGGTGTTTGGCAAAGTAATCGTATTATTTTTGATTTGTGGCAGTCTTCCTCACTCTCATAAGAGGGTGTGGAAAAAAGCATACTATGAAGCCAAGAACCATTTCTCAGTGACATGTTAATAACGTAATATTATAGCAATCAGCTTCTTGAAGTTTATTCAAATCTGAAGAAGCACTCAAATGCAGAACTTTTAGCAGTCATACACTGAAAAAGACAAATCCTGTGCTGCGTGGCCCTGGCTCAGATATGTTCATGGAGGTTAATACAGATGAGAAAGACTGAAGGATCTGACCCATAATGAGCCTGTTTCTGTCATGCTTTGATAAATATTGTGGAAATCTGGACTATTCAAAGGCTTGTCAACATATAATGTGAATGTAAATGCACATAATATTATCTTTGTGACTACTATATTGACTTTACACAATGACATAAATCTGCGTGCAGCAGGGAACGATGGGTGGGTTTCATGAAATTCCCCCAAGAGCAAATATCACTTGGTGTCAGGCTGTAGCCATGTGAATCCCTTACTAGTCTACTAGTCTGCAGGAGCCTTATTCTAGCAAGGCAGAAGCCAAAATACCCCCAGGAACTGATCAGAGAAGCGAGTCAAGAATATTTGCTTTATAAAATCACATTTCTTGACTCAAATAACTGATCAACTACATCCATCTTTGTATCCACCGTAAGGCAAGCATGCAGAGAACTGCCTGCTAGTAAGGGCACATTTTCATTTATGCTTGTGTCTCAAAACACTTTTTTGAAAGCCAGCAGGTGGCAGGGGGGATCAAGTCATCGGTCCTAAAGGAGAGCAGGACCACAAATGCCAACCCCAGCCCAGACTTCTTTGAAAAGCCAACTGACCTGGAAGAACACAGGCATGTAATTTGGTTCGGAGGAAATATGAATATCATATCCACAAAGATGGAAGCTAAGGATAGCAAGGTGAGTAGCTGCCTTGGGAAACAGGAATGCATCAGAGGTATGGGTTAAACTCAGAAATCTAGAACTCTGGCTTCATATGGATATAAAAGGGCAACTTTGTAGGCAACCTAAAATGCTAATGAATTTCAAGATGATGTGATGACAAAAAGCTGTATTGTGGTAGACAGGAAGCAATGGGCACATACTGAAACACGGGGGAGTCAATCATGGGAACTTAAGGAAAGGCTTTGTTACTGTGAGTGACTGAACACTGGCAGGGGTTGCCCAGAGAGGCTGTGGAATTTCCATCCTTCGAGATACTCGGAACTCAACTGGACACCATCCTGGCTAACTGGCTCTAGGTGACCTTGCTTGAGGAGCGGGGTTGGAGCAGATGACCTCGAGATGTCCCTTCTGACCTCAGCCCTTCTGTGATTCAGTGAAGGCTGAAGAAGCTGGGTGGGTGACACCATCTAACACACTGCAGTGTGATACCTCATGTACAATCCAGTCTAGATTTTCTTTCTGAGAGACATAAGATTTCTTGAGTGTTCTAAGATAAACTATTATCATCATCATCATCTAGTTATTAAAAGGTGAAGGAAACTTACCCTTCCGTAACTTTGTCAGATCATCTTTTGTTTCCAGAAAACATTCTTCAAACTGCAGGAAACAAAGAAGAAAAGTTGTGTTGTCATTGCATGTTTTAACTTCTGCTTTGCATGAGAGGGCGAGGGCACAAGGAGCTGTGTTTTGGAGAATTTTATTTTAAAAAAAAGTAAATCCAATTTAGAAGTGGCATCTTTAAAAACTTATTTTGCCTCTGTCACATCCTCTCCTCTCTCACGTGCGATTCATATTTTCGTGCAGGTGAGATTTTGGCTAAAGCTGAGGCGACCGAAGGCACAAAGCCCTGTCTGCTGAGCAAACGACGACCGTGCTGCTTCTCTTGCTGGTGCTGGCAAGAGACGGTGCAGGCGGAGGAGAGGCCAGGGAAACACACGCTGCAGCAGCAGAACTCTGTTATAGGTCCTTTGGTGGCAGAAGGAGGGATGAAGAGAAGAGATCACGTGCCCCGTGCAGCTCTCTGGCACGTCGCCCATCACCATGACAAAAACTCACAGCTCTTAAAACACACAGATCCCCACGCTCCCTCTCCAGCTTAATATCAGAGACGGTTAGAGCTAAAACCAATTACTTTGTGTTTTATAATATACAGTGCCTTCAGGGGTAAGCTACATTGTACTAGGCGTAACCATTTTTTGCTCTTTTGGACATCGGGATTTAACTGAAGATCTTCAGAATTGAATGTGTTCTACCACTGGGACCAGAAGATAAGAAGCCAGGTTCTGCCGCTGTGGTTTTAAATTATTTCTTTCCCTAGCTACAGGGGAGAGGCATTTGTGGTGCTCCCGGTACGGCTGGATGCTTGCAAGTGAAACGTTAACTTGCCCCCCTGCTTAGGGTAAGCTAGTGGGCGTTGTTGGCTTGGTCAGCAGTGCACTAAACGCAGAACTTGAAACTGCTGGTCAGTCACATTTTTTATAAGGAACAGTAAAAATCCATATCTGTCACATGCTCTTAGTATATAAAAAAAGGAGGCAAACCTCAACCCCGGCTGCTGCGAGCAGCCACCGTATTGATTCCATTCGGCCTCGTGCGTTGCAGTAGTGCAGCTTGGGTTTCCCAGACATGTTCCTACGTGCCTGATTTCCCACTGCCTGGAATAAAGAAGTAAGTTTTGCAAAATGAAGATTCGGAATGCTAGTTTTGAGTCTCTAACTCATTCGCAAGCATTGTTCAAAGTTGTCTTGTTTGAAACCAAGGATTTATGGTCCAAGACTCTCATCAAATTAGTAGGGGAGGTAAAAGACTATATTGAGAGACTGCATTGCATCGTTTTGCCTTAAGATGTCTTTTCCATGTTAAGCAGAACCCTGTGCTGAGAGAGATTGCCCCGTGTCAGAGAACAAGCAAATAAATGAAAACCCAAAGCGTTCTGCTCTCACCACAAAGCAGGGTGGGCGAGGTACACTGCTCTGTGCCTTATGGCATTACCTCAGGGTACAGTTCACTGGTTGCTCAGATACACAATATAAATTCAGCCGTTGCTCTGCTTTCTCCAGCAGCCACTACATGACTCCCTTATACAGTGACAGGCAGGATATTTTTTTTTCCCCCCATTGTAAACATTCGACATCTCCTTTACAACACTCCCCACCCTCCTCGTTTCTTCAGGCAAGCACCTGAAGACATGGAGTTTACTGTTGTCTCTGGTAACATTGGATTCGCCTTTGCCGCGGAGAGGGGCAAAGCGCAATACCTGATCTGCTCGATTCCAACTCTTTGCTGGAATTTAGAGCACCAGGGGGTTCCAGGCAGACTGTCATCCTCCCCATTCAGAACCAGTGCAGGCAGATAAGCAGCAAACACAGAGACAGTGCCTACTTTATAGTAGCTTCATGGTTAATAACCTTGTGTCAACAGTAAAGCTACAGCATTAAAAGCAGCAACAAACCCAAATGGCTACAAAACCCCACGTATTCCCCTTGGTGTAAGTAACATATCATCTTCTCTACAGTAGGAAGAAGGGGGTGAGGGGAAACGCTCCACACTTTTGAGATCTAAATTTCTTTTTCGCAAATCTGTACACCTAGAAAGCAGTTGGTTAATAAATTGACATTTAACGCACATCACCACGTTAGTAAAGAAAGCACATGCAAGTGTTTAATCCGTAAAACCCATTCACTGACTTAGTTTCAAGTGCACTAATTCCCTACGCATGTCCAAAATCCAGACAGCTTACCTGGTCCACGGAATAACCCACGCTAAACTCTCAGCAGCTCTGCCCTGAGACTATATAGGTCTGTAGCCCCTCCTACAAAGAGAATTGCAAACAGGTCTCTGCCGATGGGAAACTCCTATTTCTTAAAAGAACGATATCGCTCGGGTCTGTTTAGTCACTTCTCACCTACAGGGAAGAAATTCCTGACTAATGCTGACGGCGTACAAATGTAAGATTCATGAGAGTTCATGGTCAGTGGGAACATCTGTGCCAGCAGAAAATGGCAGGCTTCCCATTTTCACTCTTTGTCAACCTGCTAGTTAAAAATAACTGGAACGGCTGAAAAACTCCTAAGATTTAAAAAAAAAAATAATAATACTGTGATAGCAATCAAAATTTTATTTTAATATTTAATGTTTTTTTTACTTTTAACAGATTGCTGCTTTACATAAGTCACATCAACTAATTCAGCTTGAATTCTTCATAGGCTTCCTTTCCTTCCTTAGCGATGGGGGCTACTCCTTGGGGGCGTTTTTCTGCCGAATTTCATTCCTGCACATAGAAGGTTTTTTTCTTTTTCTGTTTAAAAACGTTCCCCCGAATTTTGACCCGGTGAAAGTGCACGCCGAAGACAAGTGTGGGGAACAGTAAATGAAGAGCGGCATCGGAAGACAAACTGCCCTCTGCACCCCTGACTGCTTTCTTCTGATAACTGTTGGCTTCAAAGCGTCGGTACGGCATGAACTCCCGGGCACCATCCCCTCCCTCTAATCGAGTTGGTTAATACTGTTGTAGACATCACCTGAGGGCAAGGTCAACGTGCGATTTAAAAATCTGCTGAATCACCCTGAATGTACCTGCGAGCTGGGAAATTCTCCTCGTATTGCACAGAGAGGTTGTATGAATCATCTGTCAGACAAAAAAACCCGAGTTGTTACAGTATGGGGGGGGGGGGTGTGTGTCTCTCCTTCAGGTCCTTCCTGTAGATGTACTTTGCTGCTGTGTAGCTGAAAATGACCCTCATCCCATCAGTCTTCACCGCTGGTGCTCCACATCTGGAGTGCTGTGTCCAGTTCTGGGCTCCCAGTTCATGAAAGACAAGGAACTGCTGGAGAGACTCCAGCAGGGAGGTTGGACTAGATGATCTCCAGAGGTCCCTTCCAACCCCTACCATTCTGTGATTCTGCAGCTCTGTGCCTGTTAGACCAATGTGTTCCATGTTTGACAGTAAATAAGCTTAATTATTTATTTGGAGCTAAAACCACAGAAGGACAAGGCATCAAAAAGGTCACCAGTGCAATGTCTAGGGGGTGCCTAGTCCCTAAATGGACCACTCCATACCCTCTACCGCATGTGAGGAGAGCCAGGCTTCACAGAAGGGGACTCCTCACTGACAGTCCATCCTGTAGCCTCCACCTTCTGGTTTGGGCTCTTTTCTTTCCTATTTTACTCTTTCCTCTTCTTAGATTTGGGGAGGTTCTTCTCTCCAGCCTCTGAAAGCCTGCAGCAGGGCTCAGTCACCTACACAGAGGTGTCCACACTGCTGTGTATGTTCCATGGTGTCCACTGGCCTCCAGATGCTGCTCCGGAGAGCCCAGCTCTGCAGCATGTGCCGTGGCACGATGGCCAGCCCTGCAGAGCTGTCCTGGAGAGCCCCAGCCATCTCTGCTAAGTGCAGCAGAAGCCCACTCTTGGTATCGTCGTAGAAGAACAAGCTGCCCATATTTTGTTTTCTGTTAACATCCAGTTCAAAATAATTTTTTCATGTTTGATCATGAAACAGAACTCTGCGGGAGGTGATTCTACCCCTCTACTCTGCTCTGGTGAGACCCCACCTGGAGTCCTGTGTCCAGCTCTGGAGTCCTCAGCACAGGAAGGACAT
>JAOXJK010000023.1:96087490-96099526 GCA_025774025.1 Xenus cinereus | reverse complement strand
CCCTGCCCAGGGCAGGGGGGTTGGAACTCGATGATCTTTAAGGTCCCTTCCAACTCTAACCATTCTATGATTCTATAAGAATGTTGTATTTGCTTGCTTTGAGCAGTGACTGCTTTCCCCTCTAGGCTTCTGGGACTGCTGAGGTTTGCAGTTAGCCCAGGGGTTTTTTAAGGGTAAAAGATCAAACTACACTGCTGGAAACTGTGTTTCCTGCGTTGTTGGACAGACATGACTTATGATCCAGAATCTAAGATAATGTGGGAGACTGAAGCTTTCCCTGCATAGACACGTACAAACTCACTCTGAGGTAGCTTGGCTGGGTTAATCATTTGTAGGCCTGGCCATGGCAAACTCTAGGACATATCCCAGGTCTAGTGACTACTCCTACAAGGACTTGACATCCACCGTGTCAGAGGACTGCAAGGTACAAAAACATGAGTGCAAGCATGAAAGTTAATCACAGTGTAGGCAACCTGGGAAAACTCATCTCACCTAACTTTGTAGGCACCTAAACAGTCTACCTTAGCTGTTCAGTTTCCATTAAATAGTTCTAAATTTGGGAGGAATCCCTCACCACGCACTTGAGCTACAGCTGATATCCAAACTACTTGAAAGGATGGTGTCTCAACTGCGGCAGTTAAAAGTTTAGATGAAGCCAGTCCCTTCAGCCTTCCCTTAGGGGGTGGGGGAGAGGAGTAGAAGTCTTCAGAGGGTGATTTATCCCAACACTGACATTTCTTATCCTATCAGAGGTATCCATCAAGATTTCAGGCAGGTCTTCTTCAACGCAGTTACTCGCCTAAATAAAAGTGAAAAATACGGTACCATCTGTCTCCTAACTTAACAGGGCTTCTGGAAATGTCACTTCACTGGGCTTGTAAAGTATTTTGGAAAATGCTATAGAAGTGTCATTTCTATCTTGCATACCTGAAGGTTTCCGATCGCTTAAGAACATCTAGGTTCAGATTGACCATCCAGGAGTTAAAACAGGAGAAATGTCAAAGATACCCTAATAACTTAGGGATGAATATTCACCCCAGCTGCTGCTGTTGCCCCCAGCTTGTTTACATTTAGTCTCTTCCTTTAAAACTTCAACTTTCTCTCCAGAAAAAAAAAATATTTTTTTTAAATTTGGGGTTTTTTTCAAACAAGGTGCTGACTTCTTGACAAAGCACTGGAAAACGTTTTGTGTCATCAGGCTTTGTGAGCTCTCCTCTCCCTATAAAACGTATCGGAATTACTTTAATTTGGGTTGGAGCTGTGTTCAAATTTATCAGCCAGTATTTCAAATCTACTCGCAAGGGAAGTAGGTGCTCACGCAAACCCTAGGGCATTATTGTATCAGCAGAGGGAATGGGGACTGCAGAGAAGGGAGCCTCATCTGTGGCTAATGAGACCTGCTGGGACGTACCCAGCCCTGCCTTGCTGCAGAAATAAAGCCCAGCTCCGTTTTTTTCATATTATTTAAAACAAAGGTCCTGTTTGTTGTTGTTTTTCCAAAGTGGTGCTGCCTGCGTTCAGCACGCTGGAAAAGTGCAGCTCAAGCATTACGTCCCATGAAACGTTTCTCCACACCGAATGACGCCCTCAGAACCCAGCAGGGTAAGCGTGCAACGGAACCGTCTCATAAACCCAAGAACGCATTTACAAAGGAGAGCCTTGCAGGGGAAAGAGAGAAATTAAAAGAAAGAAAATGCCCTTTTCTCCGGTGATCCTGCTGACTTAACACTTGGCATTGGGCATGTGAAGGGCCTTAGGTGTTTTCCCAAACATTTTGAAGAGCAAGGGGGTGACCTAGAAGCCAGAAAGTGTTCTCAGTGCTACTGAGCTTGAATTTTTTCTATCATGATGAGTTTTTTTGCCAGCGGTTCCTTACGTGATGGTCTGAATAACAAATACGAGACCTTGCCTGAGCAAAACCAAAGCAGCTGAAATTAGAGACCATCTTCCTTTGGCTAACATCAGCAGTTCCTGCCATCTCCATGTGGGGCAGAGAAAGAGAAGGTTGTGAATGGGATGTTACCTGCTCACCGTTGCTTTTAGGGATCTCTCTCCACATAACAGCATGTAAAGCTTTCAGCTTTCCTTCTAGTTCCCTCTAGCTGGCTCCCTTTCTCTCTCTCTTCTGTTTAGTTTGTAATCTTTGTTTGTGTCTTCTTGGCAAATTCTAAACTGTCTCATTTACCTGTGATTGTTCCCTATTTTTCCCTCCACGCTTCCAGCCCCTGGACCTTTCTCCCTTCTGGATGTGGTTCTCTCCCCATGGAGACGGTCAGTATGTAAGAACAGAAAGGAGCATGCCATGGACAGGCAGGCAACATCAGGACTTCCAGAGCATTTCACACCTGAAAACCTTCACTTTTTTTACGCTTTTGTCATGCCAATATTAAGCACCAGATTTGGCTACTGACATCTGCTGGAACGAAGTTTCCTTCTAATGCAGATGCTGCTCTGCTGCATCAGGGCCCTTCACAAGGCAGTTATCGTTGCTGGAAACGTATATAAGCCCTAATATGTTCGCTTTAAAATCAGTAGAAGCTGAACCTCTGTTGCTCTGTGTTCTGTCCTACAGCTGTAGAAACAAACCACCTCTGCCTTACCTGAGTCTGCCAAACAGATTGCGCGTTTCTTCCGTGGCGCTTCGTTCTCAAGAGATAACACATTTGTAACCTGCACGTGAAATACTGGTAAGATCATACACACTGCTTGAAATAATTGGTTTATGAAGAAAAAGAATCAGTTTTGCAAGGAAAACTTCACAGTGAGGTCTTAAAGAGACCAAGTCACCCACAGGCCTTCATTTAAAGACGGTGACGTTGACTATGTTTTGACCTTTTGCAGGTGTATGAGCAAATGACGTCCCAGCCAGCTCATGGTAATTCCACTTTCACGTTGAAAGCCCATCCTGTTGCTCAGCGTGGGGAGGTAGGAGCCACACAGGTGGCACGGAGATGTACGTCGCTGCTACGAGGGAGGTGGCGTCCCTGCACGGGCAGGTAGGCAGTGGCTTTCTTCTTGGGACAGCGCAGAAGTGCCTTGGTGACACAAGGGCGCAGGGTGCACCGCAGCCACATGGGCAGTTCTCCCGTGGCATTGCCAACTGTTAACAAAAAAGTTACTTTTCCTGTAGATTTCCTTCTAGATTTTACAGGAGAAGCAACTTTTTCCAGCAACTGCTTGAGACCTGCTGCTTTCGCTTACCAGGCGTCTGGCGAAGGTGAGGGAGGCCAGCACAGGTCCCACCTGGCACGCTGGCTAAGTAGGGGACCATCTCCAGAGAAGATGTTTCCAAGACCTCCTGTGACTCCCAGAGGATTAGACAGTCACCACCAAATAGGACTTGTGGAGCAAGGTGATGATGCCAGCCACACTGGCTGCCACCGCTGTGCCCAGTGGCTCGGTGTTTGGAGCAGAGGTCCAGGGTGAGGGCAACACAGGTCCGTTCCTCCCTTCAGCCTGAGCTGACCCTGACATCAGACCTGGGACTCTTTTGGGTGGCACATTCTTCATTGTTCACACTTTCCAAGAAAACTTTGGAGTAGTTTTTCAGGGCATGGGCCCCCCGGTGCCCATTTGCTCTTGCCCAGATGGCTCCCAGCCACAGTCAGTCCACGCCAGTGCCCAGCCACAGCGGGCTGTTTGGATGCGGTTACGCAGCTTTGGGTAACAAGGGAGTTTAATAGCCTGCGTGTGGCCTCAGAGCCAGGGAACCGAGCCCGGTGCTTCTTCTTTTACTAGGACCAAGATGTAGCTGGCCGTTGGTGTCCAGAACCAGGGCTAGGAAGCAGCTGAGCATCCCCCCAAACAGCAGATGAAGGCACAGGAAGACGCGTGAACAAATATTGAACCCGAGGGACCATCTGTTTGCAGATGTGGCTCTGCCCTCCCCACCCTTTGAAGTGGTTCATCTCGTGAAGAGGTGCACAGGCTCTGAGGCACCAGGAACAATGAACTAAGGTGCCCAGAAGAATCACATTTAAAAAGTAGAGGAAGAAAATAATGGAACGTTATAAAAGCTGGTTCCTAGGCAAGACTTGGGAAGTGTGAGAAACCAAAGAGATTTGGCTTTCTTAACAACAGATGAAACTAGTATTAAATTACAAGTTTCACTTCACTTTCATTCACACAATACTGCAAAAATAATGCAATATAAAGTACTTACCAAAATTGCTGAAGCAAGGCTACTTCTTGAAGGGTTAGTGATTCAGTGAGTACTCTCTTTTTTCTCTTCCATAGCTCTTATTCTAAAGCCTATATTCATCCAGAAAAAGATCTTCTTCAACAAGTTACATTCTGACAATAATAACACCGCATCAGCCTTTTTCCAAATGAATTAATTCCCTGCCCTACAAACAGTTCTTACTTCCATATGCCTTTGTTTTCATGTTGTGCAAAGCATTTGATATCAATAAAGACAAATCTGCTCTCACGTTGCCAGAGTAATCAGAATGCTTTATTTCAGTTTGGTTTTGGTTTTTTTCACTATTGGTTTTAACTACAACAATACTAATTTAATGAGCTTCCTACTTCCTTTGGTTTGGGTTTTCGGGATTTTTTTTTCCCCAGTATTTTGGGTCTCACTGAAGGTTAGCAAGGCATTCATTTCTTAAAAATCTTCAACACAGTTTCTACATAAAAGTCATCTGGTGGGGGCTTCCTTGGGCTGCCGGGCTGCAGGAACTTCTTAATTGTAGGCATATTGCTGATTCTTTTCTTAAAAGCCTAAAAAATAGCAACAACAGAGTAGGAGTGAAATCCCAGGTACTCTGGTAGCAAACAGTGCTCCTTGCACAGAACGACTGCTTCCCCCTGCTGCTAGAAAAGATCCTAGTGCTCGTTTGGGTCTGGGTGCCACCTACATAGTCTCCTTCTGTCCAACAGGAGGACCCAGTGGCTGCAAAACGTCTGTTCTTACCAATGAAGGCAGTGCTGGAGCAGACAATAGCTAAATCTCTGCTGCCTGAAAGAAACTGAAGGCAAAACCTCAACATCCGGGAGCACCAGGGAATAGGTTTGAAGGTACAAGTGCACTAACCAAGCTCAGGACCTGTTTCTTTTTGTTGCTGGTTCTTCCGTGTGGGGGAAACCATGATCTACGTTAACACGATTTCCATTCTTACTACATTATGTAAGTATCTGAGCTCTGTTTGCATCTGGCATGGCCACTGTTGTCCCACTGTCCCAGCATTTCTAGGATTGCATGGGTGAAGGTGAAATGGCTGGAGGCATCCTTGGCCCAACTCAGTTGTCCAGTAGAGGTGTCTCATACTGTATTGCAGCCTAGGGTAGCCAAAGGATGTACACAGGGGTAGCCAAAGTATCTACACTACGGAACACAGCCCCTCTGGGAGATCTATTCCCTTCTGGAGCAGAGGCTGGAGGCCAGGACTAGGGAAGAGTTGGGCATTTCAGGTGGCAAGAGATGCTTGTGGTTAAGGCAACTGAGTCATGAATCCTGACATCTCATTGTACAGAAAGTCAGAGAGGACTCAGTGATGCAGACTGTGGGCAGCTGGAGACCCCACGGGTAGCTGAGCAAGCTTAGATATACAAGAACCTCTTCTAACCATGGGGCTAAGGGAGGGGAGCTTCACAGAACAGCAGCCAGTTCTTGCTGGCAAATGTATAAACGTAATTTCCTCTTCCTTACAGGCACTGGATTTGATTCTTTCATTATCACAGTTGATTATTGAAAGAAAAGCCTGGCTTAGGGCTAAGGCTTGAGTTCCTAGTCATACTGTAGAAGGCAGAAGTGAAGTGAGGTTACTGGGATCCCAAAACTGTAATACCAATTCTAACATGTCAAGCTGTATCACAGGCTTAATTTGTTATCTGGTATTAGATAGCATCTACTGTCAGGAAGCAGGAAAATGAAAAGAAGGCAGCTTAGATCAGTGACTCCCTTGGGATGATATTAATTTATTTCTGTTGAGGAGGTGTATACTGCTCAGAGATAGGCATATCTCAACAGGGTTAGTCAGGAGCACAGTGTCTTACAGCTCATAACAAACCAACTAAATCAATTCCCTCTTATGCTTGGTGTTAAGCAAACACACAACAGTGATGGTTCCTCGAAGAGCCCACACTCCTGATTTACTAAGCATGGAGAGATGATCCCTTCAGGATTGCCCTCTAGCTCCTGAGTAAGGGCATGCTCAACAGCAAAGTTACCTGCAACTGAGGAAACCCCGCCAGCACAGCAGGTATTTTCTCCTCCACTGCTAAAATGGCTTCAATTAGCTGAACATCTGCCCAGCTGAATTTGTTGCCCACGAGGAAGTCTTGGCCATGTTGTTTCAAAACCTGTAGAACAGAAGAGAAGGTGGGCTGCAGATGCGGATGGGACACATGACGCCTGGCAGCTCGGCCTCACAGCACAGCTGCAAAGCTCAACAGCGAGTACATCTGAAACTTCAGGGTGGAGTTTTCAGCTGGAAGCTGTGAGCCTAAAAAAAAAAAATATGAACTCTTGTAGTGCACAGACTAAAAACTTTGGTCACTTGGTAATAATGAATGACGATAGGCACTGGGAACAGGGACAAAACCACGCACTTAAGTGGACTAGTACCAGTCATAGAAATAGAGATAGGGACAGTGAAGGTACTAGAGAGTAACTTGGAGAATTTATAAAATTGCCATTTTGATATTTCATTTAAAGTTACGTCCAGTGTTGGTACCAGGAAGCAAACTTAGAAATGTGGAATTATAATAGCTAACCAAAGCTGTTGGTTATTGGCTACTCCCCTGCCTTTGGGAGTAAGTTATTATAGTCATAAGAACTTCTAGGATGTTCAGCTTTTATTATTGTTTTCCATCAAAACTAGATGAATGTTACAAAACTGAGAAATGTTGCCAGACATCTGAGTCATTTGGGTTTGGTCTGTTGTTTTCGAAAGAGGAATGTGAAGAAATCTGTGACTGTTGTTTTTCTAAAGTGCTCCTAATCTCTCTACCCAATTTATTTGCAAGGGATTTTTGCATTCTTCTAATGAAAAGGTTCCAACTGAAATTAAGAAGAGCAGAGAGATGTGTTCTAAACAAGTATAAGTGCAGGACTGTCCCCTCAAGAAAAAAAAGAAATCATACATGCTTGCTTTTACTTTAGTGAAATGTTTTGCTGTGTAGCTGAGAGCATATTGCTTTGTTTGCTTTGTAGATGTTGACATACCATGGCCCTGACAACACAAGGTGACAAATAGAGAAAACATGCTGCTGCATTCTCCTTCTTTGAGAGAGCCAAGGAAGCTGAGGATTTGGAACTGGCCTGCACTAAAAACATGTTCTAATTTTGGGGAAACTTTTTGATAATTGTAAATAGAAGTTTTACAGACACCTCCTCACTGTCTCTTACCTTTTCAAAGACTGGGAAGTACCTGTTAGTTGCCCTCTCCTTAATTGAGTCAATATTTTTCTCCTTTGCCTCAGGTGGGGAGAAAGGAAACATCAAAATCATTTGCATCAGATCTGTTATTCCTTCCACGTACATGTCAATCCTATTGGTGGGGGGAAGACAGTAGAAAAGAGCACAGAAGTTATTTCATCTGTTTTCCAATTAACTAAGGCAACTTACAGGAATCTTATATCACCACCATAGTGCCAATTTTCATAGCCAAAACTGAACAGAAAGTAAAGCTAAATATTTTTTAAAGGACTAAAAGCCTGTTTCTGTTCAGCAGCATTTCAGAAGCAGTGGTTAAAACCTAAGCAAAGGCTGGAGTCCTTGCTATTTATTGCATTAGCCTTTCTCGTGCCTTTCTACCGGATTTACAGCATTGAATTTGTTATATATAATACAGCTATCAAATAACAGATTGCTCATTAAGTGAAAGGAGGTGTAACAGTACAGGGCTCTCTCCTTCAAGTCTTTCCCATAGAGATTGTATTTCCCTGCTATGTAGCTGAGGATGGCTCTGGTCTGCACCATCTTCATCCCATCCATCTCAACGAGAGGCACTTGCTGGAACAGCAGGACTCCATCTAGGGAGGAAAGTTGAGGGAAAGCTTGTTAGTTCCTCCTAGACTTTTAGCTTTACAGGAGAGTGAGAGACCGAGCACATTTCTTTTGCAGTGTAGGAGCTCATTGATGTCTTGCCCTAACTGTGAAACTCCATGCAGTAAACTAACATTGTGGGAAAGATCAAATATTGACTAGCCTGCACCACGCTTTTGTAGCTGGGCCCCTCGCTTTGCAGCGCTGCCAGAGCTTCTCTGGCTGATGGGAGCTGGCACCACCATCTCCTCTGCACCTCTGGACCCTGCCTCACGCTGGCAGGAAAAGCCTGAGCCAGCACTTTCAACCCGAGGGATCGGAGGAGAACAAAGATGTGTGTTAAATCACAACTTAAAAACCCCTAAAAATATTCGGATCAGTTCCCTCTCAGGGACATACACACAGGAGTAGAAAGAATGAGAGGGGTGGTATCGCAGCAAGACTGAGCTACTGGGATAAAGGAAGAGGTCAGGTCAGGCCACCTTAGGTCAGGTCAGGCCACCTTAAACGTCGTGAAGTTACGGAGTTAGAGACAAGGACTAAGACTTAAGTAAGACTTAAGTAAATCTTTGCTGCTTAAGTAAGTTTTACACAGTCACTCCAGGGACAAGAGTTTGAGAGTCCCCATAGATTTTCATTACAGGCCTATCCTCAGTGTCCTTCCACAAAAGTTTAAGCCTATTGAGATGCGTCTTCGTAGTCTCCTTTTCTCCTGGTGCTGTCTGAGCCTGCAGCGAGGCAGCTCTGAGAGCTAAACTGGTGTGGATTCAGCATAGCAAAGTCAGTCTTTTCTAGACCAGTTTTCTGCTGGCCTAATTCACCGCCTTTGGAGATACTCCCTCCTCCATTTACACATTAAGGGCATCCAGAGAACAATCCCGCCCTCTTAAAATCACAGCAGAACTCCAAATCCAACTAGGCAGCTGCCACTTTGCATTGCTCAAAGTTAATCATTTATTTTAATTGCTCCATTTTAACCCGTTCAGTGCATCCTTCTTACAGGTATAAGGGTTCATTTTAACAGGCACTTCTGTTTGCTTTTCTCTCCACAGAGTTATTAGAATACTTTGCTAGTCTAGAATTAATAAACATTCTTCATTCATTCTATATTACTAATTTACAGTTCAAATTCAAAGAGTAGTTTTGTCTGCAGCAACAAATAGCCTGTTTCTTGTAAATGCTCACAGAAAGATCATGTGTCTTCATGTCTTTCCAGAACACACCTCAGCAGCTTAAGGAAGAAATATTAATTGGTATCTATCTAGCAGAAACATAGTAGAACTGGAAAACTAACAGCTCTGAAAGGATAATTTTCAGCAGAAAGACATGAAGTGAAAAATAAAATCTGATTTTCTGGCCCTTAACAAAAAGTGGTGCAGCAAATGTGAGTGAAGTGCATGCATGGTTTGTTTCTTATCTACAAAGAAAAGAGGGATTTCTCTCTTCTGACCTCTGCTTCTCCTCGCTTTGCAGTGAGAACCATTTCACATTATCACTGCAAAGAATATATATGCAGGATTAAAAGCAGTTGATTATTCATCCTTAGTCCTTCCCTGCATGACTGACAGCATTCCAGAGGTCCCTTTATCAGGATGACTAATTTGTCTTTCTTCAATACAATGTATGAAACTCCACCTTTTCCTTTGTGTTCTCACCCTCTTAATCTCAAAATATATACAGAAAAGCCCTTAATCTTCTCTATAAAACTTCCCTATCCTTTTCATCACCATTTAATTCTTCTCTCTGGCTATGTATCCAGGATTGTACCACTCTGTCTGGATTAATTAGTATTTTGAAGCAATTTCAGATTTGGGCTTTCAGTACCTGAGATATCATATTTAGAGCTATAACTGGTGTCTTTACACTGCACCGCCCTCCCACATTGTCAGATTCCCAGCCAGCTGGACTTGCCAATTGGATTCTGATCTTCTTGATACCACTTCTTTTTTTGCTTTTGTTCATTTTAGTTTTCCTGTCAGAATTTCCTTTAAACACGGCTTTTCCTTTCTGAGCAAGCAGCCAGAATGCAGCTGAATCCTCTTCCAAGGCTCCTAGTATGTCTTGGCAAGCTCAGCCAGCTGTGAGGTTTCTCTTACATGTCTTGGGCAGCAGGTAAACTGCACTCTGTCGTGTTCCTCACTGTCCCAACTCCTTCCCCACCCCGGCAGCGAGATCTTCTCCTTCCAGGGTGGCTGTGGAGGGGTTCACTGCTGGATTTCATCAGGCCAAATATCAAGGGCAGTGGCTGGGGGTATGCACTGGTGCTTGGGAACTGGTCTCACTCCCAAGGTTGACATGAAGCCTTTGTGGCTTGCCGCTTTGACCGTGTCGGACTTTCCGCAGGTCTCCCCACTGGTTCCCTGTTTTTTAACTGGGGGAAGTTTCATAACTTGGGCTTATCATGCTTATGACCGTCATTAGTGTGTTTGCACAGTGCCTAGCACAAAGGAAAACGTAAGTTCCTAGAAATTTTGGTGCCGTGCCAGCCTTTCATTTAGAGGCTTATCTTACTGAGGTTCAGAACCAACGTACAGGTACATCTATATTGGTCAACTCAACAACAGCTCAGGCCAGCTGGCACGGACTGGCCACATTCGCTCTATTCGGCTCTCTCTGCCTATAGAGCGTGGTGGTCACATCTAAATGACATCTTGGAAATGGCCCTTGGCCTGGGACAACTCCCAAATGATGCCTAGGAATTGCTTCAGGGAGTGCTGTTTGCCCTGGACCAAAAATATGCCAGGAGGCATGTTAACAGTTCAACAGCCCAGGTAATTAAGTTGCATTTAAGAGGAATGTTTGCTGCCCCTGTTGAACGTACTACAATAAACACAGTCACAGAAGCTTTTAGCTTGTACCAGTTTTTGGCACCAGAAAGAACAGATTACTCAAAAGTAGTATTTCAGTCACCTAGGTGTGCCTCTAGAAATTTGCACTGGTTTAAATAAACTATTTTTAAATGACAAATTTAGCTAAATCAGAGCAATTTTTTGAGAGACTAAGCCTCAAGCATCGGGATTCTTACCTTTGATTAACTTTTCATACTGCTCTCTCGTTTCCAAAAAAATTTCTTCAAACTGGAAAAGGAGAGAGACTAGTGTTACATGGCTGCACGCGAACTTTTTTATTGTGTAAGTGACCGCGCATAAACACGTGCGGAATGACCAAAACGAGTGAAAGATAATGGGATGGACCTTCAGCTG
Organism: Xenus cinereus; assembly: GCA_025774025.1. Taxonomy (NCBI): domain Eukaryota; kingdom Metazoa; phylum Chordata; class Aves; order Charadriiformes; family Scolopacidae; genus Xenus; species Xenus cinereus. The sequence continues at coordinate 96,088,333 of JAOXJK010000023.1, read as the reverse complement.
GGCTGTTTGGCTGCAGATGTCCTGAAGATCGCCCAGGCATCGCCACAGCTGGGGAGGAGCAGAAGGGCCACTTCTGCCTCAAGGCACCGATTCAGAAATAAGGTAAGCGCAGGTAGGAACAGAGGTCCTCAGGAGGAAGACAGGTTGCAACCAGCGCAAAGGGAAGCAGAAGGTAAATCAACCATTTCTAACCCCACCCCAGGCGTGAGAGTCAACAACAGGCTTTTGTTCATGCACACCGTAACTGCAAACTAAAGACAACTGAGCTAAGGTGGTTTTGCACAGCTGGAAAACTCTGATTAATTAAGGGCCTTTAGGTAAATCCCCATTTTGACCCGTTATGATTAATTACTCCAGGGGACTGATACTATCTCTAATAAACTCCAAGCTCCACTGCGTTTGCATCCCAAATATTAACCACTGAACAATGCAGCTACAAACGTACAGTCCCACTGGCCAAATGAATTTAAAAGCCACTTTCTTGTAGCCGTTTATCCTCCACGTGCATGTTAAATTGTTCCTTACTGAGGCGGGTTGAAAACACCAGTCAGAAACACCGTACCAAGTGTCAACTGACCTCCACGCCAGCGGCTGCCAACAGCCACCGTACGGGCTCCATTCGCCCCCTTCCATTAAGGTAGGTAAGCCTGGGCTTCCCCGACATGCTTCCGAGCTCCTGATCCCCTGAAACACATTAAGCAGAAAACGGTGTCATAAAACTGGTATAAGTACCATTATTTTGAGGGGAGAGAGAGTCTTTAATTCTCAGAATCACAGAATCATTTAGGTTGGAAGAGACCCTTGGGATCACCGAGTCCAACCATCCACCCTACTCTACAAAGT
>JAOXJK010000023.1:96062833-96081563 GCA_025774025.1 Xenus cinereus | reverse complement strand
GACTAACTGGCCTGTAGTTCCCAGGGTCCTCCTTCTTGCCCTTTTTGAAGACTGGAGTGATGTTGGCCTTCCTCCAGCCCTCGGGCACCTCTCCTGTTCTCCATGAATTTTCCTTACTGTACGGCCTAAATGTAACATCAGTGATTCAACAGCCTACTCTAAATCTGCCTTTCTAAATGCAGATCCCAGTTGAAATACAGTTCTACAAATACGTGCATAAAACAATTGCATCCAAATCTTGACAGCTGCAACTTTACAGATTGCTTAGAAAATTTAAATTTTAAATGCTCATTCTGTCATAACACCTCCCAATGTCTTTAGCAAAGCAGGATGAGCTGTTTAATAGGTACACACAGAAAAAAACCTCAAAAAGATATTTTACAACTCATTTTTTGATTAGTAGTATATACTGGGCTTCATCAGAGAGAACTTTAATGGGTTACATGCATGTAATACTCATCCCTACTCTTATTACCTCTAATCTCTAGTTTACCTTTTGTGGTTTTTTTTTTTTAAATCAGACTGTTTTTGCAAACCGTGCCAGAGAATGCTTTTGGCATCACCATTCACTGGCATTCAAAAGGGAGGAAGTGACTCCCCTGCCTGGAGCAAAACCCTGGGAAATGGATTTGCTGATGAAAGATGAAACATTTCCGTGAGATTAGACTACAAACGAGGACCAGGGTCTATAAATCTACCACTAAAAGTGAAAAATAAGGTACAAACAGGTAGGCAAAAGTCACTAATTTGGAAAACACTTGAAAATACTGGATGATTTCATGCCACAGTACTAGACAAGCTTTGCATCCCTTACAGAAGAATTTTTCCCACTGATAAAAAAATGTATTTGATGAAAACCATAGAATGCTACTTTTAGAGTCAGTGGGTATTTTCTGTTGGGAGTAAAGTTTGGGAGTTCTCTATTCATGGATTAGAGCTTTGTTCAAGACAACTTTTTATTACTTTTATAGTCTACCTGCTGAGTATTTTAAATCACTGATGAAGACCAGGTACACGCGTGAAGCAGTTCCATGAAGCTGTTTCTAACCTCCTCAGTAAGCTAAGTGTTAAACAGAGAAGACTCAAAGTCAGTTGGAGCATACAAAGGTTATTCCAAAGGAGTTCAAAATCACCACACCAGCATAATTTCTAACTCTTCTAAAGTAATAAAAAGAACATTCATTAGCTTATAATCATTGAATGGTTAGAGTTGGAAGGGACCTTAAAGACCATTGAGTTCCAACCCCCCTGCCCTGGGCAGAGACACCTCCCACTTGTAACAAAGAACTATTAGAAGAATATAACTCTCTAAACTTTCTTTTCCCTTTTGGAAACCTTCTAAGTTGGAGTAGTGACTAGTATTTGCAGAAGCAGAGCTCACTTTAACCTGGTACTATCTTTGATCTGAGACTGATAAAGTACAATGAGAAAATGTGGACCCTGACATCAATTTTGTTGTTGTTGTTGTTAGTGATTTTGTATGTTTGCTTATTTTTACAATTTCTAGAGATTACTTTGTACTTATTTAGAGTAGGTATTGAGTAAGTTGGCAATAGGCCCCTATAAACACCTAAAATGAGCACCATTGTATCTACCACTAAAGGTGGTAAGACCAAGCACTGGAACAGGTTGTCTGGAGAGGTTGTGGAGGTCTCCTTTAGAAATATTCAAATGGCATCTGGACACAGTCCTGGGCAACTTGCTGTAGGTGACCCTGCTTGAGCAGGGGAGCTGAACTACATGGCCTTCAGAGGTTACTTCCAAACTCAACTTTTCTGCGGTTCTGTGATTCCAGTTTCAGAATGTGAGCAAATCCTGGTAGGAGGCTTCCTCACTATTGTTCATGTTACGGTATCATTGCAACTGGGGTACTGGGGACAGTTACAGCACTATTGCCTCCAAGTAAGAACCCCATCATGAACAAATGCCATCAAAATTAATTCCTCCTCAAGCAGTATCAATAACGCAATGCTCTCGGAACAGAGCAGGCTTGGTCCCTCACTTTAAAAAGGGATTCTACTTCACTGTAGCAATGAACTCCTTTTCAGATCGTGGCAGTAGCTTCTTAGAAGCTCTTTGACTACTCAGCAGATATTCTGCATTATTTACGAACAAAGCTTGCAATCATAAACTGATCATAAACCAGATTAGTATTTTAAAAAATTTAAAACTGAAATTCCGTTACTGTTACATGCTTTAGGAAATGAAGACCCTATATATAGGGGTTAGTGCATCTGTGCTTTAATCTGCTCCCTTTACTTTGGTCTTCCTTCTGGTAGTTAACAATGAGATTTTGCGGTTCTTGTGAAGGAAAATTCATTCTTTTAGATTAGTAAAAATTGCATCTGAAATATAACTCTGAAATAGAATTACAACATTCTCAGCATTGCAATATAATCATATTTAATAATCACGGACCCACGGTAGCTATTTTTACATTTGCCATTGCCAAGCAAAAATTTCAGATAATATTACAAGCAAAATTATATTTAATTGAAAACGTTCCATGCTTCACACCTGCATCACTTTTTTTTTCTACAACTCCCCCCATACTTCTTCATCTTCTGCAAATGAGTTAACATATAAAGTTAAATTCTGATCATAAGGTCATGGTTTGGTTTTATTCTGCAAAAATAAAACAGCAACAAAAGTTGCTAATGCAGACTGATTCTGGTGCACATATTAATACAGACTTTTGGATGGATACAAATTGTTGTCACAAAATGTACTCGAAAGACCAGTGATTCTGCATGTTCCTGCAAATGTCAAACTATGGCATCATTAACATTGTGTAGCGTCCAATAATTCTGTTCTCCCCATGGACGAGGACTGTGCAGAAATAATTACTTGGCAATCACATGCACTTCATCACTTCCAAATTAGATTTTAGTAATCCACCGCTTTATTTCCAGAGTAATCAAATTACTACAATGGAGTTTCCTTCACTTTTTTTTTTTTCTTTCATTTGATATTTATTGCCACAGATGCAAACTGAGTTAAGCACAGTCATGAGAGAAACACGATTTGGGGACAAGCAGTTGGATAATGTGTTTTAAAACATAAATGAAAATGATCCTTTAAATCTTCTCTTTTCCAATGTAAACACGTTCAGTAAATCAATGTTATAAAAAGAAGCAAAAACTGTATGTAGAGAATACACTGAAGAAATTTGAGATTTTGAAAAAAAAAATAATCTATTGATCACATGGGAATTCCTCTTTCACTTTAATCTTACAGTAATTAATTAATTAATTAAATAATTAAGAAACAGTAATCTTACAATGGAATTCTATGAAAAATTTCATTTAGTTGCCTTGGAAAACTTTGGGTGACTTCATTTTGCTGCTGTGATATCACCATAAAAACATTAAAACATTTTTTTTTCTGCTAATAAATAATTGGCATTTGAGAATTTAAGCTTTCTCTGGACTTTGGATGAGGCAATCGGCACACATTTATCAGGTCACGTCTTCTCATCACAGTTTCTAATCAAGTGCTTAATTTTAAGCAGACAAGTCTCCTGCTATTGAATGAGACCAAAGGAGATGCTTACATAAAAATTATCATCATGGGATTTGCTAAAGCAGATTTATTTGACTACAATGTACATGCTCAAGTGTTTTGGTATTTTTTGTTCTTTATTTTCTGGACTGAGGACTTGGTGTTGAATCAAACCTATTGAAATTAATACGAAGTCTTGCAGATCCCCGTGATCCGTACAACAAGCTAATTATTGTTACTGAGTTTTGTGTTCCTCTTTTTATGGGTCCTAAGATAGTTTGGGTTTGGTTTCTTTTCTATAGCAAGGGTATACATAGGTCTAAAATCATAGAATCATAGAATGGTTAGAGTTGGAAGGGACCTTAAAGACCATCAAGTTCCAACTCCCCTGCCATGGGCAGGGACACCTCCCACCAGACCAAATCACTCGAAGCCCCATCCAGCCTGGCCTTGAGCAATTCCAGGGATGGGGTATCCACAGCTTCCATGGGCAACCTGTTCCAGTGCCTCACCACCCTCACAGCAAAGAATCTCTTTCTGGTATCTAATCTAAATCTCCCCTCTTCCAATTTAGAACTGTTACCCCTTGTCCTGTCACTCCACTCCCTGACAAAGAGTCCCTCCCCAGCTCTCCTGTAGCTCCCTTCAGATATTGGAAGGCTGCTAGAAGGTCTCCCTGGAGCCTTCTCTTCTCCAGGCTGAACAACCCCATTTCTTCTCAAAACGTACCTGCCTGCAATCCCCACAAGCCACTAAGTGGCTGGCTTGGGGGACCATGCCTGATTCCAGCTTCCAACAGCGTCCTCTCAGAGTTGGGTCAGGGTATATAATTAATTGCCACTGGAGAACTTAACAAGGGGGGTTAGGAGGGTTCTCCCCATGCTGCTTATCAAGCTCCTAAACTGAAGCACAGCACCACTGCGATAAAAAATTAGAGTCCACATGAATAGTTAGAACAAGTCATATGTTACTCAAACCTAGACTTGCTGCAAACCTTCAGCGAGTGCTTTGGTTCTGTCCTGGAATCTTTACCGACCATCTGAGGACAAGGTTAACCAAGCCTGGATTCACCCTCACACGTAGTTCTGTAAGCTGTTTGGCACTTACCTGTGCCACTGGCACAGAAAAGTCTGAACACAGTAACCCTAATTCTGATTCACACCCATTGTGCTACTGGCAAGGAGAGCTTAAATGGAGAGCCAGTTTACAGTATGCTATTATTTGGATCATTTAGTCTTTATTGATCTAAGTATCTCAACGTGGTCAAAATCCATATTTATATAGGCACAAGGTAGGCAAGATCAAGGCTTCAAAGGCAACTGAAAAATAGCCTCAGTAGTACAAATTTCACTGTGAGATATTTATCTTAAATAACCCAGGTATCTTACCGACTTCATATTTTGACAGAAACTTATGTATGTTTCCTCTGTTTGGCCTCTGGTGTGTGCTGTAAACTTTTTAAGACTCTGAGTTTATGCATGATGTTACAACTAAAACTAATAATAACCTAAGCCTAGGTTTAAAGAATCCTTTTATTTTCAAAAGAGAGTGTAAAGGAGAAAAACAGAAATTCCCATCCTGTTTTTATCTGATGTTGGCCAATTATAAAGCTGGACAACAATGTGGGGGTTTTTCCCCAGTAAGAAGGGTTTTTTTTAATAAAAGAAACATAAAAATTGATCACTTTGAAAATATTTAAAGTAAGTTCTTAGCCTGTAAAACATTTTTTGTTTCTTTTGATCCTTTTTTTTTTAATAAGACCAGATTTATTTATACTTCTCGGACAAGGAGGAATAGGTTTTATTGACCGCAAGTCCATTTCTTCTCCTGTAAGAAGATACTCTTTATTCCTGTTTGGTAGCACATTCTAAATTATGAAATGTATGGGTTTTAATGACATTTATGAGTAATGTTCTAATTCTACATTTACCTGTTTTGCAGATAACAGTTTGTGAAATGTAAGGTGGCTTGCTCTCTAATGACATTTTCAGCATGAGATTCATTTGTTCATGTTGCACATGCAAGACTGCACAAATCAAGAAGAACAAAAATCAAGGTTTAAGTAGGAAAAGGAGTTGAAAATGACAGCAGATGGAACCTGGTAAAAACCAAACCTGTTAACGCTACAGCTTCTTCATCTGGTGGTGGCTTTCACTGGCTGCCAGGCTGGGGGAACTTCTTTTTTTGTGGCAATGTTGCTTGCTCTTGCTTTAAAAGCCTAAAATTGAAAACAACACAACTTCTAAGAATAAGGGTGGGGAAAGTTCTACTGACAAGCCAACACAAGCCTGTGAAATCAGCCTCGTCAGGTGGTGGCTCAGGGCTGATGACGAGGGAGGAGGCAGTTTCCCAGGAGTAAATGGTAGAACCTCAGAGAAAAGTAGGTGCAAGTCAGAGGGTACAAGTCTACAAGGTAAGGTATAAAACTATTCAACGGTCAGTAGTGGGACAATCTGCCTCTCACAATTTAATCTTTCAGCTCTAGAGAGCTGCTTAGCCCCTGAGTGTTCAATCTCTTTCAAGATTTCACAGCATTTATTATTTTACCCTTGATATCACTGTCATCCTTTTAAATTCCTGGCCTCAACGACATCCTCTAACAATGATTTCTACCATCTTAGTATGAAAATGTTGCCTTTCATTGCTTGTATTTTGCTGCTTTTAATTTCATTGAATGCCTTATTCCACTTTTATTATAAGACAGGGGAGAAGAAAGCCCTTCTTTGTCTCTCTCACTGGTACCACATGCATAAAAAGTAATTTATCTATTTTTTTAAAAAAACAAATAGCACTGTAATTCACTTCTCACGTGCATTTCTCAGGTCTGTCTTTTCATTTTCTATTCTTTGTATTTCACTTTGTTGGCTGTTTTTCCTAATCCTCACTTGATTACTTCTGTGTTCTGTAAGAGTGCGAGAAACTGCCAAGCATTTTAACTTGTCTTCCTCAAAACTTTGAATGAATGTGGGTGTATTACCTGCAGAAATTACCTGCAGAAAAGGAAACTTGGAGAGAATGGAGGGCACTTTCTCTCCTACCATCAGGATAGCTTCGATCAGTTGCTGGACTTCTGCCCACAGAACTTGGACAGACACAAAGGGTTGTAACTAGCTTGATTCAAGAGGAAAAAGGTTTACAGGAATTAAAAAACTAATGACTTTTCTCAGTTTTGCTCCAGTACAGAGTTGATGGAGATAGTCGTGACCTAAACCTACATTTCATGTTTGTTTCTGCATCCCTGGACAGCTTTATAAATTGCACATGTACAGCAGTTGGTACATAAAAACTATAAAGAAAAAATGATAAGAAGAAACTGTAGGTATGGTATAAGATACATTAAAAGCGGAGGGGGAAATACGTGGTTAGTCATATGCGCAGTGGGTCAGATACAAACCTCCACTTGCTTTTGTTCCCTTGTTCTCAAGGAGAGGTTTTCAACGCGGGTTTGATGATGGAACAGGAATCTGGCTCATCTAGCCCAGCTAGTTCACAGTGCTGTAGACCTCAGTGGTCACTTCACAAAGGCAGCATCTCATTTATAGAGACACACATGAGCTTCTTTTCATCAGCCTGCGCGCTGGGAGGTTGAACAAATACAATTTGAACTGCCCTTGCCGTGGCAGGAATATTGAAAGAAGGCTTTGGCATGCTTGAGAGCCGTGCTGAAGCTCTGTGTGGTCTTTATGTACAAGGTAATAACGTTGTAATAAGTAAAATACAGTAAATACACTCATGTTAGAAACGCGTTGATGGGGCTATGTCTCACTGCTGAAATGGGGAGATTCCTCATCTTCTACATAGGAATGAGCAGAAAAGACAGATCAATCTCTGGAGCCCAAACCTATACGCTTGTCTTCAGTAGTCTGGCTTGAAGAGGCATCCCTCTTGCTTCAAGGAGAACCGGGATGCTAGCCAACCAGTGAAGTCTTACTCTGTTCCTTGTGGAGTAAAAATGACCCCTGGATCCTGGAGATGTGACTTCTCCAACCTCAACCCTGCACCGCTTCATATTAGCACCTGTTACTATTAGCAAGAAAGTACCATGGCAGGAACAAACCAGTGTGCTTGTTTAATTAAGGTACACACACTCCTGTCACATCTTTGTTTTGTTGCATGGGTGTGCATTCTTTGTGAGAACTTAAACAGCGAGATACTCTGCAAAGTGTCAGTTACGCTGTTCGTTCCAAAGCTGTTTCTGTGCAACCTCTTCTTAGAGAAACTTTCTGACAAATTTCTGACAATTGCTCAAAGCGGTTTTTCAAAGGAATCCAAACCAAACAGTTCTCTCCTGGATCATCCCTTGAGAAAAGTTCTCCTACAGCAAAACTGTGTGCTGAATTTATTTAACTCTGCAAGAATTAAATATAAGGTAGTACTTCCTTGAGAAAGTGAGTGGAGGGATGATCTCTTCTTGAACTGATGTGTGTCCGAGTAGGCTGGCACAGCTGGGGTCACACGTGTTAAGCTGTGGCATCTGAGGCTGAAGGACGAGGTGAAGCTCTTTTCCTGTTCCCAGAAAGGCTAACATTTCCATTCCATCTTCTCTTGGGTGACGTTTCCAGGTGTGAGATGAAATGGTTCTGCTGCAGTGTAGAAATTGGTCTGAAATGGAAAGTAGTAGTTGTAAGGCAAGCGACATAAACGGATTGGAACCTGCAGCATAAGCAGAAAACTGTCCCCAGCTCTGCATTGGGATTAAGGAGTGGTGCCTAGAGCGAGGTGCTTCATGGGTCAACGTCAGAGCTGGACACGGAGCTACCCCACCAAGCTCTTTGAAAATTTCCACTATATGCCAAGGTCACATTAGCTTCTTTGGATACCAGTGCCACGTTGGGAGCTGGTATATGGCTGATTATCTACTGTGTCCTTCAGCTTCTCCTCCTCTGAGTTCCTGCTTCTCACATCAGTGGGAATTTAAGTAAAGTGAATTTAGCTACACTAAATGTATCTTGTTTATTCTTCCCAGCATGCATACTGATTCAGAGCACTGATTTTCAGCTTTCCTCCCTATTGTCACTATATCTTTTATCTTCTGCGAACTGTGCTAATCTTGCTTTTAGCCCCTTGATAAAAATGTTAAATAGCAAAGTGCCAAGGATCTAAAACTGCTGTCTTCTCCTACCTAATACGTAGTTACAGAGGGACCAGGACCAGACTCTCCTCAGAGGAGCATAGTGTAAAGGAGGAGAGGCAACAGCCACAGGCTGCAGCACGAGAAATTCCGGCGGACACCAACAAAGAAAGTTTTACAGGTCAAAGCCTGGAAGGGGCTGCTGGAGATGTGATCTCTGCCCTGCACTCCTAGGTGGCTTCCAGACATGTCCCCAGTCATATGCTAAGAGGTTAACCATGCCTTACAGATAAATTGCCATCTAGTGATATTTATTTCTTCCTGTTGACTACAAAAGTAGTCCCAGTTCAGAAGCAGGCAGCTAGTGCTTAGAGGTTTAAAGTTGCTTCACCAGGTTCTGTCCTTCAGGCCCTTCCCGTGGAGGTTGTACTTCTCGGGCTGTATGGCCAAGGATGGCTCTGGGCTGGACCATCTTCATCTCACCAGTCCCCACCACGGGCACTTGCTGAAAGAGCAGGGCTCCATCTGGGGACAGAAGAAAGTAACATCAGTCTAATTCGATGCCCACAGCTCTTGCATTGTTGAAATGGAGCTGAGAGACACACCTAGTAGTTGCCTACAGCTGAAATTTCTCCCAGACGCAAGTAGGATGTAGAAGAGCATCCTAGGAGCAAGATTGGGGTTTAACACAACTCCAAATTTTGGGTGTTGAGTGCAGCCCGATGAGGACTCCTCTGCACCAGCAGTGCCCAGGCAGGGACCCGATATCCATCTCCTCCTCTGAAATGCCAGCTTCCCTCTCCTGGACCTCAAAGCAGCAGCCACCAGCGCTTGCTCCATGGCCACCAGCTGGTCCCGGTAATCCCCACGGCCCGTTTGGAAACCAGCTGAAGGACAAGCTTATTTGTAGCACATCAAAACCAGATACTGATCTACGTAGGGACCCAGTGCTGACAGCGGGGCCTGTGGGGTGCCCTCTGTGGGGAGAAGCCACAGCTGCCCCGTGCCAGACACAGCCAGTGCCAGCCCATTCCAACCAGCTCCAAACAACCCACCGTAGGGCACGACTGAGCCCCACAGCCACGTTGGCGGCACCTCAGGGGGAAATGTGTTTAAGAAGGGGCAAAACACTGCATGGCAGGGTGTGAGGGAGAAACAGTGTGAGAAACAGCCCTGTGAATACCAAGAGGAAAAGGTGGGGAGGAGGTAGAGGGTTCTGTAGTGAAAGAGGGAAGTTGAGCCTGGAAAGAAGAGCAGTGGGAGGAATCATAGAATGGTTTATGTTGGAGGGGACCTTAAAAATCGTATAGTTCCAACCCCACTGCCGCGGACAGGGACACCTCCTACTAGACCAGGCTGCTTAAAGCCCCATCCAGCCTGGCCTAAAACGCTTCCAGGGATGGGGCAGCCACAACTTCTCTGAGCAACCCGTTCTAGTGTCTCACCACTCTCAGAGTGAAAAATTTCTTCCTGATCTAAATCTACCTTCTTCCAGTTTGAAGCTATTACCCCTCATCCTATCACTCTATGCCCTTGTAAAAAGTCTCTCTCCAGCTTTCTTGTAGACCTCCTTCAGATACTGGAAGACCGCTATAAGGTCTCCTTAGAGCCTTCTCTTCTCAGCCTGCCCTTGTAGGAGAGGTGCTCTCTGATCATCTTTATGGTGTTTAGGAAGCTGTTTCCTCATATGCTGGAGAAAAAGTTCACTTAGCAAAGAAATTAAGATCAACAACTACAGAGTTTTCCAAATTTTCATATTAAACCAATCCGTGATTAAAACAAGGACTAAACTGTAATTGCAACTGACATTAGGAAGGCAGGTGACAGATAAGCCAGCGTATAAAATTCGTACTCCTGGCAATGAGGGAAAAGTATTTGTAGTGTTGAGAACTTTAGTCATGCTGAAGCTGGGGAGACTGATGAGCTCTCAAGTGGGCAACTCATTCGTCAAATATCAGATGACTGTACTCACTGCATTCCAAGGTCAAGCAGCGTCTTATTTCTCAGCCTAACAGAGGAATTAAACAGTGTCATTAGGGATTGAGCACAAGTCTCTTCTTGTAAACTATATCATTAATATAGAACTATAAATAACAGATATGAAACCCCAAGATAAAATCCTACAGAGCAGCTTTTCAAAGCATAAATGCCATTTATCAAAGTGATTAAAAGCATTTGAAATTCCTTTGTCAAGTCATCTGCTGAAACCACAGATTAAAAAAAAAAAAAGAGAGAGAGGAAAAGAAATAACATTTTGAGTTTGGCAAGTATTAGACCTCAGACGGGAACTACACCAGGTTTGTGTGACTGTTTACTACCTCTCCTTCACTTCTCCCTTCTCTGGTTTATAAATGAAAATCAGGCATACGGGTTAATAAGGATCCCCTTTGTATCAAGTATAAAGAATTTATCCTCCAAGAAAAGTAAAAATGAAGCATGCAAGCCTCAACTTTCATTCATGACACAACACGACAACATGACCGCAGAAAAATAAAAAGTTTATTTGATTAGAAAAGATCCTCTAGGTACAGCAGTTATACAAAAATGCCACTTAGCAGTCAATTTGTTTCCTAAATCAGTAATTAAGGAGCAGCTTAGTTATAAAGGCACAATGCTGACATTTCAGACAACTCAGTAATGTCCAACAGAACTGGCAAGAGAAACACCTCCCTCCTACTTTCTTTAAAAAACACTCGATTCATTTGCCTGCAGCGATACTAAAACCAACAAAGGTCTGCATTGGAAGCAATCACCATACAAAAATCTGATCTGGATCTCAGAAGAAAGTCCTCAGAAGCAGCAGAACATGCTGAAGCTTTCAGTCAGCAACTCACATTTTCCTTTTCTGTCTTCCAAAAAGTCTCCAGGAAGACAGCATGCTTGCTGCCATTTCACTCGCTTAAAATCACCAGAAAAATCTCAAGAAGACTGAAGGAAAAATACAAGCTAGTAGTGAAGTGTTACAAAAGATACCTGCCTACTGTGTTTTGTATGAGAGAACACGATACTGCCCATTGAAACTCCTTTCACACACCCCTTCACCTTCTCCCTGAAGTATAATTGGACATGTGCAATCTGATGGGCATCTTAAACCGAGCAGAGGTGTTGTTTTAGCCAGGCACACTAATTGGCTTTCATGTCATAATACATGCGGAGAACCCTCCTCACAGTCTCCACGTACTTGTCATCAGGAACTGGTTTTCTCTGGCTTCCGGGCTGCAGAAATTTCTTGACTGTGGGGATGCTGCTTATCCTTGCTTTAAATGCCTAAAGGATGAACAGCAAGTAAAGAATTTTAAGGACATGTGGTATTTAAAGAACACAAAGTAACACAATTAAAAAAAAATTACTGATTTGTGTAACATCCTTTAACAAGTTGTGAGTGAAGGCAACACAGGAAATAGAGTTTTAGCGACGGATGAGTTTTACTCCCCCTCGTTCCAACCTTATTATTTTAAACAGTAATAAACCAGCCCTCTGTCTTGTATGGACATGGGATGAAGTGGAAACAGTTATCTGTGGTTTCAGATGTGTACTTTACTCAAATCACTTCTTGTGATCCAGAAAATACCTTCTGCTTAAAAGCATCACAGAACTGGTGAGGGGAGGGAAAAAACAGGGAGGGTGGATTTCTTCAGATCCCTACAGGGATTACTCCAGAAAGTAACAGATTCTCTAGATGCAACATATTATGAGGTTCTTCCTAAAGCAAGCAGAACAAGACTACAATGAAAGAGGAGTGACAAATGCTCTTGTTTTGAGGAATTATCTACACACAACAGACTTTGAAATATCATTTATCACATTTCCAGCCATATGAGTGTGTTTTCAGTGTAAAGTACCTGTAACCGAGGAAAGCCTGAGAGCACGTCCGACTTCTTCTCTTCTACCATTAAAATAGCTTCAAGAAGATGAACATCTGCCCAGCTGAAATTGTTGCCAACAAGAAAGTCCTGCCCGTGGTCTTTCAAAACCTAGAAATGCCATAAATGAAAACATTCAGATGTTGCATAGCCAGCTGGAGTTGACGCTTTCAAAATGCACAGGCACTTCTTCTTTGACAATACTTACTGCCCCTTCTTCCATTCTCCTTTTCCTCCCATACGGCTAGGGATACTACCAGTGTGGGGAATGTGGGGCCAGTGCCCACAGCCACTGATCATTTTTACAGGAGATCTCTATGAGCAGTCCTCACAGCGGCAATCTAGAATCCCAGGGCTTCTCTTACCCATCCTGCCTTCCTATAGCCCTCGGTAACCCCGCGTTCTGGACTACAGGGCTAGATACCTCCTTGGTATTCACTCCTTTCCAGCCTAATGAATCTTGTAATTTTCTGTACATAGTTACAAGCTTCAATGGGAAAATAGAGAATTTAAGAGAGGTGATCAGCCTAAAGCATCGGGGCTAGGATGCAACAAGTGGAATCTGGGGCAGAATGAACTCTGGCAGCCTGGTCTTTAAGTGGGGAACTGTCTTCCCTTTAGTCAGAACAGAAGAGCAGCTATTTCTGCCAGATCATCCTGTCTGTGTATATTAATTTCTGCTGACAGCACCTCTTGGGTCCTGTCTCTCAAAGGATCAGTTAGAGAAGCACCAAGATTCCAGTACGGCCTACGCAGCAGACCACTCAGACTAGAAGACAGTAGTGACAGCTGTGGATTACTGTAATTAAAAAGACACATAGAGGTATGTGAAATGTTAAATAAAGCTGACAAAAGCTATTCTAAAATGGCATTGCCTTCACAATGCAAGTTATGCAGTTTGATTTCTCCTAAAAACAGGAAGTTGTTATTTTAACTGTATATTGCTATGTTTACACATTCATTGGTTCATAACAGTTTTGAGCCAAAGGGGAGACTTGGACTCTTCAGTCTGAATGTTGATGCTGCTCAAACAATGAAATCTCAGCTAGGAATTTCTGCGTTGAACCCACTCTAACTTGTCTCGTACTGCTCTGACCTCCCTCTCATCTCTCCAGACCACAGACAGTAGGATGTCCTGGTATAAACAACTGCACCGACACCTTTCTGTTTCTTCTGCTTTCGGCAAAATATCCAGTGTTCCCATTGTTATCGTTCCAGAACAATGGAAGGAAATAACCCTCCTACATACCTTTTCATATACTGGGAAATACCTGCTGGTTGCCTTTTCAACTATAACAGCACGTTGTTTCTCTTTATCCTCAGCGGATAAGAATGGGAAAATCAAAATGAAGCCCATAAGGTCATCAGTTCCTCCAACGTACATATCGATCCTTAAAACCAAAGCAAACACAAGCCTTAAATAAGATGGCACCAGAGTTTTCTTAGATTTGTGTTATGATACTAGAAGTTGAATTTCCCACCCACTTCATGAAAATTATTTTTGCAGTTAAAAGAAAAAAGTCACAGTCTGAGTCTCACTCGTATTTGTAGTGTTGTTGGCACTTTACTTGCCTCATTGTGCAGGATTCAACAGGACTGTACAGAGCTTAAAAAAGTTTAACTTCGGTGCCGCAGATCACCTCAGAATCACCACAGAAACACTCAGCACCACAAAAAGAGTCATCCCCAACAGGCTTAGTCATCTGGATATATCCCACCTTCAGGGTTTCATCCAAAGTCCAAATGGTGCCAAATAGATTAATAATGGAGTTGGAAACCTGAAGTGCACCAGGTTCCACATCTAGCTAAATTATTACTAAAGCAGTTCTTCAGTTTGTCCCTTTTATCCATTTTTCCAGATCTTTGACAGCAGGTTTTCTACCGTAGACAAGACTCAAATTTAAATTAAGTCCTCATGAATATGAATAAAATGCCTGGTAAAATAGACTAACAAAGTCTTCCAACCATCCTGTGTCACAAGAGGTTTGAGTTCCTGCTGTGCAATAAAGACTAACTGCAGTTTTTGTTGTCGGGCAACAGCTCCTCAGAAAAGTCTCTGCAAGGATTAAACACGTTATGTGCGACAAAAAGCTATCAGATATTCCTGCAAGCCTTAATGTACGCCAGCTTCTCGCCTGCATCTATCCGGTCTGCGCTTCCACACTCTGCAAGACCAGCTCTCCAAAGCACTTAAATGTGGAGCTAATCACAGCAAGCATTCCTTGAAACACTGATTCTTCCCTCCCCCTGCCCAAGGACAAAACAGCAAAAATACTTCATTTATGTTTGTTGATAAAACAGCAGGAATAGGCTTCAGGCTAAATCAAAAAGTCGATGGAAGAGAATTCTGTTTGAAGGAGGAGGTATGCCAGAAATGCAAGCTCCAGGAAACGATGGCTTATTAACGACACAACTAAGCTGATAAGCTATGCCTGAGGTTCCCGTCTGAATATTCATTCTTTTTGTTAAGCCCCTAAACCTGCTTCAGCCAATTCTTCCAACCATTCGAACCGTTTAAAGGCAGTGTAACGTGAAGTATCTATTAAAGTCAGATGCTTTACTAGCTGACCTTTAGTTTTCCTTCTTTTGAAAAACAATAGGAAATTGAAAATGTAAAGGCTATATATTGAGTTATGTAGCCCAATCATATTTTTTTTTTCCTTCACATAGACACAACATCAAGACCTGGATTTAATTTCACATGAAACCAGAAGTTTTTCCAAGAGTTTTCAGCTGTTCCTTCTCCAACTCCCAAAGACCTAAACCATGTTGTTTTTACAGTGCTGTGGAACATCACGCAAGCACGGATAACATCAATGACAGATCTAAATTTGCAGCCAAAAGTTAAAAAACTAACCACTGCTTTCCAAAAAGTTTTCTGTTTACAGAAGTAGTTCAACATTTACAGGCCAGTCACCTCTCGAATACCTGTGTCAACCTCTATTAATCTTTTACTAAAGCACAGTATATCCCTGTCTCAAATATCTTTACATAAAAATAATCGAATTAGAACAAATCAGCTGGCTTGCATCTGACTGTGGCCTGTCAGGCTCCCTGTAAGTTGTGTGTCACTAGGGCACACAAGTGATCCTCTGGGCGAGCGAGCATGCCATTTTTTCTAGATGTATCTAAGCTACTACAATAAATTCAAGCAGAATAGTATTGTTACGGTACAGGGCTCTCTCCTTCAGGTCCTTCCCGTAGAGGTTGTACTTTGCTGCTATGTAGCTGAGGATGGCTCTGGTCTGCACCATCTTCATCCCATCGATCTCCACCATGGGCACCTGCTGGAACAGCAGGGATCCACCTAAAGGGAAAACCACGCATCATTCTAGTGGATCTGGTGATTCCATGTCTGATTTCTTGTTGTTTTCAGAAGATCACTACTTTTCTGGTGAGCTTGCTGTGGGTAGTCATTATATTAAGCGGGAGTTCTTCCATGCAAACAACAAATTACAGCGGTGCAGACAAACTAAACTGCAGAACACAATTATTGTGGATTAACATCCTCGCTTTAAAAAAACTTCACTGAAGTTGCAGCCAGGACCATTCAGCAGCTTTTATGCTGAAATTGAAATGCAGTGGAGACAAATCACACTAAACATATCAACTGAGTAAAAAGTGTCTAATTCTAAATACATTTTAAAAATTTTGTTCCATTATTTAAAACACAGTTGAAGCAAATGTCAGATTCCAAAATTTCTCTCTTATAACCAGTATCCTAAGCTAAATCAGGACATTCAATGAAGTTTTAGGATACTTTTTTTCAAGTTACCGAAG
Source organism: Xenus cinereus (assembly GCA_025774025.1). NCBI lineage: Eukaryota > Metazoa > Chordata > Aves > Charadriiformes > Scolopacidae > Xenus > Xenus cinereus. Next base: position 96,065,348 of record JAOXJK010000023.1, on the reverse strand, counting down.
CCCAGGGTAAGTTTGTGGGACCAGGTGGGACTTATAGACAAACAGAGAACAGAACAACCCAGAAGCCTGGGAAACTCTCCAGGCTGGCAAGACATTCAATTTTCAATTGCATCTGTCCACGTATGAGGGAAAAAAAAAAAATAATCTGCCTCTGCAGCTGTTCACAGCTCTCAGATTTACTCCTCTCTCTGCTGTGTGGAAAGAAAGTCCCACACAGTCTTCAAAATCTTCTCTTCACATGTCTTCTCTGAGACTAAGTAAAGTCTGGTCACACTTTTCTTGAGGTTTCACATGGAACTCACCTTGCAGGAGCTTCTCATACTGCTCTCGGGTTTCCAAAAACTCTTCTTCAAACTGACAAAAGAGAATGAGGGAGAAGGAAATGAGTATCTTTTCACATTTCTAGAACAGATAAACTATTTAAGCATCATAAAAGGAAGAGAATATACATCATAGTTCCTTCCATGCCAGATATGGCTCTAAGGGAGAAAATACCAAGGGTAAAACCTCGTGGATTGTCATATTTGACAAATGCCGCTAAAGGCAACCCAAGCAGAAAATCAGGCACTAAGAACTGGAGTGAGGATGGTTTGTTTGATATTGAACAGGCAATTTAATGTGAGACAGTCAACAATACAGACTAGGCTGCCCTTAAAATGCTTCCTGGCATGTGGAAAAAAATCTCTGTTTTGGGATATTTTTATTTAGGAGCTGGACAGGAACAAATTCTTAGAAAGTTAAAACAAAGTTTTTGCAAAATAATGTAAAAGTATTAAGCCCAGTGGGAAGTTTAGCATGGAAGCATGTTTAGGACATCTAAAGATTAATTTATTCACTAGATAAGAAACAGAAAGACACATAATTGCCTGGAGTACTGCGTCCAGCTCTGGAGCCCTGAGCACAGGAAAGACATGGGCCTGTTAGAGTGGGTCCAGAGGAGGGACCAGAGATGATCAGAGGGCTGGAGCACCTCTCCTGTGAGGACAGGCTGAGAGGGCTGGGGTTGTTCAGCCTGGAGAGGAGAAGGCTCTGGGTAGTACCTAAAGGGGGCCTGTAGGAAAGATGGGGACAAACTTTTTGCAGGGCCTGTTGCAATAGGACAAGGGGTAATGGTTTTAAACTAAAAGAGGGAAGATTTAGACTAGATAGAAGGAATAAATATTTTACAATCAGGGTGGTGAAACACTGGCACAGGTTGCCCAGAGAGGTGGTAGATGCCCCATCCCTGGAAGCATTCAAGGTCAGGTTGCACAGGGCTCTGAGCAACCCATTGAAGATGGCCCTGCTCGTTGCAGGGGGTTTGGACTAAATGACCTTTAAAGGTCCAACCCCAAGTATTCCATAAAAGAGGACGCTCGGAGCAACTGCTAGTCCTTTCTGTCATCAAACTGAATTATCAGTTTATCACCAAGATACATATCAAATGAACAAGTAAATCATACCTCATTAAAAAAAAATATTTGAAAGTGGTCTCTTGCTTCTCTGGTTTATCCAAATATTTTTCCTCCTGCTCTGAGATTTCTCACTTCCCTACACATGTAGGTCAGTTTGCTCACTTCACCCTGTTACGTCTCATCCAAATGATGCAATTAAGACAAAATATATTTTATGCTATAGCTTATTGTGGAGGATGCAGCCAGTGGAGCGAAAGACAAAACAAGAATCTGTGTGTGAACATCCAACTGAAAACAGAAAGACTAGAGAAAGCAAATTCATTGTTGTTTTGCTTGGCACAGATAACACTTGTTATGCCAGGAACGCATCTATCATTCAGCTCAACAGCTCTGGGTCAGTAATCGAATGCTTAATTAAGCATTACTCATTCTTGCATTAAGCAAGAAACTGGTTTACAGTGTCATTGCTCAGAAGACATGTAACTTGAAGCCATACTTTCCTGTGCCTAAAGTAAGAGTGTTTAATTACACTCAATAGCTGATGCCCATTTCCTATTGCATCTTGGGACGTCCTTTCTTTTTTGGTGAATAACCTGTGACCTCAAAGACAAGCTTACCAACGTGCAGCTTAAAGTTAAAACCACTAAAACAAACCTCGACCCCAGCTGCAGCTAACAACCAGCGAACTGACTCCATCTTGCCTCTTCCATCAAAGTAGTAGAGTTTCGGTTTTCCGGCCATGACTTCAAACTTCCAGCTACCTAAAATAGTTATAAAAGGTATAAAGTTAGCAATGATACAAAAATCTGATGTCAGCTGGAATAACGGTTCACAAGGCAGTCCGTGATGGGATCCTCCCTGACTCGTTCACGATGGTGTCTTCCCTAGCATCCCCCCTTTCTTGGGCTATTTTTATATTATTTTTTACCTTCAAGGTGGAGTTTGAGTGACTTTAGCCATAAATACCTTTATTATGATTGGTGTAAAATTATCTCACCTCGCATTTAAAGGCAGAGTTTACAAAAAATTCAGGGCACAGACTCAAGGAGGAGCGGTCACACCTTGGAGGCGGGTAGCCTTCGGGCTGGAGGTGTGTTTTGGTATTATAATGACATTATAAT
>JAOXJK010000023.1:96051676-96062733 GCA_025774025.1 Xenus cinereus | reverse complement strand
ACATTCAGTCTAGTCATGCTCATGAACTAGCACGGCCATACTCTAGTGTTTGGTCGCGTTCAATCAGAAACCGAAACGGCTAGCTACTTAAGCAGTGCAGTTTATTTAAGTAACAGATATGAACGTTCTTATGGTTTGCTGGTGATTAATACACTGTCTGCAAAGCACATGCGAGTAAAAATATTGTTAATAGTACAAAGCATGCAACAAAGTTACAAACAATAGAGCCTGGCTATAAATGTAACAGGTAACCCTCTAGAGAGATTTCTAAGTTTCCCGAGGAAGCACTCGGATAAGTTTAAGTGTTACCCACAGGTGTCCCTATGGGGGGGGGAAGAAAGGCTCAGCCCTTCGACTGGTCCCGGGAGTCAAAGGCAGTCCGTGATGGGGTCCTCCCTGACTTGTTCACGGTGGTATCTTTCCTAGCATCCCCCCTTTCTGTTGCTGTTGAGACGGACACAACATAAATGAAATTGTGAGCAAAAAGACCACCTTTATTGTTGTAACAAGCCTTTTTATATCTTTCTTAAGAATGTGTGTCCATATATGATTGGTTCGCTCAAAGATCAACAGTTCATAATTGGATGACTTTTTCTCTGTTCTCTGTAACTTCATTAACCATCCTCTGCTTGCAGTCTGGCAATTCCTTATCTTGTTTACTTAGCTCTTGTCAGGATGTTCCAGCCTCTTCAAGGATACACGGGTATCTGCTCAAGGTCAACGTTAAGCTCGCATTTTGCTCCCTCGGACCAGCCGAGGTTTCCCACACCTTTCTTGGGCTATATTTTATACTGTTTTTTACCTTCAAGGTGGAGTTTGAGTGACTCTAGTCATAAATACTTTTTTTATGATTGGTGTAAAATTTTCTCGCCTCGCATTTAAAGGTATAGTTTAGGAAAAATTCAGGGCGCAGACTCAAGGAGGAGTGGTCGCACCTTGGAGGTGGGTAGCCTTCGGGCTGGAGGTGTGTTTTGGTATTATAATGACATTATAATGAGCAAAGTTCACACAAAGGACAGCATTTCATCAAAATCTGACAGACTGTTGGCTCAGGGTAGCAAGCATGCCGCTTATCAGTTCCATAGGATCCCCTTGTTCCCAGATCCGCTGTGTAATCACAGAGCTTGGCCGTGGAATATTCACTCCACTCCATCCTCCGTGTTGCTTTTAACAAGCAATATTGTTCAGGGAGTCGGGGATGTAGCGGATTCCTCACATACCAACCGCCTCAGTGTTCCACCCTGGAAACGTTTTGATTTTATACCTTTCCTTAATGTGCGAACAATGCTGTATATTTTTAATAAAAATTATATTTTAGGAAATATTCCACACGGGCAAACAACAACCTCCAGTTTCCAGTGTGGCAAAAGCTCCTTCATAAGCGGAGGGAAAAATAGACCTTTTGAAAGACCTTGAGCACACCCGAGGCCAGCGATCCGCTTGTTAGCCAACGGGCACCAAAATAGAACACCAAATACATCTGAGCACGGGAATTCAAACGAGCCAGGCTATTCGGCCCGTCACGCCTGCTTAGGGGCCTCTGTTTCTTCTTAGGGAAGTCACTGGGAACTCAAACATTGCTGAGCAGGGTCTATACTGCTAATAAAAACACTAAAGAGAAAGAAAAAAAGACTAACAAAAAGTATCAGTGTGAACGACACGGAGGAACAGAATGAACCAGGAGTTGCTTGTAACACAGCTAAACTCACAGAAGAAGAAAAAGAAAAAGTCAAAGGCGATTTTTTAACTTGAAGTTTAAAAAAGTAAAGAGTTCTTTTTAAAATTTAAAAAAAAATAAAAAATATTTAAAAATTAAAGGAACAGAAAAGTCACTTTTCTTCAGCGCACTTTCCCAAGACGTGCTCCTAGCAGGCCAACTGACATGTCACAGGAGATAAGTCAGTCACTGTTGCCGAGGTCACATCAATGAGCAAAGGCATCGGGAAGGTAAAGGCGTGGTGGATGCTTGTCTTGTAACTACAGGGGGATCCACAAGCTTTGAAGCAAGCTGTGGTGGTCTGGTTCCTAAGAGTGAGCCTGCCATGCAATACTGGAAGAGAAAGTCCAACTTGTGAACTGAAATCCGGTAGAAAGAGGGGATGCCCTGGGGATGGGCAAAGAGCTTCTCCCTTCCCCGCTCTTCCCACCAGAAGTAAAGGAGGGAAAACGGCAATTTGCAGCCAGGAGCTGCAATCACAGGTTGCTGGCCGCTCCCCTCAGCCCGACATCTCAACAGCAAAAGGGACTTTGGGAAAAAGGAATCTGAATTTACTCCCTTGTTGTGATTTATGAAGGCCACCTGTGCTAACAGAGGGGAAGAGGGAATATAAATATCTTGCAAGAAGTCATCGCTCCCATGCTAGCCACACAGACCAGAAGAACATTGGTGAAGAGGGCACATGCCTGGCATGACCTGCAGATCATAGAATTTTATAGATTGGAAGAGACCCTTCAGATCATCGAGTCCAACCATCGACCTAACACTGACAAAAAACATCACTAAACCATGTCACTAAGCACCATGTGTACCTATCTTTTAAGTACCTCCAGGGATGACGATTCCACCACTTCCCTGGGTAGTCAGTTCCAATGCTTCATAACTCTTCACTCCTGGTGAAGAAATTGTTCCTAATATCTGATCTAAACCTCCCCTGGTGCAACCTGAGGCCATTTCCTCTTGTCCTATCACTTGTTACTCAGGGGATGGACACCCACCTCTTTATGACCTCCTTTCAGGGAGTTGTAGAGAGCAGTAAGGTCTCCCCTCAGCCTCTTTTTCTCCAGGCTGAACACCCCCAGCTCCCGTAGCCACTCCTCAACAAGACTTGTGCTCAAGACCCTTTACACCAGCTTTGTTGCCCTTCTCTGGACACGCTCCAGCACCTCAATGTCTATCTTATAGCGAGGGGCCCAAAAGTGGACACCGTACGCGAGGTGGGCTCACCAGTGCCCGGTTCAGGGCACTGCTTTCACTGCTTGCACCCACCAGGCCTCAGCCCAACAGCAGCCGCTCTTTTCTTCATAACATCTTTCATCACATAACACCAACCTGGGGGCAAAGTCCCCTGATCAGCCTATGACTGGCAGCATCCTCCAGGGCCATCAGCTCCAACCCCTCCCACTCGTGACAAGTTCTCCGTAGATATGAGAAGAAGAGCGGTTTGTGTTATTAAATGGGGAGCTGTCACACTCATAAACTGGGGGCGAGGGTAGGGCTTGGAGGCAAAGAGGAGGGCAGAGCAAGCAAAGGCTGGTATACCTCAGTGCAGGGTGCCCAGGGAGGCCCTCACCAGACCCCCGAGTGGCCAACTGAAGCCACCACAGCACCCAACCCCTCCGCCCCAAAGCCAGAGGACACCAGGGTGGCGAGGGGATGAAGAAAAATCACAGAAACTCACTTCAGTCACACAGAGGACAGGAGTAATAGATAGCGAGCAAAGAAGCAAACGCGGCTTTTCAACAGCGAGGCAGCAGCGCGTCCCCCCGGCGGGCCACCACCAGTCCGTGGCTAGCTGCCACTCTGTGAGGAGAGGAGCCGAGCCGAGCCGAGCCGAACGGAGCCGAGCCGAGCCGAAGGCCAGCGCATACCCACCTGCCCCGCCAGCCGCCACAGTCGCCACCGCGCCAACGCCCCGCCCCCCCGGACTCAGCGCAGCGAGGCGGTGACAAAGAGGGACATCCGCCAATAGGAAGTACCTAGCTTGCATATTTCGCAAAGACTTCTGGGAGGGAAAAATAACCGTTAAAAAAAAGTTAAAAAATTGTAACTGCTTTCTCCGGATGCATTTTGTGACTGCAAATAGGTGATTTCAGAACAGCTCTACTGAATTGTCAGTCTCAGTAGTGTCGCCATGAGGTAAAGGTGATGAGGTTTCTGGCCCTTATATAGTTCCTCGGGAAGTTCTAGAACTCGGATGTGAGGGCGATCTGGCTGCGACATCTGTCACCCCATTGATCGCCAGGGTTGATTCGGCTGATCTGGCTGGCTAGGCGGGTGTCCCCTTCCTCCCTCACCGCTCCATGTGCGTCCCTCCCGAAGCTGCGCGCTCGGTCGAAGAGGACGACCTTCCCCGATAGAGACGTACCGTTCATCGGTCAAGGGTATACGGTAGCTGCGCTCCCCTGCTAGAACCTCCAAACAAGCTCAAGGTCCATTTGTAGGAGAACGTAGGGTAGTCAAGCTTCCAAGACTGCAGACACATCCAAGTGAGGCACTGCATGGGGCAGTCTGCCATTGTTTTGTGCCTCTCCCAAAACTATCAAAAACATCACTTTTACACTCTTACTTGCCACGATGAAGAATTCCTGCTTTCTCAAATTTAAATTGAGTTTTCAATAGTTTTATCTGCCGGTTTGGGGTAACAGCGTTACACAGCTTCTGCTTCAATTCAGCACTGCAGTTAATTTCAGAGCCTCAAACAGGAAGCTCACCCTGTATTGCAGAAATTCCACGCTGAAACTCAAATGACGTGGCAGAAAGAGCACCGCTCCTCCGAGAAGGACGTAAGGCACCAAACGTAAGGCTTATTTTGAAAAAGACGCCCCCCACAACTCAACAAACCAACCCCAAACTAAAGCACTTTTGTTAAAAACCTGAATAAAACACCAAGACTCCAGCCAGTCAGTATTTCTTCAAGAGTAACTTTATTCTGGGCAGGAGACTCGACACAAGAGGAATGAAACAAACATTTATAACGTTTTTGAACAAAATCACTGAATAACCAAGAACCGTTCTCTAAGATCTTACTCGCTCTGACAATCCCACTCTCTCCTTCCACACAAGTTCAAAAACGTTCTTTCAATATAGGTTTTTCTCCATTTATGGAACATGCTGTTCACATCAACAGCCTTGGTAGGTACAGAAATACCGTAGAAGGGGGTTTTCTGGGTTGGGTTTTTTTTGGCTAACGTCATGGCACGCACTTACACGAGACTTTTCGGAGACTCTGGATTACAGAGGGGAACGAGTCCACCGTCAGGCTGCTTTATGCCCAATGGTCATTATTACACCTTACACATAAAAGCCTGAGGAAATGTAAACAGTAGAATTCTAAAAACATTTTGCGTAAAGATGCTGCTAAATATTAAAACCACAAAGTAGTAGGTAACCAATGACAAATTCTCAGATATGCTGCTTGTCCGCATGGCGGTATAATAAAGACCTACACCTTTTCCACGTCCGTAGTGCACACCGAGGCAGCACAGGAAAACACTCACTCCTCACTCAAACCCAACTTCTGCCAAGTTCAGCAGGAATTTGCTCGAGTAAAGGCTCCAAGACCGCTGCCGTTACACTCCTGCTGAGCACATTTTCCATCCCACCAAGTTAAACTATCAGAAGTGAATATCAGCATCAAGACTGTTGGCTTTTTTTTTTTCCCCAAAATAAAAGCTTCCATTTGGGAAAGGAGGAGATACGCCAAAAAAAAAAAAAACAACCTACTTTTTTCTAGTCTTTTTGCTGGACTGACCAAAAACCTGAATGCTATAGTCAAGAAAAATCCCTGCAGGGCTGAGAGAGGTTCAGATTCATCCTGTATTACGTGAAACACATGGAGTAGTCCCCGTCCTTAGCGGAAAGACCCGGGCACCTCCAGAGGGCTACTCGGTTGTCAGTGAGCCCAATTTCTCTTGAGATGATTCTCACTCACCACTGATTTAGAGTCAGCTCCCAACAAAGGCGCTCACGCTTAGGTGCCTGCCGTTAGGTAGGATAATTCCAAGCCTCAGCAGCCCGTTCCTGTGTCTTGCTCGTCTCCTGCTTCCACTAGTAGGAATTAAGGGTATGGAACAGAATAGTTAAATTGCCTACTTAGTTCTAGGGATACTTAGGATAGGTCCAGGAGACCAATTATTATAATTGAGACCAATTATTCGCTGATAAAATAAATTAAATGGTATCTAGACATAAATACAGATATTTATTTCCACCAAGAGAAACAATTATCTTTCCAGTTCTAACACAAATATACACATTTCCCTTTCCGCTTACCCAAAGACACCATCAGCGTGTGCTTTACAAGTCCAACGGCTGCTTTATGTTACTGCTGTGCGTTGGCATCGCTGCTTCGGAAGCAGTTTGGTTTGGAGTCAGCACTCCTATCCGACATACAACAAATAACGGAGCAGCTGGACACATAACGCGTCCTTGGCATGTGTAAGTCTTACACGTATGCTTTTTTTTTTTTTAAAAATGCATAGACTCTTCTGCTCCCTTGTTGCCTTGTACTGTCTCGTTGTGGACTGAGTCCGTAAAAGCAGTGACCGGTGCTCCTCACGGTTCCCCCCGTAGCACTGAGCCAGCAGCCTACTCCAGGGTACCGTCTCCCCCACCTGCAGCCTCCAGTCCACAGGGGCTGCCCCGTGTGGGTGCTGGCAGATCCCACAGAGAGGGTCTCACTGACACACAAACCATTCAGCTCCGCCGAGAACCGCACCTGCTCTGATCCCTTCAGACCGGATTTAAGTCTCATAAATGCAGGGTTTGCCTGATCTGTTCATACAATGAGCTCAGATGGGTTTCCCGAAAGGTGAGCGTTTCTGCACACCTCAGCTCTGGTGGTACCGTTCCGAAATGCAGCTACAACAGATGCTCTCCCACTGCACTGGTTTATCTTCTCCTGCGTAGGGAGGTGCAGGAACACCCACCCAAATGCCAGCTGTGATCTAACCCAACCTTTTGCTGATGGCCGGACTCTGGCGCTCCTTTCCAGTGCAGAATTAAACCAGACTAAAGGGTTATTTTCTTTTCTCTAGAACCTGGTAATTCATTTTCTCTTATACAGCCAGTTAAACTGCTCTTCCAAGAGCTGCATCGCTTTCTGTGAAATCAACCACAATTTTAGCACGTTTTTGAGCAGGACCAGGTAAGGTCCCATGTTTTCCAGTAGAGCCTGGGGGCCTAATTTACAGAAGCTGACATATTCTTCACAACGTAAGCAAAGATGTGCTGAAGTTAAGCTTACTTCAGTTCTTCTTCAACTGACTCACTTCCTCTGCATTATCTTTTTTCCAAAACTGATTTAAAACAGTTGTGAAAATTTAATCAGCCACACAGATACTGTTTCCTTAAACTCTGCTGCTGGCGTATCGCTAATACTTTGTTATGCTGAAACCAGCTTTAGAACTGTTAATACTGTCTTAAACGTCTCTTCAGATCTTAAGAACAACAAAAAAAAGGAAGCAGCAGAATCTGATTTTTCTCCTTAGAAGCCACTAGACAATTTAAATGAATTTAACAGAGGTAGGTGCACGTTCTATTTCATAGAGAACAATGCCAAGAAGCAACTCTGAAGTGGGACAAAAGAGCACGATGTCAGAAAACAGACCTACAGAAGCGCATTCACCCCTCACCAAACAAGAAGATTCCCCAAATTTGGTAAAAGCAAAAGAATGGAGCTGGAAAACTGGACAGCAATCCAACCAAAACAGTGTAAAGGCAAAAATAAATTAAAAAAAAAAAAAAGAAAGCCTCCCACTGACCTTCAGCAGCCTCTCAGTGACTGCAAAGGAGAGTTTAGACTGTTGGTCACTCAGTCCTTTGATGACAGTACAAAGCAAACGAGTACAGGACAACAGAAGCGTGGCATCAAGACGTGGCATCACTGAAATTATACAGCCTCATTTAGCACATAAACTTCAGAAAATGTCTAATGAATGCCCCTTCCTCAGTACTTCTCTTCCACTGCAATATTGCACCACTTTGCTTTTCTCATCCACTTTCATTAAAAAAGTTGAATCTGATAAAGGAAAAGTTAAAATTTTAAAAAAGCTTGTTATAAAAATTTGTCGTATAAAAATGCCAAACCCCCTAAGCCATATATACAAAATGTATCAGATTTATGAAAATAACTGGACCCAATTATATAACAAAACGATTTTATACAAAAAGGTACAAGCTTGCATTCAAATGAATACAAATAAAATTAAAAAAAAAAAACCAACAAAAAACCCTTTCAAAATGTCTCACTCATAGAAGATCTGTTTCTTTTAAATTTACAGGCGTACAAAACAGTATCAAATTGTCTTGCGTCAGCCACCGTTTCACGGGAAACACGCGCTGGTTCCGAGAGCGTTTCCACGCGTCACCGGTGAGCACCGTACTTCGCAGACCAGTCGACGCGGCCGTGGATCGGCTGAGCCGGCGGCGGGAGAGGCATTAACCTCGGCGTGCTTTTTGGAGGTGAATTGAACACTGGCCGGCCGAGATGGGGTCTTACTGACTTCAGAGAAGCATAATCTAAGGGACAAAAGCAAATGCCATGAGACAAGAGGTTCAGCGAGTAGCCGTCCACATTGGAAAGGTCCAGGTCCTTATTTCTTCAGGAAATAAGCCCCTCTTTTTAATAGAATTTGCTGATGTGAAACAACAGTGGATCAAATCACTAAAACCTTATCAGACAAGGAGCGTTTATATCATTGATTGGACAAGCGTGAGTTCTGTGCCAGCTCTCACTGGTCCCACTGAAATACGCTGGGGATAAAACCACGTATTTCACAAACAAAGCATGTCCTTCTCCATACGAAGTTCTGCAAGGCTATGAACTGTAGTTCCATTCAGTCAAATAAATAAAGCAAAGCAAAGACATCTAGTTCAGGGCTGCATATATACAGCGTTACTAGAGTAATGAGCAAGGGACCATGACAACTTTGGTACTACACTTACTAGAAGACGGATCCACAACCGGTGCTAACTGAACCCTCTGCCCAGCAGAGCCGACTTCCTTCTTCAGAAACGAAGGGATATAACCACTAGTGAGACCGCTTGATCCCACGGGCCCTGAAAGAAACAGCAAGGAACGCTTGAGCTCAACGCACTGGATCTCCCAGACTATCACCACATGATGATAAAGGTGTGCATTGATGGGTCATATTCAAGATCAAGCCTGATCATGGACTGGTGAACACACGAACTTCACTGCAGACACTAGAAATCCACAGATCCTACAGATGCCTGCATTCAGTCAGCGTGACTGCATTAACGATGAATGGAAAACAGGTACAAATTGCACTCCTACAAGGGCTATTTCTGCTTTTCCAGGACATCTCAGCTTTTTCAAGGTTTCTCAAAGCTTCCACAACTTAGCATTTCAATTGCAATTATTTTATTTGACTTTCAGCAACTAGGTCCTATGAGTATATTCTTGATTTCTATGCAGTGAATCTGGGACTCTGGAGCTACACAAAGCTCTTACTCAAGCCAGTAAGAGCACAACTTAATGCATTGGGACAGATTCACGTTCCAAATTTGGACAGTCAGCTACAAAACTTGTCCCAGGATGAGCAGGAACAGATCCGAGTGACCTGTAGGGTAAGCTGTAGAAATGGGATCAAAAATAGTTATGAATAAAACAGTGTTGAGTCATTGCACAGATGGACACTGACCAAGTGAGCGTGCACAGAGCAGATCCATGGCACATATGCCCATAATGTACTAGAGCAGCAGAGCAGTGGCAGCACATATTGTGGGAAACGACGGCAATAAGTACAAAAGGGAAAAATCTCATGATATCCTACACAGCTACAAAAGAAGCAAAAACTTGTAAAGAGCCAGGAAAGAGACATGTGCTAGGTTCTCATGTAGTTCAGCCATTTACAACATCCTCCCATCTTGAATATTTAAAGAACAACTTTCTTATTAAATTACATCCGAAATGTTAAGATTTTTATTTTTTAAATAAAAATTTAATTCTGAGTTTCTGAAGGCCCAAAAATGCTTCTTTGGGCCAAGATTCAACAGAAATTCTCTCACTTTCGTAACATATACAAAACAAATACTGTGCTGCAGAACTGTAACGTTACATGAAAACCTGAAGCCAAGAAAGATTCAGAGGGAATACATAGATAAAATCTAGAAACATCAATACGTTTAAGTACATCTGGTAAAATCTAATTATAAGAAGCTACAAATGAATTACTGCAAATCAAATAATAGGGATTAAATACCTGAAATACCAAATGCCCCAAAAACCTGAAGAAGAAAAAATTGAAAAGTTTTGCTTTTGTCTGAAATTTTCAAAGCTGTAGTTATTCCACTATTTCAAACAGCATCACTTAAAAGACACGATGATAGATAATACAGTTTATTTGCTTCATTCACATAACAAGAGAGGCATGTATGGATAGTTCAATTTAGACCAGCTTCCTCCTCTGTGACCATTTACGCACCAGCTGGGCTAAAATAATTTGGAAACCTGAAAATACAGCTTACAAAAACTGATGAGGGAAATTGAAGGTGAGATGAAGCATTTCAGGTTGAACAGACCTAAGATGTCCAACCTTCTATGCATGTGGTACTTCAAACCAGACTTTTGGGGATTCGTTAGAAGAAATTACTGTGTTTCAGTTTAAGGTAGTCTCTAAGTCCAAGGATCAGTGCTCAGAACTGATTTCAACAGAAAGAACAGACACAGTAGCAAACATCTTTGAAGCTGACAATGTATTTGAAGTCACCTGGGTGACCCCAAAATACAGCTGTCTGGAATTGTGGAGACATCACCTGTTATCTTTTCTCAGAGCATTAAGCACAGTTTCTTACCTGAATTCATCCTGTTAATGCTTCCTCCCAAACCAGAAGCTTTCCCAGGCAAACCAGAACTGGGCCAGGGATTAGACGGAACAGATTCTTTGCTTGAAGTGGAGACTGTGCTATTCCTTGTGCTTATTCCTATTGCAAAAACGACCAGTGAAACCTGTTACAGAGGCCTGTGTTCATTACGTTTGATACACAATCTTAGAGCAGTTGTCCTGTTCACCAAACTCAACCAAAACCTTTTCACTCTAACACACCTCTGGGTTCCCTCCCATCCTCTCATAGGGGAATGCTACGACTGGCCCTCAGGCAAAGATAACAGTGTAAATAGTTCCACTGGCATCGACGGCTGCTTACGTCAAGGGACAGGATCCTTACATCAAGGCCACAAATACTGTCAAGTCACAGAAGTGAAGTTCACTATGTAAATGAGATTTATGCTTTGCGTTACTGAATTTCACTGAATTTTCACTGAATTTTTTGGAGTTGGAAGGGACCATAGAGATCATCTAGTCCAACTCCCCTG
>JAOXJK010000023.1:96035690-96049776 GCA_025774025.1 Xenus cinereus | reverse complement strand
TTCATCACTCTGTCTCTTCTTTTTTTTCAAGTCCATCTTTGTGATGGAAGAGCTGAAATCAAGGTCTTCCAAGTCATCCCAGTCTTCAGAACTCTTCACTGTTCTAGCAAGATGTCCCCATCTTCGCCTAGGTTTTGGTTTAAGTTCACCATTTATATTCTCAGTCCCAGCAGACGTTTTCTGATATAAAAATTGAAAAGAAATAAAGACACAAACACTTACACCATGAACCAGGTGACAGGAACAAAGAGGACTTTTTTTTCCTGTCTCAAAGAGTAATCGTGATAATAGAACTGTAATAACAGAATCCTTATCTTTCATCTTAGCACATCTCATTGTGCTAAGAACACAATGTGGAGCCTGTAGATGTTATTCTGTGTTTCATCCCATAATAAAATATCTTGCACTGACAGAAGAATAAATTTCTTAGGTCTCAATTCCAATTCTATTCATATTTCATTATATACCTCCAAAACAACTAGCTCACGCTCAATTTTTATTTCTTGACCCACCTTAAGAGTACAAAACTGCAGCCACGTTCACGTTTCCATAAGGCTGTGCCTAGACATTACAAAATGTATTTTTCTTGTGGGATAGCATGGGTAGAGAATTACATCTCTTCAGCCATTTAAGCTTATCGGTACATTTCAACATCGCACAACTCTGTACATGGCCAGTACTGACCCTACTTAGGACAGATCTCTCTGCAGCAGCAGCATCATTCACACTGTCAGCTCTCATCACCTATCGTATGAATTCAATCTCCACATAGAATCAACAGAAACGGTAGGTTCTAACGCCGAAAGAAGAATCTGTTGTTTCCCATGGCCAGTATAGAAACCCAAAGGGACTATTACTCTCAGTCACTTAAACTGGATGCCTTAAATGGCTGAGGGCAATAGCCCCCTTCCCCCTCATTTCAGTACTATTTAGCTTAATACTTTTTCTCTCTGGCATCGGTCCCATTAATATTCTCACCACTGCACATTCTTTTTACTTGTATGAAATCACAGCATCAAAATCCTTTAAGTGGTGCTTTACAACAAAGGGAGGCATAAAATGGCTTTGAAATGAGAAATCAGCTTGCTTGTTTTATAGCAATTTGTCTTTGATTTCAACAGAGTAACTTCCAGTTTCTAGCGGAAAGTTATAACTAGTCTTTATTCCCATTCCCTGTCCTTTTAGTAAAGTGTAAGAACCTTGTGAAAGAGAACAAGAAAAGGAAACACAATTAGGGAAAAATCAGGCAGTATATCAGGAGGTGTATCTTACGCTAGATGGACCTTTACCTGCTGAGGAACCTTATTGTGAATTGCAGGCAGAAGAACCTGGTTAGACTTGTCCTCCTGTAAGTAGTGACTCTGCTCAGCCCCAGAGTTCTCTGTCTTGTATGGGTAAACCAAATGCTGAGAAGAGTGGTTTTGTTGAAAAGGCCTTGACGAAATGCGGGCATGAGGTTTCGGAGGGGGTTGTGCTGGAGGGACAGGCTTAATATGCAGAGATGATTTATTTTGCAGTTCCTTTTGTTTCACCAGTTCCTGAACGCCCAGGACATGCCCAACCTGGAAGTACGGATATCGAAGTGCCTAAAACATAATGAAGATGTTAGGATACAACTTGGGAAACTGAAGTTTTTAGCTTACTCTAGCCCTACGTGACAGTACAAATCTGATTTCCTTTTTTCTGGGGTGGGAATCAGCAGATGTAATTATTCACTCCGCAGTCACATATTTGATCATTGAGCACACACCCCGTGCAGTTGATGTTGCATGCAAGAGATTGATCACTCCCTTTTAATTAACCCCCTTTTGTCTTGCAAATTGTTCTTGGCTTCTGCTCTCCTCCCTTCCAAGAACTGTGCCCCTGAGCAACTGCTAAATGACTGTCTATGAAAGGTGTCTTGCAGTGAAAAGAAGTGTCATAGGTAGAGGTGAGAGAAAGAAAACCAAACCAAACCTGACTAGCTGTTGGCCGCTTTTTGGGGTCCCACTGCAGCATGTCTCTCATGAGCTGCACTGCTTCGCTGCTAGCATTAGGTATGAGGGTTTTTAGGTTGTTAGGTACACACTGAGGCCAGCGAAAATTCATGGAGGCTGAAAGTTGGTAGCCTTCAGGCCAGTCATTCTGGAAGAATCACAAAGACAGTTCAGCTGTAAAACATCATAGTGCCCAAGTATACTAACATATATTCTCCTATCAGCAACAGGCTGCCCCCAGCTTGCTCTAGCCTATTTTCAAAATTTCACTACCATTTTCACCTCAAACCTGTGCTGAGAGGTAAGTCTTGCTTTACATCTGGCCAAGTCAAAGGCACAAACTGAATGAGGTCGCAGGAGACTTGCCATGATTCCAAATTCTAGCCTCTTAAACCATAGGTTTATATACAATATGCAAGAGAGAATGAAATTTCCACCTAATGAAATCTCAGCCTAATTACCTTGTTTGCTGTTGATGGGTCTATTTCTCCTCCTCTAAATGTCAGGTTTTATAACATAATAACATAATGCTTATGCACAGAAAATCAGTTTTCATTTAGTTTACTATATCTGAGATCAATGCCGTACAACAGCAGTAAGCGTGAAAGCCAACTGCTTTTATGCTGACTGCTACCGTGCCATTCCGTATTGCAGAACACCTCCAGCATTATTGCAGTGTGGAATGTCACTGTAGCTACCTTTTTTGGCGTCCCCAAGACTTGGCAAATTTTGAATATAGTATCAATTTCACTGGCGCCTGGAAAGAGAGGCCTCAGTGTGTAAACTTCTGCCATTATACAACCAACAGCCCAAATATCTATTGGAGAACTATAGCTGGTGGATCTCAGAAGGACTTCAGGAGCCCTGTACCTGTAAGAGAGGAAAAAAATAATAATAATTTAAAAATCCCATCAATCAACACAAGTCAAACAGGCATACATGAAACCTTTCAGGTCTTCATTCTTTGCTGTTAAGAACACACATCCCTTAAAAAAGTTCCTATCCCAAACATAAGATTTCACGTTTTTTTTTTCTAGAATGAAGAATTAAAACCTACATAAACTCTTGTATGCTCTCTAACGCCCTCCTGACGTGCACCAGTCCCAGCACATCCCACTTGTCTTATCAGGTCCCCTCTTTGTTCCCAAGCTGCTGCCATCTGTAAACTGTCTTACACTAACTTAAGCTTTTCCAATCATGTCAAGCTTAAATAAAAGTTTCATAGAGAGGAGGCATCAAAAGTCATATTACTTTCAGCGCAAATTTAATACTTCTTTACTTCTGGATTTTAAGTTTCACACAAGGTAGGCAAACACTAGCACTCACCATCTTGTGGATACATAGTCGGTGTAAGGAGGTCTAGACCTGATTTCTCGGGCTAAGCCAAAGTCTGCTATTTTCACAAGTTCTGGTCCCATGCAAAGGAGGTTTTCGGGTTTCAAGTCTCTGTGAAAGAACCCTAAAATTCAAATGAAATATGGATGTGCGTTGCAATGCCACCCCAAGCTGTAACCTTTATTTTCCACCTGGATTGTTTTGCTTTAGTTCTTACTGCCGAAGCTTGAATTGCATAACACAAGACTTCAAAGCTTTATGTGATCAACAGAGCTAGTCAGTGTACCGGGGGTTCAGTCAGACCGTGAAGAACAGTATACACAAGCCGACTGTCTTCTAACAATTCAGAGCATTCAGTCAGATAGCTCCTTTTCAAGTGATACTAATTCTAACTGTGTTGAAAACAGTGCAATAGAGACATCAGAAAATTACTTCAAAAGTTCTTTCAAACAGAATACAAATTAAAACACGAGGTAATTTTTTTTTTGCCCTTTGAAACTCCTTTTTAAATCTGAGAATTTAATAATCTGCAAGCACTCAATTACTGATCACCCTATCAGACAGAGGAGTGTATTTTTTAGTGCTGTGTTCAGCAAAACTCGATCATAAATGTCCATTTGGCAAGAGGTCTCTTAATACAAACGAGAGAAGAGGGCTAGAATATTACTGACTACTGTCTCTGAAATTTCCTTCCACACTTTATCTGGAAAACTTGTCCTTACGCTTCTTTCTTGCGGGCATCTCAGACCACTGCATCCTAGATACAGCTCCCTCTGTAGTACCTTACTAGAGTCCTATAACCACCTTTTCAGAGACCTTCCAACATGTTTAGTTTTTTTCCATAGCCTTGGAATATGCTCCCGCAGAGAACAAAACGAACATCCACAAAGGATGTGTCTCCACTGTCCAGTATATTAACTTTTGTTTGCTAGATTAATGCATGACATCACTGAAGACACTGCTGTACGTTTTTACCAACCAGCAGATTATGTCCTTCCTAGGGATATTAAATAGATATTTTGGTGCCAGCTTGAACTACTGTCTCGTAATGGAAGGTACCAGACAGAGCAATCAAGATTGCTTTTAGCATTTAGGACAACCACTTTATTATTTTGCTGCACAGACATGCAATGCACCAACAGAATACTTTTGAGGCAATTTACTTCATGGCAAACCTGTAAAAAGAGCAATCGATTGCGTATTCAAATATGAAAGGGTGCTTTGGATGGCCAAAGAACATAAAAAGTTTACTTGACAAACATTTCTATGCCATACAGGAGTGGAACATAAAAATAAAGATAGGACAAAAAACGTTCATGTAATTTTTCCAAAACTGTTGCAGAGAGAATCTTGGGACACCTGGCTTTACACTGTGAGGCTCAAGACCATCAAGACTATCCTGTCAGGTTTGCCATGAATTTCCAGATCTTTGTAACTATGGATTTGCAACATCTTGGCAGAAATATGAGTCTACTGTGTAGCAGCGAAGAGAACAGTTAGTTTTGACACAAAACTGCACATTCTTTACTATATTAAGTTAAATACCAGTAAAAGGTATTCTGCAAGGTTGTGATCCATTTGACAATTTATTTAAAAAAGGTGGCTTAGATTTTTGCAAATAAATTGTATTATTTTTCTGGTTTAAAATCTTTTGTATCTCACGGGAACAGACTAGAATTTCTGGTTTGGTTAAATGTGTTCTTAAGTGAACTGAAATGCTGGTCCTACAAGCCTTTCACTTCCAGGACTTTGGCCACTGATGTTAGTTCTCTTCTGACAGCCCCAAGAGCTGACCAGCAACATACACTACTGTGTATTTAGCAGGCAGAACTGCAGAGGGCAGCAAAACACGGTGAGGAAGTTATCATTAAAATAAGTTTTTTTTTTTTTTATTAGTTAAGGGGGTCTTGTTACTACTAGCTGGTATCTCAGCTTTAGCTTTTATCATGATTGTAAAAATTAGTCAGAAGACCATGCAATGAAAGCTGTTTGTCACTCAGACTTTATTACTTTACTGTATGTTACAGAGACTGTGCATTTTATTCAGGTAGCTGTGTGTACCTTGAGAAAAGACTATTTTTTTCCTTTATTCTCAATCTCAGGGGGACCTCTAAATCTATCAATAAGTGTGCCCATTAACATCAGACGAGTTTTTAGAAAGTGGCCAGCTGACAGTGTGAGAAAGCAGAAATCTATAGAAAAGGAAGTGAGCAAACCTTCAGACTAACATCAGTCGACTATAAAATACGCATATTTTCCGTAATCTGAATCTCTCATATAGTGCCATTCTTTTGATCATTCCCTTTACTAAAGTTAGTAATGTAATTGTTAGTGTACTCATTAAAAAAAACCAACAAAACAACTTACGCAGACACTATCTCGTTCTAATTTAAAATGTTTACAGCTAAAACATAACCTACCATGCTTATGGATAAATGCAAGCCCTTGCAGGATCTGATACATAATATTCCTAACTGTAGACTCAGGAAACAGTTTGTTTCTGTGGGATAAAAGAAAAGAGAAGAAATAAATACTAATGATTAAGTTTGCATATTGGCTTATGCTATCTAATGAACCTAAGATAAAAGGTAACAATGACAGTAAAACTGCCAGATATATTTTAAGCACCCTCATGTAAACAGTTTACTGTGTAAATGTTATTGGAAAAGTATTTGCAGAACTGCCATATTACATCACGACTATGTGACATCGTGTTAAGACTATGTGGGACAGTGAATTAAAAAAGGGAAAAAAAGAAAATTGGCCAAACTGAACAAACCTTAACATGTATACGTCAGCAGACATGCTCCTCAAGACAGCGAGGGTTCGTGTTAATTTAGTGCTCTTCACACAGTTTCTTCTGGCCTTTCTTCTAAAGCATATACAAGCCATACTTCTGACTTTACCTGGTTATTATCTAACAGCTGATGTGCTACTTATTTCTATTCTGTTATCTGAAAAATCAGCCTCATCTGCTACCACTGAAAACAAGGGGTTCTCTTCCTCATAATATTCAGGCGAGAAGATGAGCCACGGCAGGCAGTTTGAGGACAGCCTCTCGCACCACGAGAGGATTCTGATCAACCAGCTCTGTGCCAGCTGCCTCTGCGCGTGCCCAAACACAGCAGAGACGGGTTGGGGTGAAAGTCAGTGACAATTTTATTCAGAAAGACGCTAACAGTGAATGAAGAGGACGGCCTGGGCCTTATTCAATTTCCTCAGCTTGATTCCTTTCAAAAAACCTGACCATCACATATTTCCGAAGTGAGATCAGCTACTAGAGTCAGCTTTTCATATTTGCTTGCTTATTTTTTAAATTACAGCAGAAAGAGAGTCATATTTCCACTGCAGTCTCTTCCAGCAAGACTGGCAATTTTAACTAAGACTTAATTCACATTCTTAAAAGGTTTGATTTATACAGTGTCTAACCAGTCCAAGGCCTAGCTAAACTGGAGAGAACATGATGCGTAGCACACTTTTACGGACATCTGCCCTTTTTGTTTTCATAAGGGGGTAGAATATATCAAGCATTTCTAAGAAATTCCTAAAGATAACTGGTTTGTATGTTACACACTTGAATGATTTTCTCAAGGTTCATCATTTCATACAATTAAAAATCTGCATCCATATATATGTGCACAATTTAGTTGAAGTGGTTCTACACCTAAACACGCATAATAAGTACTTTTATGCTTAAAAAAGTATTTTACGTAGTATTCACAAACATATACTGTAACAATAACCTTACTTTGTTAAATAAAGTAAGACTACTGTCATCTCCCAGGTTGACTCTATGGTTCATAGAGAGAAAACAGCCTTCCCAGAGAACAACGTAAAGCAAGGAGCTATTTTTCCCCCAAATTATCCCCTGGAGGATGCTATCATGGTCCAAAGGCTAAAATTAAGACTTAATTAATGCTCCAGCAAATATCAAAGAGCTATATTTCATTGAGACTGCTGACAAATTAAATATACAGTCTCTGGACATGTTAGTACAAATTTCAAGGAAAAAAAAATTCCTAGAACCAATCCAAAATTTAACCCCTCCTGTTTACGTTTTCAACCACTTTTTAGATATCCATTTATTTGAGGAAGCCATAAGAGAGGAGGTGGTGATACCATCCTCTAACAGAAAAAGCATTGCTGGTTGGAGTAATTACCTAGAAATAAAAGTTCTAGGTTCCATGCCTCCTCAGCACGAGGGCTGTTAGAAGTCCACAGTTCCTAACTCCCAAAAGACTGCTGTATTTGCGTGCCAGGCTAATCTGGGAAGGGACACTGGAAACTCTCACTAAACCATTTGGCATATGCTCTAAGGTGACAGCCACAGCTCCTGCTGCAGCACACAGCTTTAAGCCATAGTGATCTAAGCCTAAACAAACGATCCAAAGTCCTTTGAAAAGTAACATGGGTGTTGAAAGCACATTACACAAGTAATAATTTATAACAGGAACGGGTGATGTTGTCACATACCTTTCTTTCATTAACTGATAAAGATTTTCCTTCATGTATTCAAACACAAAATATAGATGATCATTTTCCCTGATAACTTCTTTCAGCTTTACCACATTGGCATGGTTTAATTTCTTCAAAGACTAGAAACAGAAAATACACAAACAGGATTTTACAAGGGTCTTACTCTAATGATAAAGCAATAACTATCGTACTGATACAGAAGACTTGGCTTCAAAAATTCTTCAGTATTTTAAATAATCAGACAGCTCTGAGAACTAAGACCAGATCTCCAAGTATTCCCAGATATATATGCAGTATACATGTCAATTAATGCACTGGTCATTTAAAAGCCTGATCTGGTATCATGGTAAGCACCAAAACAATTGCATTTTCTCTATAAGTAACTTCCTACTGGCAGAATTCACACTCTTCCTGCACTTGCACTGACAACAGTCAGGTTAGACTCAGGACTAGATATAACCCTCAAAATTCTCCCTTGGTATTGTGGATTAACCTGGTGGGCAGCTGAGCTCGCTCATCTGCCCTTGGTGGGATGGGGAAAAGGCTCAGAAGGGCAGAAAGTGAGAAAACTCACGGGTTGAGACAGACAGCTTAATAGGTAGAGCAAAAGCTGTATACGCAAGCGAAGCAAAATAAGGAATTCATTCACTGCTTCCCAGTGGCAGGCAGATGTTCTGCCACCTCCAGGGAAACACCACACCAAGACAAATACCATCACTCCAAACACTCCCCAGCTTTTACTGCTGAGCACAATGTCATACAGAACATCCCTCTGGTCAGCTGGGGTGAACTGTCCTGGCTGCGTCCCCTCCCCACCTCTTGCTATCAGCTCCCTGCTTGGTGGGGAAGCACAAGAAACAGAGAAGGCTGGATGTTGTGCATGCTCTGCTCACCAATAATTAAAACACCCCTGTGTTAATCAACATTTTGGTCACAAATCCAAAACATACAAGCTACTATAAAGAAAGCTAATTCTATCCTAGCGAAAACCAGCATACTTGGGTCTTCACTCTCCCTTCCTTTTAGATTTTTAGTGTATTCTACAATCATTCTTGTTACCAATATGTAGTACTGTAAGAAAGTGACCTAGGTTGTCTGCATGTTTGCAAGAGTGATAGCAAAGACTAGAAATTAAGGGAGGTCCTTAGAACATACCCCCCAAAGCTTTGCTGGCGTTAGAACTGTCCCCAAACCAACTATCCAGAAACAACTGCGCGTACAAAGGTTTTTGCCGAGCAAAGGGCTTGTGTTCTCAAGCTCTGAAAAACAAACACCAATCAGCTCTGGGTTCTGTGACAGGAAAGCTCTCTCACTCACCAGGAGCGCAAGAAGGAAGCAGCTCTCTACAACCATATAATTTTTTGTAAGATTACAGAGTTTTCATAAGAATTTTTATAAGACTAAAGACAATCCATTAAAATGCAGAGCCAAGAAAGAGAACTGTAATGCCATATGCCACACTTCAGGTTGCAGGGAAGTTTTGATAAAAGGGATGGAAAGAATTTGATGTTACCCAAAAACGTGATAGGATCGTCTAACTTAAAGTCAACTACTGAACGAAACAAGTACCTTAACCTCTCGAAGGTTCATGCATTCCTCCCAGGAATAAAACTTTCTCTTCATTCTACAACAGTAGAGGAGAAAAAACAATTAATACACAGTCAACATCAGCTGGTCTTAGACCTGTAACTCTCTTTAACAATTCAGTTTTTCCATCAAAATATAAGGTGCTACCTCCTTTGGCAAAAAATTTTACATCTCTAGACAAGGTACACTCTAATAGAATTTAAAAGCATTACTATTGCACAGGATTGCCTTTTTTCGTCTATCTACATTGCTGCAAAAATTTCAGAGCCTTCAACAAGTCAGAGCATGCTATTTTCCTTTCCAGTATATAAAGTGGTGAAGTAGAGACTAACTGTAAAAAGAACAAGGGTTTCAACAGTTATGAACAACGCAGACTAACTTTTGAATCAAATCTAACAAAGACCAAATTAAAATCACCTAACTGGGTCTCAAATTTTATCATATTCTTTTTGCTCCTCTTCTCTATATTTTGATTTCTCTTTTTCAATACCTTTCCCCTCTAGAGCTGTATTTCTTCATTTTTCAGTGTCCACTGTGCCCTATGTTTCTCCCTCCCTTGCGAGTTGCATCTACTGTGCCAACTGCTTTTCGAATTCTGCCTTTCCTTTCAAAGCTTATAAGCAACTCGGCTCCAACAGGAACAGACTGTGTGGCAGATCTGTTTTCTCCTAAGCCAGAATATAAAACTCTGAGCATATTATTTCTTTATAACGTATGATCCTATTTGTTCATATGCATTTTGATTGTGACTCAGTTCTTTCACACACAGCTCCATGCTTCAGGACCAACAGGATGAAGGCTCACATGTTCACACACACACAGAAGAGCACAGATTAAACTTACAAAATTACCCAGCTGCTTAGAGTCTGGATTTCAGAGGGAGTTGGGCACCCTTTGAAGATGTGAGTCTTTGTCAGACTTAAATACCAATTCAGTATTACTCTTGTAGTAAGTTTCCAGTTTGAAATCAGCTCTTAGAATAGCTTTAAGAACTACAAGCCCTTTATTTCGTGAAGGGGTCTGAATTATTTTTGGTTTTGTTAGCAGTGTTTTTGCAGTTACTGTCTTGCATGTTCCGCCACTAGACCATTTCTGTTCTTGATAATGGATTGGCATTAATCTGTAAGCTAAGAAAGTAACATCTTCTGGTTTGTTCTGTAATTTTTGAGTTTGTACCATGTTGCAAAATGAAAATCAAAGGTGTCTCTGGCAAAGTTTGATACAGGAAAAAATACCATGAGCACAGAAGATCTAGAAAGTTGCTAAAGCCAGCTATTGACTGTTCATACAAAACAGCATTGTACTGAAAGCTCTTTTGACAAGTATGTCCCTGGGTCATGGTCGGTATTTCAGGAAGGTGCCTGCAATGCTTTACAGCTGACTCTTACCACAACTAGGACAAATAAGCCATTTATAAACCGAGGTCACTGCTGAAGCAGCAGAAAAAAAAAATCAAGTGGATTTCTCAAGGAATTTTAAGAAAATTTTAAGCTGAAAGGACCAATATGTAACAGCATATAAAGATTAGATAACGGACAGTGAGATCCATTGTGTTAATTACCACTGCAATACTAACGTTTCACTGGAAATTAGACCATGAAATGCATGTTCCATGTAAGCAGCACAGAAGGGAGTGCAGATTCCAAAGCAGTATTGCAGAATAATATACATAATACGTGTTTGACTGCACATAGTAGCAGAGCACTGTTACAATAAGCCCATATATCTCATCCTCTTTATCTTCTGCTGGAGCTTTGGAGGATACAAGGAACAGGAGCTTTGCATGCTGCTCCAGTACAACTCCAAATACAAACGTTGCATGGAATGTGAAATACTCAAACCAGCATGGACCATGGAACAGAAAGACCTGGACCACCCGCTGTTAAGTAACAAATGAAAATACTTACTTTTTAATGGCTATTAGCTCTCCAGATTCAATGCTTCTCCCTAGGAGGACAGAGCCATAGGTCCCATCACCAAGCTGTCTGATAGTTGTGTACCTATTCATGATGAGGATACTTTAGCTGCAAGCGCATTTCAGTCCTTAGTGTTTCTTGTGTTTCTCCTCCGAGTGTAACCAGTTCTTTCTGTGGCAGCATAAATACAGAGCACTCAGGACAGTGTGAACAGTTGCAGGAATCATGTTTTCAAGACTTAACCTGTGGTCTGAAAGCACAGAACACAATCCGTTTGATTTCTGTACCCTTCTGAGATTGCTTGTTTGCAGAATCTATTCTCCTCCAAGAGATATTCCCTGTAAGCTACACACAAACACTTCTCTTTGTCTCTCAGCAGAAAGGGCCAGCGTGTACCTGGGCGTAACTGGGTACATTCCCCAAATTCACTCTTATGCTAAAGCACTTCACAGGAAGCTTGCAGGCAGCCCTAACGGGAGAAACTATTACTGAAAGCAGAGGATAAAGTCTCATAGCTTGGAGAAAATAGCTTGCTATCAGAAAAACAAAGAATTATAAGAAGACAGGAGGAAATCTGTTCCAGACAAGTTATCAGACATGTAAGTCACCATCTCACAAGTTGTACTGTCATGAAACAAACCAATATCCTGACTTTCCATAAGGTCCTATGCTAGAGATATAGCCACACATATTCCCTTAAACAAAGTCTTCAGAAAAAGAATATTATATTTAAGTCAGACAAGACCAAATGTATTTCACTACAGTAGCCCTAAGCATGAATTAGTGTCTAGAAGTACGCATTATCTATCCAACCTTTTGTCCTGACACTGCACAAACAACAGAATGCTAGATAATAAAGCAATAAAGTTCTTATTTCCTCATTTAAACTAATTGTTGATAGTATTTCCTACACTTTGTCTGGAACAAATTGTGAAGATCCTTTGTTTTCAGTCTGCTAAGCCTATTAGTACCACCAAGACTGACCCAGGAACAAACAAAAATAACCAGGAAATACCATGTTAATACACCTTTTGACAACTTCACACATCACGTATGAAAAAGAAACAGCATGTCTCTAACACCACCTTAGCCACTGGGTAGTATCTCAGAGAGGCAGGAGGAATTGCCCTTTAGCAGTACCCATTTGTCTCCACACACTACTGGAGAGAATCAGGACTGAGTACCTTAAATTAGAGACCTAATCCCACATTTGGTACAATTTCCCAAGGTAAATTGGAAGGTTTTTTGGGGGTTGGTTTTCAGGCTGTGCATCTGCATAGCAATAAAGCTATGTTTAGGCAACGTTCTGCATCTAGGTTAAAAAGCTTTAGTTACTCCAGCTGGTCAATGACCGGGTGGCAACTCAGAAGCCTTAGCTCCCAGGCCTTTATTCAGACCCTTGGCGAAAATTTCAAATGATGACAAAGCCTTGCGCGGTCTCCTAGTCCGAAAATGTAATGTTTATTGGTATCCAAACTAATTTTGTATAATTTTTTATAATTTTATATAGTAGCTTCAAACCGAAACAGATGGGACTTGGGGATTTTTCAGCACATATTCCTCTAATGATAGAGTTCTGAAATTGTCATCGTAACAGATGCGATGGCTTACAATCCACAGACCATTACGCTGCCCCTGGCTTACCACCCACATGTCCCTTTCCAGTCCCTGTGACTCCAGAGTGGAGGGGCATCTTTGCCTCATGCTTGATAACCACAACAGATCAAGAGATGCGTAACGCTGCTAGCACCATGACACTGCTAATGATAATAACAATAATCACCAATGGCTATGATGGACAGATTGCTTGTTTGACATTTCTTGAACAGATTAAGTGGTGAACTTAACTGCCTATTTCTTACTGGGGATACTAATTTAAGCCCCTCTCCTTTCCACAGCCACTGATTTTCATAAAACTTGTAAGCTTTGCGAGTCCAGCTCTGCCGTCAAATGTGACCAAACAGACAAATTAACTTAAATACTTCTGAGATATAAAGCAGAAGCAAAGAACCTACAGATGAAAAAAACAGTCAGGAATTACAGATTTCAGTGAGGAATGCATGTTAAAAAACATGCCAGGATACACAGAAGTTAACAAGGCTCCTATGGAAGCACAAATACACCTGTATGAAAATCCACTGAACAAAACCTAACTAAAGCCTTCTTTGGTTAAATTAAATCAGTGACATTTCTTGCTGAGCTTAATCGCAAAGATGCTTTTAAAAAGCTATTTCACTTTGCAATATTTATGTTCTGTCCTTATCCCCTTCTGCTATTTCTCATCTTCAACGACGGGACAACGCTTACTTTATCTAAACCTTGGCCTGCAGACTGTTTCACCTAAGTGGAGTCCCACTGAAAAGAGCACACGAGTCTCTGAGATGCGGCTTGCAGGGCTACAACACGTAGAAACTAGCCGAGAGTCTAGTCTGGAATTACAACCTGGGCTAGAGGATGTAAATACAAACCGCAAAACTGCCTTGGAGTAAAAGAGTGTGTTGACACTAAATAGAAAAAAAAGTAAAAGCCTTGTTTTCACCATACTGTAACACCGTGTTGCCTCCACCACGCTTACAAACACCTTTTCCCCCCACGGAAATCAGACAGCAAACCCCCCTTTAATAGCAAGCCCAATTTAAGGTACCAGGACTACTTTCTGACTCCAAGGATAACTCGCAACTTCCCACGTTGCCAATGTACGGCTGGAACAGGCGTCCCCTCCCGTTTGAAGGGCTGCGGCCCCGAGAACCGAAAGCGAAACCCTGCGGCTCCGCCAGCGCGGCGGGGGGGAGGGGG
>JAOXJK010000023.1:96008658-96032339 GCA_025774025.1 Xenus cinereus | reverse complement strand
CCCCCCCCCCCCCCCCGAAATTCTGCTTGGCTGAGTGTTGCTTTCCTGACTGCACCTCGGTGTGGATGCAGGTATCTGTGATGAGAACTTGATCATCCAACGTTAAGCCATTTACATCATTGAGGAGTTCTCAAAACTCCTTGCCACCGTGATTAAAACTCTTTTTTTTAGTTTTGAACGCTGTTGCTTCTGCCACACCGGCAGAAAAAATGGAGCAACTTCCTCGTTTTCTTACAAAACCGGGAAGGATATTAGCTGTGGGTCGCTGTCTTGTGCTTGCTGATTCTCCAGTTCTCTACAGTTCACCTGTAGCCCTGTGCAACTGGTGACAGTCACCTTTGAACTGTTCCTGATCCTGGCTTTATTTTGCCAAAACAAAGATCTGAACTATTAAAGGACTTGCCACGACAGACAGTTTAGTAGGTGATTGTTGTGCTCTGAGGAAATCAGCGTGCAATTAATTGATTGCAAAACAGGTAGGACTAAGCTACGCAAATAAACTAGTTTTGCATTTGGCAAATGATTTCTAAAGCTTTTCAAACAAATCAGAATCAAATCGACTCAGCTGACTTCTTTTTACAGGTCAGTCTAATTCCGATGTTTACTTGTGACATGTTGACCTTTTGGTGGCTTGACTGGTGACCGGTTTTTCTGACGGAAAATCGTTTGAGCTGATCATGACACACTGAGGGTGTCTCGCTTTCAAGCAGGATAAAGTCACTGTTCCGTATGACAGCTGACTTGCAGCAGGAGGGAGGCCAACAGCGTAAAGATAAACAGCCTAGATTTATCTGCTAAGGAGTGGCTACGGTACAATATTCTATGACGTTCAGAAACTATAACTACGCTTTAAGGGTTGTCGTAGTGGGGACAAGGATGCAATTTTCCCAAGTTACAACCTGCTTTGGGTGTGATCTCACGGGCTGTCTGCTACTGAAGATCCTCACTTCAGTGATACCTGTGTTTTACTCATTTGCTCTAGCAAAACCATAGGGTTTCAGCAGATCACAGAGATAGCAGGAAGGTTGTTAATAGAGATCACTTTTCCACCCCAGTTAGCCATGCAGTAGCGATGTGAATGACTTGCTTTACTGGTAAATTTAGAGGGAGGGTCACTTAAGCTGCCGCTGCTGCCAGAAGACAAACCTTTGATATAAGAGACTTCAGAGCATACATACACTCTGTATAGAGGAGGTAATGATGAAAGTCAAAATTTTGGTTGTAATCAACTTCATGATAGTTTTGGACAGCTCTGAGGCTGTGGGCTAGGTCTTCATAGTATGGTATATTTTTTGTTTGGATTGACAGCACACTTAAGTTTTAAAGAGCATTCAGTGACGTTTTGGAAGCATTTGGTCCAGAACTGTGGCTGACTGTGACTCAGAAATGAGGAAGCAGAGCAGCTGAACAGAGGGGAGGAAAATCAAGACTCTTGCACAGGTTCCTGAAACAAAAAGTTTTTGAACAAGAGGTAAACTTCAGCCAGCTTCATAACTTTGTAAATAACTAACTCTTAAATTAGTTTATTTACGGATTTCATGAGTTAGAGGTTTTAATGGGCGTGCCTTTATGCGCAGGAAGATAGTGTGTGTTGATTTAGTTTATAAATAACTTTACTAGTCTCTGCATTTTGCAGATAAAGCCGGGCTTTTTCTGCCCAGACTGAGAGCTGAGTGGGCATAATTCAGCTGCAAACCAGAAGCCTTGCACTCTGCGCAGGCAGAGGTGAGCCTTATTTGTTTCGGCCCGGTGCCAGAATAACGCACTTAACAACACATCCATTTCAGTGCTAGCTCATTCCTAGGTTGTCTTTCTTTGGCCACAGTAGACGTAATGCCTGGATGCTAAAATGAAGTGATAGGCCTGCTGTAACTCATAGGACATTGACTGCCTGCAGTCAAATTCTGGAATAAAAAAAAAAAAAAAAGTGAAATTTCGAAGTGGTTTACTTCTTGCTCAGATTTAATGCTGCTGGTGCTTTGGAGCGTTCTGTCTTACCTGTTTTCTCCACTGAGAAATTCAAGATGTGCAGCCTTAAAATCAGAGTGTAGAAACAAATGCAATATCTGTTTACTTTTAACCAACTGACACTTTCTGCAGTGTTAACTGTAAAAGATGAATTGACTGAGATATCGGTGAAAACACATTTACAGGTGACGAGCCAGTGGTCTCTGGGGAAACCAGAGACAAGTGCTACAGCTGAACTCCAGGGAGGTGCTTGTCACCAAGACGGAGATTAAGCGTTGCCTTCACATCAGGTTTGCCAGTATTCTGTAGTTTGATCCTGAACTGCCAGATGCTATAAAAATTTTATTAATTTTCTGACTACAAGAACGCTTTGGTTTCTGCGCTTCAGTTGTGCAGGAGGTAGACATTTCTTTACGAGAACTCAGAAGAATCTCACTGATAGAATGTCCCTTGAAGTCTTTTGAGTGCTGTTTACAATAGGAAGGAGTGGAAAATAAAACTTCTGTAAGTAGTTGTGGTCATCTTAATGCCAGGTTTGCCTTCTTATAATCTCATTTTGCATTAGGTACTTGCCAAACAGATGTGAATTTCAGCACAGAATGGTAGAAAAACTGGAGTGCTTCAGCTGCAGGAAGAGCTTTAAACAAATGTCTTAGTCTTTGGGGTTTTTTCCTTACTGGCATTTTGCTGCTGTTGTCATTGTAGTGGCTGCTCACTGATGTTCAGAATTAGTTTTCCTTTGTTCTAGTATAGATTCCATAAATCTCAGTATATTTCACAATGTGAATTTATTTGCATCTTTTGAAGTATTGCTCTTAAGCTGTTTGACTTGTATGTGGAGCCCTCTTAAGTTTAGTTAAAGGTCTTGTTTAAGGTCTTATTTGTTTAACCTGTCTCACAGCAGTACTGTAAATAAAACCAGCTGTCAAGCTCTCATGCTAACTTTTTATTTTCTTTTGCAATACATTTCTTGCTTAGTTTCACATGTAGTTTTTGAGATTGCCCATACTGTCCCATAATTTTCATAAAGTATCTATTGTTATTCAAAGCACTAGTCTTTTTGTCCTTTTGTAAATATTAAACAAATGAAAACTACTGGTTATCTTTATAATGAGAAGATGGTGATTACCTTTTCATTTCTTGTATGAAGCACGCTACTGTTTAATACTGAAGCTTTGGTTTATGCTTTGACTTAGACACGGAGTGTATTTGTTCAGGTATTATGGCAGCGTACTGATGCACGTAAGCCTTGAACTAATCTGTGTTGGATTGATGTGACTGAAATGCAAACCCCAACTTTGATGGGTTAATGGGGAAGTGCAAACGATACCAGTAATTTTAAGATTCATTTTTGTCATCAAAAGATTGATCTGTGGTAGGATGGGGAAAATAGGAGTATGCTTATTCTTTTTTTAATGAGTGTCCATGACAGTTGTGCATTGTGAATGTGCTGTAGGGACTCACGCAGACTCTATAATCACGTCTGACTGGTCTCTACTAGGCAGAAGCTGAAGAAGATTGTCACTCTGATTTGGGAAGAACCGATGACAATGAAAGATCCGGTGAAGCAAATCTTCAGGTATGTCTCTCATACTAGAGGTTTTTTTACAAACATAGTACTGCTGTGATTTAAGCTGCATTACTTATGCTCATTTAGTTACCACACGTTTGTTGATCTGACAAATGCTTAATCTGTCTGCCCCTCCAAAAGTGAAACAGATAAATTATGCATGGTGTTCCAAATGTTAAGTTCAGTCTTCAGTTATTAGTGTAGTTGAAAAGAGAGTTTGTGGCAGATTTAGAATTTGAAGAACTGTAGAAATTGGACAGCTGTTTCTGTATGGATCAAATTCCAGTTTAAGTTGTCACTCTCTCCTGGAGCAGAAAGTTGATAAAAGCAGTCTGATAGAGAAGTGTGTTCTCTTATGATACTAGATTTTGGTGTAGTTGCTCCCCAGAAGTCATGATGATTGCAAGAGACGTGTAAAGTGTAACTTCAAAGATGCTGAAAAAAATGCATGGCAAGAATTACAACTTGTTTCACAGAGCATAGTCCTTTCATTTTAAAAGAAAAAGGAGTATAAGGTCGTATTTATATGTTACATAAATAGCAGCCTTGATTGTCATCAAGCTTAGTATGCTTGTGTACAAAAAATTAGGTTTTCTAAATTTTAATTTCAAGAGCTAATTGACTTGCTTAAGATAACTCTGCATGAACAAGAACAAACACCATGTCTAGAAAGAATACTTTTCTATGGAGTCTTGGGTCATAGTCACAGTGCTACCAAACACTTCTTGAAACATCATTTTTTCTTCTGACCTGAACAGCCCAGATTAAAGAACTTATATTATTGAATGAAATTGTACAAGTACTTGTGCATTTAAAGAAAAAAAATGATTATAAACCAATTGCTAACTCTTTGTGTCTAAACTCAGTGAAACCGTTTAAGACTTGGAAATATAACGTGTCATTTTGAAATTGTTTTTTGTGCTTGTACTTTACAATTTCTCCTCAGAAGATTCTATCTGAATATGTGATACTAAATCAGACTTAATTGGATTTTTTTAGGCAGAGCTCCAGATGTTCAGAGCTCAGTGGATGTTTGAGCTTGCCCCAGGTATGAGTTCTAGTGGGTTGGAACCTCTGCCATGCAGAGCTTCTTCAAGAGGACCTGGAGTGAAGTCTGTAGATGCCAGAGTGAAACAGGAGATAGCAAAAGAAGAAAAGGTACAAAAAAATAGATGTATAATTTTGGGGTGTTTTTTTGTGTGTGTTAGTATTGCTGTATAACTATCCTAAAAGCTAAATTAAATCTAGAGAAACAACAGAGGTGATTAACCTGTTTTCTCCATACTAAGGTCTTCCATAATCCTGCACCGATTTTCTGTTTTTCATTCTTGGCTTTATTCTGGCACCTTCCCAGTCTGCTTTCTGAAAGACTGTAGGTAAGGGGCAAGCAGCAGGAACATGGAGAGTTTTTAAGTTATGGCTCGTAGCACATGAATATGTCTTCTCACTCTAACTATGGAACTGTTTTATTCATCTCCTTCATAAGGTGCAGTAGGTAAGATGAAAAATAATTTGAAGTCAAATGACAATGCAGTTGTATTTGAGAGGAATTTAAGAGGTGTTCTGTGTAATTTATTGTGCAGGCAAAAGAGCTTTTCCTGAAGGCCGTGGAAGAAGAACAAAATGGGGCCCTTTACGAAGGTAATAAAGAAGTCTACAATGAACACTCTTATTGCAGAGGAATCTAACACTCTGATTTATTGTGCAAGACTGCATGATGCCAGTGAACTTAAACTGCAGGCTAACAGTAATCTGAGAGCTGAATTATTTGCATAAGCAAACAAACTTGCTATAAAAGGAACCATCATATCACAGTTCTAAGGTTGAGATGAAGCTAAAGTGAGATCAAGGAAAGAATTTCTAGCTTTTAGACAAAATGACAGTGTTTTGAAATCTAGCAACTTAATAAAGCGCTGGACTGTTTCTTCATATAGCATGCTGCTTTATGTGACTTTCGTAACAGTAATTAAGAAAGGCAATATACCATATTTCTGGTGCTTATAGTTTTTTTCATTTCACTTTGAGCAGAATTACTTAACCCATAGAATGGTTTGTTGTTTGGTTTTTGTTTGGGTTTGTTGTTTGTTTGTTTTGGGTTGCTTGTTTGGTTTTTTTTTTTTCAGTTTATACAGCATGCAAAGATAGCTTCTTTAAGAACTCCTGAAGGGAATGTTTCAATCTGGCAGTCTCATTGTATGAGGTTTGCCATAAATAATTAAGATGCTTAGCTTGCTTGCCCTCTTGCTAGCAGGACTATCAAAAATGAAAGTTCAAAGTTTTCTTCCTCATATTTAGCTTTCAGAATATATAGAGTAAGAAGGCCATCCTAACTTCAGGTCCTGTATGTCAGTAGTGGAGATACCAGGCAATAACTGATGACTCAATTATTACACCAAGTTTTCTGTTTCTTTCGTTAAAAAAAAAGGCACACAGAACGTATGTGCCATCCAGCTCACCCATTAGAGGTTTTGGCCACCTTGGTTAAAGTGCAGGTGCAAAATATGGCAGGATATGCAAAAATGAGAGCACTCTGAAAGCTTCTGAACTCAGCCACCTGTTGAATACAAAATTTTCATTTCCACCATGGGAGTTTTCCTTCCCTTACAAGGGATTTCTGGCTGGTGTTCCAGATCTCAAACAAACTGAAAGAAATATGAATCCCCAATAGGTAATAAAATTAGTTAGTTCAGTTTCTAATTTATTACATGTTTTTATGGGGCAAAATTACTTTAGGCTAAGGTATTTGGTGTGTTGTGTAGAGAATTAAATGTGCAGTAAAAAAAGACATCAGAACTAAATCTGATATGTAATCTACCATTTAGGAAATTGTGCGGTAGATTGTGAAGGTTCTTTCATACCAACAGTTTACAAGTAAATAAAAAAAATGCGAGGAAAGCCATCTGTTTAAGCTTTGTGTGTATAAAATGAAAGCTATAGCTTCATCTGCTTGAGTGCACTCCTATGTTAAACATAGCAGTAGAGAAGTACTAACATCTAACAGAGTTGCATTCACAAGGGTGTTTTAGGCTTCTGGATTGCATGAGTATGAACACATTCTTTCTTGGTTTAATTTGATTTGAGACTTAAAAGAAACAAACCAAAACTGTTTCTACATGTACATCCATATGAGACCTTAGAGACACGGTCCTACACCAGACACAGATTTATTAGTGAGCACATGTTGGGACATCTGTTTTCAGACCACAGTTTTATCTGGTGACCTGGCTCAGGCCACCAGAATCCAAGTGACATTTCAGTCTGCTTCTGAAATCTGCTGATACCTGACGTTTGTGAGACAGTTATGTGCAGTAGCGTGTTCCTGTTTACAGTACAGGCCTTGCTGCAGGTTTAAATGCTAAAGTTGAGACTGATCTCTGTTCAGCTGGCTGCTGGTATTCTTCATCCTCACCAGCCAAGGGATACTACTTGATGGTCACTGTCCCTGATGTGAACTCAAGGAAATAGGAACACTCATTTATCCCACACTCAGGCTTCTCAGACTCACTAATGTGTCAAATTCTGAGCTTCAAACTCACCGATATTTTATTTTGGGTTTTGTTTTGTTTTTAAGGGTTCAAACTGAGGGAGAGTTGCCCTCTGGTCTTGGTATCACCATGTGAGAATGCAGAGAGACATAA
Organism: Xenus cinereus; assembly: GCA_025774025.1. Lineage (NCBI taxonomy): Eukaryota > Metazoa > Chordata > Aves > Charadriiformes > Scolopacidae > Xenus > Xenus cinereus. Next base: position 96,025,163 of record JAOXJK010000023.1, on the reverse strand, counting down.
ATGCATATATGATCTTAACAAAGGCATTAAAACAAGCTGAATGTACATACAATGAATCCACATAAATGAAAAAGGATCTGCAGAGTTAACTCAGAGGAAAGACATTCAGCAGCTTAAATAACCATTACTCCCCACAGGGTGATATCCTTGGGCCTGTTTCTCTCATCGGTGTTTGTAGCATCTTCGGGGTGTAAAAGGCAGAAGTGCTTTCGCCGTGCGCTAGAAGAAGCCCCGTCTGTCAGTTTTTCCTTCATGCCCCATAGTCTTGTGCTTGCAACAGAGCTTTTTGAAAAGGCTGCTTTGCTCCGGTCGGGTTCCTCACCCTTAGTTTTATAGTGGCTTGCTTCTGTGCCTTCGGTAGTTTTCAGGGGTTTGCCACAGTAAAATTTGCTTGGTGTTTATTGTTGATGTTTAAAAAGTACAATATTTTGTTGACCTTTTCCACCTTTTTAATATTACGGATGTCTGAATGACTGTCTGTGCTATACCAGGTACCTCCATCATTTTTTAAATTCTCTTGTTACGTTCCTCATGGTTACTTATGAGTACAATGCCTAAAATCTTTGGCTTGTTGAGAAAGCTTTGTAAGTGCTAGGCAACAAATGAAATCAGGACTTTTTAATGTTTTGATGTAAAATCTTGTACTCCATAACTGAATTAGTAGTGGTTAAGGTAAATCTGCGTCTGAGAGAGCTCTTTATTCTGAAGGAGTACATGAAGTTTGTCGTTGAGAAAATCAGTGCTTACTGTGCCTCTCATTGAATTTAAACCTAATCAGTTTAGATTAAATAAGATTTACTAGGAAAACGCGTTTTCCACCTGTTTAGTGCTTTTAGCAGAAGCCATCCCTCTTGAGAAAAAAACTTTTTGCTTTGACAAGCTAGTATAGGCATCAGACATCTTTAAACATTAAACCTTTATTTTCAGCCATCAAGTTTTATCGTCTAGCCATGCAGCTTGTACCAGACATAGAATTTAAGATCACCTATACGCGGTCCCCAGACGGTGATGGAGTTGGAAAGAGGTGGTAAGTATGAAAATTTACTAATTAAGTGCATAAGAGTACTGAAACCTGAAATTTTATTTCTAAAGCATGTGAATGCTCTACTGTGACATGCAGTCGTAGGTCTCTAATGTTTGGAAAACTTGTCTGCTTTCATTTGAATAGACTGCTTCATAGAAAGCTTCCAGGTGCATTAGTCCAAGGAGGACTTTTCTATACCGTAGTTCAAAGAAGGTCACAGGCTTGTTTGGAGCTGGTTAAATTCAAGTGGGAGGATTACAAATAGTTATGTTGTTACTTAAAAAAAGAAGAAAGGAAGAAATCATCAGTCACTTTATTACTTTTGACTTCTGATCTTCAGATTTATGAGTTACGTGTTTAGGATCATCTAGAAAACTGTAGGTGGCAAAGATATCGATTAGTAAAAGCTTTGTACCGTGGAATAAGCATCATAGTTAAGGATGGGAGTATACTACTCTTCTTGTGCTGACTAATGCAGCCATATGGGAACATTTCCGATAAGGGGAGCAATACATTTGGAAGCTCATAGATTGTAATCCGAGTAGTCTAGACTTTCATCGTGGCGAGCATCCGAACACCGCTGCCTCAGCACACCAAACGTGTAGCGCCTTAAGGCTGACCTGAGTTGAGGCCAAGACTTGAGGCCGGGATTCAGGTTGGGGCCAAAACTTCTGTTAGCTCAGGTAGCATAGTGAGGACAAGCTTATGACACAGAGCTTCCAAACTCACTGCTTAAAAACATACCGGAAACAACTATACTGAATGAGGGTAAGACAGCAGATTGATGCCAAGAAATGAACATCTGTTGGTATGTTGTTGTCCAGTATCACAGTGTTGGCATTTCCCCTTTTCCAGTGTTGAGGATAACAAAGAGGATGACCAAATGGCTGATCTCCTGTCGGAATTCCAGCAGCAGTTAGCTCTTCAGGAATCTTCAGTCAAACTTTGTCAGCCTGAGGTTGATGTCAGCCAGACCCATATCTCAGGTATGACATAAGATACACTGTAAGAGTTCAGGGGCACAATATATAGAGATTTTTCACTCTGACTTTATTAAAACATTTGTCTACGTCATTCTAAAGCCATCTTTATAAAGAAATGTACGCAGTATCTTTTTATTTACATTTATAGTTAGATTAAAGGAAAAAAGATCATCAATGAGCCAAACGGATCTTTTCCTCATACATGATTTTGCCTTTATCGCACAAGCTTTTCCATGCAGTACTACTACTAAGTAGAATTTTTCAGGATCAGAGTCATAGTTAAAAGTAGCAACTTCTAGAAACTGACTTGCTGAAGTAGTTGTATCCCAATTTTCATTCCGGTTAATGTTTGAAAAAGTGAAATGTGGATTGTTTTTTTTTCGTTTACAAATTTTTATAACAATTTTTAAGTGTGAATAAGAGACAGTTGTTCTGTGAAGAATATGCATCTTTGCATTTCCTGGTTTTGTCTGATTCTGTATCGGATTTTCACAACAAATATGTTTTCAGGTTCATCAAGACTATGTGACATAGCTAGAAAGGCTTTTGAAGGTTAATAATTTTCAGTGCTTCTAGGATAGTGATCCTGAGACTTCCATATGAGATCTAAATTGTAGAGAGTGTATATAATCTATGAACTCTCTTAAAAGAATCAGATGCCTCTAAAGCGTATGTGTTTTGCATCCCAAATTATCAGTTGCTCTTGGAAATCTTGGCCTGATCTCCTCTGTTCTGCTCAAGGAAGAAAAATAAAGCAAATGTAGCAAGCTGTTCAAATCAAAACAAAACAGGATTTGTTTTTCATTTAATTTTAACAGCTGTGGTGTTGTACACTTGGGAAAGCATCTTTTCATTTTTTGCCAGTAAAGTCAAGATGTTGTAGGCATTACTCTAAAGTGATCTCAGGAGATGTCTCTTTTGAGCAGCAATCTTAAGTCTCTTTCTAGTTTTATTTTCTGCGTTCCTGCCAGTCCTGTGTTACAGTATCTTGTTTACCGACTCTTTTATAGCAGAGTGAAAACTATGAAAATCCTGATGTCTGCTTCAGAAGTTAGTAGGCTGGAGGGATCGCTCTTGGTCACCGCAGCAGTACAATAATGGCAGACCTCAGCAGCCCAAGGAAAACTGAAACAATATGAGGCAGTGGATTTGGCTGACTTGGTTTCCTGTATTTATATTTTACATTTGATCGACATTCATAATCTTAGAATACTAGTTAAACCTTAGTACAGGACAGGATCAGACCTCTGGAATGTAACTGGCATACTGGATGTATTTACTTCCCCTCCCTAGTATAGGAGCAATTTATCATAGGAGTGGTTTTTTTTTTCCTTTTACCCAAGTAAGGGTTAGGACCAAGATGGCATTCTTCACAGGAAATCCTGTAATATTTGTCCTACAAGGCATGCCCAGTATCTGAAGCAAAGTGTTTTAACAATCCCTAGTTCACTAGAAACTTTGAAGTGTGGATGGTAGGATAGATAATCGAAGGCTTTGGCTGACTGGTGACTGTCAGAACGGAAGATATAACCTATTAGCACTAGTAGCAGATTTTTAAGGCTTTGTATCTCCCATTCTCTAAGACACTAAGAGTTCACATACCAAAGCACTCCTAAATTGCCAGAGACTGTTTTGTACCTTGTAGCGATAAACGCATCTGCACAACTTTAATTTAATGGTTGGAAATACAGACGATATAACAAATTTATGACTTCTCAATAATAAAACATAGAATTAAGTCAGATTTGTGAAACGAGATGTGTGGTAAATGAATACAGAAACTGGTGCCCAATGACACGTATGTATTTTTTATCATGTTAGTACTCTGAAATGTGAAACTTAAGTTTCATCAAATTTTACAGCAACAATAGTCTCATTGGATTTGTGTGAGTGCAGTAACACAGCTTTTTTACTAAAAATCAGAATTCTGTTAAATTGTGATCTCTACCATGGCATTTACAGCTAGCTACTGTTGAATGTACCTTTGTGCCACTCGGCTATTTTTTCCCTTTGAACCCAAAGCAGTTTTACTAACTAAACTCGTCAAGTCTTATGTGCATGTGGTGATACGGTTCAAGCCATAGGCTCTGGAAAGCAGCAGTAGTTGAAAATAAATGAAGTGTAATTCTTGATGCTGTAAGATTAGTAAACAAGATTATACACAACTGAAACAACAGAGAAAACTTAGGGAGGCAGAAAGTTATTAGAAAGAGTTTTGGCTTAATTTCACAGGGCCTTCTCACTGAATTTTTAATGCTAGGAAAATTATTACATGATCCTGCGGAGCTTTGATGAGGATTCTGTCATTATCTCGTATTACATTAGAAAAAGTCATTCCACACAACAGTGCTGTGTGATACCATTTTCAATCACTGCACCTGTACCGCAAAATACAGAGTGATGTCATACCAGTTTCGTAGTGGCTAGGTTGTTCTTAGGACCTCCTATCCAATACTGAACCTCACCTGAGCTTCTGTAGCTGTCACACAAAGGTAATGTTACACTCTAGGTCAGTTTGAAGAAAATACTGCTTTGCAGGCACTGTGGATGTGCAATGTATATGCAGAATTTTTGGTATAACACTTTACAGTTGTGGATATTTGCAGTCTAAAACTATGTTTTATCCTGTCAGGCACTTTTATCCTAATGCATTTTCAATACAATTTTTGTTTTTCCTCTATGTGACCTATTTCTAATATATAGTGACTTTTAAAATTAAAGATTTTGTTTGTTTGTTTGTTTCCTGGCAGCTGACTACAATGTGAAAAATAGGATTCTTTATGGAAAGTCATAACTTGAGTAGTGGTCCAACCTGGAGTAAGGTTGTAAGCTCTTGATTTACAGGTTATCATCTAACAAGGATTTTTTTTCTCTTGGCAGTGTTGCCTATGGAAGTGCTAATGTACATTTTCCGATGGGTGGTTTCGAGTGACTTGGACCTAAGATCATTAGAGCAATTAGCTCTTGTTTGTCGAGGATTTTACATTTGTGCCAGGTATTGTAGATAATTTATCTAGAGTTAAGCTTCTTTCTGCTCTAAGGAATTAAAAAGAGCTTTATGCTTGAACATATGTGAACAGTATGTAGAGGTGGATAATAAATCCATAGAGCAAAAATGCCTGAATTGGAAAGGTGATTGTTTTGGGGTTGGTTTTTTTTGCTTTATGCTGCTAAATTGTACATGTAGGACTATGTTGTGCTTTTTCTTCCCGTGGCAATTTTCACGTTACGCTCCTCACAGTACCAATCAGCTTTCTAACACACCACTAAACGGTATGTTAGATAGAGGACTTCACTGTAGTAAAAAATGTTGCTGAAAGTCTAACTTGCTCTACCTTTTTCAAAAGTCAAAGTTGCAAGGTCTCCAAAATAAAGTCTCTTGGGTTGTCATCCTCGGATGGCCACACAGAGAAGTGCCAGGCTGCTGCAACGGTGTTGTTCTGTACTTGGCTGAAAATGGCATTGTGTTCCTGAATTTAACTGGGAGGAGGAAATGACTTTGAAGTGCTCCAGGATTAAGTAAATTAGTCAATGATTTCAAAGTATGAGCTATTGTTGTTCAAGAAAGTTTCTTTCAGTTGCATCCAAACTAAATAATGGAGTGTGTTACTTCTATATAGCAAAGCTAAGTAAGGTTTGCAGGAGAGTTAAGGGGTTTGCTTTTTTCTTATTTTCACTAGAGATCCTGAAATCTGGCATCAAGTCTGTTTGAAAATATGGGGCAGGAGCTGCAATAAACTTGTTCCATATTCCTCTTGGAGGGAAATGTTTCTGGAAAGGCCTCGTGTTCGATTTGATGGTAAGATGTGCTTTTGGAAGCGGGCATTATTTTTTTTTACAGCATGGAACCATGGCAGAAGCAATCCCATGGGTTTTTTGTTCGTGACATCGGTGTTACATCTAATATGAATTTGTTTGGGCTTTTGAATCTGTAGAATGTCTGTAAAGAGAAGGGAAGGGTGCAAGGGAAAAAAATAAAAACTTTAATCTATTTTAAGTAACAAAAATAAACTCAAAAGATACGGATTATTGGTTTATTAATCTTAAATATTTTATGTACTTAATTTTTGTTTATATGCTTACATCTTCCTTTCCTGCAGGTGTATATATCAGCAAGACAAAATACATACGTCAAGGAGAACAATCTCTTGATGGTTTCTATAGAGCGTGGCACCAAGTGGAATATTACAGGTAGAACTGTAGTACAATGAGTGAGTGAAATGTTCCTCTCTCTCTCTTAAGTTCTTTAAATCCAGCCCTTCATATCACAAACATTAAGTATTCTTTTCCTCAGTGGAACTACTACAGTGTGTAAAGCTACGCATATTTTTTGAGAATAGGTTTTAAGAAATAGGATTTATTATGATAATTAAAGATGGGCTAGAAACGCATTTCATCCCCAGTTATACCATTTCACACGGATAAAAGTTAAACAGTAGCAACACTAATGCTCATCCACAGATTTCTTTCCCCGAATCGCTTCTGCTTTACATTTCTGTTGTAGCAAAGGGAAAACAAGTGATTGTACAAGAATTATCTTTTAATTTATTTGTAAACAATTGTCAATAATCAAGAGGCTGGGCTTTTTCAACTTGCTGTAAGTAGCTTGCTGTCTATTTCCTTGGCCTGTGTTTCTGCTGTTCTTCATCCTGCATTTCCTGGCATTTATTGTTCCATTCTGCCGTCCCTCCTGAGGCTGGAAACCGTTAATAGAAATCATTGAATCTCATGGCTATTTCTATAGTCTCACAAACATCAGCACAGTATCCGAGTCCTGTACAAATTGATCAGATCCTAGAACCTGAAAAAAAAGTCAATACAACATCGTCCATTCTGATGGACTGTATATATTACTGATACTGTAATTAAGATTTTGTTGCATTTTTCTCAATGCTAGGAATGGAGAAACTTACTTGAGTTCAGTTTTGATTCCAGAGTAGCCTTCTTGCTTTGATTAGAGGTGACAAAACTCCTGAACTTCTGCACTCATTCATAACTCTTCATAACTTGATTTTTTAATCTCAAAACTTGCTTTTGATTTCTGATCTCTTTTTTTTTTTTCTATTATGTGTGAAGAAATATGTTTTCAAATCCTATTACTTATTAAGGTCTCTACCCTTCTGAGAAACATCCTGTGTTTAAAAAAAAACAACAAACGAACAGAAAAAGAATATGTTTTTTAGGTTTGCGTTGTGTTATTATATTTTTGCAGGTATTTGAGATTCTTTCCAGATGGTCAAGTTATGATGCTAACAACTCCTGAAGATCCTCAGTCCATAGTTCCTCGCTTACGGACTAAAAATACAAGGTTATTGAAGTAAAATATTTGGCTCTACAGTTTTCACCTTTCTTTTACCTGGCATTTTGTATTTACTTCTGTCTTATATTCTATATCCTGGTTTAGCAAAGCAAGATTAAAAATGCAGTGTTATTTATGTTGTGTTATAGGTGTTTATAGTTCTCTTTTGAGAACTACAAAAAAAATGGGTCTTTATGCAAAGATACCTTTCGTTTTAAGGTCCTGATACTGTAATTAGATTTCCTTTGTGGGTTATGTGATTTTAAACTTTGAAAGGAAGTAGATGGAAGAATACATGCTCTTAGCTTGGTGGTTTTAGAATCCATTTAAAGATACTATTTTGTTATTGACTGCTTTCTCACATGTCCTTGACTGAAGTAAAGTGAAGATTTTGGTGGGATATGAGTAAATTATTGTTTGATTTCTTTTTGATGTTTGCAGAAACTTTTTAAAAACATAGAAAATCATTTGTGATTCAGAACAGGTTTGAGCTGTTCACCAGAAGCCTGAAGATATTTAGCAGTAGGCTAGGCAAAACTGACTAACTTACCTTTACTGTCCGACCTGGGAAAATTAAAAACAACCTTCCAAAATGTTTTCATCATTTCATATAATCAGTGAGCCTGGTACTTTACTAAATGCAAATCAAAAAGTTTCCTTGATTATAGCATATAGTCGGTCTTCTTTTTGTTTTTCATTCTCTTCATTCTTTTGAGACAGAGAGTATTTTTATGTCCTTGACACTATCCTCCTCTTAACTTTCCAGAACGGATGCAATCTTGCTTGGCCATTATCGCCTTTCCCAGGAAACGGACAATCAAACCAAAGTATTTGCTGTAATAATGAAGAAAAAGGAAGAGGTAGGTAGCAAAACAGAAGAGAGGAAAAATAGTTTAAGGAGGGGTCTTTTTAGTAAATTTTTTCTCAGACTGAATATAAGACACCTGAAGATTTTCATTTCACCAGAGAATTAAAAAATTCATTTCATGTTTTAAATTATTTAAAAATAAAATATAAATAAGCGTGGTGGTTTATCTTACATTTTCCCCCCAAAAATCTGTGATAATCTTTTTATTAAGACAGATAAATACCTGGTTCACATTTGAGCAACAGTTCTCCCCCTTAGGCTTAATTGCCTTGTGTGCTGCTATTAAGTAGTTTGTTAACATTAACATTGTTAACAAACAGAGGGGAAGGATGAAGAGGTCGTTTTCTGATACCAGTTTTTGACTGTGTGCAGTTATGTTCCACAGCATTAAATAAAATTACATAAGCCGTATTGGTTAATTGGACTCTGAATGATTTGGCCAAGTTACTCACATCACAAGAAATTCAGATGAACAAAGTGTCAAGAGAAACTTGTGAAGAGTTAGAAGCGTTACACTACTTCACAGCGAGTTTGCATAGTTTGGGTGGTGTCCTCCACACTTACCTTACTTTCTGTGAAGACTTCTTCCATAATTAACATCTAAATTGATGTATTTTCAAGGAATACCAGTACTTACTTTTAAGTATGAGAGTTTAACAGTCTGTCCTCACAGTTACTCAGAATAGCAGAAATAGTTGCGCAGTGTGTTCTTTGTAGGTCATGAAACTTCTTTTCTCTTTGTGCAGAAACCAATTGACTACCACAAATACAGGTATTTCCGCCGTGTTCCTGTGCAAGAAACAGATCACAGTTTTCATGTAGGACTACAGTTGTGCTCCAGTGGGCGCCAGAGGTTCAACAAACTTGTCTGGATACATCATTCTTGTCACATAACTTACAAGTAAGTAAATGGGGAATAAGATCAAAGAAGGGTGCTTAACTACAGAAACACAGGTGACATTAATTTGTCCAGTACTGAGTACAGAAGATATAAAGACTGTGAGACTTACGAGGCTTTAACAAAATGTCCTGAAAACAGTAGCTGGTCCTGATTTGATAGATCATAAGGAACTTTTACTTTAAGAAATCCCAAGATTTTAGTAACTTTTTATAATGATACGGGAAGTTTCCTAAGTAGTAGAACGGCAGTGTTTTAGCCATTTAAAGGGTTTATGCAGTGTGTTTGAATGATTTCAGAACTGCCTCAGGGTTGAATGACTTAGTGCGGTGCTAGTGAAGGGGCATGGAAAACATACATTCATTAAGGTATCTTTCTTTCCCTCTGTGACTGTGCGCGCTAGAAATGTCTGCACCCATCGTGTGAGAGCTGTAGCGTTTACAAACTATATAATCCAGCAGAGTGAAACACGGGCATGGACCAGCTGTTCTGATCACAAACCAAACAAGAGCGGTGGCCACTGTTCTTGCACCCGACTCTAAATTACTGGCAAGTTGCCTGTCCAGATGTTTGATGTTGGCATTTAGTGGATTTAGGCCTTGTCTTGCAGTTTTCTTGATCTCTGTATTCAGCGTTTTTACAGGGACATAGCTCCGCTGTTGAGCTGTATGTCAAATCTACAAAGTAATGGTGGTGGGGACTACAGGTAACTTCCATAAACAGAAAAATTGCTTTTATAAAAACTAGTATTTTCATACCTAATTTATGAAGAAGTGCCAATATCACAGACGTTTTTTTCAGCATGAAGTTGCTGTACTGCTCAGGTTCTACTGTACCTCTCAACACGGTGGTATCCTTTTGAAACTAGAATAAAGAGGTGCATAAAGCACAGCTAGGAGAATGTATGCGTTTTGTCACTGATGCTCAGAAATACTTGGGTTTCTTCTTCTTCAAGTTTTGTAAACACAAGGTTTTGCTGTCACTCTGTGTTCTGAGTTCCGGGTTCTAAGAGAATTATATTAATACGGTGACTTGAGTGACATTCTGCGCTGTTCCAAGTCTTGGAGTTAATAATAAGAATGAAAGAGGAAAGTGGTTTCTTCGATGTATTAAAATAGAAGTGTATCCTATATAGTGGGATTCGACCAACATTCAAGTGCTTTCAGAACGAGGCAGTAGGAAGGACACTCACATTCCAGCTGTAGTTTGGTGCACACGCTGTGCCGTGGAGCGTGATTGATTTATTGAGGGGGTTAAGCAGCAACTTGTGTCTAATTTAACTTGTACAATACTCTTTGCAGATCCACTGGTGAGACAGCTGTTACTACCTTCGACATTGACAAAATGTACACCCCTTTGTTCTTTGCACGAGTGAAGAGTTTTACTGCATTTTCAGAAAAGCCGCTCTAAGAAACACCTTTTCCTCTCACAGCTCTTGCATGAATAAAAGGTTGTAGCTAATGAGCACTTAAGTTATAAATGTGTATATATTTGGAACGTTTTAAAATCTTGGGGAATTTTTTGAAGGCAGTATGTTCTATTTGATTATGAATGGCTGGGATTTTGAGATCAAGCTTATGAACATTAAACCCTTTTACTTTGTGACAAGAATTTGATAACAAAGTTTTGTTGATTGTTTTGTTGAGGTTTTTTTTTTAAAAAAAAACAGATTTTATAAATCAGTCTGCTTGAAATGTGAGTCTTCATCTGCCTGGACACTGGTTTGTCCAAAAGAAATTGTTATAGGGAAATCTTGCTGTCCGTGGGACAGTGTGTGTGGTCTCTGGTGAAGGCTTGAAATGCGAAGAGGAGAAAGTTGTCTTATATCTGTTAAACTTGTGTGACTTAAAAGAACTTCAAATAAATGTTTTCTTTAAATTAAGCTTATTTTGTTTGCCTTTAAGATCCAGCATTTTGTCAACATCAACCTTAAGAAAAAACAGTTAAGGGCAAGCAAGCGTGAAGTATAGTATTTAACCGCAGAGGTGCATCCCCACCAATGCAGTGATGTCAGTTGGTCATAAATGGAGTTAGATCTTGATGGAAGTTGAGTGGAGCCTGCCTTCTCCATGCGGTGGGCATGAAGGGGAGAGGGATGGGAGTCCTTCTCTTGGACTGTAGGGCGAGTTTGCGGGGTATGTGGCTCTGCCTGCGATGGTGAAACACTGGTGTGTGCTGCTTGTGCAAGCAGGGCTCGCTGGAACACGACTGTAATGTGTTACAACCCTTCATCTAAGCTTGCTACAGATGCTGTAAACCCCTTGAGCATTTGTTGTACTACGATAAATTTTGAGGCTGCTGTAGATGTTCGGGTGCTGTGTACTGCTAATCATGAAGTGTCCCTTGGGGTTTGGTGCAGGTACTGTACGCTGCTTCTCCTGCATATATCGCTTGGGGGTGTAGTGCAGACACTGTAATGCTGCTTATTATATATGTATCTTGGATCCTGAAAGAACTGAAGCTTTTTAGTGTAGTTTTTTAAAGCCATTTTGCATAATTTACCTTTGAACATCTCGTTTCAAAATACTGACCTGGACTTGAGGACTAAAATGTGAAAGCTACGGAAAGAACTATACTTGTTCCATAATTTATGAAGTGTATCTTTGCAAGGAGCTACATTATTAAAAATACATCAATAAATCATGATTTTGAACATGCAATCCCTTGCAATTTCTTCTTTTGCCAAGAAATCATTCTTTTCATACAGATAAAGGTGATTAGCTAGGAGTTACCGTGTGTAAAATAAATGCTAGGAAAGACTGTCAAGTAGAATTAACCTTTTGATGGCTTTTTATTATACTACTTACGGGTTATCTGAGAAAAGTAGAGAAGCTTTCAGGTACATGAGTTCTGAATAAGAATGTGTATATCTGAAAGTTTGGGCTTTTTCTAACTAGTCTTAGAGTCTTATTGCTCTGCCTATAGCCCTTTGCTGGGCTATGTCCTTAGTCCTGCAGTTGCGCTATTGCTTCGTCCAACAGAACCTTTATTAAGGAGTGGGTTTTGTTCTCATTGCTGAAGGGAAAAAAAAAAAAAAAGTTTGCTTAGAGTATGTGCTTCATGTTTTGAAATACTGCCAAGTTTGTAAACAGGGAAGGATGTTAGTTATCTACGCTTTTGTTGAGGGCAAAAGATAAAGATCTGAATCTGCCTGCTGAGAAGTATCAAATGTTTTTGTCACAAGAATCAGAAGATGATACCGATTATTTGTTTAGGTATAGTTGTGTCCAGTAACCAAGTTGGGTGTAATAGAAGAGCCTTTCAGTTCAAAGCTCTTCTCATACCAAGATTTACCTGCCGCTTCTGAGCTTTTGTTTTCTTTTGCCTTGGCCCTGTGTTTGAAATATACTCTGGGTGCAAAAGAGAAACTAGCTAATGTCCTGGTATAAACTGAGATGTTGACTCCAGAAGTCTCAGGCAATGCTTACTTTAAGATTATATGAAATATTCCTTCACCAGGAAAATTATGTGAGCCTTCTGTTGGTAAGACTGAGCTGTAATTAATATCACTTAACATTATGCATTTAATGATATAAGGAAGTCGAGCTGGTTTTGTTTTTTGAAATGGTTTATCAGCAGATAGTGTCTGTTCACATGCAGCTATTAAAATAGTACTTGTTTCAGCAAAGAAGTGGCTGACTAGTTGCTCTTCCTTCTTTTCTCTAGTGATTTTCAATAGTCCAAGGCTTTAATTGCTAGAGGCTCTGTGTTCTTATAATTTAGTTTTATTGTCCTTTTAATTACCATATATTACCATTGTCCTTTACTAATTCTATTAGTAACTTGAATAAAAGAATAAAGTATGCACCTAAGCAGTCCTTCTCCCCAAGAGGTTGTTGTATGAGTTGGGACAAGTTCCCTTATGAAAATGGAAGGAGGGCTACAAGAGGTGACAGAAGCGTGGTTCTTGGAGCTGTGGATCTCTTTCACGCATTGGATTAAAGGCAGCTGAGTGGACAGTTTTATGGAGAGAAGATCAAAGCTGATCAAATGTTATGCTGATTTGTCTCAGTCTAATTAGAGATTAGCAGCAGTGAAACCTCTGTGTGTAGCACTGGGCTGTAGATTGGGGGAGGAGTTCAGCGCTTGGAGCAAAGGCTCCCACACTTTCCAACTGGTAAGTTCAACTCCTGATTCACTCGGTAACTGCTGGTCAGAATTTCAAAAACGTGTGGTGTTTACATGAGGTTTTTTACTTAAAGTAAGAAAACAATACGAGTCCATTTTGATTTTTTTAATCCAAGAAAATTCCTTTGGAATGTGTGCCAGTGCATTGGGAAACTTTTTTCAATGTTAAAGTGGCTGAACTATTGAGGTGCTTTTCCAGTTTGTCTTTTCTGCTGTCCAAGATGCGAAAAATATAAAAGCTTATATACATTTGCAAAAGAGTTTGGATTTCAGAAACTATTATTTCATATGTTATTTAGTATTAATAGCACCTGTACCTAAATCAAAGACTTCCATCTGATACTCAGTCTGGATTCAAGCTTTGTCCTTTATGCAAAGACTAGCAGCTTTCTTAGTAAAATGACTTGCGTAATTGTTTGCTTTAAAGGAAGAGTTTCTGCTTTGCCTTACCTCTGTCTTGTCCAGAGTATAGTTCCTCAGTCCTAAAGTAATTCTTAAAACCACAAGTCCTGGATAATGTTGGCTGAAACAAAGGATTTGGAAGAGAAACTAGAGTCTGTTATTAAATGGAACTTTTGGGGATGCTCTCAGCTGAAACTGCGTTTGGCTCTGGTAGCTTAGCCCATTTGAAAGGGCCCCGGTGCACCATGCTGACCCGTGCCTGTCATCCAAGGCAGTAACAGACAGGTGTTACAATTACAGTGTAGTGTCATCTTAGGAACACATTCATAGAATCATAGAATGGTTAGAGTTGGAAGGGACCTTAAAGATCATTGAGGTCCAACCTCCTGCCCTGGGCAGGGACACCTCCCACCAGACCAGGTTGCTCAAAGCCCCATCCAGCCTGGCCTTGAACCCCTCCAGGGATGGGGCAGCCACACCTGTTCCAGTGTCTCACCACCCTCACAGTAAAGAATTTCTTCCTAGTATCTAACCTAAATCTACCCTTTTTCAGTTTAAAACCGTTACCGCTCGTCCTATTGCTCCAGTCCCTGATAAAGAGTCCCTGCCCATCTCTCCTGTAGCCCCCTTCAGGTACTGGGAGGCTGCTGTAAGGTCTCCCCGGAACCTTTTCTTCTCCAACTCTCTCAGCCTGTCCTCATAGCAGAGGTGCTCCATCCCTCTGATCATCTTCGTGGCCCTCCTCTGAACCCTTTCCAACAGGTCCATGTCCTTCCTGTGCTGAGGGCTCCAGAGCTGGACACAGGACTCCAGGTGGGGTCTCAAGAGAGCAGAGCAGAGGGGCAGAATCACCTCCTGTGACCTGCTGGCCACGCTTCTTTGGATGCAGCCCAAGCTGGGGTTAGCTCTCGGGGGTGCCAGCCCACATTGCCAGCTCGTATCAAGCTTCTCGTCCATCCATATTCAGAGTATGATTAGAAGAAAAGTCATGAAACATAACTGCTTCTGAAGACAATATTCCTGCATCTTTTTAGGACTGAGCGCCTTCCTACCTTGGCAACTGCAGGCATTCTGACATCTTTTGAAGATATCTGTACCACATTTATTAATTCAGTCTCAGAATGCTCTGTGAGAAATAGCTGGATATGATGCAAAGCTAAGAAAAGTAAGACTAGTAAATCCTGCCAAATTAAATTATTCTTTAATGTGGAAAGCCAAGATGAGTAGACAGTTTTCCTGCACATTTTATTTCTGAATGAATTTTCCCTTGAGAAGATACATACAAGCACTGTGACCCCTACATGTTTCCATGCTAAAGTTACATCCAAAGTAAATTTCTTTTCATTAATTCTACTTCCGTAATGGTAAGAGATTGCTAAAGTTGCCAAAAGAGAAGTTCTGCCTGGTTTAATTTGCAGAATTTTTATTATTATTATTATTATTGGCAAAGGAATTTGCTTGCTTGATATTTTTTTAATTTTTTTTTCCCCCCCAAAGTAGCGCTGCCCCTGCAGGTCGTTGCAGCTTAGTAATAAACAAGAGATGCAGCTCTTGGGTGCAGCTTGGCCACGGGTGTTTACTGGTAGCGATGCACGATGATGCTCCTCTGCCGTTAGGTGGCATGCCACAGCTTGAAGTTTCCTTTTGTACTCAATAAACCGAGTATATTTGGTTTTGTTTAAAATTTGAGAACGCTCCAGGAAAAACAGGGAAAATGCAATAAGCAAAAACGTAGCGTTGCATTCAGCCCCTTTGGTTTCTGTACTACTAAGACGTCCGCGATAACACAACTGAGTGGGAATAAGCGGAAAGGCCAGTTCTTCAAAGGGATTTTAAGTATCCGAATCTCAAGGTGGAGCCTTCGGCCCTGGATTTGCTTCCCAGACTCCAGGAGGATGGCCTCCGATGGGATCGGAAGCAGCCCAATATGCGAAGCGGGAGCATCCTTACGTGACGGAGGCGGATGCGCCGAAAACCAGTGTGTCTTCCCCGCTGCCTCCCGGGGAGCAAACGTTCCCAAAGCCCCGGCCATCGCTCCAGCCCCTGCCCAGCTCCAAACCTTTCTCTTCAGGGCCCAGGTTTGCTGGGACAAGGTTGTTTGGCCCTAGCCAGGGCCAGGCAGATGGGTTTTTGCGGGGGGTTGGTCATCTTGTCCTGCAGTATGTAGAGTAAATCCATTTATTGTAGAACAGCTTTAACCAGGAAGGCTGAAAGTCTCCCCGGAAACCCGGTAAAACTGGTAACCGTGGATGTGAAGGGAGCACCTCAGCTCTCAGGGGAGAGAGGTGAACCCCTGAGCTGAAAGCGTGTGTGCCTTCTGCGCAGATCTCCCTCAGGCTTTGGTGCTGCATCGCCTGCTGGCTTTGGGAAGCAAAAAAAAGCAAGCCCTTCTCATATTTTTAAGAAGATACGGCCAGGGTGTCTCACTGCAGAGGGGACTTCAGGAAGCTCCTTCCTGCACTGCTAAGGAGTTGGGTTTGGGTCCAGTAATTCACACTTCAGTGTTCATTAACTTGGGTTGGCCAATTAAGATATGTTTCTAGGGATGGTAATTTTTATCAACTTTCAGTTGCACATTTGGAGAAAAAAAAAACAACCTACAAAATATTGGTCCTTTTTCTCCTCTTTTCCCTAAAGTCCAGTGTCCTTGCCTCCGGACTTGAAATGTGGTCACACGAACGGCTGACTTTGCTTTTAAGTGGGAGAGCAGACACCTCAGGGCTGGTGGGGAACGGGATTCAGTGGCTTAGTGTAGAGGAAAAGGCACAAGTCTCTTCATAGAATCATAGAATCATTCAGGTTGGAAAAGACCCTTGGGATCATAGGGTCCAACCATCCACCCTACTCTACAAAGTTCTCCCCTACACCATATCCCCCAACACCGCATCTAAACGGCTCTTAAA
>JAOXJK010000023.1:95994274-96008558 GCA_025774025.1 Xenus cinereus | reverse complement strand
CTGGTCTGGTGGGAGGTGTCCCTGCCCAGGGCAGGGGGGTTGGAACTTGATGATCTTTAAGGTCCCTTCCAATTCCAGCCATTCTGTGATTCTATGAAATAAAAACCATCCTGTTCTAGACCCTCACGAACACATTCAATTAATACAGGTAATGAAGCAGACGCCATAGCAGAGCCTCCTTATACGGCAGTGCCAGTGGGCTTTAGGGGCAAACCAAACAGGGCCCCCAGATCACAGGTCTAGGTTTGTTTCACCAGTTTTTGCCCAGTGCCTGATTTACGCTGAAAGAATTGTTATATTCAGCATTCACAGCCCTGCCAGCATATACTGAAGAAGCACCTGAAAATGAAATTATGCTAATACATTTGACACCACGGAATTTTTTTTTTCCTATGGAGTTTGGAAAAGCTAAGTATGATTTTTTAAAATTGATTGTTTTGAAGTCATCTTTTCACTAGAATAATATTCTGCTTCAGCTTTTCAAGACCCTACTTCTATTTCTAACTGATAACTTTCCCTATCTTTAAATTTTTTTACCCCACAAACAGAAATTTAATTAGGGAGGAAGCAGCACACAAGAATTATTCTCCTGGGTCTTTTGTTCTGGACACTTCACAACTTCTTTAATTGCTCTAATTATTGGATTATGATTTTTCACACTTTAATTCCTTTCAGAACACTCATTCTGTGCTATCATTTCTGATGAGTACTTACAGGTCTCTCTTCTCTGTAATTCTGCTTTTGTGTCCATTTAATTATAGTGATTTTGCTGACTGCCGGAGTACCAAAGCTCCTTTCAGCTGTTCTCCACTCACTGTGAGAAGACATTCCAACAACCTGATGTAGGACCGAGCCCACCTTCAGCTAAAGACCTGCTGACGCTGTAGAGAATGTATGACTTGCTCTAGTTTGGGCTCATGCACTTTTCTGAAGTTCTCCTCCCTGGTCTTTTGTGAGCACACTGAAAATGAATCTTTTCAGCAGACTTTCTGCTGATTCAGCAACACAGGTTCTGCATGTCAAATCGGAATCCTGAGTTAGTTGTATCACAACCAGTCTTGGCAGAACATGAATGTGATGGGTTATTCCCAAGAAAAACCTGCTGGAGAGCCATGAACTGCAAAGCCAGCTGAAGGTAAATGGTATCACTCCCACTGCACAGAGACAGACCAGCTGAAGAGCAGGCTCTACGATTAGATATTTATGATATCTTTGGCCTCTTTCTACTCCCACACAATTCAAAGTGAAAACACCAGGAAGATGTTGTAGGAAGGGAAAGAAGAAGACATTCTGAGGGAATCCCTTGCTGAGGGAACTTGACCTCAGTAAGTCCAGAAGGCTCAGGTATAAAAGAAAAAAAGCCATGTGACTCAGTAACATTTCCTAGGTGAGGACTATTTTAGTGTTCATGGGGACAGAATTAAACCAGTGATATGAAAATCATTGTTTCTGTATTTGTCAGAGATTTACACAGTGGATTTTCCTTATGCTTGTGTTCCCAGGTGCTTGTGTCAAGAGACTGCTACCAGTCTGTCCTGTGCCCTCTGTCTGTCCCATCCCAACTCATTGTGTATCCATTAATCTCTCATGAGCTCTGTTTTTTAGTGTACTCCTGAGTATTCCCAGCAGAAATAGCCACAGCTCCTAAATTCATATTGCGTTCAAATGGATTTAACTTCCTCTGTTCACTCTATTTATCTTCTTCTTGGGCTCCTGGATCCCCTCGCTTTCCCACGTCATCCATTTTAGGAAGTCTGTCCCTACCCAGTCCAGTTACCCCTTCTGCTTGTAGCTGAAGGGTTACTGGTTACTACCCCAAACGCCTGGCTGGGGAGGATGCACCACCTCTAGTACATGAAAAGACAAACTGCGTGTGAAGACCGGTGGTGTACAGTTGTGTGTAACACAGCCTTTGCAGGGAAGGTCACTGGAGACAACCTCACTGCTCAACCCGGTTCCCTCCATCAGGCACGAGACAGTCCACAGTGCTTTCACAAGTGTTTTCACACGCAGAAGAGACAATGTTGTAATGTCGGTGCTTCTGTAAGTCCTTTAAAGCACTCTCTGCCTTCAAAGCCCTCCTGGAGACCCAGAGAAGAAGCGGGGCACACCATGCAGAAGGGATGCACGTTCACCTTATCTACCCTAGCAAAACCTAGGGAGGATAAGCAGAGGTGGAGGGTGCCTTTGCTTTTCTGCAGCACCTCCTCCATGTCAGTAGAGGACCTTGGGACACATGTCAATGTGGAGAAAACACAACCTCTGGCTGTCTCTCCAAGGATGCAGCAGTGCCTCCTGCACCTGAGGGTGCCCTCACAGCCCTTAAGGGTTTGCAGGTGGCCAAATCCTGCTCAGGGGCAGCTGACCTGCAGGAGACCATCTCTCTCCCGGATGGGCATTAACTTTGTGAGTAAAATGATCCAGGCCTGTTACTAAAGTAATTGGATTTTCTTAAGTAATGGTTGGAGGACTGGAGGAAGAAGGAGTAAGGGTTTCTGGATTTGCCTTCTCTAATTACAAGTTTGTTTTGTCAAGATGCCATACACGGTATATAAGAGGCATGTCATATAGGTAATGTTATATGTTGTATTCTATAGGAAAATATTATACTCTGTGTGTGTGTATGTACACACATACACAGATCTTCCTCTTGAGTTCAGTTATTGCCAAAAGTATTTTCCAGTTTTCAAGTGTTCATTTGTTACAATTTTCTCATGGGATGGTGCAATGAATTCTATAAGCTAAATCCAATTAGAACCTTCTAACGTTCTCCTTCAATGCCAATACTGATTAGACTAAATATCTAATTACTTTATTCCCACACTTCTTTGTAAGTAATTTAATTTCTGTAGCAGCACTAACAAACAACTGGTAGGAATTTTTTTTAAAGGCAACTTTTGCATTTTAAAAAGGAAAGAGCTGAGGCTCTAAAGCTACCTCCATGCTGCTGAACCAAATGAGGCCAAGGACTGTCATTGGTGACATCCTGGCCTTGGGAAACCCCTGGACCTGAAGTGAAATGATGCAAGGGCTGTGTTGCAGCCCACCAAGGGCTATTTTTCACAGCATCAACTTGAGATTCTTGTTGCCTGTGGCTTGTAGCATGACCGCACGTAGGGGCACATGTGGGTTCAAAGATGGCTGTGTACAGTGAAGGGACCCAAACCCGATGCAACCTTGTCCATAATCCTGCCAGGAAATGATCCCTGGCACATGCTGTCCTCCCGACCTGTGCCAGGGCATTTTGTCTGTGAGCACAAGTTAGCACTGGCCAAATCCATGGCAGGGACCATGTGAATAGTGATCTGAATGAGCCTGCCCTCTGGTCCTGCTTTGTTTACTAGTGTAGATGTAATCCCCTACCCAGAGAGGCTCCTGACAGCAGTGGATGCTCAGAACAGCCCTGCTCCTTCTTGGCCTCATCATGGGAAGGCAGAATGAGGAGACGTAAAGCCTGGTCCCACCCAGACCCAAAGCCCAAATCGCCTCCACCGTGCCTTGAACCATGGATCACTGACCCCACAATTTCATTGAGCCATAATAAGAGTTACCTCAGTCTCCCAGATTCTTTTTAATCTTGGAGAAGACGGAGAAAAAGCTGTCTGTGCTTTTTGGTTTGATCTTCGTGCTTCTGCTTCTAGTTTTGTTTCTGGACGTGGATGGTCATGAGCTCCTTTGGACTTTAGAAAAGACACGTTAAAGTTAGAAAAAAACTTGTTATTAATCTTAAGGGAGCAGAATTTGTAGCACAGGCCAAAACCACACATATGGCTTGATTTAATTCTTTGTATTTAATAAGACTTATTAACGTAATAAACATATCTCAGATGAAGTGTGATGGGGTAGAAATTCTCTGAAATCATAAAACCAGTGCACCACATTTATATGCAAAAGACACTCCCCACGAAGCCACAAGGTCTTCTGCAGCCTAGCTACAGTATCCCTGCAGTCATTTCCATACTTCTCACGTTAGAAATGTTTATCAGAAGATTAATTTCCATTAGCTTCCACGGAGAAATAATTTTAACCTGCACATAAGTGAAAGACTGCAAAACAGGAGACAGTTCAGTGGTTATGGTACTAAACTAGGACTACAGCTTCCAGGAATAGTGCCCATTATTTAACACTTGGATATACTTTTTTCCATATATAAGTTATATATAATGCACAGATGGCATTTTCCATAGACAGTCCCTTGGGTACAACCATTTCCTGCTCTAAGATATCCTCGTGCTTATGCGTGGTGCCTTGAAGAAGAGGTTGAGATAACATGGCATTTCTGACTTTTTGAGGATTCGTTGGTTCCTATGTACCAGAGGCAGTGTTTTGTGAGGTTTTCATGGGAGCCTAAATGAAAAATATAATATGCTGCAAAATCACAGTAGCATAGGCTAATTTAGGCTGGAAGGGACCTCTGGAGGTCTCACTCAACCTCCTTCTCAGGCAGGACTAATTTCAGAGTTCGATCAGGTTGCTTAGGACCTTGCCTAGTCATTGTGAAAATTTTTCTCCTTACAGTCATTTGACCATATCATATTCAATAACCCTTATTTGTCGGAACACAAATGTCCTTAATCAGTCTTAAAAAACAGCCTTTAAAATTAACTTGCATAATGTAAGGTAATTTTATACCAACCTGAAAAAATATGAATTGGCCTTCATGCCTCCAGAAGTTGGTAACTGGGTAACCACCGTGGCCTCGGCAGGAAAGGAGCCGCAGGGGTCCGTTGCAGTTTGGACAGCATTTCCCTGGAGCAAAGATGATGGGAAATATTTTCTGTACACTGATCAAATGAATCCCATGTGATACAATGGCTCATTGGTGGTGGATTGCCACTTCTGGTTTGGGGCTCAGAAACTACACGGCGAAAAACTACACAAAACCCCTTTAAAACTGAGAATCAATTTATACCATCAGAAATAGGGATTAAAAAAAGAAAAAAAAAAAAAAGACAACAAGCAAACAACTCCTCTCCCGATGGTAAGAAATGTAAAACGCATTGTTGCAAAATCAAGAGTTGCATCTGAATATAAGGAATTGCAGTGGGAAGGTTTTATAACCCAAAAGGTGCCCTCTACTTGGGTTTCTCTTATGTTGTGTTCACTTACAAACTGCCACATAATGAACAGACATCCTCATACTCACGCTGTTGTTTTTGCCTAGCTTTATCACATATGGCTGGCCTTAGGTAGATCTTCCTCCCGTCCAAGGTCGAGCAGTCGTTGCTGCAGACCACCACCCCGAGGCAGGACTTTTTTAAGATGCGAGAGTTGTGGTTATTGGTGTTTCTCATTGCCCAGCTGCTGTGATGCCTCTGAGCATTTTTATCCTCTGAGCTATAGATATGTTTTACGTAGGAATCTGGCCATTCTTGAAACCAGTCTATCTGTCTTATGTCCTGGGGAGAGACCAAAGCAAACCACATTTTAGGCTGGAGAAGAGAAGAGCTTGTGCAAGAGGCCAGCAGACCTGGTCCTCTGCTGGGTGTCCTCTAGCCTGGGTGACCCCAGCATCCCGGCAGGTGATGCTGGTTGGCAGGAGGGAGCAGTGGAGAGAAGGCAGAAAAACCATAGGTGCCTTTCCATGGGCATCAGGAAAGCCTGGCCAGGAGTTGTTTTCACTCACCCACAAGTCCAGCTCAATGGAAAAAAACCCCACAAAACAAAACCCAAGAAACCCACAGCAAAAGACCAACCACTCATCATGTCAGTGGGTACAGTCAACACAGCAAAATGCAGTAAGCTGTAAAGCACCTAACATACCTGCTGATGGTTTTGAGGGAAAAAGGTTTTGTAGAGGTTCAAAAACAGTAGGAATTTCCTTGAAGATGCTGATCCCAGCCACTGAGAGCCATTACAGCAGCAAGAACAGCAGCTGAGAAGAGAAAAACTCTAGTGCTCCCCCAGGAACCATCAGACAGTGTATGGAAGGGTGTGGAGGAAGCCTCCAGGCTGAAATGAAGGTGAAGGTGACCTTGGGGTGGAGGGCAAGGAAGGGAGGCAGCCTGGGCCATGGAGGCTTTGGGCGAACAGCAGCAGCAAAGCAGGGAAGGGACTGGGATCAGGTAAGAAGGCAGAGCTGGGAGGTGAAAGGCAGAGCTGGATGCCAAAGGACCGCAGCAGGAGGAATCTGGCACAAATATGACAAGGTGAGGGACAGGGGAGATGACATTGGTGTCCAGGGTGCTGTGGGCTTTCAGTGGAGAGCATGGTTGAAATTTTTAGAAAAGAGGACTAGAAAAGGATGGGGCGGGGAGGGAATATCACCGCTCTGCCTCTCAGCAAATCTCTGCAAGCCCAAAGCAAGCTTTTCCTAGGTGCTCATGAAAGGAGAGTTGCCTCCCTGTGGAAAGCCAGCCCGCTGGCCTGGAGCCCGACCTGCAGCAAGGCTGAGCACCCAGGGTTGCAAGGCAGGCACGGGTGCTGTGCCCACTGCTCATAAAGCACTACCCAGGGCAAAAAGTAAATCCTGGACATCTGTCATTGAGCATCCACAGCAGGAGATATTTTTTTTTTCTCTGCCCCTCATCCGTCAGTGGACTAGAAAGACAACACATCTGCAGCACGGCTATTTTTCGTATATCAGCAGCTCTTCCAACAATACATTTAAGGAAAAATGCATGGAAACGTCAATATTTGCTCAGTATTTTCTAGCTTTTCAGTGAAACACAGTGTTCCATACCCTGAAGTGGCAAAGAGAACAAAGGCAGTGAGGCATAGGTAACTGAGAAAGCATTTACGATCAGCGGTGAAGTGGAGATGACAGGTCAGAACTGGACACATTTCCAAGACGCAGACACATACCTGGGGAAGTTTGATGTCATTGATATCCCAACTTGTCATTTCTCCACGTCGGGAAGCAGAGTCCTCCTGCTCCATAACAACATCCTCTGCACCTTTCAGCATTTTCTAATTCCTTCCCAAAGTTAGCGAGAAAGTTTCTTCTGGCTGCTTTTGAAGTTGACTGGCTGTCAGCACTCCCGGGCAGTTTACAACCAGGAAGCTCTGTCCTGAAGCTAAATGATAGAGAGGCTGCTCATTAAAGATAAAAATCAATGTTCTTCTGCCAGAAAAACTTGTTCCATTAAAAGTTTTGCAAGCCTGCAATGCAGTGGAAAATATAGCTTAGAGATAGCCTGTGATGTTACAGAGGCAGCGTTAACAGCAAGCAAATTGTGCCTTTGTCATCTGTTTTCTTCTGCTTGGTCTCCCCTCATACCAAGTTTATGGTCACGTAACTCTGCTCGCAGGCTCTTTGCACATCTGATCTGACTCTGGCTCAGTATTTCCAGAGCCAAACAAACTGATTGAACAGCTCGGTGGCTGCTAAGGGCTCCTCGAGTCGCTGCTTACCCATTAGATATTTCACACGCTGGAGATGACAAAAGGTGAGCACCAAGAGGGGACCGCTACAGCATTTCAGACGAAATGGTGCTCAACCATTTCAAACGTTGTTGGCATCTCTGAAACTTAACCAATTGCACGAGGAAAGCGTAGAAAAGGAGGTTGGGCTTTCAGCATTTCCCTATCTCAACGGCAGACTGAAGTAAAAAAACTCACCAAGGTATGTTTGCTACAACCAACAGGTTTTGCCTGAAATCTTGTAAAGCAGGTGGTTGCCCTACTCCGAATTTCAGTACCAGCCAAGCTTAACATCACATCCTCAGGGATCCCCCGCATGAAAAAGTTTTGCGGTTTGATTCCTTTGTCAAGAAGAGAAAAGGTGAATCACAAATGAATGGGCCAGTTTTTCTTTCTGGAAATTGCAAAAGTTTCAATGGTTCCAGGAAGGTCACTGTAATTTATGACAGTTAAGGACTTGTTAAAGACTACTGACTAGTGGGAGAAGTAAAATCTGCTTGATGCGATTCTATTCAATAGACTTCATTAAACATAATTTATTTTATTGTTATTTCTGGCTCTGCATATGCACGGCCCTTGGAAAGTGCCTTAAACTTCACGTCCTTCATTTACCCATTTATAAAATACCCGTGACCTTAATTTCTCATGTTATATTATCAACTCTAAAGCAATAGTTTGTGGACACTGGCAGAGCACTTGGGCTATTTGGCTGTAGGGTGCTCTGGCAGCACAGTCAGAGCTCCACTTGGTGGCTCAGGCTGTGTTGGTGGGGGAGAAAGAAGGCTATGTCAGAGCATCCCCCATGGGAAAAGACCCTACAGAGGGGTACCTGGGTAGTCAGCAACGGAGCGCTCAGGAATTTGAACTGAGGCTGGTTCTTGGAGGGCAACCAAGCCATCACAGGTTCGACCAGGATGTTAAACCAGAGGAGAAGGGAACGTCAGTGCTCAGAAATACAAACAGCTGCAAGAAAGGTCAGGTCTTCATATATTTTTGTATTGTGTTACAGTGAAGATGGAGATAGTGAAGTCAGGACAAATAAAATACGAGCTGCATTGGAAAACTGAGTTGAATATGCTAAACAAATGGCCCTTGACTGTTGTGTGCTCTAAAACATGAAATGATTTGTTATGTAATTAAAAATTATAGTCTCATTGCTTTTAAAATTTATCTTTTCAAAATAAGATGGCTTAGGAATTGATTTTTAATTTCATTCTTATTAGAGAAAACAGAATATTTCTTCTTTTATGTCATATTGATAGAGATAAAACAATAATTAAATGACCTTAAAGATTAAAGAAAGACAAATAATTTCCAAATAATACGCACAAAACATGAAGTTACAGAGAATCATACATATTTAGCTACTTGTAGGAAAAGGCTGAAATAGTAGCAAAAACTTTAAGCAATAATTACAGGATGACGTGGCATATTAAATTTCTGATTGTTATTTGTGTAGCTTTAATTATTAGTAAAGTGTAGCAGCTTTATAAATTGTAAGGTCTGAAATATTTTCTTTATCCTCTCCTCTCCTTCCCTCCCTTGCTTTGCCTTGCCTTGCCTTGCCTTGCCTTCCCCAGAACAAACTGTTCTCCTCCTCTGAGATAAAAAGTCAAAATTTAAATGTCAACGCTAAATTATTTTGATTTGGAAAAAATACATGTAAGAAAAAAGGGAATCATTATATTAAGAAGGAATGATGTAAATAGCACCTCTGTTTGGCACTGGAATGTGGTGCAATTCATTGTGCTCGAAAAATGGTGAAAGTAATCTAGCTGTCCTACCCTTTCGTTCAGTTTTGTTTTCTTATTTCTTGTAAATGCTCATGGATACAGAAGATAAACAGCAGAGTGTAGCAAGGATCTGGTTTGGGTCCAACATTTAATGTATCTGTTGATGATCTGAGAACAAAAAAAATGCACAGATTGCAAAAATATACCTGAATTAATCCTTTAGAAGAACTTATATTTCACCCTGACAAAATAATTCATGCTTAGAAGTACTTATCTCTCTTAGAGAACTGCTCTCAATTAACTCACGGACGTGACTGAGGGATCCATATTGGCAGTTCCACAAGCAGGAGGTGTCAGACAAAAAGCCACCAGGCTGTTGGAATACAGAAGGACTGCAGTGAAGAGCCATACGATAAACTATGGCACCACTAATTCATAGACCATCACTGATTTTTCACTTATGATATATGCAAAAAGACCGGTCCTTCCCAAAAAGAAGGGCTCAGGGCATAGGAAACCCGTAAAAGCTGGGATTGTTCAGTCTAGAAAGGAGACGTATAAGCAAGGGCCCTATTAAAATGAGCTAAAATAGAGCAGCGAAGAGGGGGTGCTTCTCATTATTTAACCCCCCAAGGGCACAGAGTGCAAACAGCTGGCAAATTCAAGAGCGAGGCAAAGAAACGCATTTTTCATTCACTATACAATTATTATCAGTTTGTCTAATGAAAGCTATTTCCTCTGCCTACAAGCCTTGCCCCACTAATTTCTTTAGACTCTTGTGCTATAGCATTACTATTAGTGTTGATGTAGTATGTCGTGAAGGTTGAGCACTAGGCAAGATTCAAAAAGAGATCAAAACCATAGGAAAGAAATAATATTTGAAGATCTGCTATTTAATGCTTTCATCTGCGTAACATCTGAAATATGTTATAATATATTTAGAAAGATAATAAGCCTTATATTTTATGACTTACAGAAATTTTTAACTAGCAAGGCTTAGGAAGGTTTCTTCTATTTTCCTTAGAAGTACTTGGTGTTGACCATTTAGGAAAAGGACTATGAATTTTTAAAAGAGATTATGTATATTACTAATTTACACGAGCCCACAGGTTAAATTAATTCAATACAATCCACAAGATCTTGTCTGGAATGACTGCCTTACGGATCATAACCACAGACAGCCGTCAGGGGTTCTTCAGCAGTCATCTACGACGAGAGATCAAGGGCTGGGAAAAGCCCTGGAGCCCTAAAAAGCTTCTTGCATTCAGGCTCCCGCTCTGGAAAGGGGCTGTGCAACCCAGCAGGGCAGTGCCTGGGGAAAGCAGAGGTTTGCCCACCGCTGTCTTTGGCTGCCAGGCTCTGCTGAGGGACAGAAGCTGGTGGCAGGAACGCGTGGATGTCAGCTATTACAGAGAGGTCACCGGAGCAGGCTCCTTTCTTGTATTGTTTTACTGCCACGCAAAGAGGGTGCTTGTGTCAGTGCTCCCATCAGTCTTCCTTTCTCTCTCTTTGGTGTCGTCTTGCAGCGATGACAAACTTTAGCTGATCTCGGGTGCAGTCGGTGACCCTTTACACGGGCTGAGTTACCTGTCCTGCCAGCAGCGTGTGTGGCGCTATCTTCCTAAATACTTAGAGGGAGGGTGTCGAGAGGATGGGGCCGGTCTTTTTTCAGTGGTGCCCATGGGTTTGACAAGAGGAAATGGGCACAAACTTGAATATAAGAGAGTCCACCTAAACATGAGGAGGAACTTCTTTACTTTAAGGGTGGCAGAGCCCTGGAAGAGGCTGCCCAGGGAGGTGGTGGAGTCTCCTTCTCTGGAGACATTCCAAACCCACCTGGACACGTTCCTGTGGGACCTGCTCTGGGTGGACCTGCTTTGGCAGGGGGGTTGGACTAGATGATCTCCAGACGTCCCTTCCAATCCCATATCATTCTGTGATTCTATAATGTTGGGAAATAGATCCAATATTATAGTATTTAAGCAGAAGAAAACCAGGTTGCAAGTGGAAGATCTTGGAAAGCAGAGGTGACTCCTTTAGTTATGCTCATTATAACGTAGTTTGTGCAGTGGCCATAGTAAGGGCCAGCAGTGAGTGTGGCCGAGCGCCACCGTACCGTTACGTACGCAACCCCAACATCGTTTGGAAGGACGAAAGTGGTAAAAATACAGTTTTAAACAGTACTCCAAAAATCAGACCACTTCATTCTGAAATAAAATATCTCACCTAGAAGTTGATTTTTAACTTCTCCTCCAAATTTCCATGGGACGCTTGATAAAAAATTCGGAATTTTTACATCGCCAATGTTTTTGTGGCGTGGAGCGACGGGGTGCATGTGTAGCCATTTCAAATGCACATCAGCCACGTCGGCTCATTAGCCACTTTCTGGTATGAACCCCTGGCAGAGCTGCAGAGCACGCCCAGGGAATGAGGGATTGCCACCGTGCAGCCATAAAAAAGGCACGATTTAATGTTTCATTGGCAGTTTTAATTCTGGCATTTCTGCACGCTTCATTTTACCCCTCTATTAATGCTCTGGTAATCTAGCTGTACGTAATTAAACATTGAATACAGCCGTACGGAGCCTCGTAGCTGCAGCATGCCCTGCTATACGCAGCCACTCCAGAGAGGACTTTTCATGTAAGATTTTCATTTTTTTTAAAAACACCTGCTCTTCCAATAGCTACAGTAGCTCTGCAGGAGCTTGTCAGTCAAGCAAGATTACAGAGTCCCTAAATCCAGCCTGACATGACAGACTGTAATGACTCTGAAGGGGCTGTTACGGTCTATTGTGCCGGTGGCCCCTGCCTAACGGGAGCATCTCGTACATTTCTCATTAAACCCCGTAATAGCTCCAGAGATTTCTATATTACCACTTACTTCAAATGTGAGTTATTTTATCACAAAAAAAAAAAAAAAAATCACATCGATGTGATGCTAAAGGTGCAGGTTAAATAAGGAAAAGAGAATGTAGATTTACAGGCTGACATGTACCTTTACCTTATGCAATTTTGATGCTGAGAAATTGCAGCATTGGCAAGGATCTGAGCAATTTTAAGTAAAATTTTTGCCCGCTGAAAGCGGGAACGGAAAAGTGGGCGATACTGTCTGCGCAGTGAGATTTTAATGTGATGCTGTAGGGACCAGTGCAACTTCATAAATAATAGTGGTGGATGGTTTTGGTAGGCCATAGCTCCAAGATAAGTTACGGTACTTGTCTTCTGGATGCATGAAGCTCTTCGGCCTCGGTCATGGTAGAGGTCAGGGCAGACCGTCACACTTGCCCTTTCTGGCCTCAAACACTTTCAATCTTCTTCCAAAGACAGGAGGTTATGTTCAGCAGCCCCATTCAGCAAACCCACATCACAGCGGGGCATTTCTGATACCGAGTGATTTACGTGTGAAAAGGAGAGAAAATATCACGGTGGGGCACGTTGAAGGGAAACTTGGATTTGGCTGTCAACTGTGTCTCTTTAGGTCACTCATATCTTTCATTTCCCAGGCGCGCAGTGGCATGGAGAGCCTGGCTGGGGACTCCTGGTGACACCAACACGGAGCAGGTCATAAGGATCGTGCGATGAAGGAAATCGTGATGGTAGTGAGACGATGGGAATAAGGCAGGGGCAGAAGGAAAGCTGTTCAAAATGCACACCGTGACAGCAGGTAGGCACCCATGGTAGGAAAATCCCAGGCTGTTTGGGCTGCCCAGGTGGTGGGATGGCCACCAAAGCATGGAATTAGAGGGATGCAGGAGCTGGCACAGACTAAGCCGAGTGGCTCTGCCCAGCAGAGGGTAGCATCGCCCAAACACCCCAGTTTGTTCTCCGAATTTACACCTTCCAACACCTCTGAACTCCCACCTCCGCCACATCCTCTTTGAGCTGGGAGGCAACAGCTCAGCCCAGACCTGGGGAAAGCCTCATCGCCCGATACCTTACAAATTCTGCTCATAAATGGTGGAAAATCAGCTTCAAAAGTAGAATTTTAAGGAATTTGTTAAAGGACGCAATGCATGCTAAGCAGTTACGCGCGTACAATCATACCTATTTTTAAGTAAATGTTATTTAGCTGCTTGCATTAAGTTTATTTTTGGGTACCTAATTTGATGATCAGGCTTGGAGCTGCCCTCGAGGCACAGGAGTGCCTGCACTGGCAGCAGCAAGGCCTCTCATTTAGTCGCCTAACCTGGGCGTCCCAAAAGAATTGCACTTTTTTTAGCGTCTTACCCGTTCTGAAACCGAAGCCCAGAGATACTACTTACAAACGCCTCCCAGTTAAGCCCGGACTATAATTTTCTCTGATGCCTCTGCTGAATCCTGCCCGTTGCCCCCGCGCCAGGGCTCAGCCGGTGCCCGATGCCGCGACGCCAGAGGTCTCAGCGTCGCTGAGAAAAAGCTGCTTTTAGCGATAATCTCAGCAGGACCACACGTGCGTGCGTGCGTGTGAGCGTGTGCGCGCCAGGCCCGTGCCGTGCCCGGCTGGGACCGCTGTGCCCGGCGGGGTGGGCACGGTGCCGGGGCTTGGGCCTCTCGCCGAGGCTGCGGCGGTGCCCATCCACCCGCCTCTGGGCTCGGTGCCGCTCCAGGGGGTGCCCCTGCTGTTGGGGGACCCCTCGCTTCGCTGGCTGCGCCCAGGGCTAGTGCTGGCTGAGGGCAGTCCTTGCCCAGGGGCGAGTTTTTGTACCCCAGGAGTGTTGGAGCGTGTGTGTGTGGGGGGGAGAAGGGGGGGGAGAAGGTGAACACCCCGCCTCCGCGCATCCCGGCGCATCTCTGCGCAGCGCCGCGCAGCGCCCGGCCGCTTGTGGTACGGCTTTTAAATTTTTTTTTTTTTTTTTCCCTGCTTTTCCTTTTTTTTTTTTTTTTTTTTTTTTCCCCTTCTTTGCTTTCCCTCCCCTCCCGTTTGACGTGCGCGGTTTTGGTGCAATGCGAATTATCTCCAGTCATTCAGTCAGGAGGGGCAGCGCCAGGCAGCAGAGCAGCGGCGGGGCTGCCTCCTCCTCCTCCTCCTCCTCCTCCTCCTTCCTCCTCCTCCTCCTCCTCCTCCTCCCATTGCCATAACAACAGCGCACAGCCGCTGCGCCCGGTACCGGCGGGGCCGCACCGCTCCGCACCGCACCGCACCGCACCGCGCTCGGGAGGCTGAGCATCCCGCGGAGCCCCGCAGGGGTGGGGTTGGGCGGGGGTTTGGGG
>JAOXJK010000023.1:95951242-95971282 GCA_025774025.1 Xenus cinereus | reverse complement strand
CTTAAAGATCATCCAGTTCCAACCCCCTGCCATGGGCAGGGACACCTCCCACCAGACCAGGTTGCTCAAAGCCCCATGATTCTATGATGCTATGACTATCCTTTTTTCCTAAGTGCTCTGGCCAGCTGGAGCCAGGCAGTTGGTCTCACACTTTCAGAGAATTCTGAAAACCTTGTTTCTTGCTCCTTTCTGACCAAACAAAGAGTTAGTTGTTAATTAGTCTGATTTTCCTGAGTTGCGAAGGAACCTTAGGTAAATACTGCGTATTGAAAAACTGTTGACAAACCATGCAGAGCATCCATCATCAAATGGCCTGGTCTGGCTTCAGGAGTTCCACCCATTTAAAAATCTACTTGTACAGCTTTATAACAGCGGGAACGGGCAGGAATTTTTCCCTTTTACTTGGCGTGGAAACCAGAGCCAGATGTAAAGGCGACTTCTTAGCTCTTTATTTAAACTTCTGAGGAGAGAAGGGTCTTTTTCATGGTGGTTTGCAAAAACCTGTACAAACAATTTAAAAAGGAAACAAAGCTGATAATGGTTAGCCGATAATAGTTACGCCATCTGTATGCACGGGAGGTATTTCCTGGTCTTTTGGGCGAACTCATCACTATTCTACTGAGCGAAAGTGCATTTGCATCAAAGACATCTCAAGTCCCTAACAGCTCAGTGCACCAAGGGCTGCTCCCACTCTCTCTCCCAACCCCGAGCGCTGCGGGAAGCAAAGCAAATTGATAAATTAACAGAAGACCTTTCAGAGAGGCAACCTCTTCTAAAGGTACAGAAGCACGTTAGGAACTTAGACCTGGAAAGGACCTGAAGCACCGAGATCTTAATGATTTTAAAGGAAGCAAGGCGCTTAGGTAACTGCATGGGCTACGTATTATTTTTTTTTTTCTTTTCAAAAAGCTCCTATTTCTGTTATGTGAGCTGAGATTCTGATTTCCCGCAACAGCTGGTAAAATTGAATTAGTAGCAGTTGTTAGTAAACATTTGGCTTCTAGCGGCAGACAGAACAGCTAATGAAGACGCGCTGCCCGCTTGCCGAACGGGATGAGACACCGTATGTCTCATCAAGCACACAAACACCGCGGTACCCCGCTTCCGTACCCAGGGAAGAAATTTCACTTGGTTTCACTCTAAATACTTTTAGCAGGTGTTTTATCATCAGGCAGCATTACCTCCGGTGCTGGCTATTCCTAGAGGGAACACCGTGAATATCCACTCGGAGAAGTCCACGGCAGCAAGAGTGCAGTTGTGTCACAGGGGTTGTGCATTCCCCTTTCCACCAGCTCAGGAGCAGCAAACGCAGAGGCAGAGACAACTCACACAGGATTGCATTTTTGGGTCAAGAGATTCAGTTCCCTTGAAGTTTTACCTGTTCCCAAATGAAATGCAACCAGAATGATTTTGCGTTTCCTGCTGTCACACAGCTGGACCATCCCCCTTTGAAAAGGCAGAGCTCTAGCAGCCTCTGAAGGCAATTCCTCTCACGAGGAAATTTAGGACTTTTCTGCAGACCGTGGGCTTCTTCCACACATGGTGCCAGGGTGGTACCTTCCCTCAGCACACAGGAGGGTCCTCCACTGCCTTTCAGAACTTTCCAAGAACTATGGGCCAGATTCCTGGAAAAGGTGTTGCTTTAACATGAATTAGACTTGGAAGAAGAAAGGTTAAAAAAAAAAAAAAAGGAATTGCTTCACTCCAGGAGGCATGTTTTCCCAGACTACAGGAGCTCCAGCTGTACCACGATGGCCAATTTCCTTTGGGCTATGCTTTCTGGTGCCATGGTGTCTCGTGACCTTTGATAGATCTTCCTTACAATCGAGGAAGCTGCTTTCTGCCCCAGCTATTGGATTTGTAAGAAGAAAAAGTGTCCAGGTGGGGTGGGGTGATGTTCGCCAGCTGTCAGACACCCACCCAACGGCTCTCTCCCTCTCCTCCTCAGGATTGGGGAGTGAAATAAGATGAAAAGCTTGTGGGTTGAGATAAGACAGGGAGGTCTCTCACCAATAATCATAGTGGGCAAAATAGATTTGGGGAAAAATAATTTAACTAATTACCAATTAAAAAAGAGTTGAATGGTGAGAAATAAAGAAAAAACCTAAACCACCTTCTCCTTACCCCTACTTCCAAGGCTCAGTTTCATTTCTTCATTCCTGACCCCTTACCTCAACCCTGCTCCAAAGGGTGTGTGGGGGTTTGTGGTCAGTCCGTAACAGCTCCTCTCTGCTGTTCCTTTCTCCACATTCTCCATGGGTTCTTCCCATGGGCTGCAGTTCTTCAGGATAAATTTGCTTCAGTGTGGGTTCTCCACAAGCTGCAGTTCCTTCAGGGCATGTCCACTTGCTCCACCACGTGGTCCTCCACAGGCTGGAGCACGTCCTCCCCTCCTTCTTCTCTCACCCTGGTGTCTGCAGGATTGTTTCTCACATTTTTTGTTCTCACTCCTCTCTCTGCATTTTGCCCTTTCTTAAATACACTTTCACAGAGGCACCAACAGCTGCTTTTTGCCAGACCGCAGAGCGGGACACCAGGGAGTCCCATCCCCTGGTCCTACAAACTTCAGAAGTGGCCAGTGCCCCATCTCCAAGCAATTCTCCAGACCTTCTCGCTACTTTTGTGGGAAAACTGCTCCGGAGTCGCATTCCACTAACAAAGGCCCTCTTCCAATTTCTAGCCTGTTTACTCTTGGCCAGCTTATACCCATCTGTTTTGTGTCAACACAATTAAAATAACTCATTTTCCTTCATGCCGTCTACTCTCACGATGTCTGTGTTGGCTGCGATGACATTCCTTCTCAACCTTGGTCTTGCAAGACTTCTCCATTTCTCTGACCGTCCCAGTACCTCTTCTGTAAGGCTGGTCTTTTATAATCAGTTTTTTTGAAAGCAAGTGACCACAGTGTGGGGAAAAAATGTGTGTTCATCAAAAGGAAGTCCTGCCAGAGCCTCAGCCTCAACCTCCCACCCTAACACATTCCTCTTTCTACTAAAACCAGACTGATTAGCAAATAAAATTTTGTTTCCCCTTCTCTTTTTACAGTAACAGCTCTTAAGTTGTTGAATGGATGATTCTCAGATATCTTTCCTCTCTCCTCTTTGGTCATTTCCAACTACAACTCCCATGGAAACAGCTGAAATTCTGTTATTGGTCCCCAGGGGGGTTTACACTAATCCCACCTCTCTTAATCCAACCATCCAGGTCATCTGGCTGTTGCTGTAGGATATGTCATCTTCCTTGGCAGGGACGCTGCTTCCTAATGCTGTCATCTGCAAACATCACTGCAAATATTCCTGCTTTTTATACCAAGCTCATTACTAAAACATTATTAATGGACTCTGTTCAGGCTGAAAGCATTGAGAGAAACCATCTTCTCATCAGTTCTACCCCTGCTTCTCCATAGATCCTGTCGCCGGTCACCACACCCTCTGGTTTAGATAATCCTTTCTGAGATTAAAAAAAGTACCTATTCCAGACGGATGGAAGATGCGTTTCCTTTGTCTACACAGTATTTTTTATTAAACAACAGTATGGGGAAGTGAGGTGTGATCACTTCTAGAAGAGCTGTTACATTTTCTCCCATGTTCTGTTTACTTCCTCGTACTCAGCTGTTTCCTCCCATTTATTCTGAAACCTTTCACCACACTAAAAACAGACTCTCAAGCCTACCCGCTACCAGGTACCCCTTTTTACATTCTTCCTATAGAATATATAGTATCTACATTACATATAACCTTGAAACACAAGACATGGAATTCTTTTCCTTCCTTCTCCACATCCCAGCTTGACTGACTTAAAACACACTTAACTGTTCTTTTTTTTTTTTTTAACTGGACCTTTGTTACTCATTTCCCCCCTATCTGAGATGATTTTAGCACTTTTGACTTAAAATATAATGCCTCTGCTACTGTCACGCCACGGGAGCTCCTGGAAACTCTAGCCTCCCCTGCTCATCCAAATTCTCTCTACCGAAAT
Organism: Xenus cinereus; assembly: GCA_025774025.1. NCBI lineage: Eukaryota > Metazoa > Chordata > Aves > Charadriiformes > Scolopacidae > Xenus > Xenus cinereus. The sequence goes on along the minus strand of JAOXJK010000023.1, from coordinate 95,967,304 downwards.
CGAGAAACACATGGATCTTCTTTTGTATCTCCATCTATTTAAATTAAATGGATCAAATGTTGAAAATGGGATTCAAGTTTGCTTTTTAAACCGGTTCTTGCAACGTGCTGATGATTACAACTAATCACCTTTGCTGGTTCAGTGATTCTTGGCAAGCTAGCCTTCTGCACCAACACGATCCTCAGCAGCATCTCTCCAGCACGAGATCTCTGTCCGTGTTTTAATCACCCCCTGTGCTGCTTCAAGGGGATTCCCAGCAGAACCCGCACTGTCAAAGTAATTTGGCCTCTGATTTTATTTACACCCGTCTTGACCACCTATCTCACTTTTACACGTCTTTTTTGAATAATGCATACCTTTAAATAACATATATTCCAGTCTCATGCAAAACACACACACATTTCTATCAACCTACACCTCAAGACAGCTACCAAATATCAAAGGCAGAGGCAAGCCCCAGAACAGATCTCCATGAGGTTTGGGGGTTTCTTTGCCCCACTTTTAGTGGCAAAAGTCCTACCGGAAGCTCCAGCGCTTACTTAATATCCGCCTTGCATTAAGTAACGTACACAGCCCACCACAAAGAATTCCTGGATTCGCAGAATTGTTCTCTGCTTTTCCACCACCCTCTCCCAACTCAGGATTCCCAGTGCCTGAGTGACCCCAGCCCCGGCGGTGGCTTGCACGTCCGTGACACAGCACTCGGGCTCCTTCACACCAGGACCACCCACCGTAGGAACGGCTACGCTCTGGGCACTGGAGCTTACCTCGTGTTCACAGCTGAACGAAAGCATTCACTTCCCTCTCCGTCGTTCTAGGGCTGTAGAGCCCGAGCACAGGAAGGGATCTGAGCAGCTCGTGAGCCGAGTGACACCTTAACCTACCAGTCTGAAGCTTGGTCATTCCCTCTTCGCAAGTAGGTGCTGAAGTGTTCCCTTCTCCTCAGCTGACTTTACAGGAAACCTCTCCGCTCCGTTGGCAGCGCTTGGCCTTTTTTCATCTCTCCAGCTTTCACAGCTCAAAAAAGTCCTTTCGGAGGACTCTTACAATCCCAAGAACCGGCCAGAGTTACGTCTATCAGGAAAACTGCAGGTGATGGGGGAATTGAGGCGACCCAAAGGCTCTTACTCGCCTCGGGTCACGTAATGTGTTGGAAGATGAGCCAGGTAGGCAGAGCCAGGGCTCCTGCCTTGGTCCGTCAGTGACAGTACAGTGATGTCCAACCTAACCCCCATAGCCCTCAGACACGCTTCACTTGCTGCTAAGACTGTAGAAGAGTACCCAGGAGCCACCATCTTCTACCTGCAGGTGTGAACGCTACTGACGCTATACATCTTCCCAAGATGACATCTCCTGCCGTTTTTGGACAAAGTCACTGGATCTACATGGTGGCAAACAATGATAAAGCCATCACGTTTTGTCACCCTGTGCCATTGACCTTGAGGGCTAGGTTTGGAGCACAGCAGCCCAGTCTCCACCGGCTCACTGGGGGAGGCCAGGCTGGTGCTGTGGCTTCTGCCTTCCCTGAAGATTCGGCTTATTCCCTGAAGAACTGCACCTTATGGGGCCCCGCTTGGAAAAACGCCCAATTTCAAAGTTGAATTTGCAAGCGCAGGAGACAAAACCCACCTGAGGCATTCGGAGCTCCCTCCCCGAGGAGACCAGCACAGCATGAAACCTCTGAGCCTCGCACACAAAGTGCAAAACCCATTTCCCTGGACTACGTCTCTTGTTTTAAGAGCCTGCAAGTGAGAAGACAGACAGCTACGTAAGCAGTTCTGGTTTCACTAAGTCCATCACCAAGCGATCTGGGCTGGTTGCAACGCACTGATTAAACACTCCAATCAGAGAGGGCTCAGAAATGACCACTGAAGGGCAAGGGGAGCTACGAGGAAATTGCAAAAATGCTCCCATTCTGAAGAGAGGTACAATTCCCATTTTATAGGGAGGGTATCTGAGGCAGAGAGTCCCTCTTGGCCACGTTAAGTTTTGCTCCTGGCACTCATCGTCTGGGAGCCATCTGGGCTGCTCTGCATGGAGTGAGTCAGTAATCCCAGCGCGAGGTTCAATCCGTCACACGAACTTGTGTTTCTACAGGCAGGCAAGGGAACAGCCTTTAGTAACAGCCAAAGGTTTCTGTAAGGAACATGTTGCCAAATCTCTGGTACGTTAAATTTCTCTGAATATCTGCAGCTGTCCTTCCATCACGATGGCTCCTCCTTGGCCTGACGCGGGATGGGGGAATGCATTAAATCTGTACAAACCCACCGGAATTCAGGCAGAGATCATCAAAAGTGTTTTAATGATTTAACTATGTCAAACATTAACAATGTAGGTATATTCAGATGAGCCAAGGGTTTATTTCTAGCACATTTAGACAGCCTATTTTTGAACATTATAGCTGCTGTACTGAGCTATGTAAAGACTCTGCAAACCAGTACCTAGAAATGAAGACACACGCACAAGCTTTGATAATGTAAACATAACAGACACTGTCTCCTTCAAAACAAGGAATGAAAACCCACAAGGCTAGTCGGAGAACTTATTAATTCCCTAAGAGATGTGCAAAAATTTTTTAAAAAGATTTAATTTAAAAAAAAAAAAAAATTAAACATGTTAAAACTGGCATTTATATAAATATCAAAAAACCCCAAAATAGTTAATCTTGAGCAATGACCAGCAGAATGTCTTGCACAATTCAATTTTTGAGAGCTTAATGAATAAAATATTCATAAGCCAAACTCCACCACGGCAGATACCAGAATACCAGCAATAGATATTGGCTTGGCAACCGACTCCTCATACGTGCAAGGCAAGATTTTACAAGAAGGAGTAACTTTAACAAGCACTCAAACCAAATCCTCAGATAACAAAGCCAAAACATTACCAGTGATACACACAACTCGCATCACAGAAACAGACATTTCCAGCACATTTTCGGTAACATTGAAAAAACATTAGGTATGACTTAAGACTGTTTAATTTTGCTTGTTTGGGAAAAAAACCAAGCTTGTGTTAGGCACATTTTAAAAATGTACATATGGTGCACGAAGAACAGTACAGATACCAACTTAAATACAGACAACTCCATCAGAAAAGCATCTTTCTGTCTTCGTTTTTAAATACGTTTTCGGATATGTCACAGACTTGAACAGTAGCTCCTAAAATGTGGATATGGCTATGGTAATAACACTTGAAATTCTGCCAGTTTCATATTAAAAACCACTCTTCGTTTAGCATTTAAGAATTCTCAGAAATAGGAAAAAAAAAAAGAAAAGAAAAGAAAAGATGGGTCCACCCTGTACATACTCTAAACCTTAGAGACAATACTTAAGTCTTACTGGACTGTGTAAGTGCCGATTAATTTTACACTAGTGACACAATTCAAATAAAAAAATAAGATCTATTAAAAAGGTAAAATAACTTTTCCATCTGGTTCGTGACTGTTTAGTCAGTTAAAGCCAAATATACAAAACTAAATGCGCCATTTCCAATTTCACTGTGTCGCGTAAGAGATACGTAACATCGTGTATCACACACAGAACAGTAAAATGATCAATGGATTCTTTTAAATGACTTTTTAATAAAAAGTCAGTCAACTGAAAAGTCGAAACATACCCTAATTTTGAAACCAGTAATAAGCTTTGGGCCCTGCTTTTTAATTTAAGGCATGTGTGTTTATCTACTGAAACCAGCATCGTACAAATTACCTCTACAATCACATGCACGAACTACAGTAAAAAAAATGGAGGTTTAGATTACAGTGTTTTCAAATTGTGAATCATAATTCAGCACCTATCATATTGACTAGTAAGGCAACAGCAGTGTTGGATACTACGATAATACTCCCTTCCACAGTCTATAGTGGGGTCAGTGACAGCCCAGAATTATTTTTAAACTTTAACCTACTTTTATGTTCTGTATACGGTTTCTAGGGTGTTTGCACTGGTTAAGTCCTACATAAATCACACTATTCTAGGCAGGAATAGTTACAGTAGCTGTTAGAGTATTAGTGCACAACTCTTATTGTGCTTACAATCAGATGATTTTGTTGTTGGGGTTATCAAAATGGTTTTTCAGTTTGGTCTTCAATCCTTCCTTTGTTTCCTTTGTTTCACATTGTTCTCAAGGGAAGAAAAGCTGTTTGTGTACCCGTTCGCCGTGGCCGTGGAGCCGTTCTGATACTCTTTCCTCCTCGAGGACGCCTTTTTGTTGTAAGTCTAGAATATAAAGAAAGACACATGGTTTTGCTTAAATAGATATAAATAACCGCTTCCTCACAGCGACTCAAGAAACTCAGAAGTAAACTTGCGTCCATCACTTTTAAAGACCTCAGGCCAGGGGCAGAGTCTAACAAGCTCCACCATTTTTTGTGTATGAGGCTACAACATGCCTTTCATTCATCACAGCAAGAGAATTAGTTCACTGGAAAAGAAAAACACTTGGTAGTACATGATGGTAGCATCGATAGTGCTACGTTAGCAGTAAATTAGAAACAAGGGAAGCGATTTTATGAGCAGACCGTGGCAGAAGAATACACTCCAAATGCCAAGTGAGGAAGGAGGTCTGATGCGCCGCAGGTGACTATCTCAAACAAAGCCAAAAGAAGAAGTGGGTAAACAAGAACAGTCAGGGGAGTTCACAGACAAACGTGAGGGGAATTTGCACTGGCCAACGTGGGAAGCAAAAACTAAGAGGATCAGGGCAGCTCGAGACATCAAACAAAAATTAGAGACAGCGAAAAGATACACATGAATTAGTCTTTGTCAAAAGGGGCTCAGTCGCCTGACAGGAACATATTTCCCAAAATATGTGTGTGTGAAAGACGTTAAATGGTTAAAAGTTAAAATATGAGTAAAATTGATGATTAAGTGATGCAATACTATCCTGTTTAATTGGCATGTTCATATGCAGCAAGTGATTATGAGCCACGGGACTGATTTTAAGAAGTACCAGAAGATCAGATAGGGAAGCCTGCTGTGTTTCCCCCCATGAGTCACTCTTACCAGACCCAAAATGCTCAAATCTTTCAAGAGACATTTAAAATACATAATGGAGTTTGCCTGTTCGGGGGCAGTAGGCTGAGTTGGTTTCATTTGCTGAAGGTGAGTCCCTCTTTGCACAGATCCTGATTATGAACTACTCAGAACACCACAAACCAAGCCTGGATCTGTTCAGACATGAAATCGGTTTTGTAGAAACACAACTCGAAACGCCAATTTTTCCATACGGAAATACAAACAAATGCCTGCAAAGGTGAGCCAAAACTAGATTTCTGTGAGTTTGGGAAGTTTCCTTGGATATAGAACAAGCATTTCCCCTTGTAAGCACAGTAACGAACAATTCCTTGGGGTGCTTCACAGGCTGCTGGCTTATTTCAGACTGGAAAGCTGTTCCTTACATAAAGCTCTCCCTTATCCGCAGTTAAAATTGCATTAGTAAAATGCCTCGTTGTGCCACTCTGCTTACTGAATTTCCTAATCGTTCTGAATTACGGATACAAAACATTAGAAGATTGGAAATTGGAGGGCAGACCCACAAGAGTAGTACTCCGAGAAGGTATGCGTGTTACTGGAAGATAGCAAAAGGGCATTTCAAGCACATCTTTCTGTAAACAGCTTTCCAACGAGATGCTGCCAGCAGAATGCTACAAAGGGTGGATGAATATTACTTTTACCTGAATATAGAAATTTGTGAAGAGGATAATCAAAGAAATCATATAAGAAATCTGGAAATACAGCCACCCCTGAGGAAATGCACATGGCCAAACGACACCACAGCTGGTCTGGAAGATTGTCAGGACAAACTGAATCTGGGGAGAGAGAAAAAAAGACAAATGGAACACATTAATGCAAGGAGGAAAAAAAGCCATTAGTGACCAAATTCTCATTACTTATTTCCAAAACAAATAAAAAATACGTAATACTGTGCGTCTGACGAGTTTATCATCTTTGTCTTACTATCAGTGCAAACCTGACTTTGCAGACATTCACTTGGGTCGTGGTATTCTGTTGTTTAAGTGTTTTTATTTGATTAATATTGTTCCATTGTAGACTGAGTAATTTATGTAGACTTGATTTACAAATATAGTAAGGAAATAAAAGACCACCTTCTTCCTAGTGAGAGCTCATCGGGGTTTGACTCTACCATCCTAACAGAGTAGATCTGCATCTCACTGCCTCAGCTGCAAAAGATTTGGGGTCACTGGGTCTACACACAGATCCTGTGATCCTCTCCCAGACAGGGACGGCCTGCCATAGGGCTCCAGCGTAAGAATTTTTGGGGGAAAGCTGCAGGGAAGCCAGGGAGGCAGGGAGGAGGACCAGGGTTTAATTATCTTCAATTATCTCTTCTGGAAAAAACAGAGTTTGAGCTTAAGTGCTGCAGAGGGCCTTAGGCAAAATTCATCCTTAGACGAAGGCTACCAGATTAGGGAATGTTTATTTAAAAAGGGAAAGACCGTTGTGTTCTGCTCTGCTATTTTGCTGCCCTAACAGCTACGCAGGCAGAGCAGGCAGGGACGTGAAAGCAGCTATGACAACAGCCAGGGGAGCAGCCCAGGCACCGAGACACTTGCACCCTGTAGCACTCAAATAACCAGCACGAAGAATAGAGCCTTAATCTGGAAGGACAAAAAAACAACTAACCAAACCACAAAGCGACACCCTCCCCCCACTAACCAGTGATTCCCACTGCTACAATACTTCGCCTGCCGTCAGGAAGGAAGAGCGCTAAAAAAAAAAAAGAAAAGATTTTGAGGATCAACACCGAATTGTTGGCAGCAAACGTTATTAATCATCGCCAGCAAATGTTATTAAATATATTCACAGCTCTGAGCGGGTGCTAAGGAGGGGTAAGGTCCGGGGAAGATAAGAAAAAGAGTTTATCTCTAGGCTTCAGTTTCCCCACCTACAAAACGGGGAAGACAGAAAACCCACGCACATTTCCTTGTGGTGTTCTGACATGTTATACACATTGAAACCTGGTTCTCGTGCTAAGTATCACTACAGCACGTGCTGTATTGCTTAATTTTGTTGTTCTTTTCACCTCCAGTACACGGCATTCGGGCTTCATCGCTGCACACACAGGAAACAATACAAATGGGATGCAAGGAGTCCAACACAGAATTACAAGAGAAAAAAAATCTGCCCATTTAAAGTGCAGAAGGAGACCAGAAATATTGAACAGTTTTTAATAAACCATTTGCAACTGCATGCAAAAGTGAGACAGAAAAGCCATTGTCCCGCAGGACTAGAATGAAGGGCCTTGTTAGCTGTGTGCTGTGTTGCTCTGGTCTGTCATCTCAACATCAGCCCGGGCAACCAAGTACAGAGAAGAACGCGTTAGCTCAAGCAGGCTTGGAAGAAAAGCTTCTCCCTCCTCCCTGGCTAGCGAGTCCCAGAAAATCCAGGGCTGCAACTCCCAAATACAACTAGCCACACCACAGGGGGAGGTGGAGAAAGATCCCCCTGATCGCAGCGCTGATTCTTGTACGCCATCAGCCCCCAGCCCCCTGAAAACAGAGCAAAGGGAGCTGCAGAAGCTGGATCTCCAAGGTGATTTAGGCACTTCAAGATGCAGAAGGCCTTCATTCTCCTTTCTTCTACCTCCTGCCACAATTTTGTAACTCAGCGAAGACAAGAGGACCCCTTCACTAACGCGAGAGCCTGCTGAGGCACTGAAGAGCTCGTCACTCACCAGCTGCCCCTGAGTGATGTACTTCTTCCACCACAGATAAGGACGCATTGCTGGAACAGCAGACAATCCGTAGTAGGAGTACATGAGGACGTGGATAAAGCTGTTCAGTGTGGCACCAAAGTAAGCTAAAAAAAGGGGCAAAGGAAAAAGAAAGTACACTGCATTACCAGGAACACGCTGTTTCACGGAATCTACAAAAATAACAAGTTCAAAATGTTACTATTTAAAACATGATTTTTCTTAGAAGAAAGGCAAGAGACTTCCATTCCCCCCAATCCGATTTTTTTTATTGCTCACCCAACGGAGTGGCTGAGCTGCTGTGCAGCTGGGCAGTTTATACCAGCCCTCTAGTTTTGCTTCCTTGATTTATTCTTTTTTCACATCTACATTCTGGCTTTTCAAGGGAACTGAGGAAGCTGATAAAAAGGAGGCACATAAACGCCCAACAATCGATAGCTTCGCCCATCTAATTTTAGGCTTATTTCACTTCCTTCCAGGCAGGAGCCCATTTTGTCATTTATAACCAAAAGCAGCAGATATCGTCAGAAACTGCAAGTTAGCTGTTTTATTTCTCCTTGTTTACAGCACCTTTACTCATTAAAGAAGCTTTTAGCTTAACACCAAGCTGCATGGTCCTGTGATGACCAAGCAGAACATACAGCTCGGAAAGGAAGAAGAAAAAAACACATGGCTAGAAATAGCACAAAAGTATTTTCAAGACCACACAAACACAAGATGGACTCCAAGTATCTGCACTTTTGACTGTTGTATAAACAGGGATTGACTTCCCTGGAGGAGAATGTGGTTCCAGACGCACACTTTTTGGAAGTCCAGCATTACTCACTGTTGTGCTGACAACACGAAACAAATACGAGTTTCTATGTTGTTTGGCGCAGAAAGCAGACTCCTGAGCAACCCAGCCTTCTCGGTCTGTGCTGCCAGTAGTTCACATCCACCAGATTTGAAAAAGGTTTCTCTTGGATGAGGGTTCAGCAGAGCCAGTACCTATAGGCTGGACATCTGAACCACAGCTAAGCCACGCTAAAGCATTTAGGAAACTAGATGCCGGCTAACAGCAATGAAATAATAAAAAAAAAAAATAATATCAAAGCGAGATAGCCAGAGGTCAGCAGGATTTAGACAAGAGAGACATGGAAATCTTTCCCTTAAGATGTATTCAGTCAAGTTCATTAGCGCTTGGGGTACAAGATTTTAATTGAAATAATTTGTCATAGCTACTGGTATAATGAGATTAAATTAAGAAAGCAAGATCTCAAGTGAACTTGACAGATACAAGGACAAGAGTCACTACTAGCCATCTTGCAGCTGAAAAAAGCTTCTGGTCCTGACTTGGAAAAGAGTATTGTTTCATTAGAGGGCCTGCAACCGCCACAAAAAAGAGAAAACAAGGTTGAGAAGTATCAGACCTGGACCACTGCTGCTGACGAATGTCACGCTGCCAGCCACATTGTGCAAACTACATCGGCGTGCCTTTTCTAGAGGCTCTGCAGGCACCTTAATACCTGCAACTATCTGCAATAGTTGCAATTCAGCAAAGCAGCTGACTACGGGACAGAACAAATCCTCCAGCCGAAGGTACCAAAGAAGTTTGGTTTGACCAAAATAAAACCAAAACAAGGCCCTTGTTGCAAGGGTTCCCCCGCCATAACGCAGTACTTACAGTGACCACAAGGCACCCAGTTCATAACAAACCACCAAATGTTCAGCATCGTTGCATGGTGGTAGACATGCAGAACAGTGATCTGATGATTATTTTTCCGCAAAATGAAAAAGAAGGTATCCATGAACTCAATGAGTTTGGAGAAGTAGTACCACCAGAGGACACGTATGATCTAGAAAGGAGGAAACAAGTTTTAGGAGAATTGCACGTTGTGGGGGCTTTAATCCCTTTTGCTAGCTACATAATTAAAATCCAGATTCTGTCCTGCACTGCTTAGATTGAAGACACTGCTGAGATCTTCTGTAATGCCTCAGCAGCCTCAGGTCTCTCCACTGGAGACCTAGGTACAAGCCCAAAGCTACAGTTGAAAACAGGATGACAAAGACTGCTTTATGAGGCTACTGCTGTGCACCTGGGGTGTTCTGAGAGGAACAAGAAAATATTTAACTAGAGTCGGTCCCTCAGTGCTCTCTGTAAAGGAGAACAGTGACCAGAAAAAATCATCACCGTGTCTCAGAAAGAGAAGGGGGAGTCACCCCACAGTATCTGGATACATTCTGAAGACCGAGTCCTTGTTTTTTGACCTGGTAACACCTGAAAATTTACAGATAATCACTCACCAAAACACCAACCATGAATATGGTGTGGATTAACTATTACGTTTGACAATGCATTGTCCAGTGTATTGTAAAAGGAGGGAAAAAAAGGATATAGCTTGAACAAAATCCACATAATCAATACTGTTCTGCTCTCCGCTTACACACAAGCGGACAATTGGAAACATCATTAGCCATAAGTCTTGATTACGTTACCTTCATATCAGCTTCTCCTCCACTGTGCGTATCCTGACAGAAGAAATTGTATCCTCCTTCCCATACTCCCGTCACCAGCTGAGGATAAAGAATAAAGAATAAAGTGTCATCTGGGGAGAAGGCTGCACCCCGTGGCTCAAACAAACCTCGACAGCGGCTCTGCCGAGACATCTGGTGTCCAGGGACCCACGGGCACCCGAGTGCAGCATTAGGTTCAATCCAAGCTCCAAGCAGGGATGGAGTCATAGCGGAGGGGGATTAACAAATTTTTCCAAAATGGGAGTATATGAGAAAAAAAATAGGAGGTAGCACCTTATCCCCACTTATCCCACACAGTGTCTGCGTTTTGCACAGTCATATTCCAGACAGATTCTCAAGACATATCTTTCCTTCTTGGCTGATGATCTCATTGTTGGAGAAAGTGAACGACCAAAATAAATAAAATATATTTTTCTTCTGATTATTTTTGGAAAGAAAAGGTTATATTTTTTAAGAAATTTTATACACAGAGAACTGACTACAACTTTTTTTTTCAACCGTGTAGCAGAGCAAATCTTCAGCTTTGCTGTCCTTAACAGCGAGCCACTGCTGTTTTACCATATTGCGATTCTTCAAGACCTTTTTAAATAATTCCCTCATCCCGAGTACATTACGTCCTTCCCAGTACAAGTGACTTCCTCTGCAGGAGACACCCGTTGCCTGCCTGACTTCCTGGCACAACAAATAACACCTCCAACCTGACGGAATTCCTTTGAAGAGCAATGACCAGCTATTAGTCACAAGAGGATGACGGGGAGCCCGTCGCCGAGAGGGGCCGGCTGAAACCTCTGGAGAAGTAAGAGGCAAGCTGGATGTCCACATCCCACCCTTTCACAGGTGGGAGGGAGATGGAGAGGCAGGTTGAGGGTGGGATGGGGTGGAAGGGAGCGGGTGCAAGGACAGAAGCAAGCCCCCCTTTAATATCGCAACAGGACGGATCGCTGGATGTTGTTTATAAGGATGTGTTTCCCCTGGGGAATAGCAGAAGGAGAGGAGTAACAAATTTAGACGATTCCCAAGTGAAAAAAAGAATTGTTACGCATCCCCCAAAAACGTTTTAAAGGCAGAGACAGATACCCTGCACGAGCAAGTTGTCCGTTTTTGGCCTTATCTACACTCGTGCAGAATAAAAAAAGGCTTTGCAAAGCCAACTCTCTGTACCGTAAGTCATTTAAAATGAACACTTGATTAAAGGACTACAATAACCGGGACGATCGAATGCTGCTCAGAACTGTGAACAGGGAGCTAATTCTAAAAGGTATAATAAAGATTATCACTTAAATGATCTACCTTTTCCTAATGTTATTTCTTTCATGCCTCATTTTCCTCCTAAATTAGGTTTTAAAATACCCAGTCAGCCTAGGTCATTATTTTTGACCTTCTGAGATAGAATTATTGCTACTATTTAAAGGGGGGGAAAAAAAAAAAAAAAGCCCTGTAGTTATATCATAACATAATAACATATAGACGCGGAATTATCTCGTGTGTTAAGGGATAAATCAATACCACCCTGCCACAGCGAGAGCAGGGCAGCCGTGCACATCAACGGCGGGCCCCAGCAATTTCTCCAGCCAAGCAGCAAAGGGAAGGCGGCCCCGGGAGGAGTCCTCTCCCGGCCGTAAGGCGGGCACGGCTGCGCAAAGCACACCAGTTTAAAAGTGGTACCCAGCTACGTCCCGGAGCAAGTCTTAGGGCACGGAGGGAAAGCCTGCGCCGCTGGGCGAGCGCCCGCCGGTCCCTGGGACAGAAGACCACATTGTGCTGCCCGTCGTGTCGTTTAAGAGCTTACAGATGTTTTCGTGCAGTTCTCAAAGTCCACGGAAGTGTTAGGAATAGGGGGGTAATCACAATGTTTATACCGTAATTAATCCTAACAGCATCCATCGCTAACACCGCGGTCCATAAACTTCTCCCAAGTAAAGGCTGGTACAGAGAAACCCAAAGAGCCTTCCCTGCAAGAGATACAGGTTCACTGCCTAAAGCATGAGACAACCAAAGGTGTCTGGATGGGTCCCACCTCTCCGAAGGGCAAAGGCATCAGTGTGGCTCTAGGTAGCTTCAGTTAAACCCAAGGACTCCCTTGTTTCCAGAAGAGTACACAATAATAAGCTAAGAGCTGTCATCTCACAGCCACAGGGGCTTCAAAAAGCAAAGCAACGTTTGTAGGAACTAGTAATATATCTTTCACCATACAAATAATGTTATAGTTACAAAATAATAGTTACAAAAATAATTTAATCCCTCCCTTTCCAGGGGGAACTAAATGGTGAAAAGCTGCTATCGCTGCCCACAAACCTTGCTTGGTGCAACACACAGCACACACAGACAATCCTTCTCCTGAGTTAGCCAGCTGCTCCTTCGCCTGCCACCACTCTTTCTTACACCCACAATACTTTCGGCACATGCTGGGAGGCTTCAAAACACAAAAATCAATGGGCCACTCCCAGACCTGACCAGGAATGGTTCCCAAGCGGCTCTGTTCTGCAGGGGCTGGGCACACAGCAGCGAGGAGCTGCTCCCGTGCCACCGAGAAAGCAATAAATGGAGGTGTCTCGAATTGCCAGCTTGTGCACTTAAGTCATTCCTCACGCTTGTTGTGATCTGCTTCCAGGATGGCCGGAGTTTCTAACCCCCCCTTACAGCTACGGTACAGCAGGTCACAACACGCCCCGCGCTCCTCATCCTCCCAGCGATGGGCTGAGGGCTCCTCGGACACCCCAGGCTTGGGACAACCTTTCCCTGCCCGCCACCCCTAAGAAGTCCTTCATCTTCAGGTTGGCAGGAGCCCAGGCTGGCTAATGGCGTTGCTGATGCACAACCGCAGGCGTATCTCCTCTCCAGAAATGAGCCTGTCTCCAAAAGGCTGACTAGAATCATTTTCACCACAGTACGTGATTTTTAAATGACACAAAAAGAGACAGCTCCTTCATAAGCCAATTAAAATGGTACTCAAAGTCAACGCTAAGTCCTTCAGCTCCAGGGAAAACCCTGCAGCTTAAAGTTGCTTTTCTTTTGCAACTCTTAACTTCCTTCCCCCGCGCGGAAATTTTTTTTTTTTTTTTTTTTTATATCTTGCTTTCATTTTGCAATTCCGTTGCTGAATTCTTTAAGACGCCGTAGCACGCGCTTCTTTTATAAACCCTGCTACCAAAATAAACCAGCACGCTCACTCCAGTCCGTCCGGGCTGTAGGAGAGGCGTTACTGGGGAGGGTTTGGTTTTCTCACGATAAAACCAAAGCCTGAGACTCGCTGTGGAGGGGCAGATAAGTGACCCAGCGCTGCGTCACGCTGTCACGGCTTCACGGGCTTCAAAACAGAGCCAGATTGAAGCGAAGAGAAGCAGAGGTTCACGTGTCTGGTCAGAGAGAGCAAACGCCTGCAGAGATAGGAAATTTTATCTTTACACGAAGGCAGTCACCTCAGGACGGCGATCAGGGCTTCGGGACTGCAGAGAAGGGAAAGGGAGAGGGAAGAGCAGCCTGGCAGCGGGCTGCCACCCACCTCTCCATCGGGTCCCCTCTTCCTCAAGCAGGGCACGGCTCGGGATGCTCCTCCTGCCGCGCATCCACCTCCTCCTCACCAGGAACATCTGAGACTTTGCTCAGGCGGATTCCGTAGGGAAGGGATTTTTCGGAAGAAGGAAGAAAGGCAGTAAAGAGATCACTTAAGAAGGTGAGCCTTCATCACTGACCAGTGTTCTCGAACGTAAGCCTGGCCGGTCCAGGTCACTGGGGTACTTCTGCTAACACACACCCCAAAACGAAGCAGGTCTGGGTGCCGTGTAAGTGGGTACCTGGGGCTCTTCGCCAAGTCACCCGGCTGAGACTCGAGTAGAGCAGCACGGGTCTGACTCACAGCCTTGCACGCCGACTGGGCTCGTGGTCCGGCGCTGAGCAGCGGCACGGGTGACGGAGCTGTGCTGCTCCAACTGCTCCCGCGGCTCTCTCAGACACAGCCATGCCGGCCAGCGGGCCAGTAACCCACCTCCTGTAAGCCCTCTGCCAGCCACTCCACTCCCACCGCGGTGGAGAAGACGCCCCTTGCTGCCCCTGCCCAAGACAGGAGCGCTATTTCCCCTCAAAGTCCAAGCACTGCAGAATTATCCAGAATCCCAGAATGGTTTGGGTTGGAAGGGACCTCAAAGATCATCGAGTTCCAACCTCCCTGTCATGGGGAGGGACACCTCCCACCAGACCAGGTTGCTCAAAGCCCCATCCAGCCTGGCCTTGAACCCCTCCAGGGATAAACAGGTATAAGACCTTGTTGTTTGCCCCTAATGAGTGTCCCCTCTTCCTGAGTGACAGGAGTCAGCCTGGAGAAACTTCTCCCACTCCCCCAGGTCTGCCTTTTATATTGTCTGGGAGAAGCACAGCCCACTACTCTGTTTTGCTGGAACCAGAACCCAGCGCAGCCATTAAATGCCCAAATAAATAAGTTATAGCAAGTACACACAGAAACGACTATCTTAGGAATTCCAATAAGAGGTATTAGGTATCTAGTGACTTTAAAATAAGGCTATATTATATTACATCAGTAGACCAAATGGTGCAAGTGCACAATAACTAGAATTATACAAATCCTACAATGCAAATTTTTTTTTCTTATGTTATTGCGTACAAACATTCAGATGTAAAGGCCAGGAAACCAAGTAGGTCATCTTTCTCATCCTAGCTGGGAGGATGCCTCACTTTAACATCTTGTTTTGGTCATATAATATTTAAATGAAGCTGTGGTGCTCTGAATCATGACCTGAACCACCACAGCTATTACTGGGGAAAAACTCCCAAGCAGGGTTTCAGGTGTATCATACATAAGCTATTAAAGCAGCTTATTTTTAGACAGGCCACTAAACGAGTTTGTAAGTGACAACAAGGAAGAGAAGAGGGAGTTACATCTCTTTTTTGAATGTTGTTCTTCGCCATTTTATCTTAAAAGTGAGTAAGTACAAAGTGCTACTGATGTATGGCTAATCCTTCCAAGCCAAATTTCCATGACTGACGTGATCCAAGCGAGGGTATCGCCTGCTTTGCACCGACAGAGGTAATTGCAGAAGCACTACAGCTAGAGGAGGACATACCTGGACGTGTGGGAGGCTGATTTTTTTTTTCCCCTGTCCCTTTGGCTCTCCCCCTGCCAACACCAAGCAGCGCAGCATCACGCCAGCACGGCTCGTTTTTAAGGGATCCATCCCTTGCTGCAGAACATCGCTTGCCCTCATGTCTAGCTTGTACGTGCTGCCAAACACATTTCGTTGCAACTATGGTGAGTTTAATGGTCTTCATAACGCTGTGGCCTCCTGTATTCCCACTCATAAAGAGAAGGAGTGTTTACAACACCACCAGTGAACACCTCCAGGCAGAGAACGCAGCACTAGCAGCAATATTCACTTTGATGTAAAGTGTTTCACTAGATAGGAAGGGGGAGCCTTAATATTCACTGTATTTTAGTTGTTTCGTTCCTTCACGACATCGAAGTTGTTCAGGTGGTTACAAGTAGGAGGACTTCTTCAGCATAGACTAAATTGTCTTTTCTTGGTAACCAGTTCATTGTTAGCAAGAAAAAGGCATTTATAAGACCAACAGTTCAGATCTGTTCTGTTGTTTACATTTATCAGCAGGATTTGTAACGTGGCAGAATGTTCCCATAACTTTCATTTGGAAATTATGAGTATTATTGCAAGTATTCAAGGGAAAATGACTGGCTATCCTGGGAGTTTTATCCACACTTAGTACAACGGAAGAAAAGTCTGCACTTCAATAACATAATTGGAGGTTAAAACAGTAGATTATTGTATAATTATAAATACCATCTGCATAACATAATGCAGATGA
>JAOXJK010000023.1:95907100-95919535 GCA_025774025.1 Xenus cinereus | reverse complement strand
GGCAGGGACACCTCCCACCAGACCAGGTTGCTCCAAGCCCCGTCCAACCTGGCCTCGAACCCCTCCAGGGATGGGGTTATGGTTATGGTCCACCAGGGTTATGGTCCCCTAGGGTTACCACACCCTCGGGTTAGTAACCCCTAGGGTAATGAGTCAGTGGAACTATGGGCCTTGAAGTTTAGTGACTGCTCCTGTCAGCACCCTTTAGGGCTATGGGCCCTCGG
Source organism: Xenus cinereus (assembly GCA_025774025.1). NCBI lineage: Eukaryota > Metazoa > Chordata > Aves > Charadriiformes > Scolopacidae > Xenus > Xenus cinereus. Next base: position 95,919,311 of record JAOXJK010000023.1, on the reverse strand, counting down.
GGTTAGCGAGACTGGAGCCTGCAGGTACCTTTGCTTTTCATACCAGCCTCCAAGCGTGCTTCTGTTCAACCCAAGGGCCCTGGATGTTTTTTCCTGCACATCCTATGCTCCTCTGATTGCCTTTTCATGAACCCCAGGGTCTGCAAGTGCCTTTCTCTTTACACCAAAGGCTTCTGAGTGCATTTCAGTGTATCCCACGGGTCCCCGAGTGCCTTTCTGGCTGACTCTTGGGGCCCATTTGTGCCTCCCTAATTGTCCCAGGGGCCTCCAAGTGCTTTTGTGTTCAAATCTGTGTCATTCAAGGGGCTTTCTGTGCTACCAGAGGTCTTCCAAGTGCCTTTCAGTGGGCTCCAAGGACATTCAAGTGCTTTGGTTTTCCATCTAGGGGTATCTGAGTGCCTCTCTGTTTGACCCAGGGTCCTCCACGTGCCTTCATATGCAGCATAGGAGTATCCAAGTGCCTTTCTGTTCAACTCAGGGGCTTCCAAGTGCCTTCCTCTGTGCCCCGAGGCTTTGGAGTAGTTGTCTCTGGACCACCATGTGCATTCCTGTTTGATCCAGAGGCCTCTGATTTCCTTTTTGTTTGCCACAGAGGCCCACAAATGCCTTTCCATGTGCTGCCCAGGGACCTCCAACCACATTTCTGCGTCTCATGGACGACCAAGGGCTTTTCGTGTTGAATCAAGGACCTCCAAGTACCTTCCTGTGCATCTCAGAGGCCTCCAGGTGCCCACAGACCCCAAGAGGCTCAAAGGAGCCAGGTTCCCTATGCCTAGGGTCCCATAACCCTTGTAGTGTTATAAACCAAGTGACTGCTAACCAGAGGGACCCATAACCTAGAGGGCCATAACCCTACGGTTTGCATCGATAACTAGGGGCCCATAACACCTGGGGGTACTTTCCCTAGGAGGGGGCTAACCCAAAGGGACCGTAACCATAGAAGCGTATAACCAGACAGGCCAATAAACCTAAGGGTCATTAAGCCAACATGGTTCTAACTCTGGGGGACACCAACCATGAGGGTCCATAGGCCTAGGAGCCCATAACCCTTTGTGACATTAACTATAACCCTAGAATTCACTAAAACCAAGGGACCAAGGGTACATAAGCCCACAAGGAGGGGAGGCTGTTGCATGGCAGAGAAGCGACATGCGCAGAAGATGCAGAGCATCTCAGCAGCTGCTCTTCTGCACAGGGACCTGACATGGGGGTGGTCAGTGTCCTGCACTGCCATCCTGGTGGGAGGTGGAGGCCAGGCTGCTCAGGAGCACAATTGCTTTGGGGCTGCCATGTCTTCATCCTGACATGAGCATGGGGACACATCCACTGCCACCCCTCTGCCCAGCACCAACGTGAGGAAGAAGGCCTTTGGGGTGGTGGCCCTGATGCAGTCCCTGTGTCCAGGGGACTGGAGGGACTGTCCCTGTTGTTGGTAGCCACATACTGGGCAGAGCTGGGAAAGCCTGCTGGGCTCCTTGCCTGGTGACCATGGGTTCCAGGGTCCCTCCATCACCACAAAATGGGTAAGAGTCAGGTCACTGCCTGTTGTTGGGAAGTGGATTCTTCTGCTGCCCTACATGCCCTCAGGTGGCAAAGCAGAGCTGGTGCAGTGCCAGGAGCTGGGCACTGGTGACAATTGGGAGAGGCAGGGGCTGGAGTAGGGGGAAATCTGGTTTGGGGCACCAGGCCATGGTCCCTGGCATGTGTGTGTGATTCTTTGTCTCCACTCTCCCCACACCCCACCTGACAGCATCAATTCCAGGGTCCTGGCCTGCCTTGTCAGGCATAGGACAGCCTCGGGCCCAAGAAATAAAGGATGTCTCTTCTAAAGACATGTTCGTGGTAAGCACCAACCCTGGAAGGTGACAGGGTGGCTACAGTGGCTCTCAGCAGCAATATTATCACCTGAGATTGCCACTGCCAGGCCTTCAGACATGTGGCTTGAATCCCACATGCCTAGGATTTTCCAAAAGGTATCTAAAGCACACCTCTTCCACAGATTGAGAAGCCCATGGTTTCTGACTGACAAGTTTGGATCCAGTTTACTGAAGACCATCAGCTCCTGTAGTAAGGGGATGGATGTGCAGGTGCATGTCTGTGTGGATTAGAACATGAGGCCACTGTACCTGTGGCACTCTGACAGCTGTGAAGGTGACCACAGCTCCAGGAGGAGGAGGTTCATCTAGCTGACGGAGAAAGTCTTTGTGGATCCCATCACTTTGCTGGGCTTTTTGCCTGATAGTGTCAGTCACAGGAAGGAGCAGTGAGTGAGACTTTGGACTTGCGCACTTGGTGGAGCTTGATTTTGTAGGGATATTCTAGTTTCTGCAGTCTCTTTGAGCAGTTTTGGGAATTGTTGGTCTAAGCACTCTTTACTGCAGTCAGCCTCTGCACTAAGCCTGGTGCCTAGCTCCTCTCCCAGCTCTGCAGGAGCATTCCAAGGTCTTGGCTGTACACTCAAGACCGTTGTCTTCTTATGTCCGTATCGTCTTGTGCAGCAGCTGTTTGCAAAACACTCCAACTATAGGACAAGACACCTTCATATGCACCACAGGATGCACAACATGCAAAAACAAGTCCAAGAAAGGCTTTTGACCTGGACATAAAGCACCGAGCACTGACTGTAAAGAGGGCTTTTCACAGTTCATAGGTGAGTTGTGATCATGAAGAAATGCATGAGTCACACATTGACAGAAGGAAATCATCGCATCTCCTCCCCCTAAGAGGGCAGTTCCAGATTGTTTGGAGGTTTGAGCTCCAGCAAAACCGTATCATCCCAGGTATGAGTGCATCTGAAGCCAGCTTTGGGATCAAACAGATGTGCCTCACAGCCTCCTTGGTCTAAAAGGTATGTGAGATTTAGCTTTCTTGGGTTTAGAGTCCATACCTTCTTATTTTATTGAAATTTTTGTTTTAACCTTGTGGTTTTGGGGTAGGAAACTGAATCACGGATCCTCATTTTCTAGACTGTTGTTATATAATTAGCGCACTGCTTATGTTGGGTTTCATCAACTATCACTTTTGAGAGCTGACAATATGCCTACCTAGACCAAGGTTCCTTAAAGAGAATATTACTCCTGTCTGAAAAGAGGTGTTACTCAGATTAAAAAAAACCAAACCGACCAAAGCCCAACCCTGAACAAGACTAGCCCAATAAAATCCCCAAAACAAACAAACTGAGGTAAAAGGAAGTGCACTTGTTTGTTGATAGCAATAAAAACTATGTCCTGATTACCTTCATTTTGCCTGGGGCTGGATTAGTCAGGTTTCAGTTTTGGGAGACAAAGGCCGTAGTTGATCAATGCTGGCAAGAAGGAGCTTTTGTTTTCCCCATCAACATGCCACTGGTGATCACGTCACAGTCCTGATAATATTTAAGTTTCCATCTCCATAGAATCATACAATCAGAGAATCATAGAATGGTTTGGGTTGGAAGGGATCATCAAAGATCATCTTGTTCCACCCCTGTGCTATGGGCAGGGACAAAGATCAGGGTGCTCAAAGCCCCATCCAACCTAAGCTTGAGTGCTTCCAGTGATGGGCCGTCCACAGCTTCACTGGGAAACCTCTTCCAGTGTCTCATCATCCTCATCGTAAAACATTCCTTCCATATGTCCAATCTAAATCAACCATCTTTCAGTTTAAAACCATTGCCCCTTGTCTTGTTAGAAAATCTTTCTCCATCTTTCTTACAAACCTCCTTGAAGTATTAAAATGCTGCAATAAGGTCTCCCCAGTGCCTTCTCTTCTCCAGTCTGAACAACCCAAATTCTCTCAGCCCTTCGTCACAGAAGAGTTGTTCCAACCTTCTGAGCATTTCTGTGGCCCTCCTCTGGACCCCCTCTATCAGGTCCATGTTTTTCTTGAGCTGGGGACCCCAGAACTGGATGCAGTGCTCCAGATGGATTCTCACAAGAGTGGAGAGAATCATCTTCCTTGACCTGCTAGCCATCCTTCTTTTTATGCAGCCCAGCACACAACTGGCTTTCTCGGCTACAAGTGGACATTGGCAGCTCATGTCCAATCTTTCACCCACCAGTATCCCCAAGTCCTTTCCTGCTGGTGTGCTCCCAATCCCTTCAGCCCCCAGTCTGTATTGATACTGGGGATTGCCCCAACCCAGGAGGAGGACCTTGCTCTTGGTCCTGTTGAACTTGTTCATGTGGGCCAGCTTCCCAAGCCTGTCAAGGTCCCTCTGGATGGCATCTCGCCCCTCAGGTGTGTCAACCATGCCACTCAGCTTGAATGTCACCTGCAAGCTTGCTGAGAGTGCACTCAATCATGCTATGTCAATGATGAAGATATTAAATAGTATTGGTCCCGGTACGGACCCTCGAGGGACACCACTCATCAGAGGTTTCCACCTGGACATTGAGCCATTGACTGTAACTCTTTGGATGCAGATATCCAGCCAGTTCCTTATCCATCAAACCATCCATCCACCAAACCCATCTCTACCCAATTTAGGGGCCAGAATGTTGTGGGGGTTCAAAATTTCCACTGGAAAGATTTGGATTAGGCTAGCTCAGAGGCAAAACTTCAAAAGGAACGTCAACAAAACTCAGCTTCCTCCTTCCCTTCTCTGCTGCACCGTGCCATCGTGCTGCTCTTTAGAGAGAGCCAGAACCATTATTCCTCAACAAAGGATGGGAAGGTGATAAAGGATGTGGGGAAACCAGTGACATGCTTCAGAAAATTCTGCAGAACTGTTTCTCTTACGTACAGCATATCAAGGTGTGCCCCTGAAGAAACACGCCAGCCCGATGCCATGTCAGGTTTGATATAGAATTGACATGATTTGGGTGGCTGCCTGCAAACAGGCAAACCCACAGCATTCCAGGACAAAGGTTCGCAGCTGAGGTGAGCAGGATGCACCGGGGCTGGTTATGGCCCCTGGTGTGCAGGGGAGTAAAGCAAATGAGGAAAAAAAAAACCAACCCAACCCTCCTGCCCTTTTCTTTCCAACATGTAGTCGATGAGGAACTTGTGTGCAGACATTTTTAGACAGCTGCTAGAGAGATGAGATGAGATGGAGAAGGTGTCAGGGAGAAGAGCCCCAAGGCTGTGGAAGAATAGCGGTGGAATCACTGCCCTGGAATAGCTGGGGAGGAGAATATTACAGGAGAATAAATACTACACATTGGTATCGGCCCATGATGACTTCCAACAGAGCCCAGTAGGATCCACTGATGACCCCACGGCATGCTTCAGCATAGCCCGAGATAAACGAGTTCCCTGCTCTCCCTGGCTTTGCAGAGGTAAGGCAAGTGCCAAAGAAGCCCTGGGCTGGGTGTTTACACAGACCGGCTCAGGCATGGAGTTTCCTCATTTCTTCTGCTCTCTCAGGCATTCTCCAAAATGCCAAACAGCATCAGCGGGGAGGAGTATGTGAAGCCAGGACTGCTGAAGATGCACAAGCTATGGGTCATGTTGCTGGCTGTAGCTGCAATCTCACTTTTCTCCATGTGCTTTCTGGTGTTGAATGACAGGTGAGTGAGGGTCAGTGCGGAGGAACTGTGTCCCCTCAGTCCTGGAAACGAAGTGGGAACACGGAGGATCTCTCCAGGAGGCCTCCAGGGGAGGAGTAGGAGTATACTCCAGGTAGGAGTGGAGATAGTCTAGGGAATGGGTGCAATGAGGCTAGTTTCAGGTGGATATCTCAGGGTGGGAGTGGCTGCAGGCTGGGCCATGAGGTGGCCAAGGGGAGACTGTGTCCAGTTCTGGGCTCCCCAGTTCAAGAAGGACAGGGAACTGCTAGAGAGGGTACAGCAGAGGGCTACAAAGATGATGAGGGGCCTGGAGCATGTCCCTTATGAGGAGAGGCTGAGGGACTTGGGTCTTTTTAGTCTGGAGAAGAGAAGGCTAAGGGGGGATCTGATCAACACCTATAAATACTTAAAGAGTGGGTGTCAGGAGGATGGGGCCGGTCTTTTTTCCGTGGTGCCCATGGGTTCGACAAGAGGAAATGGGCACAAACTTGAATATAAGAAGTTCCACCTAAACTTGAGGAGGAACTTCTTTTCCTGTGAGGGTGGCAGAGACCTGGAAGAGGCTGCCCAGGGGGTTGGTGGAGTCTCCTTCTCTGGAGACATTCAAAACCCGCCTGGACAAGTTCCTGTGGGACCTGCTGTAGGTGGACCTGCTTTGGCAGGGGGTCGGACTAGATGATCTCCAGAGGTCCCTTCCAACCCCATGTGATTTTGTGATTCTGTGATACTCAGCGAACCCACGTGGATCGTGCCCATGGGTCCTCCTCGCTCTGTGTACAGTAGGAGTGTCATGTCCCTCCAGCAGATCTGGAGCATCTTGTCTACAACCCTGCACTCAAACTGTGCTTCTCTCTCTGGGGCAAACCCAGCCTCTGGTTAAGGCACGACTCACCTTGGCCCATGGTGGGTTTTTGCTGATGGTTGCAGGGTGCAAGAGAGGCAGCAGGAGGTAGAGACCATCTCACCCAGAGGTGAGGACCTTGGCTGGATCTCGTCCTGGTGCTCCTCTGTCCCGCTGGCTCCGCTGTGACCCCAGAGAGCCCCGGGAGCCCGGCCCCGCTCTCTTTCCCTGCCTGCTTTTGGGCATTCCCCTCACGATTTGGGCACACCTGCAGTTAAGATTAGAAGCACTTCAAGGGGGAAAGTGTATTGTCACTTCATCTAGCAAGCAGCCTCTGGTGCCGTAGAGTGATTTTATAAGAGCTAATGATAATCATGGTAGGGTGAATGAAGTATAAACTGTATTATTTTGCATTAGTAATTGAATGCCTGCTCCTCGCCCGTTCCTTTTATGGTGCCTTTCTGTTGACTTACTGTATGGATGAGAACATTTAGTCCTTCAGAGCAACTTTCAGTCTTCCAAAACAGCATCACAAACCCGTCATTATCGACTGAAGCCTGTCACCAGTTTTCTGCTTTATCTCAAAACTAGTGGGGCCGGGATTCGGACCTGTCACTTTACTCGGAATAATGGAGCTGGTGGGGGTACAACACTGGATTTCCATTAAGAGTATTAGAAGTTCTGCTTTGGAGGAGCAGTTAAGGGCAGCATTTGCAATCCCTCTCCACAAGCAACACTCCTTATCCCTTTCTCTTTAATCACAATCAGCGTAAACTGAGATAACCCCATTGTGGGGAGAAAACATCATCTCACTGCTTAGAGCAAAGAGTAAATCATGCTGTCTTATGCAAAAGAAGAGATGGGGAAAGTATTTTTGTAAATGGTCTGATTTATCTGAAGATAAATCTGAAGATGCGCATCTGAAAAGTGAGCCACCCAGACCAGTGGCTGCTGTTGGTGGTTCCAGCCCCGCTGCTGACCTCAGGAGAACTGCCAGGGGACTCTGGGTGGGTTCCCTGGCTGCAGGCTACCACCAGCACCCAGCCAGCTATTGGGAATAACCTCTGGTGAGGGATGTAGCCACCAATCCGTCTCAGTTTTTGTGCAGGGGATATGTTAGCATAAGCTTGCTTCTTATTAGATGAAGTGTAGCTTGGGTTTCCCTGGGAAGGAGGGGTGGCTTGGCTTTTACTATTCTAGGAATGTATTTTTTTCTCCCCAGCTGTGATATGGGTAGACGCTGAGATAAGTAATGGTGGGTATTCATCTCTTTCTCTCTCACTCTTTGCTTGTTTTTGCCACTTACACTGTAAACTCCTCAGGGTGGGGACTCTTTCCCACTGAGGTGTGTGCAGATGGACCCCAAATATTTAGGAGACAGGAGAAGGGTATAGAAATGTTGCACCCCACTGGAGTCATTTTGATTATAACCCAAGGAGCTCTAGCGGAAGACTGGGTAGAATCCTGGTAGCTCTCCAAGGAGGCCTCACGGGCTCTTCATGAGGTTGTAAGCAAGCAAAGGTCTTAATGGTGATCGAATCCATTCCCTCGACTTTAGGCACAGTGAGATTTTCCTGAGCGTAGCCAAAGATACTAAACTGTTCCTGCTGTGCAAGGTCAGCAGCCAAAATGAACATCCCCAGCCACACAGATCACCATGTCCCAAGCGTATAGGTTGAGATTGCGACTGCCCACCAAGACCTTGTGCTAAAGTCCACAGGAGGTCGCGGTGGGGTCCTGGGAAAGAAGAAGAGTTCTGGCTTTGAGCAGAGGCTGCTCTCTCTGGGGACGTGGGGCTGCTGTTGTTCAAAGAAAGAAGCCTGATACACACTTCTGAAAATAAATTTTACTAAAAACAATGCCCTAGTCAGTTTCATTAATTTCTGCTTGAACCCATTGCCTCCCTCAGAAGTCTTTTAACCAAAGAAATACCAATAATATCAACAAGTAAAAATAACAAGTGACTACTTACAACTTTGGCATGAAAGCAATATTTTAATATGCTTGGTTTTGCTTCTGAACGTATTTTTTTTTTCATGCTGCTGAGGTGACGTTTCTCCAAAGACTCTTCTTTCATGAACAAATTTGTTTGAGTTTTCAATTCTGTCTTTTAGTTTTACTTTTTTTCACTCAGCCTGACACTGATGACACCTAACATTTCTCCTGTGCCTTTGGTACAGAACTTGGTCTATAATCTTAATTCCAATTTCCTGCTTTTTTTTTTTGTTTTGTTTTGTGGTGGGTTTTTTTTGCATTTATAACATTTCCAAGCAGTTGTCTGCTAAAACCTGTTCATCTGTCTGCTGCAATCTTTGTTTCCGGTCCTTTAACGCAAATTTTCGCTGTGGTACTTGAACAGTCTCGCTAACGATTATTAAGGTTTCTAGCATTTATGGGTTTATTTAGAAGGCTGTAGGAGAATGGCATGATGACACTATTATCAGAAACTACGTGCTAGCCTCTCACATCAATATCCATCCTACTTACCTGCAGTGTGCTGATGAGGCTGCGTTGGCTGCTTTCCTGAGCAGAAAGCTAGAACATCTATACCTGTGAGCAGCCACTTTTAAGAAAATATCAGAATTATGAGACACAGTCCTTGGGGTTTTGTCTATCCTTATTTCTCTCCCATAACTCCATTTTAAATGAGGCGGGTTCCTCCTTTTGAGTCCTGTTACAGTTTTGCCTCTTGCATGTAGCCTTATTCTACATCTATGATAAAAGATTCTGTTTCTCAACTTGATTTCATTTTCTGGTTTGGCTGTATCAATGTCTAATAGCTATGTTGTTATTTTTTGATAACTTCAAATACCAAGTTTTATGTAACTGTCTTTCTCTTTTAAAAGGAAGAGACTTAGTATGGCTGGACCAGTACCTGTTTTTATTTTATTGTTGGAGTAGTTTTATGCACTGAATTTTTCTAAAATTGAAAGCGGTAGCAACATATACCCAACCTCAGATTTTTCTTGTGTTTTCAAACAGAAACCAGAAGTGGGTTTTTTGTGCTCAGAAAAATTGATCAAAGAAGCCCAAATATATTAAAATTGGCCATTTATTTGAATTTTGCAGTAGTGCAAGGCAGATAGCTTGTATTTAGTGCCACTATCTCCTGCAATGTGACAAAGCTGAGGACTCACAGGAGTTTCTTTCTCTCCCGTTTCAGGTTGTCTATTAAAATAAGAAGGATATTAAGCGAGTTATGGTCTACTTCACTTCAGCTGGGTGATCCCGGGCTTTCTGAACCTTCAGCTCACGTCAGCCTGTAAAGTTCCCCTCTTAAGGCCTCCTTGGCATCATATATTTCATTGAAACAAAGTAAGGACCAAACAATTCTCGGCGGTTGCTGCGGTTCATTCACTGCTGCTTCCAGCCTCCGCGTTGGAACAGCTGCTGTGGGATGTCCCCAGACCCTTTCGTCTCCCGGGATAGCTTCTCCGTGTCAGGACGAAGCAGCTGGAACTCAGAAATGCCAGGTTGCTGCTGTTTAATGAGTTACCGCATCACTTCAACCACAGAATTAAGTTGTTTGTGCTCTTATTTCCTGTTGGAAATGAGAAGTGAAGTACATCAGCCTGAATCTTTGCAGGTCAAAGCTAGCACGCTCTGCTTTTGCTGGGGACTGAGAGCTTTTAGCTGCTGCTCCTGCACAGGGACTTGTTCAGCTGCAGGGACCGCTGAGGTGTCCCAGCCCTTACATATATTTTAACAAGAGCTAAATTAGCTTGGTGGATACCGTGGATACTTATTGTTGCTAACAGCTCTCCTTGGCACCAGAAGCTCTTCTAGGCATACATAGAAGAGCGCCTCTGTGCTCATAATCATAGTATCGCTACCAACATGCTATAATTAGAGAAGTTAAAAATTGTCCGAGCTCCACCTTCTCGCTGAAATGCGCTAAATTCCGGATGCAGTTGTCACTGAGGAAACCTGCTTTGAAGCTTGAGCTCCAGCGTAGGCGGTGTCCTCACACCCTCCTCACCTCTCACTTCAGCGGAGCTTTTTGTGTGGACTTAACGTGGTCTTTGTAAACAGCTCTTCTGGTCTCTATTATATATCAGGAGGTGCATTAGAGGCTCAGCGGAGCGTATTTTTAGAAATAATTCCTTTGTGCCACCTGCCAGCCTTAAGTGTCAGGGGTTTGTAATTTTATTACAGCAGTTTCTCACTGAATGTGTTTATTCTCTGTGTCGGGGGCTGCGTAGAGCATCCTCTGCAGTCTGGGAAGAATAACCAGGTCAGTCTTTTATTCCACGTGAGGTGTCTGTGCTCCTTGTCCCTTATCCCTTGCAGAATAGCAGGTGCAAGCTCTGCACAGCGCGGACGAGAGGTTCTAGCTTTGAACTGCCGCCAGATTCAATAAACTGTCATCCTCGATGTCTCTTGGCTTCTTCAACCTACTTTTACGAGACGGGGGATGGTGGGGGGGAGGAAATAGCATCGCCGAGGCCCGTTTGCGTTTTTGCTATGACTGCTCCTCCTCGTACCGTTTTGACGAGGCAGTTGCCCTGTTACATCCCGCGTGCGGATCGTTGATGGTGTCACTTTGTATGAGCATCGCGGTTCTGCTCCAGCCCGGCAGCGGGAGGGAAGAGCAGCCGGGGAAAGGCGGCTCAGAGCCGAGACTGCTGGCCCCGTCCTCGCCAGCCTAGTAGCCGGGGGACTCGTCGTCAGAGGCTCTCCTCAGAAAATCCCTGTTCTTCACACAGTTTCTTATTTGTCTCCTAGCTCTTGGCAGGCTCTCTGCTTCCACCCACCACGGGTAAAGCCTTCTCTAATAATGGCAGCGGCGTGAAGCCCATTAAGATGGGAGCTGCTGACTAACGGAGCCTGACTCCCCCCTTTCGTAGTGGAGAGTCATCTTCTCTAAAGGAAAGTGGATTTCAGTTAATAACAGCTGGCTGGTTCCTGTCTCCGAAGCAGGAATGTGTGTTGGCCTGGAGCACCAAGGTGGGCTTACGTCTCCTCCGCTGCGGCGAGGTCCTCCCCCATCGCCCAGGAGCTCCTGCGGGCTGTGACCTGGGGGCAGGGTTATTAACCACCCCTCCTGCTTCCAACCCATGGCTTTGTTACGCTTGGATCCTGTCTTTTATTTCAAGAGAGACGGTGCTTGCCTTCCCCCTGCCCTTTCCTCCGCCCTAGCCTCTGCCAGACCCACTCAAAAGCCGCCGCCATCTGATTTCATCCGGACCATCGCTCTGACAAGGAGACTTAGCTTTCTTCCCAGCACCCGGGCTTTGAAGGACGGCTGTCCCCAGGGGTGGCAGGACGGGCCAGGCGGGCACAGAAAGGCTTTGAACCCTGCTCTGTGTATATTGTATATTCCCGTGTTAGATGCGTGCATTAATCAGCGTTTCTTACCGCACCGTTATGCTCTACAGTACGCAGTGTGCGTTTTGTCATGAGTCAGCAGGGGAAGCTTACTCTCCCCAGATGAATTACGTTAACTTTATAAAATATGCATCCCTAGCTCATGATGGCAGTACAGCATCCCACACCTAAGAGCACACACGCGGAACTGCGCCAGCAACCTGCCTGGCCAGGGCGCAGTGAAGACCTTCATCTGTTGCCCAGATCCTATTTTAGCTTAAACAGGGGCAAGTCTTCTAGGAAAATAAAGCTTGGCTAATTAAACTCAGTTTTGACCTGATGGACTGCATGCGTACAATTTTTATTCCTAATTTCACTGAATTTCACTGAAATTTTAGAGCTGGAAGGGACCATAGAGATTATCTAGTCCAACTCCCCTGCTGAAGCAGGATTGCCCAGAGCATGTTAGAGCATGTTACTCAGGACTGCATCCAGGTGGGTCTTGAAGATCTCCAGAGAAGGGGACTCCACGACCTCCCTGGGCAGCCTCTTCCAGGGCTCTGCCACCCTCACC
>JAOXJK010000023.1:95847253-95883394 GCA_025774025.1 Xenus cinereus | reverse complement strand
CAAAGCCCCATCCAGCCTGGCCTTGAACACCTCCAGGGATGGGGCAGCCACAGCTTCTCTGGGCAACCTGGTCCAGTGCCTCACCACCCTCACAGGAAGGAATTTCTTTCTGGTATTTAATCTACTAACATAAGCTGCTTGGATGCTGCCACCAGGCAGAAGGGTAAGTGAACGTCAATTGAAAGGGGAAAAAAAAGGACCATGTGTTGATGCAGTACGCGCAGGAAAGCATTCCAACTTATTTAAGGGGTCTTCCCAGCAGAGCCCCTGGTGCAGACACCACCACGAGCAGGGCAGGGGTTGCAGATCATTCGCCACCAGCCCTGAGAAGTTTCACTGTGACCCCCGGGAGGAGGAGCTGTACACACCGGCTACGCAGCGCCTCCCTTTTGGGAAGGGGAAAAGGCAGGTTCAAGTCATGCAAGTGACCAACACATACCGCAAATTTTATTTTTATTTCCTTATTACAGAAACTAAATTAGCATACGCCTACATCCTGATTAAAACAAATTCACCACCGCAGAAAGAGGGCATTTTTCATTTTTATTCTCTAAAGCACACCTGTGAACACAGAACAAAGTCTAGTATCAGTACATAAAAGCTTCTTCTTAGTGCACTTCTTCATTGCAGTTTCTCCGTTAGTTCTTTTTTTTTTTAAAAAAAAAATCATTACACCTTAGGTATTTATATATGCTTGCATTAAGCTTTGCATAATCTACCCATTAACTCAATTCACTTGTAGAAGTCAGTTAAGAAGCTAAATCAAGAAGGCCCCTTAAAGTTTGCTTTATTTACAAGTTGCAATGGCTAAATTTTAAATACTTTACAGTCAGCCCCAGCACTGGCTCCCGATCCAAAGGATTAGTGCATTCCATGATTTCTTTATAACTATTTTCTAGAGGGGATTAAGTCGCCAGTACCTACAGCTATGTAGGTACCGCAACTGCCTACATAAAGTTTATTTATTATTGGAAATAAACATGCTGACAAAAATATTTATAATAATGAATGACAAATGAGAAACTCAACCTTTAGGAAGGAGGGAGGGGTGTTTGGTTTTGTCGACTGTGGAAAGAGGGAGAAAAAGCAGTTAAAATCCAGAGAGGGTCTCTGGTTCCTTCGTCAGCTCCCGTTTCCTCCCCTCTTTCGCCGCATCTCCCCCAGCGCTGCTTTTTTTTTTGGTTAAATCACCAGGCAAACTTCTTAACTGCGCTACCGTACAAATTTACAAATTCAGAAGGGAAGAAAATAACGTCACGTCTGCAGCCAGACTCGTGTCATCTGAATAAAAAGACGGATCTGTTCCTCCGAGTTTTACAGTTTGTGAGCGGATGCAACTGCTGCAAGGATTAACAAATGGGATGCACATGCATTTATCTGTTCTTACATACTTTCAAAACCCAAATGGAAGGAAGAAATATCTGCAATTCAGTTAGGTCCAGAAGATAATATTTTTTTTCTTACACAATAAGGTAGATTACGTAGCACATTCCAGGTTAAAAAAATTACAGTAAACATTCAGTAACTGGAATGCATATAATGTACAAGTACCATTACATTTACAAAGCTGTTCAGGACAATTTTTCTTTCTAGAATAAGCATAAAAAAGTTACAAGCTAATTCACAATAACTTTAGATACAATGTTATTAAAATACATTGATGTTAATCATAAAAATATTTTACTATTTACATGTACATTGTATAAACCTTAACAATAAGAATATGCCCATTTTAGGATGCCTTAAACAAATATTTAGGCAGATTGGCCCATTTTATAGTGCAGTATCCCTGTTTTGGTCTTCACACCATGAAACTGTACCAGATTCACAGTATCTTCGCTAGTGCTTTACTAAAAGGCTTAAACTTTCTATTATTTAAGAAACATTCATTCATTACAAAGAGCCAGTTTTGTTTCCACTTTGTTTCTTATTAAATCCTACCCCTAAGAGTTCAGGACACTCTGCCTGGCCTTGTGCGATTTGGTTGCATTTCCAAATAAGGCTGTAATTCATTTCATCAGTTATCACGCTGTCTTGCTTGTAGTCTGGATGCTGCGCGATAAATTCCCTCATCCATCGGGCAACTGTCATTAATTCTCCTGTAGGCAAGAGGAAGTCAGGTTTATACATCTAATTTATCAGTATGACACCTGAAGTTCTATGCCTTCTATACAGCGTTAATGAATACTCCATGCTTGAGAAAAATGTTCCTATATATATTATTAATATATTTTTTTTTAATATGGCTAATCCACAGGCACAATTAAGCTCAAATATCATCTAAAACCCATTCGTCTGGTGCGATCTTCAAACTTTCAGATGTTGTAACGAGACTGTGTGGAGAGGAGTAGCTACTGGAACAGTTGTCACCAACAGATTGTACAGCAAGAGGTCTTAAACATGTCGTTTAATAGAGAATCTGGTTGAGATTACCCAACAGACACAACCTCTACGACTACATATCTATAAAATTATTTTGTAGTTGATCCATGCAACTCAGCTGCTAGCTTTGTTCTGTCTACCTTCACTAATTAGTCTCTTTCTCCCTCTGGCAGCTCCCCTAGCAAAAAAATAGGCAGGATCTGGATCATACCAACTGCTGGTTTGCACACCCTGCCTCTCTTCGCTGTGCAGTCCACGGGGAAGCCAGCAGATGACACTTCTATCATCAAATGTGTCACCAAGTGGCACACACCCCTTGCAGGAGACCTGCATCCCTATGAAATATCAGCTGGAGGCCACTGAATCCTGCTCCCGAATGCAGCATACGCAAGAAACCTTAAACTTGTACTAGTTAAGGTTAACTCTGACAGTAAGATGGTAGCCTGATGGGATGCTTGAGGAGCTTAGAAGAACTACTGGAACCTCAGCTTCCTTGTAAGACCGCAAAGAGTCAAGGGCTTCCTTGACTTTCAAGAAATCTTTGGTTTAAGAATGTTATAAAAAGCAAGAGGAACCAAGTTCGGGTAAGCTGGGAGGAACACAACTGAAAAGTAAAAAGCATCCAAAGCAGCGTAAAGATATCCTACCAGTGGTTTTGAACAGGGGTACACAAACACAAAATCAGAAAAATTGCAAGAAGTACACAAAAGCAGAACAAAAAAGGTTATTAGAAACGTGTCCCTCAAAACCTGTAAGTCATGTTTTAAAGAAGCGAGGCCAGAGTTTACTCTTCTATATAAAAAGAAGGCATAAAAAAAAAAATATTCTCAAGGAGCATTATTTGTTGATGGCATGAAAAACTCACATGAAAACCTTCTCAAACCAACACAAAGCTGGGGCATGCAAGAAAACTGATGGAGCCAGGAGAGGAGTGGAGCATAAAGAGACATTTTCGGACTAAAAGCTGCTGCGCCAGTGCAGAAGGAGACAGAAGAGCGGTCCAGCTAACACCAACACAGACACCTAGTGGTCAGGCAGCTTAATCACTCCCCATCGTTTGCACCGGCGTGAATCTGCAGCACCTCCAAGGTGAACACAGCCTGCAGCTCTCAAAGAACATACAAGCAACAGGGAAAGGCACCACGGACTGAGGAAAGGTGTGAGAACCTCCAAACGAGCAGAAACAAGACAAAGGGGATGGCAAGTTTGGAAGCAACAACGTACCTGAGAAGTTTGCAAAATCATGAATGTTGATATAAAAGGACTACAGAAAAACTTTGACCTACAACGCAGCAACTAGAAGGCGTATCCTGAGGCGACTGTGAAGAGCATTTAAGCTGGCAATACTACAGGAATTAAATTTTTCAAAGAGGATGTGATAAAATTGTGGTATTTCTTATTGTATGACCTTATGGGGATCCAAAGTGTAACTGCTTCAAGAAGGGTAAGGCAACAATCATTAAAATCATGTTTGTGAATGGTCATCGGGCACCATGATTACTCCACCGCCTTCGGCCGAGAGAGCACCTACACCCAGCCAGAGGCTGGGAGAGCCCACCAGGACAAGGATCACTTGATGTTTAAGCATCTTCGTTCTTTAAACATCTGTTTTAACGCCGCTTCCATAAATACTTGGTGGTTGCCAGCCAATCTGTAGTCTCACTGAGTGGTGGCAGTCACTCCCCAGCTGGATGGAGACCGGGAAGGCAAGGCCTAGCTGTGCTGCGAGAGAAGATGCGACTGAAGCAGAGATGGAACTATGTCAGGGCAAGATGAAAGCCACAGCAGCTGAGGTGCCCGTGTTTAACTCTCAGGAGTGCTGCTCTGCGTTCACCACTCGAGGAGAGGAATCTGAAAAACGGCCACTCTTTGTAGACACGTGTCATGTTAGACAGGCTGCAGTTAAAGAACATTTGATTTAAGATTGAGAGGAAACTGGAATAATCCAAAGCTCACAATTGAGAAATGCGGTGGCACAGTAATACAGAACCTAATGCCTTTTATTCTGTGAATTCTGGTTCTTGTGAAACATCATTTAAAAATCGTTTCAGTTCCTCAGAATTAAGACACAAACCCTAGACTCTTATCTACATCACTCCCACACCTTTTAAGTCTGTGTAAATACAGAAGCTGACTTTTGCAATGTCTGTAGCAGTTGTTCTTTGGAAGGGGAACAGCTGCCGCAGGATGTTGAGCCCAGGTCATTAGTTCTTGGAAAAAAAACTTCTGATTTATGCATTTCTTGTTTTTTCAACAGCATTTTTCTGAACGGGGAAAAAATTCCAACAACAAACAATGGAAGATTTTGAAAGCACTGCTATTTTGAGAGCTGATGCGCCTTGGACATTTTCTTCCTGCCAGTTTCTCTTCCCTCCCTCAGTTAAGCCAAGCATCAAATCCCTCTCTACATTACCTGAGGGAGAAAAGCCTCCTACAAACAAGCAGCCTTAGGAAAGAACATTTAAAGTGAAAGCTGCAATTAATTAAAACTTTGTAACGTTCTGAAGTACTGAATTACCAGGCAAGAGAAAGCCCTGATTTCCTCCTCAGCTTTAAAAAGGTCTTTAAAACAAGCTTCTTTACAAAACCTCCTACAGCAATTTTCAAGAATTAGAAGGGAATGCAACACTTTTTAAATTCCCCCCTCCCCCCCCAATTTTAAATGAGTCTTGACCCATGAGATTAACATTAACTGTCTTGCTAAATTTACAGCAAGGCAAGCATACGAGGAATTTGCACATGGAAAGGTATAGAGCTGCTACAGACTGTGCTACGTGCCCAGTTCTCAATTCAAGTTTAGCCTGCATCTTTCACTCGTTATAGTGATGCATTTTAAGAAGGAGCACAAAGAATCGTTGTACCACCTGTCTTTGAAAACACTGAACATGGCAAAACCAGGGGATGAGCCTGGTTTGCTCTGCCTTGAAGGAGTTTTGCTACTTACAGAAGGGTTTTCTTATCAGGGAGCTAAAGCCTAGGTCCCAGGCTCTAGCACACCAGAATTTAGACTTAGGAATCCTTTGAAGCAGCGGGCTTTGGAGTTACACCAGTAACACCAGGTTATCAGACCCAGCCTCACATACTCTTACAACACTCAAGTGACAGGCAGAGGGGATTAGTCTATCTGCAAACTACTACAAAGTGGTCAATACGCTGCAAAAGCAGCAGTAAGAGGTGCTGAAAAGACAAATACTGGATTGGAGGTACAATTACAGCCTAGAGAATAGTGTAACTGTATCAACTGCTCCCAACTAAAGTTGTAAAAAGGATCTCAAAACATTTGTAATCAGACAGGACCAGACTTATGCCAGAGAACACACTCCGGTCCTTTGCTCCTATGATCCATCACTTCACCAGTCAGCCACAGCTGCCACCAGTTTTACCCAACTGAAAACTAGAGAACAGCCCAGTTATCGAGTAGGAAAACGCCAGGAAAATCAATGTCCAAAAGTGTCAAACATACCAGATGCTCTCTTTTTTATTAACTTCAGGTAGTTTAGGATGGTGCACCTTGTGTCCACATCCACTTCCATGTTTTCAAGATAGGAATTCAAAATTGGGATCAAACCAGGAAAGACGCCTTCCTGTGTAAGAGAACAGAGTCAGCATAAAACACGCCCAACATGGTTTCTGGGAGGGCAGAATGCAGGGGGAAGTTGTGTGTTCCAGGTAGAAGAGGCTATGACCTTCCCATTGATAATTGTATCAATGCTCATTAAGGTGTACTCTTCTGCGTCGGTGCCCGTCCCGTTCTGTGCAG
This sequence comes from Xenus cinereus, assembly GCA_025774025.1. Taxonomy (NCBI): domain Eukaryota; kingdom Metazoa; phylum Chordata; class Aves; order Charadriiformes; family Scolopacidae; genus Xenus; species Xenus cinereus. Next base: position 95,877,252 of record JAOXJK010000023.1, on the reverse strand, counting down.
AGCCACATCCATCCACAACAGCGTTCCCACCTTCACGGGCGACAAAGGGAAAGGAAGAAGAGGTTAGAAGGCAAGAGATGCACTGAACACCCACAACAGCGTTGATCAGACTTCTTGTGTTACCTTTGCAAATGTCTTTTCTGAAGTAAAACATTCCCTGCCGAACAGCATCTCTTTTCTGGGCCACCTTCATGTTTTCATCCACCTGGCAAAAAACACATTTCAGAGATTTATGACGTTTTAGAAAAGCAGGATTCTCCCAAACCTTCACATTTTGGTCTTAGCAGTTGAAACATCTACCGTGTTTCCTATCATTTCACCACACAAGGCCAGGCTGTGGAGATAAGTTTTATTTCATTCTTCAGGAGCCCCGGGGAAAACCACAAAGAGATGACGTTCTGTGAAATTAGGTCTCCAGCAAAAAAACAAAGGTAATAGTATTATGTTAGAACACGCTATGCTAATCTCTTAAGTTTGGATGAAAACACAGGAACAGCTGTGGTTAACAGGTTGCATCCCATCTGGCAGACTTGTGTATTTGGATGCAAATTAAACGAGTATAGAAGAAGAAAGTTGCCGTTTCCCCAGCCACAGTTTGCTGCTTTTATTAACACATTCATTGAAGTCTTCAGAAGAGTTATCGCTGCACTAAACAAACTTTCAGAAACAGAATTCCAGTAACTTTGTACAGGAATTGTATCTATTCCATACCCAAACATCTGTTAGGAAATTAGATAAACTTAGACTGCTGGTACAGAAGTTCTAAGTTGCAGGCTTCTCAAAAAGTCTTCAAGCTACAAAGCACTAATTCATACGCTCCGCAAATGACACAAGCATTGCTCTATCCTTTTGGACAGAAGATTTTGTCCAAGTTCTTTGGTCGGTTATGTTCTCAGGGAATTAACACCACACAGCTTTGGGACGTTAGCTTTCCTGTACTGTCTTCAGAAGCAGCAATACGATTTCCCAAATTCTTTGTCAAATTAAGGCCAAGGCAAAAAATCTTCACTTACTACCTAACTTTCATTTTATATTATGAAAGCTATTTAACACGCCAGGCTGTTTTGAAAGTTTGACAGAACTGCAGTCCTAGCTGACGGGAGCACAACCGCCCTCAGACAGCAAAGATTAGTGTGAGATAAACCCCATAAACCTGGATTATTTCACTTGAAAGAGGCAGGCTTACCAATGGTTGTGCAATCCCATGTTGCATTACCTGCCAAATTGCTTGGCAAGCTCAAAGCAATTTTATGCCCCCTCCCAGCCCCCAACTCTGCTGAGGTTCGTTCAGCACCTGATCTCTTTTTCACTCTGAACCAGTATTCACTAGTTAAAAACACTGCGGTTTTGAGACATCACAAATAACACTGTAATTATGCACTCTATGTTATTATTTACAAAGTCCAAACTCCCTGACATCAGGAAGATAATTTCTCCTTTTAGAGAGAAATCATACTGTATGGTATGATTACCGTTAATTTACAACTTCAGTATTTTTCTCCATTTTAATTAAAAACACTAAGAAAAGCCACAGGACACTACTGCTATGGTGGCAGCATTTTCTAGTATACAGTCTGTCGGAAGCCTTCTGTGCTACAAGACTTTTTTTAAAGTTACTTATAACACCGCAGGACTATCTACTTAAAAAGACATTTTCTGGTCAGGTGCCTCAGAAAGAAGACACGCACGGGCAGTTTCACCCAAAACAGTCCAACAATTGTGAGGACAAAATTAAGGAAAAAGAGCATTTTTGCACGGCTGGTTTGTCCAAACATAAGTCACAATTGTGATCAGAATCAGCAATATTTGTTTTCACTCAAATACTGTGTAACACTAAGCACAGAATCATAGAACGGTTTGGGTTGGAAGGGACCTTAAAGATCATCGAGTTCCAACCCCCCTGCCATGGTCAGGGACACCTCCCACTCCTTTCCCTCTCCACCAGATACAAATGAAATAGAGAATAAGAACAGGGAACACAGGCAACAGCCATGTTAAAATAAATATATAAAGTTTTTATTTTGACATCCATGGATTATTTTCCCCATGTGTAAAATGAGGGAAATGTGCCCTTTCCCAGTCTCAAAACAGTCCTGTGACAATGGCATTTCTGTAGTAGACAGACACTGTTAGACAGCACAAATTCCCACAGTATTTATCTACAAGATTAATTCCATGAGACAGCAGTAAAATATTTGTTTAGTACTGTCGAGTTGAAATCAATTCAAAGTACTACTACAGATGAAAACTGACAGAAAGATAAAAATGACTGTTCTGTAAGTGCACAAATATTATTTTCCTAGCTTCCAGAGGATAAAAATCAACCTTGATACAACTATGTCGCATTTAGCTCCAACAGATCTGATCTTTCACACCTACCTTAGACAAAGGAATGAGAAAATCCAGTTTATATGACAGAATCACTCTGGTTAGCAATACGACGAACACAACATAGGCAGAATTTTCAAAGTCTGTTAACTGGACCTAGACATGAAAGGATTAAATTACTTTAGCGGGAAGACACTCATGGAAGTGATAAACATCTGGGAGAGTTGAAAACAGTCTGACTGGAATATTCACGTTGGTACTTGCATTTACACACACTCTACTGGTAGTGACGGTGATGCACGAGCTGGAATCACCAGCAGCGACTGCAAATGCACAGTGCGTGCACACACGTCGAAACTAACCCTTTAATCCCATGCCAAAACACGCCTGCGTTTCAAAAGACTGCCTAATAACCTGCACCTTCGGGCGCTCTGTGTAATTACAAGTGTACAATAGCTTTTAAATTTCCACTTTAAAGGGATTAAATTCAGAGAGCTCAGGAACAGATTGCTGTAAAGTAACTTTTGAAAAAACAAAGCAATGACAGTGGAATTGTTCAGTATCAGGAAAAGTACTAGAGAAATATAGTCCCTAGAAGCTAAATGAGGCTTTGTTTACTGTTGCTTTAATACAAGCCTAATTCCTTTCCCCATCAGCCCAAATCCATTAGCATGCTTTGTTGTGCTGCAGTGGATTCTCCTGTCAGTTACATTCCCACAGTCCATGTCTGATTAAACACTGCTGTCCACTTCACTCGCATCTAGCGGCTCAGAAGGGAGAAAACACAGCGTAAGTAATAAGGGTTTGACACTGGATGGCAGAAAGCCTGGTACTTTTCCACTTAAAAGGAAACTGTGTGCACACCGACGCCTTCCTTACCTCCATAGGTCTGAATTCCACTCTCCATCCAATATCTGAATTTGGAGGGGGTGGTTTAAACCTCATTGTCTGCCAGTTCGTAGATTGAATATTCTGCAAAGCACATGAAATAATCTGTCACAGTCAAGATATGCATCACTCTATAATATAATCAAAGAAAAATAAGCAGATAACTAGAGTCATAATATTTTCCCTGGAACAGCCCAGAAAGTTAGAGAAGCGCTTTCAAAGTGGCATGACTTCCTATAAACCACAGTGTTAAGTACCCATCGTAGGAGCAAAGATGTTACACTTTCTTATGCTATTTTGTTTGAGGATTATGTATAAAACACTAGGGGCTGAGATTTATCTGACTTTTTTTTTTTTTTAAATGAGGGGTTGATGCATCTCAAACTAAAGATACCTAATATTACCATAGCTATTATTTCATAAAGCCGTGTAAGAGAGTTATTTCTATGTAAATGCCACACAAAACAGTATTTAGAAAGCCATACAAATAGATGGTTCCCCATAACACTTATATACATAGCTACAGTTTGGGCTCTTCATATTTTATTGGGTTTAAAGTATAAGCCACCACCTTCTCCTAAATAAATGATAAAACAAAGAAAGAAAGGTGCTTATAACTGCCAAGCCATATGCTAAAGAACTAGCTGAAGTTAAACTCAGGAAAAAAATATCTTAGCTATTATAGCCATTCTCCAATGAAGCAGTACTATAAAGAATAAGCAATTTTATGTATATATTCATTAAATTCCTCTAAATCAGACACAACCTCAAAGTGGTCGGATTCATTTGCATCATCTAGATGTATTTTCTCCTCAAACAAAGTCAATGGGTCTCGAATGAACAAGTGTGCAATATGCTGTGCCAAAAGGTGGTCAATACCTACAAAATGAAAATTCAAACAAACAATTCACACATAGCAAAGCAGGTTCTAGGAAATTATTTGTTTTACAAGACTGAAAACATCCAACTCTGCAATGCTACCTCAACCCACCACATCCTGTTAAAGTTTAAACGATGATTTTTGGGAAGGAAAAAAATGATTAAAGAGAAAAAAAAAATATAAAAACAGTATAGGTTCTTGTTTGGAAATGGCAGCTGAGTATTGGTGTGGCTGCTATTCTTCCTGTTTCCTGATGCACCTCTATGCCACGTTTCCTAAATCGATTCTGCTCTCTCCACAAAGATAAAACATGAATGCATCAAACATTGAGCTTCTCAAGCTGGAATTAGGACAGTTTCTGTTACAAATGAATACTTATGGGAAAAAAAAAAACCACCTCTCAAGACCACGCTACACAGATACTTCCCGAGTAGGAGTCACTGTGAGGGACGCACAATGATTGAAACAAACAAGAACAAAAACATAAAATATCCCCACACACTGCAAGCATAATTCTTAACCTGCTCATAATGAAGCAAACACTTACCTTCCTTTATTAGGTGCTCGTAGATATCTTTGTCTATTGTCAAATCAATGTCATTGTATTTCTCACCACATTCAGATAGATAACTGTCTATGGAATCATATCTGGATTTACTGATTCTATAATGGTTGTTCTTCAGTGGCTATATAATTTAAGAATACAATATTTTAACAGCTTGTTAACAATGGTACCTAAGTTTTGCTCACTAATGACACTTATGTGAGAATTATATCCTGTTTAAAACACCCTACAGCCTCTGTTAAAATTATTCAAAGCATGAGTCTTAAATAGGCTTAATAGTGATCTTGGAATTATGACTATATTGTTTGCAGATGCATGTATCTGAGTGAAAAAACAGTCATCACACATCGACTAGAATTCACTAAAAGTGGAAACATTTCCCTGATGGGGGGAACATTCCCCATTACCATTACCCCAAGTACCTGGAAAGCATTATTATACCTATTGCAACACATACCGATACAGTTTCACTATGCACACATTGTTACAGATGCTTTTCAAATATTCCTTGAACTACCCATTTTAAGTAGATCTATTAAAAAATAGTAAAGATTTTAAAAATTACTTTTTGTTATTTTCTGTAATTTTCTAAGTGCCTTAAATGCCAATTCCTGCTTGGAGAAACTCCTTAAGTTCAAGTTCTGACAACTGGCTCTTTTCACATGGTTCTAGTTTATAATACTGGATTACTCAGCAGCACCCGCTATTTAATGCAAAGCAATTTTTGCTTTTTGGGCTCAAGCCCAGACTGCAAAGTTTCATCACAGGGGGGCCTTTTCAGCAAGCTGTGGAGGACTGAGTGCACTCCTACTGGGATTCCCTACCTAACTAACATAAATATATATTTATATACTAACATAAACTGTAGAACCAAGGCGAATCCTTACACCATCTCTCCTGTCTTTACAACAAAGACTGTCATGTTCCCTCGTCAGGGATTCTGATGAGCATAAATAGAATTTGATACTAAAAGAAATTTAACTTTTTTTGCCTGAAAAAAACCAGACATCTATTACCTAATGTTACTTACCTCTAGCCCCCTCTCCTCTCTCGTTCGATCATCCACAGATGCAGAGATCACTCCCCAGCGACAGTCGATATCAGACACGTAGCCTCTGTAGAACGGAGATGCAGCACTCAAGGCCATCTAAAGTAAAACATCCCCATATTAAAACAAGGGACCAACCAAAGAACCAAAAGCAAAATACAACCCCACTGGAAAGGGAAACTTGCTGGTCCAGAAGTAACTGAAATATACGCTTCAGTGTAACGTACAAAGCCCATACAACCACAAATCTCTCAACTACTACCTCTAAAAAACGCCCCTATGAAGGGTTACTATTTATGAAGTAGCATCTGACTCTCTCCAGATTTATTACTGCTACAGATCAGCGTTTAAGGAACACAAAGATGCCACAGGTAGAAGCAATTTTGTGACAAATCAGCAAGTATTCTGCTTGTGCACTTCCAGACTCCATTAGTTCACCTAGTAATCTTTTAACCTTTTATTTTTGTTTGGCCAAGCACCTTAGCAGCACAGCTGGAACATACCTCACCCAGAGCAGGATCTGCTCACCACCCAGACTGATAAAGGGTTAAGTAGTTGTTTATTTCTGTCATAGATAAGATGTAAAACCTTAAAGTAGTAAAGACCACACCACTACTTTATAACACCCGCTAGAAACACCTGCTTATGACCACGTGCTCACAAAAGGGACAGATTTCAACAACTTAAGATGAAACCACCTCTAACACCAGACCAGAGTTGAAAAAATATAAATTGTTTTAAGGAGCGACTTTGTCTTGTTTTAATGAAAAACCGCCCCAAATGTATTTCTAAACTACTCAACAAGAGTCTCATGCACATGGGAAGGAGGGCAGAGGAGAACAAACAAACATCATCTGTTTCATGGTGTCATTTGGACAGTAGATGAATCACTGCTCATGTGACAATCTAGCAAGAGACTGACTTCTCCTACAGTACCAAATTTGTGAGTAGCATTCAAGTTTTTTTAAATTTAGATTTTTTTTTTTTCCACATGTAGTGGCTTTTAAACCAGGAAGAGCTGATGTAATAGAAGTCCATTACTTACCACAATGGGACAGATCGTGGCCAGCTGATCATAGAGATACCTTGCTTCAGAAATGCTGCAAGCTTGGAATGTCACCTGTGGGAAGAAGTACAATTGCTATCACAATTTTTATAATCATAATGCAAGCACAACCTTTCTAAATTTAGAATCAAGGATATTATAAAGCAATTTAAATATCAAGAGTTTAAAGGTGGAGGTTTTTGTTTGGTTGTTTTTTTCGTTTGGGTGGGTTTTTTTTGTACGGGTTCCCACACCCCAATTCTTAAACAAACTTTTGCACCATTTATCAGCTGCATTTAAATCACAACCTTCTTTCCACACTACTCCCATGTTTGTTAGATTTCAGACGACAATGCTTCAGCTTTGAGGCTAAATATACCAACACTTGCCAGAAACCAAGAAAACTGAGTTAACATCTACAACACACAATGGGTCAGTAATGCACCTTCAGGAAACAAGCCAGGAACTAACTAACTTAGAACAACAGTCAAAGTATTTTAGATGTGACATTTACTTTTAAAAAAAAACACTTCAAGATGCCTTTGTTTGATCCTGCCAAACTGCCAAAAATAAGTACCTTTGTGTCGACTCTTATTTTTTAAAAAATGTCAAGTTTTGCCTGCATTAGAGACAAGGACACAGCAAAACATGGAAAGAAGTTTATTTGCAGAAGCCATTAATGATGTGGAAGCCCTACCACACATAGGCCACTGGAAAAATATAACTTCTTTGCAACTGTCGGTGAAATTTGCTCAGAGCAGCATCAAACACGAGACACATTTCTAGTAGCAAGACTTTACCCTCCAGACTTCCCAAACCAATACTTTATGCATTTTAAAAAACGCGCAGGAGAATCAATCACCTCAAAACTCTTAAAAGACACTAAGCAGATCAAAAGCCTCCCTTTCCTCCTCTGCAGTTTACACTTAAAGACAGAGGATAACTTAGATAGCAGCGTACCCCTGTATCACTATCATAATACCGTACAACAGGCTTCAGCCCTAAATCATCGTTGCTGCTCGCTGTACTGAAGAATGCCAGCCAAGCACAGATTTTCCTCTTCTACAGATTACAATTAGAGAGTCCCACAAAACACACTGAAGCCCCAAGTTTAAAAAGAAAAAAAAAAAAAAAAAACAAAAACAACCACCAAACAACTCCCCAAACCCAAAAAATCCTCAGTTCGCTCATGGGCTCAGTGGCATGCTATATTTATTTATTTATTTATTTTTAAAGAAGGTAGAGGGAATGCAGGATTTGTGTTGCAGCCACCAGTCGTTAAAACATCTGAAGTTAGAAAAATGCTGTGCGGTAGAGAAAGTGCTTCTTCTGTATCTATCCCTTCAAGTGGGTATCAGAAAAATAAAAGAAACACGCTTTTTTTGAAAAGACAGGACCATTTAATTCTCTTGCAGAGAAACAGCTAAGTGTGATTTCTCACCACTGATTTTGGATTTCCAGCACTAGAGAGCCTGCATAGAGGTAGAGGGGGACAGGACACCTACGCTCTTCCCCCTGACACAGCGATACCCGCCTCCCCTTCCCTTTTATGTTTATTCCAAAGCCCGTTACATCTGGAATTCCACCTGGTTTCTAGCCAAATGCCCCGTTACAGAGGAAAAGGGCACGGCAGTCTTCTCCAGAGGAGGGCTGCAGGCACTGCAAGGCCTGTGGAAAGCCAGGAGCGCAAGGCTCAGCAGGCCTCAAAAGGGACACGGAGCCTCAAAAGGGACACGGAGCCTCAAAAGGGACACGGAGCCTCAAAAGGGACACGGAGCACAATGGTTTTGCCTTGCCCTTCCCAGGGACAGCACCTCCCACCCCACCGTCACCAAGGGCTGTCCCAACCGAGCTCATCAGCACATTATTTATAACCTTGGAAACACAGCAAACAGAGGTGTTGCTTGGCGTGTAGTGAGGAAAAAACCAAAACCAAGCAAACAGAGTATGGATATTGCAAACTACCTTATGGAAAATAGGTGGGGAATATGTTTTCAAGAGTTCTGGTTACCAAGATTTATCAGTTGATACACAAGCAGCTGCTTATAGCACCTGCCAGCCTTGTTTTCGTTCTCCCTTTGATGATAACAAAACTATCCATTTTGACCACTGATTACAAGAATGGGGAACAGTAAAATGGTATTCCGTAAAAAGAAATTTAATGTATTCTTAAACAAGTTCATACAAGGACTGAAGGATGTATGTCTGTATGTCTTTTATTCACATTAAGTAAGAAAGAGATGGTACAAAACAGACTGTATTGAACTTTACATCTTGTAAAAACAAGCAGTATTACATACACTTTACTACTTCATTACCCTTTGTGGCATGAAATCGTACTTAGCTGCTGTCAAGAACATTTTATTCATTCAGCTTTCACAATTTCTCAAAGGAAAATGCTTTGAATGGGGTTATTTCTGCCTGTGCTAGGAGAATTTCCTTTAATCCCCTAGAAACTTAACACTAGCTTCTTCCTACCTTGCTTCCAAGACGGCAGTGGTAACAGGCAGATTTTATCAAGTCAAATACATGGCTACTACCTAAACCATCAGCCCCTAGCATGAGCTTACTATGATAAACATTTAAAACAAACAGATATTGGAAGAATTAAAGCACTCCCAAGACACAGCAGATGGATTTAAATGGAGGATAATGTAAAATAGTAGTAACTCAGGCAAATGAATGAAAACGGTAAGAAGTGGGCAAGCATTAATGGCAGGAAACAGAACCAAAAAATGTCTCCCACCACGCAGTAACAGAAAACAGATGGATTCGGCAGGTTCGTGGCACAAGCAGTGAGAAGATGACTTCTAAGAAGACAGCTAAAAATATTTAAGGATAAGAAAATCTATACAGGAGTTCATGCTGTTTGTAAATAAAATTACACAGGCGAAAGCTACTTATTTTTAAAGATATTCCAAGGACTTCTTGTCACTCCTTGCTTTTGCTGTTCTATGAATGGGTAAGAGGGAAAAAACCCAAAATGAGTAACTAAAAAAATCCCACGCATTCCTGCAAGACAGCTCAGTTTCCATTCCCACAGTGTCCTTTGGTCACACCTTAAAGAATACCACAGTGAAAGATGGTCTTTCACACTTGAAAAGAGCTCGAATTCCAGGAGAAGGTGCTTGATCAAACAGGTTTTGACCAGTTCAAGAAACCCTTTCATCAAGGCATCCAATTACATTTGAATATTAACAGAAAATAAACGTAATGCAAACAAACGAACCTGGGTTTTGAGACTACGTTACCAGGGATAAGATTAAATTTGTTTTATTCCCCCTTTTTCCACACCAGTTGAATTACGCTAGAGAAATTAGAAGGCAAGTGTTCAGGGAAGACAACATTCAGTAACATCTTGCAAGCAGATACACTTTACCTGAAGACAACAGTTTCCCATTCCAAAACCCATAGCATCCATGTAAATATAGTCTGGCTTTGCTGCTTTTGCCGCTTCTCCATCATCATTAGGAAATTTTTCAATAAATGGTGATGGCGTGTTCTTATCCTTAAATACTGTGTGGAAAAAGCAGGCACTCAGTAACCCAGAGCATTAGATTGATCAACTACTTTGAAAAAAAGACTGAATTTACTTACTTGGTACGTTTATCACAACCTTTTCTCCTCTCCGGTGACGAATGTTTCTGGTCAGTGTACTGTAACACAAAAAAAAAAGTTTGCTGAAGTATCTGACAGCTTCTCTTTATGCAAATGTTTTCGAAATTAGTTTCTCAGCAATTCTCAGGGTTTCAGAATGTCAACTTTCTATTTATTTTGAACATTTTACTTCAGGATACTTCTTCTTCTAGTTGAAGATAGACTATAACAGATACAACACCAAGTTTTTCTTCAGTAAAGTCAGTCTTATTTTGATGGACTTCAGGTTTTTACTTCAGGCTACTGACCTGAAGAATACAGCAGTGAACAAAAAGGCATGCTTAGTTTTTAAACAGAATGATTTTCATTCTCTTAAGTCCCACCTTACAATGAAAACCCCCTCTTAGGCCATACAAGTAGTCTGACACCATGCTCAACTTCATAGTAACTAGGGCAAGTTCTCGACTACACTGCGATGTGTGCGAGCAAGAGATGGATTAATTGTGATGGAAGGGCCCAGCCATGGGATTTCCAACTCAAAACAATTCTGCAGCAGCATAATCAACACCTTTTACCCAATAATGGCATAAACTACTATATTAAGTTACTTGAACTGAACAGCTTACTTTCTTAAGTCCCTTTGACAGAAAACAGGTATCACAACAACCATCTCTGTCCATGTCCTTGTGATATCTGCAGCAACTAGCCCCGTAGCTCTCTACTTCAGCAATGGAAAGAAGTTGGAGGTACTACTATGATATTTAGGCACAGAAAAGCATTCAGCTTCTCATTCACGCTCCCAAAATACTCTTACCTAAATCTAGGATGCTTATTGATGGCTTCATCTGGAAAAAAGAGGGATTTCGAAGCTCCTCCTTCTACTGGCGTTGGCTTATATTCTGGCAGCGTAAACCCAGGACACCCTAACCTATGTAACACAACAATGAGAATCAAGCTGTAATGAAAACAGACTGCGATTTTAAAATGGGCGGATAATCGGAGATAAGGATTCTAGTAGACAAAGGAATAAAAAGAGACTTTTCTTAAAAAAAAAAAAAAACAAACTTGCATCTACCATTAAGTGTTTCTGAAGTGCTTTTCAAGACTGCTACCTGTGCACATGGAATTGCCAGAAAGAGGTCTTAAAACAGTTGCCAGCAACCAGCTTCCATGGTGGTTTGTTTTGTTTTTTTTTTTAAAACCACTACTTTACCATGGGACAATAAACATGGACCTTTTCAGTTGCAGAAGCAAGAAACTCTACAGTATTATACAGAGTACACACTCATTTTAGTGCGTTAACATCTGTCATTAATACTGATATGCAGCATTCTGTGCCTTAAACAGTTTCTCCAGAGGGTACAGGGGAACACTGATTGCTGAATTAATTTATCCAGATCTGCTCCCAACAATCTACCACTTACAAAGACATACCTAACCAACTCTGTAAGAACTGGAGTCAGTTCCAAGTCATACACACATCCCAAGTCTCACAGCAGTTCGCTATTTTGGAACTTTGAAAGACCCCATAAATGAGAGAAATCAAATAAGCAAAGAAAAAATTACACTATTAGGTGTAAAATGCTGACAGATATCAAGTAATTCAGAATATAACCCTCTCCTTTGGAACCTCCATTTTAAGTTTAATACTCATCTGTAACAAGAATAAGTAGGTTTTTAAGTACAATTGAGACAAAAGAGCATTTGAGAAGTTGGAGGCAAAGTTGCAGAAGATTAATTTCTCCATGCTGCACAGTATAAAGGACAAAGATCGTGCTATCTCAAAAGGTTTTAGTATTTGGACATACAAAAAGGGTTAGATGATACAATTACAAGCAAACTACTCAAAATACTAGGAAACACTCCCATTTCTGGAAATATTTATGTTCAATGTGTACGTCACTATTGGTTTCTTCTTCCTGGTTTAAGCATAGAAGTTGTCCTACAACACCTAAGCCCAACTTCATCACTTATGGAAGTGCAACATTATAAACTGCCTCACTCAGTCCTCAAGAAACAAAACTGCTTTCTTGTACAGTAGCAAGGGCTCACAAATTCAGCAACTAGGGATACTTATTTAGGTTCTAAGCTAATATTTTTTAATGTTTGAGCATTTTCAGGGTTGTTCATTTTTAACCGAGTTATTTTAATTTGAATAAACTTTCTTTACCATTCTTCTATCAGCACTCTGACAAGCTTTTTTGTCTTCTCAGATGCACAGATTTGTATTATACACACATGTACATGCACAGATGCACACAGACATATGTACATGTTATTGTACAGAGAATGTAGTAAAAAATCCAAACCCACAAAATCTCAGAAATACACGTTAGCAAGGCTCCAGTCAAACCAACAAGAACTTGAACGGCAAGATAGCAAGAGGCAGAAATAAACTAAATAGCTTAGGGAGAGCAATCTCTGAAGGATGAAACTATGTTTGGGATGATCTGTAAGTAATAAAGAAACTATATTTTATTATTTACTGGGTTTCACTGAAGTCCAATGCATTGCTCCTACACTGGTGCAAAAAGTATTTATCTGCTTTATTTAAAGCAATGAACTACTCCTCTCCCTTTATTCTTTGCAAGACTGGGTCTAAAATGTTCATATACAAAATTAATTGACAATCTATTTGTAAAGTTGCAGGGCAAAAGAACCTTAGCTCTGTAAGACACTGAGAATTACTTAAGCATTGGACATCAAATAAGCATTTATTCCTTTAAAGTTATCTAGTATAGTTCCCATAAAGAGAATGCAGATTTAGGGCCATTGCATTCTGTACTGTATAAGAAACCAGCCAGTAAGGCCAGATGCCTCCCTTCAACTGCACAGCAATTTTTTTACTATTTTAAGCATAACTATCTTCATTCATTTGACTGACCAAGCTAGTTAGAATGATCATAATAAATCCCTGCTGAGAATTATGTTTGAAAGGAAGGTCAAAAAGTACAGTTTCTCCAAGGTAATGAAGTACGTCCTGAGTTTCATTTCTTCCAGAATCTCTTTACAACAATAAAAAGGAGAAAATATACTCTTTGTAAGGGTATTATGAACCCAGGAGAGGTTCACACCTTTCTAGATTCAGTACATACAGTATTGCAGAAGTTTTAAGTCTTCATTTTGTAAGGACAATCACATTCCTGTTCTACTGTGTGGTACAAGCCACCCAAAGAAGTTTGAATGTGCTTGAGTGGAAAAAGCAGTGTTGAAAAAATAGATCAGTTAACCATATTTTACAAAACTGCTATTTATAAAGATCAAAGCTTGCAAAATAGGTAAAGAGAAACCTTTTATATATATTATTTGCCCTATCAATTCAAGATGGCAGACCACTCTACATAAAATACTTTGTTACGAATATACAGGTATTCTCTCCTAATACAAAAATCATCACAGTTTAGAAGTAACCTAAAGAAGATGCTCATTTATTTGTCTCACTGCAATAAAAAAATTTAGAAAACACAACCAGAACGTTAAGTCAAATTATTTTGATTGAATCATATTTTGCTTGGTTGCATTGTACAGCTTAGCTATATGGAATAAGGAAAAAAAAAAGAATAATAGGAAACGCAGCATTACAACAACCATCTCACCTTGGAAATGATGTCACAGTGCAAACAGCCTCATTTTCTTTGAGCACAGAAGCAGCCTCTTGACGTCTTTTCCTCATGTTGTCTTGCACAGTGTTGAATTCAGACATGGTTCCCCCGTACGGCTGCCCAGGTGTCCCTTCAATCATATAGCTTCCATATTCTGGTCGCCAAAGTGTTGGGTGGCTATAATAAAATAATATCCTCATTTAAATATTTCTACAACTTCAAAAAAGCCACCCCAGATTATCTGTGAGAATTTCAGAAATAAATGCAACCTGCAAGAAAAATCTCCTAAAGCTGATTATCTGATGGAGTAACACAGAGAATGTTCCAACGTACTTCACCGCTGGGAGGCAGTGAAAAGAACCTGAGGCCCAGTTTGACAGTAGGAAGTGTTGCTGTACACTGCAATAAGTAGGATTTGCCTATGTCAAACTGCAATTGCCTTTAGTATCTATCTCAAGCCTTGTTTCTTTGGGTTTTAACTGAAACTGGAAAATACAGAACGTTCAACTTCTTCCACAGTACAAGGCAAGGCAAAAGTTATGCTCAATTTCTTCTTTCTACTGCCTGTGAATACGCGGTCCTGCTTCATAAATTTATCAGGTTAAGAAACTAAATTAAGTTTGAGTGCATCTAGTCACCCCTGAAACGTAATACCTTCCCATCCCCTTGTGAAGCCGTACCATCTCTATGGAGCACACTCTACCAGAGGCTGAGCCACATCTCCCCTACCGTTCTTCTGGCAGTAGCAGTTTTGAGTCTAAAAGCAAAGGGATTCCTTCTTGCAGGCTTTCAATAGTCCCTCTACCAAGGAACACAGACAGAGAAGCCTTACTGGAAGATGAGGTTAAGGTACCTGGAAAGGAGGAGACAGGCCCAGGGCACAAAAGCCATTCATTGCAAGAGCAGAGTTTCTCCACCTTCCTGTATGCTGTGACCCGCTTTTGTCTCTCTTCAGCCAAAGCAATTCACTGTCTCTGCTCTCATTTCTCTGCTGCCATCAATTAAAAGGCAACTCAAAATTCTCCAGCTAGTTGAAGCAGAGATACGATCCAGTTATTCCTGGAAACTCCGTGGGAAAGGGTAAGGAAGAACTGTCCTGCCATCCTCACACTTACCTTCCTAATTCTGCCAAAAATGGGAGAGAGCTCCTACAGACAACAGCCTTCCCTACGCAGCCCTGGCTCGCTCCTGTCCCCAGGAACACAGGGGCAAGGGCACACACAAAACCAGAGAAAGACAAAACAAATCAATAGGCTTACTGTGACATCCTCCTCTTTTTTTTTTTTTTAAGTCATAACACAAAGTGCACAGACCGTGTGCAAGTGTGCTCAAAATATTTCACTTCCCGTACCCCAACTTTATCTGAAAATATCAGTGTCTGCGGCTTACAGTTTTACCAACAGCGTACTTGAAAGCTAAGCTTTATTTACAAAATTCTGTACGGTACCATAACAGGAGAAAAGAAAAAAAGAAACAGGAAACAGCTACTCACTTGGGGTTTACCTTCTCCCCCTTGTCTTGCAGCGTTTGAAGAACTTCTTCACCGCAGAGCACCAAGCGCACTTTCTTATTCTCATGGTCAAATTTTACTAACATATATTCCACCTTGTAAATAATAAAAACAAAACAAACAATTAAATGGTAAGATTTTGTTCACATACAAACACACCGGCCCACAATTTTAAGCATCGAGTAGAAAAATAAAAGGGACGTCAGACTGAACTTTATCTCTACAGAACCTTAGAAACCATCACTAACTGTGAACGCACTAAATAATACCGCAGAAGATGGCTGGATGCTTATTTCACCTTGATCAAAGAATTTAAATTCCTTGAAACCGGCCTTGAAAAACTTCCCCCTCCATTTCTAATGGTGGATATTTTGCAAAGATTCCTAAGTTCGTATTCGCCTCCGCATTATTTTTCAGACATAAAAAAAAATTTAAATTCCTACGCAAGCTATTAACCACAAACATCTGTCATCCCATGAGCTACAGTCTCTGCTGATGACAAAAAAACCCCCAACCAAACAAAAAAGAGTCATTCTACACACAGGACATCCATTTACTTGCTGGAGCTATTTAAGACTAGCACCACAGAGCCTCATTTCCCAGCAGGGGAAGCCCACAGCTGTAACAGAGCATCACTCCTGCCATTTATCAACGCACTCCAGCTCTTGGCACAGCACGGGGGTCTCCACCCCTTCTGGATTCAGCTTTGCTTCCACCTTCCTTCCTTGCCCCTCCAAGGGACATACCTTGCTCCAGGACCTCTGCCTCCTTGCCCAGTCCCTGCTCTGGGCTGCAATCCACAGCCGCTCCCACCGGTGGAGAACTCAATCCGACACGCCGCCAATGACAGCGGTGTTCCCAACACTGGAGAATATTGTTTCCCTAACAGAGATTATCCGAAAGCAGCCCGATCTGGAACAAACTTTCCTCACGTCAAACTTTCTAATCTCCGTGCGTACTTGCTATCAAAGCTCCCGCAAAGACTTTTAGAGCCCTTAGAGGGACCTCACGGCCCTGCAGTACTTACCGATACACCCTATTCCCTGACACCCATTTGGATCTGGCAGGGGATGCTTTGCACTGTTGCGGGAAGCGTGAAAGGACAAGCCAGCCCCCAGGTGTGATATACTGCTCACCGCATAAAAGCGGAAGTCATACGTGGAAATGCGTCGCAGGGCTACTGGCTTTGAAAACCCCTGGCCGGACCCGCGGTGACACGCAGCGCCTTTTCGATGGAGGCTCTCAAACGGCTGCCTCCAGACCTGCACAGCTCAGCTGATACAAACATCAACCCGTAGGTAAAAATTCAGGTGGGAGTTCCGTACCTAGAACTTGTCAAGAGTTTTTCTGCTGTCCCCCCCCCCCTCAGTTTTTGATCTCTGGCCCTGCCTAAAAACGCATCCACTGCTCCTTGCCAAACACCACTGCTCCAGCCCCAGGAGCGCAGATCCATGCAAGGCGCTGATGTTAAAGCTGCAGCATCCCAACTCATCCCAACTTCTATTCTGTACAGAAGCCTGGTGCGTACAGGAAAACGGCTTGCCAAAAGCACAGGAAAACTTGTGCAGCGTTTTCCAGCAAGTGGTAAGTGGATTTGTGGGCTTCGTGCTCTTTGGTTGCTTCAGTGCTCACGGAAGAGTTACTGCCAGCTACCGTGACAACAAATACAACCCTCTGCTGGGACTTGTGATTAAATCACAAGCAGCATTATCCAAGAGCGTTTGTAGTTCTACAGAATCTGATGAGACACAAACTCTGGAGGGACTAGTTCAGCAATTATATACGTTCTCTGTATTTTTAAGATTAAATTTTAATCCCCTAAAGAAAAATAATGATTTCTAGTTCTTGTGCAAGACAGTATCTCTTTGTGTGGTATATTTTGTGGTTTGAGTGTATTATGCCACAATAATCTACTTGACACAACTACAGACTATAGTCAACCAGAACGCACTCCAGCACCCATTTACTTCTTATCTAGTACCGGTCTCTCCAGTGGCCCCTTTTTATTTATTTAATCACGGACTTCTCTCATACCTTCCACTTTCCTACTGTGCTCAGCATCATTCCCTCCTGCTTTGGAAAAGCATCATCCTCACTCGGACCCAGCCCGAACTAGAGGAGGTACAAGAGCACACAGTTGTCCCGAGTCATACAGACGAAGGGGCATCAAGCCCACCACCCCACCACCTGTGGGGGCTTGTAGCAGAAGAAAGGGCAAAGGAACCGCAGCTGCCTTCGAGAGACCCCAAAGCTGAACATTTGTCCACCATTACATGAGTACGTCGCTGCGATTAGCCTGCTGGCTTAAAAATCCCCCTCCAAATCTAACTGCAACGAGACGGTGGCGTGAACGCTGCACTTCTCTATAAACCCTATTACAGGTTTCACAAAAGAAAATAAGGCAAAACCCTAAAGAAACATTAAACCAAGGCAGCAAAACCAAAGAAATCAAAATGTTTCATAATCCCAGTGCAGGAGTGAATATATTGCATTTATGCGTCTAGCTTTAGAAACAATTACTACTCTTGCCTCCGGAAACATTGATTACATCTTCAAAGCTGTCTTAACACAGAGAAGATCAGCCATTAATTTTAATGAGAAAAGAAAAAAAAACACTTCAGACAGCTGCCAACAATTCCAAGTAACCCACACAGTGTCTTGCCAACAGAGGGACTGACTGAATGGGCATCCTTAAAGAATTTAATTTCACTCATCAAAAGATTTAGCCTACAGCCAGAAAGAAAGAAATGAATTCCGAGTTCACAGGTTTTTACATTTAACTTCGGCTCGTCCTTCACAGACGTCTCACATGTTTTCTATCCACAGCGAAGTTCAGAGAATTGCAGCCAAGCCGAAAGCATCAGCATGCCTGACAGAGCTTCAAGAGTCTGAAAGCCAAATACGCAGGGTTTCACCCAACATTCATAATTCATCATTTTGCCCAGCTCTTTTTGAGTTCAACTGTTCTTCCTGATTTAACCTAGTCTCCTTAGCAAGCAGCAAAATACATGCCAGGTCAAATTGCTGATGCAGGTGGCTGACAAGCAGCCTTGCTAGGAAAAGCGCATCCTGCCACGGCCACTTGGGACCTGCGTGCCCACCTGGTGCTCTCACCCCGCAGCAAACCCTGCGCATCCCTGTTCTCCGTCCGGCACGTGCTGCAAGGCTGAGGAGGACGAAAGGCAGCCTCCCAGCTTCTCCCTGCAGACAGACACGCTCAGCACGGCGTCGGCGGGCAGACCTCTCCCACCAGCCCAGGTCTGTGTGGCTTCCAGAAGTGCTGTGGGTACCTTACCAGGGGAAAGAACAAGAGTTGGGCCGGCAAGGTTGTAAAGCAAAAGCTGTAAATCCACACACAAGCACACGGCAAGCCTAAGAAAATTGTTCAAAGTTCAATGCATTAAAAAGGCAAATAAATTCTCAGTTAAAGCAAATAATCCGAGTATAACAGATCTACCCATGAGCCAACACAAAGAAAAACTATTCTTTACAGGCCTCCTTCCTCCTGTCTTGCAACGTACTGCACCTACAAAGTGCCAGCTCCGCTCCACCACTGTATCTTTAGGGACAGGTACGCACCATCAGCTCATCGGCAGGACAGCATTAATTCACTGGTCGTGATTATTTCTCACAGTTGGCTACCAAGGAAATTCCAGGCTTTTGAAAATTCTTTGACGTCTCCTCTGCAAATACAACCAACCGCAAGCGAGGCCTTGAAGCCCCTCAACCGAGGAGGAGCCAAACCACTCTCCGTGCGTTCAGCCAAACTGCTGGGCTGGACATGCCCGGTGGCAAAGCGAAAGGTGATTGTTCTCTGGAAATGGGGAAGCACGTCTGAAATTGCGTCTGAATGCCTGAGTTGTTTGACCATAATTACACATATTATTTCTGCATAAAGCACACTAATTAAAAAAGAAGATGTATCAGTCAAGCGACTCTTTAGTAGCAATTCTAAGGAAAAAGGACAAAGTCGACACACGTCCCATGTACGATCACTGCCCAAATACTTGCCTTGGCAGTGGTCTGCCTTCCAATATCAAAACCCTTCCCCGTATACTCAATTCAACACCATCATGCTAGGTTTTTTTTTTTTCCCCAGTGTACTTATCTAATAGTCAAGAGTAAAGCCTCTGCTCCAGAGTTGATGTTAAAATCCTTTTACCACTCAAAGTATTTGCAAGAGGTTTTTCTGCGTATGAACACACAGGTAAGCACACCGTCTGGACTCCGTCAGGCTCAGAAATAAGGTGCTGAGAAGATTACAGAATAGAGGAACACAGTTTAAGAATGATCTGAGGAGAAGCTTATTTGAGAGGAAAGCAACGTAAGTCTGTACGCTCCCGATCCGTGAAAAACAGATCCCTGCATACACCTTTCACCACACTCCTGATCATCCATCTCAGCCGCGGGTGCCCCATCACTGGAAGCCACTGGAAGTGTTTGAGGTCAGGTTGACAGGATGGGGCTTGGACTAGATGATCTTCAAAGGTCCCTTCAAATCCAAACCGTTTTGTGATTTTAAACAAACCTGATCACAGGTGACACACGGACCACCGCTTTTCCCCAAGACATTTCCTTCACCTTCCACTGGACCACTACTGCCATGTGTACTTGGAGCAATTGTAGCAGTCTCCTCATATATACCTTCCCTCAGGCCTTGAACTTTAAGAGTAATTGGAATTTCTTCCTAGACACCCAATGAGGTCATGGGTTTTGTTTAGTATTACCAAAAACCACCACAACACTTAATATAAATATTTTCATGCAATTTGCCTCATATGTTTGTGTATACAGTAGAAAATAAAGGCAAGGTAAACTGTCTTCTCAAGAGCATCAAAGAAACAAACCCCATTTCACTAGTTCCATTATGCACCATTATGGCAACAAAACCAAAAATATTTCTCCTTCCATTTATTGGTCAGTTAATGCATCATCAAAATACCATGTATCATTAAAATGACAGTCTACAGAAGAGCAAAGTTTTAATAATCTTACTGTGCATTAAAAAAAATCTCTGCCACAAGTTTTCAGTGTTAAGATGGAAAAAGATTTTTTTTTCCATAGGTACACATACTTCTGATAGATGTAGAGCGCAATACTCAAGAACTTTTTTTTAATACAGTTATTTTCTCACCACTGCTGTGATTAAACTGGGAGCCACAGTAATAACTAGCTGCTAACGTGCCTTTAATGAAAGGTTTGCTGGCCCACAAAGGCAGGTCTAAGCCCTGAGGGAGTGAAATTTGGAGGAAAACAAGTCTGGAAAGTGCCCCAGAAGCTGGTTACTCCATTTCTATCCAGCCCCCAGATCACACACTGGCACAAGGCAGAGCACTTCCTTGCCCACGAGGTTACTATGGGTATTCTCTGTCATAGCAATAACTTGAAAAATCTACTATGAACAGCAAAACCAAGATTCAAATGTATTTCCCAAAATGGTTAATTTTGATCAAGCAGATTGGAAGTGGCCGATCCAAAGCACCATCTCCCGCTCCATATGAAACCAACTCGCAGAAACCATGCCCTAAAAACAAAACACAACTGATGTTTTATATTACATTGACAATAAGCAAAAAAATAAGACCTTTCACACCACATTAAAGAAGACCAGAGATAAAAAACCGAAGAGGAATGAGGGGCCTGTTCCCCCTCCCACTTGCCGACATCAGGACTGCAGATCTCCTTCTCCTGCACGTGATATGATGTGATTAGAGGGTGTCCTGTGCTGCAAATACCACAAATCAGGAAGTTGGGTTACTAAAAACTAAAATCTAGAGGTTATAATCATTTGCATACTTCTAAAGAACATGATGTGGCACACTAGTGAACAATGTGTCTCTTCCTTGACTGCTGCACTACATAACACCTGAAGTAACACCATAAAAAGACAACCAGGATAACATCAATTTTAGATTTCTGTAGCAAAGACAACTTTAAGACACTCACTTATGAATTTTTAGATTTAAAGCAGAAAATAACATATGTTTTTGGCACGACTATATTTTGTATTCCCTACAGGCTATGTGTTTTTATAGACTAGTAAGAGACCATTTATTCATCTGTAAAACAAGATGCTGCAAGCTTCTAAGTTGCCTCTTGCACCAGAAAGCAAGAAGAAAAAAACCAACCAAGCAACATCAACAATAAAATCTTTCCTGTCCTCATCCTTCCTACTCACCCTTTCTCATACTGTTAAGTAAAATAACGTGTCTGCACAGCAAGGCGAAGAGGAAATCCTGTGGCAAAAGAGGAATTACGTTGAAGCAATAGACAACAATCCTATGACAAGACCATAGCAATTCACTTCACATCCACAGAAGGAAGTTCACTGTGAATGGAGTATTTCTCTATCAGAAATATACAAACGGCAGATAATTAAAGCTTCTCTTATTAAAATCTGGGCTAATGGGCTGCCCAGGGCAGTGGCTGAGGCACCATCCCTAGACGTATTTAAAAGACGGGTAGACATAGTGCTTAGAGACATGGTTTAGTGATGGTTTTTATCAGAGTTAGGTTGATGGTTGGACTAGATGACCTTAAAGGTCCCTTCCGACCTAGACAATTCTATGATTCTATTCCATGATCTGAGATTGGGAAGGAGGAAATCAATGCATACCCTGGGGGGTGGTCACTATGACAAATTGCAGCTTGTTTAGGAAAAAAAAACCACACAACAACCCCCCCCGCCTCCAAACTGGCTACCATGAATCGCAAAATTAGCTTTTGAAGAAGCTTCTCATTATAAACTACAGCGTGTCCTGCGCCATCACATGCACAACAGCTCACGGGTAGGTCAGTGGTGCTGCACGACAACCTGCACGTACCTTATCACCCGGCCACAGAAAACCTGAGGGGGAGGAAGCTGAAGCAAAATAATCAGTGGTCACGGAGGTTAACACATCGTGCATGTTTTGAGAGCTAGAGGTTTAGACATAATTCAGTTTAGGCTCTCCCTGACATGAGGAACACAAAAAATAGTTTCACAACTGTCAGCCAAAGCATCCCGGTAAGGAATAAACACAGCGACTCTTCAAAGGCACCTATCTTGTTCAAGTCAAGATTTAAGGAGTTATATTTGCATCTCTTAGGGGCTCATTTCAGGGGCTGCATATATACACTCAAGGCTGCCAAGCAGCGTGAGCTGAGGCACTAACGCCGTACCTCCAGACCCTGAAACCCAGAACACGCCACCGCGATAAACAGCAGGCGCAGCTACAAAACACAGCAAGGAAGCACTAAATCTATTTATTTAGCCAAATAAAGCTCGGAGAGAAAGGATGAGCGAGCGGGCACGTGAGAAATAAGCAAATCGTCCAGGAGTGCTGCCGTCCCCCATGCGGCAAGCGCGTCGGTTGAGACGGCTCCCATTCAGAGGCATCCACACAGGGCGCGTTTGGCAGGGGGCCACCACGAGGAATTTCTGCATGAAAGACATTGAAAAACGCATTCCGTTCGGAGAATTTTGCTGGGGGGGGGCGGGGGGGAAGGGGAGACTAGAAGCCATTGTCTTAAAAGGACGAGAGCTCAAACGCGAAAAACAATTTTGTAAGACTGAAGGCTACGTTAGCTTTATTATAAACACGAGATTCCCAAGAAAAGCTTTAAAAAAAAAGAAATACACACCACAATTTCTGTACCCCAGTATACTGCAGCAGCTTGTACAAATTGAGAATGTGAGACCATCAAAATACTGACGATGAGTCTGTATAATGACGTGGCTGATTTTTTGGTAAAGGTCCATTATTGACAGCCAGGAAAATACAACAACTATTTTTTGCAATTCTGTTTTATTTATAACGTATACAGTAAAAAGCTAGTTAGAAAGTTTCAGATGAACATTAAAGAAACCCCACGCGTCACTCAACAATTATCTAAGTGGTACGGATAGAGGGACGTACATCTTGCAGCACGTGGATTTTAAAGAAACCCTAAGAAACTGTCTATTCTTGTCGCCCATGTTAAGTGTCTATCTTTGTTTCAAAGCTATTGTGTAGCATCTTGTTCCCCAGGACATCTAGGCTTTGTAAAGTAAATAATTATCTTAGAAGGACATCTGCTGCTCTGCTGTTCCATTAGGTTAGTCAAATTTCTTGTAAAATGAGAAAAGAACGCCACCTTTCCTGTACAGCACGATGCTCTCCGACCCTACTGCTTCTTTTTATCAGTCACACAGTTCTTTATTTTCTCTATTTGAACATTTCTGCCCACACGCATGTGTGCCTATGCTGGTTTTTGGCTGGGACAGAGTTAATTTTCTTTATAGTAGCAAGGGGCTAGGCTTTGAATTCGTGCTGCAAAGAGTGTTGATAACAGGGATGCTTTAGCTAGTGCTCAGCAGTGCTTCCAGAGAGTAAAGGCCTTTTCTGCTTCTCCCACCACCCCGCCAGTGAGTAGGCTGGGGGTACACAAGAAGCTGGGAGGGAACACAGCCGGGACAGCTGACCCCAAGTGACCAAAGGGATATTCCGTGCCATATGACATCCTGCTCAGGATATAAAGCTGGGGGAAGAAGAAGGAAGGGGTACGTTTAGAGTCACAGCATTCGTCTTCCCTGGAGATGGCCGAACACCTGCCTGCCAATGGGAAGCAGCAAATAAAGTTATTTTTCCTTTGCTTATGCATGTGGTTTTTGCTTTATCTATTGAACTGTCCTTAGCTTTCTCACTTTTACACTTCCGATTCCGTCCCCTATCCCACCAGGGGAGGGTGAGCAAGTGGCCACACGGTGCTTAGTTGCCAACCGGGGGTTAAACCACAACAGTGTCTCTCACCAATCCTCACTGCTGTCTTTTACAAAAGAGACGACCAAAACTTTATCTGCGTATTTTAGAGAGAGTAGGTATATTTATTTTATGCAGCTGGTCAGCTAGATTCACCGTTGTTAAAAAAAAAATGCCCTAGTGTTTGTTCCTGGCTTTAAACGGGTGATGACAAACAGGAGCCTCAAACTGCTTCTGAACCCAAATCCATCTCCTTAAGATGCAGCAATTATTTTACCACTCTGAAATTCTGCAGATTGTAATGCAACATCACTGATTATATCATTTACACATTGCTGCTGCCCTGAAAAAACCCCAAAAACATACAGGCTATGCACCAATACATTAATGCAGCAGCTAGGTCCCTGGGAAGAATCATTCAAAAGGAAAAGGAGCTCTTTTCACAGCCCAGCCTTTCATTAGGAAAAGAAAAAAGATTTAAAGAGAGTCATGCACCTTCTAATCAGAGGCAACACCTTTGGCAAGTTCTGGTAAGAAACCTCTAACCTCTTTTTGGAGCATCTGAGAAGGGCTGCTTCTTCTCGCATGAGGAAGTTCTGAGCACCAAATGCTCGTTTTAGTTCTCATTTAACTTATTCACAAGGTATAATTAAAAAAAAATTAATGGCTAAGGAGGGGAATTCAATTAAAAATACAAAAGACAGACCAAAAAAAAAAAAAAAAGGTTAAAAAAAGACTGAGAAAGAGAACATGCAGAAAAAAAGCCAACCCAAAACCAGAATTAAGTCAGGAAGACTTCAACTTGCCAGCAGCGCAGTGGTACATTTTTCAGGCCGCCTCATGCAATTCATTATCAAACCCGGTTTAAAGGCCTCCAAATTGAATCACTTCAAGTCTCCACCAAAAATACAACTTTCTAAAAGCTAAAGATGCTTATTGTGTGCTACATCCCAACACTGACAGGAGCAAGACTCACAAGCAACAAAAAAGTTGTTATGTCCAATTTCACTAAACAAGGCTGGGCAAGTCGGATTGCCACTTTGCTCACATATACTCTTAAATAAAACAGTCATGTTTTGCCCACGCTTGCTTTCTACACCCCTCCTTCTGAGGGGATCTCCTTCCAGCATGCCATTATCGATATTGTCATATGCTGAAGCAGCTCCTTCTTACTCTTTACCGTGGCTTTGTCCCCAACATCTTTTTCTTTTCCAACTCTTCTCTCTTCTATCATTTCTTCCCAGTCCAGATAGGTGTTGAGCATGCAGAACAACCAACCTGTCCCATTTGGCAGCAAAAGAGACGACAGAAAAACTTAATCAAGTATTACAGACAGGTATAAATACATAGGTATACGTAGTTATGCATGAACTGCCGTGACTTGTGGACTCCCACGCATGCTCAGCACAAAGCAGGGGCAGCGAGCCTCGCCAAGGGCCGGCCATTCCACTGGTCTGATCCCAGTGTCTGCAATAAGCTGCAAAGCGAAATTTAAGCAACATGGGTCAGCCAGGAGAATGCAATCAGCAGACCAGAGGCACCGAACAGCACACGAGATCGGTAACGCGCTGGCACAGAAGAGAGCTTTCTGGGACAAGAGCCGAGGAGCAGCAGAATAGATTTCGCCTTATTCTCAAAACTCCTTTAAATTCTTTTGGTACCACTAACATCTGCCAAGCTGCACAAACTAATTGTCTCAGGCAGCACCTACTGACTCTACTGAATTTTTAAAACACAGTACGGAAAAGTTGCAGGTTTTTGCATCGGTTGCACAAAAAAAAACAACCCTAAAAACTTAATGACCACTACTTTGCAAATCCAAAGATAAGCATATGTTGTTGGATGAGAGAGGAAGATGAAAACACAAGGAGACCATGAGACCGTACCAGTCAGCGCGACGGGGCCTCCTCGGCAGATCTAACTGTTGCCCAACTTTTGTGGGGATTAAGGCAAGAATAATAAGGAGGGGTTCGATGAGGGATAATGAGATAGTTCAGTGTCTCATATTTTCCACTGTCAAGAGAAGCCAAGCATGAACAGGGAGGCCAACTGTCAGTTTTAAATGAGGCAGAAGGACAACTACGAGGCAAAGGACCTTTACCTACAAATGCAGGTTTAAAGAGACCTATAGAAAAAAAAAAAAATTTAAGCAACTCTTACTCTGTTATACTCACATTTATAGGTTGTTTGTTTTTTTTTTTAACCACTTCAAAGACTTCATGGTTGGGGAAAACAAAGTAAAAAAGAACAGCCCCCCAGAAGACACACCAGCTGTTTGATAAACCCCTTGGTTCTGCTAATCCAGTCAGCAAGAAGATAGCTGACTTTTCGAGAGGCAGCAGAACCAGCGTTTTGACCTTTCCAGCTCTTTACTCAGGGGAGGATGGAAGCACTAGGGAATGCTACCTTGCAGTGCAAGTTGTGATGCTGCCTCCCTTCCTCCAAAACAAATGCCACCACAAATGCTCTGTTAGCACTTCAACACTTGTGCCTGGCACCCAGGAAACAGAAAGCGTCTGACGACTCCCGACAGTTTCATTCCCAGAGGTGACAGGGAAGAGGGTCCCCTATGAGGTTACAAGCACCCCAGAGGACCACCACAGCTCTTACAAGGAGGCTTAAAACACACACTGTGAAGTGCAGCCCCGTGTGAAACAGACCCAAAGCAAAGGCTGGTTCTCACAAGCAAACATAGGACTTCTTTTTCACAATGGCAGCAGCTCGATGGGGACAATCTTTAAAGCATTCACACGTCTGCCCTGAAAGACAACCTCAGTGTACGTTAAGAAAGTTTTGGCTTTTTTCTCATAAGCATTCCTTAAAAATGAAGTAAAAAACCACATCTTTTGTAAAGCACAGTCTCAGAAACAGCTCTCAAACACAGAAGTAATTTTGTTTATGCTGATTTAATCTCTATCATTACGTGAGGGCTGTCATCTTCATTCTTGATTTCAATCTTCAAGAGGTTTCTAAGGCAATAAAACACCCTCAGGCTATGACTTTACACATGAAGGTCAAAGTGCACAAAAGGCTTTTTTATGAAAATTGTCCAGCTAGTCAGCTGATTCATCTAAGCTCCATGTAAATGTGATGCCACTTTCTAATAACTAGATATTTGAGAGGAAAAATGAAAAGCAAGTTTATTGCTTTCCCCACTAGTCTACCTACAGCACAGCTGCAATAAGTTATGGAGACAGGTGTGTTCCTGGGTTTGCACAAGAGCAGCAGACTGGCAACAAGCATCTGGTACGTTAACACACTCCTAATGCTATGTTATGTAAAAAAAGAAAAGTTGCATAATACAGTAGAACAAAGATAAATTGCCACACCTGAGTTTATTACCATTCGCTGAAAATCAGAGGTAGATGATGAACTGGCTTACCTAACCTCTGAATCTTCACAGGAATTTCAAATGGGGCTCTTGCCTCCTTGTCAGAAGCAGGGCAATAATCACACTGCTCTTAAAATCCTGCCTCTCGCCACACTGAGCATGACTTCAGAAAATTGAGGATCTCCTTAAACACAACGCACAACCATTTACCAGGCATAAATACCTCCTTCAGTGTGGTCCCCATGCCAAAGGAAGAAAGAGGCTCCCGGGGTGCAGTCTGACCCTACAGCTAAGCTCACCAAGCGACTAGCCACACGTCTAGCGGTTGCAGGGGAGAGTTCTGCTTGCCCCTTTCCTCCACACGTTCCAGCTGCTTTCCTCATATTGAGCAGAACTTGTTGGATCTCTCAGTGAAACAGTGGAAACTCTGCTGAGAAAACAAACCACCCCAGAAAACCGAATGGGAGAAGTTTTCTGCTGGTTTAACTTCTTGAACTCGCACAGCCAGTAACAACGCAAAGAAGGCAAAAGAAACACAAGCCTGGAGCAAGGGGAGGGAAACTGAAGCAGCTCGCTAACGGATCAGCCTTACCTATCTTGTGAAATCTCACCCCGAGAAAGCAAGGACAGCTAAAATCTAACACCCATTGAAAAATGAGTACCCCTCCTTAAAGATTGATGAGAAAACCCTCAAGCTAAGTCTCAGAGCAATAAGGAAGCTCTGCTCTTTCTATACTCCTGAACATAAGACTATGAGGCTCTTCCGTCAGCATAACTTCAGTCATGCAAGAAATGTAGGAACGTCAGACAGGGGTAGATACAAGTAGACTTAAAACTTCCCAAGTCCATATCACTCTGGCTGCAAAACCCCATGGTGTAGACTAGACATGTTCTCCCTTCACCGGACAAATTTTAGCAGCCAAGCCCCCACTCGCTCCTCTTGAAAGTGGCTCCTGTGCTCCAATGCTTGCCTTGCTCACTTACATGAAGTATGACAGATATTCCTTAAAAAAAGAAAATATTTTAAAAGACTCTCAAGGTGTGCAAGGGGAACAGCATTTTCCTCTGGCAAAGAGCACCTGTGAGAACAGCCACTGTTACCACCCAAAGTTTTCTCACAAAAGCCTCTGCCGTTCAGAAAGGAAACGGAGCACGAGTTGGAGATGCAATGGCCATCGCCCGCTTCCTACCCTGTTCTCCCAACTTTCCTGCAGTCACCACAGACACCTCCAAGTGACAAATGCTGGACCACACCAACACCACGACCAAGGATGGCTTCTAGTGCAGCACACGTGAAGCTGCTCCCTGTCCAGAGAGAGCTGGGACTCTCGGGAAATCCTGTTCATCAATACAGCGGGGAGATTCTGTTCCCTGCAGAGCGCTGTCAGGCTGGGACACAGCTCAGCACGGGCAGCACGTGTTAAGAGACCTGAAATCACAGTCCTCGGGCACAAAGCACCTGTAAAAAAAGTTCAAGTCACAAGCCAAGCGATCGCCCCTATCCTTGTCCGAAAGGCAGACTGACTCGAGCCACACACCTGGGAGACTCTGGGGTAAAGCAAGGCTGGGCGAGCTCCTTTCCACAGGGGCAAGCCAGGAGCCACGGAGGGACCCGGCGTGTGGCGAGAGGGCTGCCATTTGCCGAGTCCACCTCGGTCCCCGCTTCCCTCCCAAAAAAGAGGTTCTGGGGCTGAGCTGGCACCACCACCCTGGAGCACAGACACACACGCTTTTAACCAGACCTCAACTCCACGGAAAACAAACAAACTCCCGGGAATGACCCAGCGCCGCCAGGCACCGGGGAACACAACCTCCGGCGGGTCTACCGACGGCCTCACAGAAGCACCCCGAAAAGTTGCTTTAGCGTTTTAAAAAATCACAAGGTTGCAACCGCGCTGCGCAACCGGCGGCGGCGAAGGGAACAAAGGCCTCCCCCCCCCAACATCCCCCATGCCCGGGGGGGGCAGCCTGAACTTTCCCCCCCCCTCTCGCCGAGCAAACGGCGGGCCGGGGCAGGGCCCGGGCCGCACCGGAGCCCACCGCCGGCTGGCGGGAGGCCGCGGCAAGGCCGCGCTGCGAAGGGACGGGAGGTAGGGAAGGGCGGGGGAAGGAGGTCGGTCGGTCGGTCTGTCTCACCTCATCGCCCCACTTGAGGACGTCCTTGTGGCGGTCGCGCAGGGCGCGGTAGATGTGGAGGAACTGGAGGATGCCGTGCCGCCGCACGTGCTCGGCGTGCCGCCGCGTCTCCTCCCAGCTCAGCGGCGAGCCCTGCGACAGCAGCCCCATGCCGGCGGCGAAGGAGAGAGGGGGAGAACGAACGAGGAGGAGAAGGAGGAGGAGAAGAAGAAGGAGCGCGGAGCCTGCGCGGCGCGGGGTGCGCTCTGCGCCGCAGTCGGCGGCGGGAGCCGAGGCCGGCGCCACACGTGACGGCGGCGGCGCGTCAGGCCGTGACTCAGCACTTTCCGCCCCGTAGGCCCCACCCCCT
>JAOXJK010000023.1:95835837-95846915 GCA_025774025.1 Xenus cinereus | reverse complement strand
GGAGACTCCACCACCTCTCTGGGCAGCCTCTTCCAGTGCTCTGCCACCCTCAAAGTAAAGAAGTTCCTCCTCATGTTTAGATGGAACTTCCTATGCTCAAGTTTGTGCCCATTACCTCTGGTGTCACTGGGCACCACTGAAAAAAGACTGGCCCCTTCCTCTTGACACGCACCCTTTAAGTATTTATAGGCGTTTATCAGATGCCCCCTCAGACTTCTCTTCTCCAGACTAAAAGGACGCAAGTCACTCAGCCTCTTCTCATAAGAGAGACATTCCAGGCCCCTAATCATCTTTATAGCACTTTGCTGTACCCTGTCCAGCAGTTCCCTGTCCTTCTTGAACTGGGGAGCCCAGAACTGGTCACATTACTCCAGATGGGGCCTCACCAGAGCAGAGTAGAGGGGAAGGATAACCTCCCTTGACCTGCTGGCCACACTCTTCTTGATGCATCCTAGGATGCCATTGGCCTTCTTGGCCACAAGGGCACATTGCTGGCTCACGGTCATCCTATTGTCCACCAGGACTCCCAGGTCTTTCTCCTCAGAGCTGCTCTCCAGTAAGAGAGCCCCCAACCTGTCCTGGTGCAGGGGGTTATTTCTCCCCAGGTGCAGCACCTTCATCATAAAAAATGTCTTCATTATATCTAGTATAAATCTACCCTCTTTTAGTTTAAAACCATTACCCCTTATCCTATCACAACAGGCCGTGCTGAAATGTTTGTCCCCAACTTTTTGGTAAGCCCCCTTTATATATTGCAAGACCACAATCAGGTTTTCCTGGAGGTCAGAAGGTTGCCCTGACCCAGGGGCAGGACCCTGCAGTTGGCCTCATGGAACCTCATGAGGTTTTCTCCGCACTGTTTCTCCATCCTGTCCAGGTCCCTCTGGATGGCATCCCATCCCTCTGGCGTGTCGACCGGCTCCACTCAGCTTGGCATCATCTCAGGAAGGGGGAAGCAGGGACATGTCACGGTGTGTATTTTATAGTTGATACAAAATGGAAGGGAGGCCTATCAGTGCTACTGAAAGTGCGTTCTAAATGAAGAGACAAAAAATAAGGGACAGAACGTTGCACAAAGAGAAAGGCTTTTGCTTCTGAGAAGCTGAAAATCATTATGCCCAGACCCTCGTCTTCGTTACATTCACCGGGCTCTTTCTTCATGGGCCTTGGGAACAAGCATGGCTGGTATGCACTGGGATTGCATAGCTAAGGGTCTGAGAATTAGCAGAAGATCTAAATTGCGGTCTAGCCCACTGATGGATTAACTGTTTTATTAGATATTTCATTAACTGAATGACTATACTGACAAGAACGGCCTAATTGTCTTTCTTCCAGGATATGAGGACAAGCTTCCAACACATTACAATAATAAATCTAAAATGCATTAGTGGAAAATATCAAATATTAAAATAAAACCACTCAAAAGTAAAATGTTTTATATCTTGGTTCCTTTTTTAATGACCTAAGTTTGTATACAAAGAGCAGCATTGACAGAACAAGAACAAGCAATGACCATTATGATTAAGATAGAAACATTTTATTTCAAATGCACTCTTTTTAGGGACATGACTTTTTTAAAACTCATGGTTCTGGCTAAAATTTTACCGGCTGGTCTCTAACTGAAAGCAAAGCTGCTGTTGGTACTGTTGTAGATCATAGTATCACAGAATCACAAAATGGTTTGGGTTGGAAGGGACCTTAAAGATCATCAAGTTCCAATCCCCCTGCCCTGGGCAGGAACACCTCCCACCAGACCAGGTTGCTCCAAGCCCCATCCAGCCTGGCCTTGAACCCCTCCAGGGATGGGGCAGCCACAGCTTCTCTGGGCTTGATCTGGAGAAGGCTTGTTGGGTTAGTTCGAGAGAGAAAAAAACAATCTTCTATTTTAGTTAAAAAGATCCCACAGCCTTTTTCATTTCTGAAAAATCAGGAAGTCAAAAAATCTCACGCTTGGCAACAGGAGCCTGACGAGACATCTCCCTCACGTGAAAGCCGAGTTGTACTTTATTTCAGGTCTGAGAGGACAAAGAGACTTCATGCACCGCCCTGCGTATCTGAGGACAGTGGCACCAAAAGATCAAGATTCAACATTAGTGCCACCGGGCTGCCACCCCAGACTCAGGTTTTCCACAGCTTTGAGTTCGAGCCTGATCACCTGAGGAGCCCCAGCAGTGACAAACGTGGCCAGGTAGCACCTAATGGCTTTTCAGCTGTGTTGGCCCCTTCCCTTCTCCTGGGCAGTCCAGCCTGGTTTCGCGGCAAACTCTATGCTATCAGAGCAAACTTAATGCTGTCGTCTTACGAATCCGGGCCAGCCTGTCTGGGTTATTTAGGATCCGTGCTCCCAGTTCACTTGGCTGGTAACGAGAGCACCGTGTTGCTGAGAGACGCGTCTGAAAGAGTGGAGTATTTGGTATGATCCCAGCTGCTTTGAGTGTGCTGCTGCCTAGAATTGACTTTAAACATTTCCAGCAACATACACAAAACTGCCAAACCAAGATCAGCTTTATTATAACGCAGACTGCTGTTACGCAGACGGTACTCTTCAGCTGACCGCTAATGCTGCTCTTCGACCTGAAATTCAAGAGCCCATTTTCAGTGTCTGTCTTTCTCCCCGTTTCAACTCGGCTCATTTTGGTGTTATTTCAGTGCCATTATCTGCTCTATTTCCACTCCCGCGTGCTTGGTCTTATCAAGTATAGAGCTTGTTTATAACAGAAATCCAAGATAATTTCCTTCTGCACCAGTAAAACTGATAAAAATGTAAAAACTCTGTTTTCTCACGTTGTAATCTTTAGCATAACGACGTGACAAGCCCGCTCTGTTTATGAGGTGTTTACCCTCTCGGGATGAAGCCTTTTCCCCGTCGGTTCTGCTGTGTGTGCTCTGGCAGCGCGGGGCTATCTATAGCCTTTTCCCTTTGCAGGGGCCCGTGGCACGGAGGAGCGTAAGCCAGCCGAAGGCTGACAGCGTTCGTTTGGGCATCACATAAAATACGACTTCAACCCCCATTGTATAATATCTGCCTACATGCATAATGTTGTATAATTATTTCCAGCACACGTAATATCGTGTATAATTACTTCCAGTCCACTTAATGTGAATAAAAAAAAAACCTTCTCCAAACATCCAGGCGGTACTTTGGATGATGTTAGTAGTTTAGCTCCGTACCAATATCCCCAGCCCCACCATTGACTAGTTTCTCTGGACAGTTCAAGGGAAAATTTTCTGGATTCAACTTGGATTAAAAAAAAAAAAAACAAAAAAGTTTGCTAAAAAAACATTTTGTGGAGAAGAAATATCTCCTCCTGAATAACATCCTTTGCCTAAACTTAGCAACACAGAACTTTCGTAAGAGTTGGCTCAGCCCAAATTCCCCTTAAACCCTCCCTTTGCTCCAACAAGATCTGTTTTATAACTAGGCCACTTTATTATTTCCTTATCTCTTGAGTAGCTGCTTTTCAGTCCCAGAGAGGGACTATTCCCCATTCTTGAAGCATTATCCACTGATCACAGAGCAAAATAGCATTTATTTGAGAAATGTGACCAGGGAGTGTGACTTTAGTACATTTTCAGTCTTCTGTTGTTTTGTTTTTTTTTTCTTTTGTTAAATTTGTGTTCAGTTGAACCAATTAGAATAATTGCTCTAATAAAATTGTATGTCCAGTTAACCAAATTCCATCTTTTCCTTTTTGTTCTCCTCTCTGCTCTGTTTTAGAACAGAAACGTAATGGAGAAGTTGCATGAAAAGGAACACAAACTGTCTGCATCAAGTCGTAAAAAGGAAACATTATTTATTTTTTACAGAGATGAAGAAATTGTTTCCAGGTGAGACTCAGCTATTTGTTTACAATAGCATTGATGCAGCATGACAGCACACAGAAATGCCTGTGCCAGGACACAAAAATATTTTAAGAAACAAGTATGTACTGAAGTTACAAAATCACAGGAGATCCTACTGGTCCCTGCCTTGAAAACCATCAGAAAAACATCAGCTGTGAGAAATGAGATGAAGATCAGTAGGGACCTGGAAGTGCTTTACAGTTGGAATAGTTGAGGGAAAAGACCCGTGTACTTTTAAGTCGGTGGCAGTAAGTTGGTGGGAGGAGAATATATGACACAGCACCTGCAACAATGAGGAGCTGCCTTGAAGGTTCACATGTTCCTACATTCCTAGAAATTCTAGAGGACAATCAACCTCGTCTTTTGTATATCTGCAAAGCTGTTCAAATCAGCTGCCATTAAATCTGAGCAGAGCAGCTTGGCACTTTGAGAATATACCCGCGGGGAGAGATGAAAGATGTGTAGACTCATGGGTGAGACCGCTCCTACGGAATCCTTTCTTTTCCTGGCTGTCAGTAAGAAGTAGATGTCTTGTGATGAGGCTGTTATTGCAGGGAAGAAAGAAAGGTTCGTTTTGCTACATGAATCACCTGCAAAAATTTTTAAAGCAGCATTGTTCGAGGTGGTTGTCGAGTTGACATTGCTGAATATTGTGTTATTCTCTGAATAAAATTAAAAGACTCCAGATGGAACAATCTACTTTCCAAGTTTTGGAATGGTATGTTTTGTAGAAAAAAAGATCGTTTCCCTTTTTTTTTTTTTTCTCAAAATTTTATGCTTCCAGGTCTATAATTTATGATGTGCACCTGAGTCCAGTATAATTGACTCAGGTGAGCGGCAGATGTGATAACTGCCTCCTTTGGAGTGAGGAGGCCTCTGGAAGGCCCTGGAGAGATCTGCGCTCAGGCAATAATTTCTTGATGTTGAAAGTCTTGCCAACTAGTAACTTGGATTAAATAGTCTATTTGCGGGGAAAGGGGAGTCATGAAAAGATTCAAGTGAAGGATCTTCTGAAGGATCTTCAGGTGAAGGTCTTCCTGCTCCACGGTGAGGAAGATGACTAACAGACTTCTTCCGGTCAAAGTTATAACACTGATTCCTTGCCAGTCTAACTTCTCAGTTAGTGTATGAAAGACATTGCTGTGACTTCTCAGTATTGCTTTAAAACTTATTTTTATTGCTTTCACCTGATGTGTGGAAACAACTGCAGTAGGATTACATTCTGTCATGAGTCTGTGTGGTGCATTTCTAGGGTTTTTTTGTGGCATTTCTCATTCTTAAAACTGGCTTTGAGAGTTGGAGTTTCTTACTTCAACAGAAATTAATTGTGCATTTCGGTCTGTAAAGTTTCACGCGTTTATGTCAAAAGTGGAAATCACCACAATTTTTTTCATCACTTTAGTCTGTATCAGCATGTCCCTTTTGCAATGAACTTGAATTTGTAGTTTCTTGGTAGCCCACATATTCTGTTGCTGTGCACAATACCCGATTATGGTGCCTTGGCTGAGCCTGGCATATCTAACCACGTCATGAATGCTGAGGTTGTAGTGTACGAGCTGTTCTGTGTGCAAAATGCTGAGCTGTTACCTCTCAGAGTAGTCTCACGTTGTGACTTGACACTTGTTGCATCCAGTTCACCTTTTCTCCTGCCACGACCTGTTCCCTTGGTCCTACCAATTTAGCTGTCACCGTGTCCTAATCCCTCCTAAAGAGGCTCTTCTTTGGTGATGCCCACAAGATACAAAGTACTTCTGAAGAAAGCAAGGACTTCCCAATTATTTCCCAGTTTATCTCCTTTCCAGCATCTTCTAAGCTGGAACATCTATACTAAAGGTCTATCTTTGTATTGTTTTCCACAGGCCGATCTCATTGCTTTTTTTCTTAGTAAATAATAACTCTGGAAGATAAGGTAAATGAATGCCAGGTGCTCGATAACAAAGCAGAAGACTGACTACTTTCTCGTCCTCTCTACGTGCCAAGTTGTTTTCTTTAACATGCCGTTTAATTCATCATCAATATCAGAAACAGTAAAATGTATTTTTAGGCAGAAGATAGGAGAAACAGTAGAGGCATGACCTGGAACAGTGGCTGTGTGCTTCCAAAGGCTTTGTTGACAGCTAAGCTTTACAAAGGACTGAATTTGGACACGTGTGCAGCACATCAAAGAGTCTGAATTTCTGGATTATTTGGATTCCCACCATGGGCAGGGGCGTAGGTCTGTGCACTTTTCTTGCACCAAAAGTGGATACACCCCGAACTCCTAACTCTGTGATTAGCTTCTCCTGAAAACAACCCACAAACCCCCAAATATTGGTTGATTATCAGTATTCGCAAGTTAGTTGAAAAGTAGAATAAATAAATCATATTTTTCTCGTTAGCAACAGCCTCGTCTTTCCTGCCATACTCAAAGCGTAGGATATTTATTGTATACAGAGAAGTTTAGCAGCTAAGACTAAAATACGGATCCATAGCGTAAAAAAGCAGAATTCCAAAGTCAGATGCATTCGTAGCCGCTCTTACCTTGGTTTTAACACCAATTTTCAGCCTCAAGCCTTTTCCAGTCCAGGAAATAAAAGCAGAGCCAGTGAGCTGCTGTGCCAGGTACACTCCGTGCCACCGAGGGCCAAAGTGCTGTAGCTCCTGTCTTGGGGTGGGCCATGGTGGGTGGCCTGGGCTCAGTGGTCCCACCTGGAAACATGTTCCTCTGAGAACATTGTTCCTCTGAGAGCAGAGCAACAAGCTGGAGCAACAAGATTTTCCCATCCTGGGAGCAGTCTGTTGTGTCCTTCCCTAGTGATGTCTCCCTGCCAGAGAAAGTAGACTTCTGGCATGTCTGTAGATACCTAGTATGAATCTCTAATTCTTCTACACCCATGCACATTCAGGTCAGGTCCAGCTCAAATGCTGAACTGCCACAGCACTAGGTCTGCAAAGCTGGAAATACTACAAATTTCCCGAGATAAGATCTGCTTTTTTCCCCTCTTTGTGTATTTGTTCATTGCCTGGCAGCTTTTTGTGCGTTGCAGTCCTGTCTCCTTCATCGTTCGATATTGTTTCGGTGGCGTAAGTCATGGTGGATGGATTTCTGGTGAGAGTAGTCAATATTTACAAGATCGCTCATTCAGTGGGCTTTTGGTCATGTAACAATGAAGCAAACGGGAATAATCCTCTTGCGTTTTAAATGGCCATGCATACAGGTGTTCGTACCTTAGATAAAAGAGCAGCAGGAAACAACCTAACCTTCAGGAAGAAAATGAGATAGAAAAGTAGGATTTGAGAGGAATTTTTCAAAAACTATAGTGAAAGCTTTCCAGGCCCCTATGTAAGTCCAGAGTCTCAAAAAAACGAACTGATTTGAACACTTAATCCTTTTGTCAATATGAAGCAGGGATGGTCACAAAAAGATTACGCATAAGTTTTCTTCTATTGATTTTTTTCCAAAGTACTAAATCCCTGACAATAGCTCAGTCTCAGGAACTGCAC
This sequence comes from Xenus cinereus, assembly GCA_025774025.1. Lineage (NCBI taxonomy): Eukaryota > Metazoa > Chordata > Aves > Charadriiformes > Scolopacidae > Xenus > Xenus cinereus. The sequence continues at coordinate 95,839,589 of JAOXJK010000023.1, read as the reverse complement.
CTAGTTAGAAAGACTGAGGCAGTCAGCAAATACCCTTCGGTACTTTGCTAATAACCCAGGACATGATTTTCCTTAAAGACTCACCCATTCTTCACATGGCAAGAAAAATAATAATTTACAGGCTTTTATGTAATAGTACTACTTGGCTATTGCCATTATAATACTCTTGAAAAGCAATCTCCAACTTCTGTTGAGTGCCATACCTTAGTTCCTCTGGCTTTTGATAGCTAGTGGAAACTAATCTATTTTCAGATGTAATATTATACCAAAGTGTATTGTTCAGGAATATAGTGAAAAAAAGCGGGATTTGTTAAGTAGCACGAGTGGAGAAAACAGTAATCACACACCGAGTAATCTCCAGAGATCAATTACGCCTTCCTCAGTTGCAAATTTATCTCCAAATCTTTAATTACAGAGTATTTTCATCTCGTCTACTTCATATTCTATATTGTGTATAATCTACTTTATACGGAGTGTGAAGTTCTACTGAAAAGTTGAAAGATATTGGAAAGGCATTCTCCTTGTCTCTTTGATGAAACTGGTTGGTCGGTGATTTTCTAAAGGTTTTAGACACTGATCAGTGCAAAATCAAAACAGTAAGAAGAAAACTTGAGAAAGGAGAGCACTGAGAGAGAAATTCAGTACTTGTTATAGCAAATTCCTTGTAGGTACCTGTTCCTACCGTTTATACCTCCAAGGTGTTTCCACCTCGTGGGGTCTCACTCCCAAGGGGAAGTTAGAAATGTTTTGGAGACCCCATTCCAAAGAGAGGTCAAACAGAAGATATTGAAAATGCCTTTTGTGAAATTTCTCTAAGTGGACTAATTGATACGATTCTAAAAGTTGGCCTAGGACTTAGAGTTGTAGCACTTTTTAAGATGTTGTCGTTACTTATAGCAGCTCTGAGGAAGTGGCAAGTGGTCTAGTGTACAGGTAGACAAGCTGAGGAGCAGAGATGTCAAGCTGCTTTGGGTGGGATTCAGGATGCTTAATTTAAGTGCCTAATGTAATTATTGCTTACCTTAACTGTAGGCCCCCAGCTCCAGGGGATGATCCGGTTATCTCAGAGCAAGAGCATCAGTTTCCCATAAGTTCTGCCATCGAGTTACTGTGTAAGAAAGAGTAGTGACAGCGCCCTGTGGACGCCGGCAGCGGAGGGTGACAAGCCTGCCCACAAGGAGAGGCTGCCTGCGGGATGCAGAGCGGTCAGAGGTAGGGCACGCAGCTCCCCTCTCCGCCGTGTCCCCGCCACCGTGACCCCCTTCGAGCAGGGACCCCCCCGGGCAGTGGATTGGGCAGTGGTTCAGCAGACACGGTTTCTCGTCCCCGTCCCCTTTGCTTGCATCTGCCTAGCTAACGGGAGCTAGGAGCTGGGGAGTGGCATCCCTGCCCTATGCCAGCCTTGGAATGCTCATGGAATTGCATCCTTGGTGGGCTGTAACTCAGAAAGGAGTTTGAGACAGAAGCACCAGTGACTGGGAAACGCAGGGGAGAGCACGGGGTCAAGGAGGACTGTTGAAAAGGTCAGCACTACGGAGGGGACCCGTTGGTCTGAGCTGCATATTCACAGAATCATGGAATCATAGAATTGTCTAGGTCGGAAGGGACCTTTAAGATCATCTAGTCCAACCATCAACCTAACTGATAAAAGCCATCACTAAACCATGTCTCTAAGCACTACGTCTACCCGCCTTTTAAATACCTCCAGGGATGGTGCCTCAACCACCTCCCTGGGCAGCCCATTCCCTGGCAAACCCCCGACACAGGATTCGGAGAGGGCTGGTGACCCACTGACCTCCCTGCGCGGAAGATCAGGGGAGCCAGTAGATGAAGCGTGTACTGTGTCCTCACCCCTTCTCTGACTCGCTCCCCTGGGAGGGTTGACAAACCATATTCTCCTGGCCGTTCAGCAGCTGATACTGAAGCTATGATCATAAAATAATAAAGACATGCAAAAGGCTTTTGAAACAGTGCTACACCTTTATGCAACTGAGTCTGTGTTTATTAACCTTGCTTGGCACAAGGTTCATGCATCGGTTGTTCATATTCCCTGTTTCAGCTCACGCTCTGTAACATCTATGTGCCTTTCAGGTGGCATCCAGGAAGATTTTTCCTTTACGTATGAAGAAATAGTTAAAGCTGAGCAGGTGAGGTAAGAGTTGGAACCTAAGCCGTGCTTCGCATTACTAAACCCCCAAGGCTCCATTGTTCCAGTATTTGAGGTTTATAGAAAATAACTGCCTGGTTTCTCTCCTGTGCCTGTAAATGATTCTATGCCTCACATTTCTAACCCTTGCTAATACTGCCAGTAACAGTAACACAGCCTTCATGTGGTAACCCAGCTGTTCACATCCATATCTTCTTTAATCTTTGTCCAAATCCCCATTTCTGCCAAAGAATGCATCAGGCACCAAGATAAGGCAGGGGGCAAACGTGACCCTTGCCCCAAATAACCTGTAATGTACTGTAATGTTTTATCACAAGGACTGTACTTTGCACAGTTGTGTAAAAAAGCAATCGTCCGCCTGCCAAACCCACAGCGCTCCCACGCTCCGTGGTGCTGACACCAGGATTCCCGGGTTTTGCCCATGGGATTAGCCGCCGCCAGCCGGTTCCTTCCAAAACTGGGGCCGTAGAGTGGCAGCCTCAAAGGCAGCGCTGCTGGCAGGGCTTGTGCCCTGCACGGATCCATGCACGGCGCAAAGGGACAGAGAAGAAGGCTGCAAGGTTTGCTCCCCGCAGGCTGTTCTGCTCATATCCCAGCAGAGCTAGGAGGAAGAACAGCAGAAGCAACCCAAAGACACCACGCTCAAAATAATTCAACCTAATGCTAGTGATTTTCTACTTGGGTTTTGATATGGGAATTATGGTACCTTATAACCTCCCTTTAGTGTATGCCTGTGTGCGGGTTTTGGTCATACGGATTATCCCATGAGAAACCTTTGTTCTTCTCAAATTTCTCATGACTCCCGTTCCACCAGTCTGCTCTAATCTTCCTTTTCGTAAGAGCCGTGCAATTCGGTGGCACCCCACCAAGGAAAAGGCTTTAACTAAATCATGAAAGAGTTGTTCAAAATCCCAAGTAGGAACCTGTTTATTACCATACGTAACACAAGATTAGATTTATTAATAAGCCTAAGCATGTTCCAGGCATTTCAAGAGTAAACCAAAAATACTAATGAAGCTGAAATGCCAATTTGCAAATAGACCGACTATATCAGAAAAGGAAACATTGGCTTTCCATTGAGTAGTGCAGGTATTCAAATAATTCTACGTCCCCCTTGTATCTTTCTTTGCCAGCTTGTATCCCTGGATAGAGCTCCAGGTCCTGAAGAATGGGTGGAACATGAGCTCAATAGCTCTGCTTTCTCCCTGGGAGAAACTGTGTTGTGTGAGGGAACATCTCTGCCGGCTGCTGTCTCACCGCCGCTCCCACACACTGCTGTTAGAAGTAGCCGTGGACCATGGGCTGCAGGGTCTTTGGTGTTGTTACCACGCTTGTTTCTCAGACTCTATTGTAGAAAGAAAGACACGGTCCTAAATGACCAAGGGGGTTGTGTGTAGGTGAGGGCCAGGTTCTTGAAGACAAAGATGACACAACTGGAAAGACATGCAGAGCTCTCAAGGGATAGCTAAGTGCTTTGGAAGCACCTCAATAGGTGCTACTCTACAACTAGGGTGGTGAGACACTGGAACAGGTTGCCCAGGGAAGCTGTGGCTGCCCCATCCCTGGAGGGGTTCAAGGCCAGGCT
>JAOXJK010000023.1:95794805-95814614 GCA_025774025.1 Xenus cinereus | reverse complement strand
CTCCAGGCTGAACACCCCCAGCTCCCTCAGCCTCTCCTCACAAGACTTGTGCTCCAGACCCCTCACCAGCTCCACTGGCCTTCTCTGGACCTGCTCCAGCACCTCAATGTCTTACTTCGGATGGTTGTGTTCCTCCCCAGTACTGCATCCACCTTCCCTGAATGGGACTTAGGTGTGGAAGTGACAATATGGTTCCAAATGTGCGTGTTAGATGCTGATTTTATTGGTACAGTACTGGACAAATCTTGCAGCAGTTCCAGCTCCTGTTGATAGGCGTCCAAAATCCGTGTGGATGATGCAAGGCTGGCTTGGCCTCGACGCCTTGGTGATGGGCGGGGAGCAAAGTGGGTGAGAAGTGAGACTGCACGAACAAACCCTTACACCGCGGAACAGATCTCAATATGTTGATTCACCAGCCTGAGTCCATTAGTATAAAAGCCAAGAAAACAAAAGCAAATATTTCCCATTTAAGCTTACAGTTGCCTTGATTTATACTGGTTATTAAAAGACTCCCTAGGGAAAGAAAATAACTAATGTCAGCATTTACCTCCTGAGCCTCTGAATGACTAAACCGGTAATATGGCAAAAACATCCACAGCTTATAGCTATTTATATTTTGATTCTCTATGTATTGGTGTTTCTGACATTCTATATAATACCTATTGTAAAATTATATTCACTTTAATGAGGTCTGAGTTCATTTGCTAGATCTGTACAGAAAAATGTGCTTGCAGTATTAAAAGCACTTTATTTCCATTTAGAAATCTGTTGCCATAGTGACCAATCACAACTTTCTCAGTAGCTTTGTCTAGGAATTGGATGTAGGCTTTATTTTTGCTTTGTTTAATTTTTTTCTCCTGCATTGTCTGGCCAAGTCCTCATTTAACTCATTTTTATTCTTTTTATAGTGTGTCCTTTTCCAACCGTATTCTCAATTAAGTCAGTAAGAGTTCTGACTGAGTTTAAAATAAAGCTCATGATTTGGGCTCTTCCTTTTAAATAACTATGTAAAAAAGAGGAAAATGCAAGGCTGCACGCTGTGGGCTTTTGTTATCATCAACAGGTCACTCGGATCTTATATAAGAATGAGTCTCGAGGAATCAAAAGCCTTGGGAGTCTGATACCTTTAAGCGTCAATATAATAGTCATGTCAAAGACAGGGTGGATTGCATCTAAAACTGAAAAGCACTTGGAGAAAAGCCTTGATATTGCAAGAAGACTCTTTGTAACCAAACCTTTAAAAAATATCAACTCACTTATCACTCTATTGCAGCCCAGACCTTGTCAGTAACGTATCTCCTGAGAAATGGCAACTTAACGGGCTGGTTTTATTCCTCCTTGAAACACATATCTTCTCCAAGAGAAGAGCAGGCTGAAGAGCCCGCACACCACCGCATCCTCTCCTCCTGAGGCTGCTGGAAGATTTTTGCATGGGGAGAGGCATGGGAACATTTATGAAGCCAGGGGAAGCAGACGGGGGAGGTGGAGTTACTCATTTTCGCCATCACCTTTCTCAAGACCAGACTTTTTTTAACTTGTTAGGCACAGAGAAGCCAAAAAAAACCCTATGCAAACAAGCCAGAGTGAGAAGGTTTGGAAAATTATGTGACTCTTGCAGCATGACAATGCTCAGATCAGACAAGAAAATGTCTGTTCCTCCTTTATCCCAACACCAACACCTGCAGCGCAGGCATCTGACTCCGGAGTTTGTCACATCATCTCCTGGGAGAGACTCTGGAGACACTTGTAGGGTGAAATTTCACTTGTTCCAAGATGGAAGTCAAAACCCGATCAGGCATACTCTAGAAATACTAATTTTTCTCCATTAAGAATAAAGGAAACCAAATATAATCTGGATTACTTATAACCCTCTGTAGGAGGGTATTTTTAAAAGTAAATTATAGGTGTTTGTCAAAGGCAGTAATTTAACCAAAATTTATTTCAGCCACTTGATTTTTAGAACGTGTTTAGTAAAATTATGCAGAAATAGAAGTCAACTAGGAAATATGTGCTGTGGTGATATCAATAACTATTATCAAATACTATGAAGAAATAGAACATTATTGTTTTTCTTTTATTACTTAAAGATATTACTTATCAAACACTCAAATCAAACTCGTGATACAAAATCTGTTGTGCCATTCAGCAGACCGCATTGTTTTTCTTAGTCCATCGAACCGCTCATCCCTGAGTCAAGGGAAAGTGCACTGAAAGAACTAATCATCACACAAATATGCCTGGTTCCTGGAGAAGAGGTCTGCAGAAGAAATCAGAGAATTCCCTTCTGAAAAAAAATATCTTACTTTCCCTTCTAAGGAGTTTCATTTTTGGTCTCAGTTAAAATGACCCAGGAAGTGCCAAACTCTCCCAAACCTTGTTTATATCATTCTGAATGATTTTTTTACAACTGTTATTCATTGTTCACATGTTAAAACCTCTGAGAGAGTTGATACTGCAGAACACGAGGGTGAATAGCAAAGCGCTTGCAATCTATTGAACTCCAGAGGGAATATTTTGAGGAAGATTTCTGTGACAATGCGGTGTGAGTGCTGTTTCGTAACCAATGCAGGGTGTTTCGATGAGTAAAAGCTACATTGGGATGGAGGGGCCCAAATGTTTGGGGTTTGCCCCAGTTTGGCCATTGATGTCAATGGGACTGGATGTGGGTCATCCCTGCGGCAGGTGAGGGATGGAGGGAGGCTCATGGCACGCAGCAGGACCCCCTGCCCAAACCCTTCCCTCCCAGCACCCAAAGCCTACCTGAGACCAGCACCCCGGGGGACATATGTGGCACTGTGCTGGCAAGCTAGTGGCCAACACCTAAAAGTGCCCAGTGTCCTCCTAGGGGAAGGACATCAGTAGAAATGCAGTCTGCTCTTCCTCAGACAAATCCCTAAACCACCTCCTTAATATATGAGAGACTCTAAGGGGTTTTAGGGCTCAGAGCAAAACTACACTGGAATAGGCTGCCCAGGGAGGGGGTCAAGTCACCACCCCTGGATGTGTTTAAGAGTCGTTTAGATGTGGTGTTGGGGGATATGGTGTAGGGGAGAACTTTGTAGAGTAGGGTTGAGGGTTGGACTCGATGATCCCAAGGGTCTTTTCCAACCTGAACAATTCTATGATTCTATGAATTCAGACTAATTATTTTTCCTTGAAATTTAGATGTTTTTATTTCCAGTATTGTTGCTCATACAATCCAAATGAAAACATGTTCAACTGCTAATCAGGCATCCGATTTACCATCATTCCTCGTTAGGCATTTCGATTACAACAAACGACTGTGACATTCATTGTCAAAAAGCAAGTTGTTGTCCTGGTACTAAAATGAAAAATATAAAAGTGGCTCCGGCGTCACACTGTGTAGCACATTGTGAAGGTGGTTGGACAGCCCCGGGGGTAACAAACATTCCAGTGGGCTGATATGAAAGCAGGGCTCAGCACGGGGCTCAGGAAACAAAGCGTATTTCAACTGCGACCAGGCGCTCGTCAGAAAGAGAGTCTCGCACTTTCCAACTGATTCTACACTAAGGATAATTTGTTGGCGCCATGCGTTGACAGTTTTATTTAAAACATACAATGGAAAACACCAACATGCTGTTAACTCCTCTTAACAACAACTGCTGCACCACAAATCTTAATTTTTGAGTAGTAACATTCTCACATTACGCTTACAGATTCTTTTTCTGTTGAAATATGTTCCCTTGTGTTATCACAGTCCATCCTTAAGGTGTATAATTAGAAAACCTATTTGTATAAGCAATATGTCTAACGCTTATAAGCCAGGGAAATGCTTTACACAAATAAGTTATATTTGTAAATTTTCATGTTGACAACAAAAAAAAAACCTGCCAAAGCAGCAACTAGTGTAACATCCAGTGCATCTAAATGTGTGTGTTCCCATTCTTACCAACAGAAACCAGCTATGTATTCCTCATAAGTTTGCTAATTGCCTATATTTTTGTTGAAAATTTAATTTTCATTGAGATAACAATGAACTCATACAAGTCTTTTGCATGGCAAAACTCGTCTGCTATTAACTGAATCTCTCACACAAGCTATATAGAATCGCACATATTTTCCTTTACTCTTGAGGGGACTTCTGGGAACTGAGCTCTGAGCAGTACCACACTTGCAAAGGAGCACCAATGACTTATTTTTCACCTTTTTTTTTTTTCCCTTTTCCCAACAGGCATTGCAGAATGTGTCCTTTCCTTTATTGTGGCCACCAGTGATGAGATTATGAGATTTTTTCAATTAGCTTCACAGAGCTTTTATGTATGGTTCGCCTCTGTGCATCTTCTTTGGTGCCCTGCAAGTCATTCAGTTATGGACGAGAAAAGAGAAAATAAAAGGGACGTGAGATCCTCCTCTTGCATTGAGGAGTCAAAGCACGAGTCTGTGTGTTGCAATGTTTTTTGATTACTTATACAAAGCAGGTCTTTAACAAAAGGGTTATAAAATTCAGTGCAAAAAGATCAGGAGACTATAGTAGGAGCATTGGCTTCAACTGCCTTCTCTAAGCATGTAGATTCAGAATCTGGAGAAGGTCTCCCAGCTTGGGTAAACTGCATTAAAAAGGATTGAATATTCAATTCAGCTGAGAATTCAAGTTACAGGCAATTGAAAATTGAGTCTCGCTTTTAATAAGAAAGGCTTGGGCCAACTCAGTTAGGTAACATGAAGAAAGGCTCCTTATAGGAAGATGCGTATTGAAGTAGGTGCTTCCTTCCAGGACATAATTCTCAAACATCATTGAGAAATGGGAACAAAATCTTAGTCTACTGACTATGCTAAGGGGCTCCATCTTCCTCTTTCCACTCGCTGGAGCCTCTTGCATCTCCCCTCTTGTGTGTTGCACAAAAAAAACCCCAAACCTTGGAGCATACGCAGGGTTTTATTCAGCAGCCATCCCCAAGGAAATAATTCTTTCAGGGAAATCTAGTCTCTAAAAGATTTCATGTGCCTGCATGGTAAGGGGGTACCTGAACGGTGACATTGAAGATCAGCCTAATACCTCTAGGTTGGCTTTCACTGGACATTGATACCTGTCTACCCATGGATTTAACTTTCATATTTTAATTTTCCAAACATAAGCACATGAGAATAATTGTATACAGAAGTCCCACTGAATTCAAGAAGGTACACGTGCTCATACAACTATGTTTGACTGTTGGATTTGCAACTAGAATTACTAAACCCAGCTGTTACCAGTGAAAAACTCCCCCTAAACCCAGCATGGGTTTGGAAAGAGTTAAAACTGGAGGATCAACCGATCTAGGTTTCAGGGTATTGTAAAGCATGGACTTATTCAGTCATTTCATTCATCGTGTACTTTTTTCTGCAAGAATTGTCATTTTAAAATCTCAACAGCAAACACTTTTCAACACCCCACAGCTTAGGTTGACGCTAATTTTGCCGGCTTCTCTCTTTGACCAGCTAGAAGTTGGCACTTAAGCTCCTTGGACTCTTGACCGATCCACAGATGACCTTGCGGGTTAACTTCAGGAAGAGATTAAATGATCATGATCTCATCTTGATTAAGAACTAAGCACAAAATCTTCCTTTCAGCACAACTTTCTGACAGTAAGTTCCTCCCTCACAACCTCGTAACACACTCTCCCATGCACCTACCCAAGCATGAATAAACAAGAAAACAAAACATTTTCAAACTGTTTCACGCACAGACTGAAGAAAGCTTATTTTCATATTTGAATTCCTTGGAAGTACAGATGTTGTCAACTATAAAATGCATGGGTGTAAGGAATTTTGAAGATAACAGCATTTTTTTAAATTTTTTTTTTTTTGTAACTCCTAGTATAGCATTAAAGGAGATCCTTGTAGTGTTTTAACATTCTGCATCTCATACATCCGAAAACCCTCTGCTCTACTTAATATTACCCTATACAGTACTTCCTAAACTGCATTTTAAAATTTCTTTTTGGGATATACAATATTTCAAGTTCAACTGAGATGTTGTTATTAAACACCTGGAGACTGAAAATACCGTACTGGACAATGAAAAAAACACCGCCCCGTAAAACGCAACGTACAAACCATTTTTTTTCACAGTTCTAACAAAACGAGATTGTACATAAAAATGTCACAAATAGCTCAGTACATTGGTATGATCAGAATAATATTAAGTCCAGCTGATATTGTCACATATTAAGGGCCAAATCCTGGCTCAATGCGCAGTTGAAGCCTAAACAGATGTTTAGAGAAAATAATATAAAGCCGCACTGACGTGCTGGACCGATAACAATACCATCTGTTAATCTACCTAAGATTCTTGGCCTGAAGTACGTATCTAATTCGTGCTACGGAAGGACCACATGGTCCTTGGCTCCTGTCCTAGGACACGTGTTTATGGGTTTGTCGTGGCCAAGGCCAGCGGAGGCTGAGGAGCAGCGTTCCTTCTGGGCAGGACAGTTTTGGCAGGCATCTGTATCTGCTGTGCTGCCAGAATTTGGCCAAGAGTTCAAAATCCTGTACATCTTATTCAGTAGTCCCGGTGAAGTCAATGGAACTTTTTTTGTGAGTAAGATGAAAAGGATTTGGCCCCCAAAAGTTTTTAACCCTTTAAGTAGTAAGCGAGTAGTTTCATTGCACTTAGCCCATCGTTCACAAATAACTTTCTACTCAAAAAAAGAAGATGGTTGTTGACGTTTAGGAAGTGTTGGCTCACGAAGAGGAAAGCGTGCAGCAACATCTGACTACTCATAGCATTTTGGAACTGAATTCCTAAAGGGAAAAAGAGACACTTGCACATGACAATTTCATCCAATGTCTACCTGAGGCCAAAATGATTGTTTCTTCAATTCCTAAATACCATCTAAACGGGTACCTTAGAAACACTAAGTAAGTGGAGTCTGTAGATCGTTATAACTGGGTATGTATCTGTGTGTCTTCACTGGACTGGATGGATAAGCAACTTCATCTAATAATATTAAAATTTGACAAGAATGTATTGGAGCAGATGGATTTTTTCAAAGAGCTTCCTAAACACTTTTATATGGAACACATGGTCACGACTTTGGGAAAGGAGAAATTTTGTTCTCATCCACAAAAAGCTTTTGGTGACTGGAAGGGGCAAGAACAGCATTCTCGTATTTAAAACAAATTAATTTTACTCTGTTACACAATTCCATGTTTTGCTCTGTGACTGTGGACTTGAATTATCATTGATGAGAATTAAACGGGATAAAGAATAACTAACTGTACGCAAATCAAATGAATTAAAACTACACGACAGCGCTACTCTGACCCAAAGCCGCTGCAACGCAGTATATTCTAGTAACACACAGAATCTGGGGTTTAAAATTGTGCAGTCAGGACGCAGACGTGAACTCTTATGTTAGAACTGGAAGACGGGAACCGAGGACCACGGAGTTTAATCCCAACCGATGGAGCGGGTGACTTCACGGCTACCGCCGTGTCACGCTCACGCTGGGGCTCGACACGTAGCCGCAACAAAGCTACAGAGAGCGGGGCAGGAGTCCTGAGAACGTGCTTGCCTCGACAATATCTGCACTTAGAGACAATTTTATAGCGTTCCCCTTTTTGGAAAGGTGCCGTGTAACCACTGCTAAGAGCATGCCTTCGCACTGGCACCGGAGCCTGGAGGTGGCAGTGATTACCGGGGGAAACTGCATGTGAAGCCTCTACGAATTGGTTAAGGTGAGTGAACTTCTACCCTTCTGCTTATATTAAATCATTTTAGTGCCTTGTACTGCTTCTTTCCTTCCCCAACAGAAGGTTCTAGACATTTTCTGCTGACAGCAGGCCTTTGGTATCAAATTCTCAGGGGGCGTCATAGGCTGCGCATCCCTTTGGCTAAGGGGATGGGATCTGGTTTCATGCTTAATTCCCCCCAGTGCATGCTGAAATCTGGAAGAAAAGTTCTTGGAAGGTTGTCTGAGTTGAGCAAACACTTCACTCTACTCACTGGGGAAACTTCGCAGACTCCAGGAGGCACAGCATCAGTCTACCCTTTGGAAAAAACATGAATAAAAGCTCCTCAAAAAAAAAAAATAGGGCAGTAACAAAGTCTTCAAAAGGAGTCATATAGTGGTATGCTCACCGAAAGGTTAGTTTGGGTGATGCTGTCCCTACACCTAGTAAGAAAGATATCTCTTTGTTACTATTAAAGGAAAGTCTTTGATTTCATCCAGTTTTCCCATTATTCACCATTTTCCACACATATACCCTACGCTTAAAGGCAGATCCTGCAGTCTTCGTTCCATCTTTGCTCCTCTCTCCGCTGGGACTTTGTTGGAATACTACTGAGCAGGAGGGATGTGTATCTTCTCTACTCTTAGACACCGTTAGCCCTTGGTGCCTCCTGGCATGAACTGTTTCCAGGTTTTGGCCCTGCTGTGGCAACTTCTAGATCTTTGCATTGGTGCAAAGATCTTCTAGACCTCCTTGCATGAGAGGATAACCTGGAGGGTACATTCCTACACAGATGGGAAGTGTAGGAACAGGAGGAGACACGCCGACTGGCCTTTGTGCCTTCCATCTGGAGTGACAAAAGACTCTCCCTGGCATGAGGAGGAGGATGGGGCAGTGGTCTGCTCCTTGGTGTACGCATGAAGGTAGGAGAGCAATCTGGCACCTGAAGCAGCCCTTGGGGCTGGCCCACAATGTTTACAGGAGCTAAGGTGCTTTGTGGGTTCAGGTCTTCAAAGCTACATCACAACATTAGCTAGGACATTAAAGGGTTTCATGGCACAAGATGGGGGGTCTCTTTCTAACTTCTGAAGTAGAAAATGTTTTGAGAAATTTTCTGTGAATACCACTGCCCCAAAAGGAAAGTATGCATGTGCTATGTGCTGCTTTTTTGGGGTTTTCGGGTTTTTTTCTTCTGTTTGTCAAAATAGGAAAAGCTTAGAGAAGGACAAAACTGAGCAACTCTGTGATGACATGGCACATTTCTTCTGTACGCTGAGATTTATTACTAGCAATATTTGACTTTCAATTTGGGTTCTGAAAGCATTTAAAACTCAGTATTAAAAAAGCCTCACAACAATCTTCTGAAGCAAGTTTATCTCTATTTTACAGGTAAGGAAACCAAGGCACAAAGAAATTAAATGATTTGCCACAGATAGTACAGTAAGTCAGTGGCAAAGTCAGGAAAAGAAAGAAATTCTGCAGTTATGGGTTGACTCTCTCTTCCTGCCAAGAAAATTCATCATATCCCTAATACGCTGTTTCACGCCACCTGTATTAAAGATAATGAAAACTGTCAAATTTACAACATTAAAATTGTTGCAAAGCCAATGAGTATTTTTTTCCTTATTAGCACAAAAATACTACTTAAAGGGTTAATTATACCGCTGTGCTGGTAAACATTTTTCCTTATTGCTGGTTAGACCCGTATTTAAATACTGACTGGGACAGAAGAGACTGAGCTGGCCCTGGACTCCCTTGTCTTGGTGTTGGGCATGGATATCGTGCAACAGGATACGCCCACCGTGGCCTCGGGCAGCTCGTCTTCTTCTGTCCATTCATTGAGATCCGGGTTATAGCACTGAATGCACTTCTTGTATTTTTTCTCTATTTCATTCCAGCCACCCACCAAGTAAATTTTCCCGTTAAGGGTGGAGGCGCCAGCCGTGCTAACTCCGGTTTGAAGAGGCGCCGCGTAACTCCATTGCCCCGTGTAAGGACTGTAACACTCCACGGGGAGAACGTCCACCCTTTCGGCTCGCCCCCCAAGCTGGGACCCACCCATGACGTAGACCCTCTCCAGGAGGGACACTGCGCAGTGCCACCCCCTTGGGGTGCTGAGGCTGGACTTATCCTGCCAGCTATCTTTGCTGGGGTCGTACATGCACACCGAGCGGGAGTACGCGTTGTTAATGTAACCCCCTGTCACCAGGATGCGACCATCCACCACCGCGCTGGCGTGGCAGCACCTGGGCACCTCCAGGGGGGCCTTCATCTGCCACTGATTAGTGGCGGGCACGTAGCACTCCACCGAGGAGAGGCACCCCTCGGAGTTGCGGCCGCCCACGGCGAAAAGGAGGCCATTGAACACGTTCAGGCTAAAGTGGGTGCGCCGCTGATTCATGTTGGCCAGGTGAATCCAGGTGTTGAAACGAGGATCGTATCTGGAAGCATTAAAAAGAGGGGGTAACCGTCCCACATACTGCTCCGCTAAATCCTGGCAGTCCTGTCTCCGTCCCACGACTGCTGCAGCTTGCGCAGCTGCTGAAATTTTATTTATTCATTTACCCCGTTATAAGTCAGTGGAATGAAATTGGTATCCCTGGTTAAATTTCCAAGTAAATTTAGCTTTTGATTTGAGAAAAAAATGTGTTTGCATCATTCAAAGCTGGTATTATTTCAATAAAGTAAATCTGACTCTTTTCTGTAATTTGATTTTGTGTAATAACCTCATTAGAATATTGGAAAGAGACGCTTTCAATTGTATGTTGAAATTTTAGAAGCTCTTGCAATTTACACCTACAGCAAAGATGTCCAAATTTGCTCAAAGGCTTTTAAAAAATGATAGGTGGTGATTTATCTTTTTAGTACTTTCTAAATGGTAAGTGTTCTTTCCCTGCCACTCGTACGGAGCAAGGATTATGTGGAAAGAACCTCTTTGCTTCCTAACACTGTACCTATCTAAAATAACATTCTCTGTCGCTGGCATTTAAATGAGCAATATTGAAGTAGGAAATGGAAAATTATGACTCCTGAAGGAGCTGGGTGAAGCACATTAGTAGACCCCCACATTTCTCCTGTTGCATCCCATTGTTCGTAGACAAAAAGCTGAGTTGTCTCACCTCCAGCCTTTGCTTCAAGCTATTGTGTGTCATCAGCTTTTAGGCCGAACTATTTAAAAATTAGTGCCATCCATTTGGCTACTGCATGTTAGCTATGAATTCTTCTGACCTTGCTATCACCAGTGCAGTCCTCAGATGACTATAGATAGGAACTGTAATATTTCAGCAGCGAGGTATGATTTGGAACACGCTGTAGAAGGGAAAAGCAGCCGTCCAAGAGACAGGTGGCATTGTTTCTAAAATCTCAGTAAATAAAAGAGTTAGCTCTTTAGTTAGTTATTCTTTAGAGGATATGAAATTCAGTTCAAAAGCTGTTGAAAATATGGTGGGTGGTGCACAGAAAGTCATGATTATAATATGCAAAAGGTGGTTTGCGGAACTTTCTGTGAGGCATCAGAAGCTCCTGAAATTTAAAAAAGTCTCACCGTTGACTAATTTGGTGCATTTGATGGTACCTTAGAACATCTGAGAGCTTCCTATTTACGTTTCCATTAATTTCCTCCACTTGGAGGAAGTTTTCTCCGTCTTCCTCACTTCTCATTGCGCATGTGTAACCATGGTGAAGTTTTTGCGTAACTTTGGCTGCCTATTTCTGTTCATTCAAACTTTAATATAGAATAGCATCCATACCTCCCCAACCCTGTCCCTTCTTCTATTTATCTGAGCAGTTCACACTGCACATCACAAACCAGCTTGGTCTATCTGCCTGCATTGGTTGGAACTGATCTCTCTCCATCCCTTTTAAATAAACAACCGGTTACCTGCAGAAATTGCTGACTGCATGCTTGGCTTGGTTCCTTGCATCGTTCTGGTCTTCCCCACCAGCCACATAGAGAAATCCATCCATCACCGTCACACACTGATTAAAACTTTTAGCGGGCATTTCGCTCAGCTTCTTCCACCCGTTTTCAGGATCTCGGTACAAGATGTCTCTGCTGAGAGACTTTTCTGTTAGCGCGGGGCGCCCCCCTACAGTAACCAAGACTCTGAAACCTCCACGGATCCTCGTTCTTCTGGACTGCAGTGTATTCTGGTGGTAGGGAAGCAAATGATAGTTCATGGCATCCACTAGGAGCTTATGGCAGTCAGCATCTTGCATCATTCTCGGCACGGTTTGAACATAATTGACAAGGTCTTGGGCTGAGATGGTACCAAAACGGATGTTACCTAAGAGATCGGCAGCAAACTTTACTCTTTTTTGGTCAAATTCCAGCCATTTTATTGCAATCTGGAATGCAACAATTTCAGAAGGCAACTGCAAGTCGTCGTCTGCAAGAAGTTCATTAATCTGATCAAAAGTAAGTTTTAAGAACTGATCCGTTTCTGAAAATTCAATGAAGTTGTCTCTGATAAATTTGTGCGCTGCTTCCTTGGTTGTTTTCAGTCCATACGTTTCTGCAATATTGGCAATGTACATACAATTCTCAACGTTGATTTCTTGGATTAGAAAATCACAGCACATCTTGACAAGGGTGTGAATCTGCAGATAAATTGCTGTGGAAATAATACTACCTATTGTATAAAGCGAGAGAGTAAGTTTTCCAGTGTAAGCATAGGTGATAACGGTAGCTAGGCCCAATGGGGATATGTCATTGAGGTCTACCCGTTGAGTGGAGGGATCTTTCTTTAAGATGTTGTGAAAGTAGTCACTGCTTGAAGCCATCACCACCTTATGGACGCTGAAGGATTTGGTTTTGGTACTGATAGTCAAATCGCAAAGAAAATTTTCTTGTCTCATTCTGCTTAGACCTTCCAAGAGATTTGGGCTATATGATGGGTCAGAAACTTCAGATGAGATGCAGCTGAAACCATTTCCTCCATCTAAGAGTCCATTCAAGCCATTTAGTTTACTGAGGGGGCCATCTTCCACAATGATAGTCATTTCATTGATATCTGCTTTGTTCTTCTTCACATTCTTCTTCTTAGGGGCCATGACTGCAATGAAATATTACAGCCAAGAGCTTGCTAAAAATAAAATTAAAACATTTAGAGTGACACTGTAGTTGTGAAATTTAATAGCAGAGTGATTACGCAACAAATATAACCTTTGTCAATACATATAAATGCCACAAAACCACAACAGACAGGGTAATCTATCTATCTAGATTGGAGTGTGGATGCTTGTTAATAAAAATGGATACTCAAATTGTGAGGAATACACCTACAACACCTAAAGGGAATTCTTTTTTTTTTTACAATAACAAGGTCATAAAAATAACATTCCCCTATTGTCACCACATTCGAAGAGTTAAATTCTCTTCCTAAACATTAAATGAGTTTGACAGAGTGCGCAATCTTTTAAATAGTCCTTTAAATCAACCAGGCTCTAGATATGAATTCATTGGTCTGAAGCATAGGAAAGATATGGGCCCCCAACTTTGTTCGTCCTTACTCCAGGGCTAGTACAGACTTACAGGTGAGTTCAAAATTTGACCAGCCAACATTGAAAGCAGGATAAATTCTTAAAAAAAAAACCCAAGCAACATAAGACATAAAGACAAAGCGAATTTTAGCATGATGTAATGTTGATTTTAGATTTAGTATCTGCTCCAAATTGCTTCCAGGTTTTTGTAACGTTTGATTTTCTAGACTGATAATATTCTGCTTCCCATGTCAGATTCACAAATACGTTCTACTCATAGCACACTTGGCTTGCTTTCCAGTATCAGTGATTGGAAACATAATCCTACATTGAGGATTTTGTCTAACTTTCAGTGGAGAAAAATGCCATGCAAACACTAGGGGGATGTGGTGCTTTAAACAAGTTCTGTGTGTGTGAAGGTTAATAATCGCTCCCGTTATGTTAGATCGGATATTCGAATTAGACTTAGCAACTCCTGGCAAGTTCCAGCTCTTGCTGAAATGAAGGGCCAAGTTTTTGTCAAATGCAATGTCAGATGGCCCCTAAGTCATTTCCAAAGGAGATATTTCAGATAAATATACGCATCTGCAAATACACCTTGAAGGAAAGCACTCATCTTCAGCAGCACAGTTAAAACAGAATTGCTGAGATCAGCATTCGACTATGTTCAAATATAGCATTTATATTCAATATATCCCTTGATTTTAAAACCGTTTACACCGGCTAATTTTCTTTGAGATCCTTGCGCTCATTCATGAAGAAATGCTAACGATAAAAAAAAAAAACCCTAACGATAAAACAAACGACTGGCTTATTTTAGGTAACTTAAGAGAAAACCCCAGCGATATTTCAATCTAAAATCTCAGCACATCCATTTGCTCCTCAAGCACCCAGCATGTAACGAAACGGTAATTTAATTATAGCAAGGAACGGTTGCTGCCTGTGAGCGACCAGGATTTATTTTATTTATTTATTATTTTTTTTTGCTGCTGGGTGACGACCATGTGCAGGGAGAAAGGGCCGTGTGTGCCCAAAGTGTCACTGACGTGAGCCGCCGTCCCCGAAATGTCGGTGTGCCAGCGCGGGGGTCAGCTGCTGCCCGGCTCCCCCCGCGCCGCCTGCATTCCAGGAGCTCCATCTGTTGAGACCCATCAGAGTCACCTCCCAGAATAGCAACCTCCCAGCAGCTTGCCATTTTAAGACAGGTCCAACCGAAGGTGTAGCGGGTGTTTTAGTAGACTTTGGCGGTTTCATGCAACTTTTTTGGCAAAAAAAAAACCAACCCCCACAACCCTATGCTATCCCGAGTGTCGTGTATGTTTGTTGACATAGAATAGAAGCAAAATGGAACTTGTGGATGTTTTGATATGCTACCCACACAGTGATAGCTTTGCATATTAATAGCCACAGCTTTATAGCTGGCAAGGGCATATTCTTTTGGCAGTCATATTTGTGTTTCCAAATATTTTTAGAGACCCATAACTTAACAATTTTAATGCCTGCAGCACTTAACGTTTGTTGCCTCGCTGCCTCATCGCAGAGCTCATTTAAATACGTGACATTTTAAGCTCTCTGTTCAAAAATGTCCACTCTCCAAAGTTTTTTCCTCAAAAACACTTCTCCATCAGCAGAAATATCAGCAGCTGGCTTAGCGTATAAGGACCTAAGTGACAGGACACGCAAAAACCAGGGAAACAAATCAAACGACCCTATGATAAATCCAAGTTACTGAACTTTGAAAACCCCGGGTGATTTGGTTTTCTACAGCTGCTTGTTTCCACCTAATTCATTTTAGCTCAAGAACAACTCATGCCAAAGGACGCTCGGGGTCCCAAAACAATGCATTCAAGCAACCAACCTTCCCCCCTCCCGTAAAATGTTGCTTCTAACCACTGTCAAAGTGAGGAGTTAAAGACCCCTTACCCTCCTCAGCAAAATGGTGTTCCAGAGCTGTCCAAGACGCTGTCAGCGAAAATGCCTCTTCCTTGGAAAAATGAGAAGACAAAAAGAGAGGAAATGCGGTAAAAGGGAGAGAGGAAGATCAGAGGCCGCTTGGTAAGCCCCAGCGTGTGGTTTCCAGCGTGACGCTTTGCTGTCACAGCGAGCAAAAGAGACCGGAGCCTGTGCTCGGGTGCTCTTTAAAATGACCCCTCCTCTCTGTGCCGTGCTCCCTGCCTCTGCCCAGCCACGGCAGCTCAGCTTCCCGGGCTGACGGACCTCCGGAAACCAGGGGGACGTGCCTGGACCCCCCCAAAACGCACAGGTACAAAAGAGGAAAGGGAGGGGAACGTGAAGATGGTAGGTAGATCCACGGCAGGTAATAATTATCCCATGCATGTAAGTGTGGACCACTGGGTTCCCCACCTCAAAACTGGGAGCCTGGGTGAAAGCCAGTATGCGCGGGGAGGGGAACAGGTTTAGATTGGACATAAGGACAATATTTTTTATGGTGAAGGTGGTGAGACACCAGAACAGGTTGCCTAGAGAAGCTGGGGATGCTGCTGGGAGTGTTCAAGGTCAGGATGGATGGGGCTGTGAGCAACCTGACCTAGTGAACGATATCCCGTGGCATGGCGTTTGGACCAGATGATCTTTGAAGGTCCCTTCCAACCCGAACCATTCTGTGATTATGTTATTCTATGATCTGAAATAACAAGCAGGGAAAAGGTGGCACTTTAGTTCCACTTTCTTAGGATTTCGGTGCTTAGCTCTGGGCAGAGGGAAGAAGACCGGCTGATGGGGATTCACAGCCATGTCCTATTTCTTGGAATTAGGTTGCTGCTTCCCTAAAGACTTGCCTCAGCTTTCCAGGATACTGGCTTCCATCCCCTGATGTATTTGCAGAGAGATGTGAACTTTGATCTCCCGTCTTCCAAAGAAGGCATCCTGACTTGTGGGTTACACCATACACCGGAGGAGTTTACCTCCACCTCTTGCCGGTCAGCCTCAGGAATGATATAAAGCCAAACCTCCACATCCCAGGAGAATTTCATCCCACAGGAGAGATAAAAGGGGTGTGGGTGACTGCACCGGAAGAGAAGGATAATTGGGAAAGTCAGAGAAAGGGAATATTTTTCTCTTGGCTGTACTTTGTGTAATGCTTCATCTGGTAGATTTATTGGATTACCTCCGGCTCGGATGGGCTATTACAGCTACCGCGGCAAAGCGACACTTGTTTTTGAACAACAGGCCATCTCTGTGCTAGCGGAGTTACAAAACATTACGAGATAAAAGTAAAAAAAAAAATAGAATAGGGAATTAGAGTCAATCAAATGTGTGAAATTAGAGTGAAGGGGACGGATGTGAAGCCAAGGCCTCCCAATAGCCACAAGGTAAGAAGCTTTGCTTATGAAAAACAGGGCCACAGTTGTGAAAAATTAAGGACAAGGTATTATTTTAAGACATATATTAGGAATTTCTTCTTACTATTTTTTTTCTCTTTTGTAGGTTCCTATTTCCTCAAATATACAACTCAGTGTAATGTCAATTTAATATGTAGGATGACATCCTATCATCATCTTAGTACATTTCAGTATATTTTAGTTTACCAGTTCAATCTAATTATAAAACTCGTTACCTAAACAATTATCCTTAACTTTTTTTGTAGCTCTCCCTTAAAAGGATCAGCTGTAATAATTTTTACACAATGAATATATTCCCCACGGTGCTTCATGAGTTTGAAAAACTTGTAAAAAATAGTTTTTGTAGAGAGAACAGGCCTATTTCTGAAACAAGACTCCCAAACATATACATAATAGTGAACCTGAGTTACTCACTGTTCCCTTTTCTAACAGTTCATGCCCAGACTTTTATCAATTTTTATAACTTTAAGATGTCCTCAAATGCCAAGATTTTTCAGAGAAAGTATATATTTTTTCTCTTCAGTTATTTTTCAGTTAGATTTTTTTGATACAGGGGACTCTTCTTCTACAGAATGACTACACTGTCACGGGCTGTAGAAAATAAAAAACTATTCTAATTTTCATACCATATCTTTAAAGTTTACTAGCACGTTGTAAAATAAATTTAAGCCTTATTCAGTCTCTACAAATGTATTTCCAACATGGTTATATGATACACTGTTGAAAAAAACCACACAAAGGACAAGGGGGAAATATCCCCACTGAAAATACAAATCTAATTTCTAATTTCCAGAAAACGCTGAACTTGCTTTGAGCTGTGCAGAACAGAGATAACCATCTTGTGGGGCGTGACTCGATGTCTCAATGCACTAACGCTGACACAATCAAACATCTCCCATACTTCTGACACTTTGGTTGTACATTAGGGAAAAAACCACCACGAAACCTTTAGTTCCTCGGTCTTCAAGATCAGAGGACAACCGACCGCACGCGTGGCTATTACGCGGCATGCTAGCTGGTCTTGGAACTAGTCATTCTCATTTTCCATTAACTTGCACACAACGAAGCCTTTCAAAAAATAGACAGTCCCAGGATTAGCTGCAGATCGTGATACATTTTTTAAAATCAAACTTTCATTTAATACATTTTTTTAATTTTCAGATATTCTTAACATTGTTTCCTTTATATCTTGAAAATGACCTCTTATCTTTCTGCTTATTTCTTTTCCAATGACATAGAAATTAATTACTCTAAAACATTTTTATATTGGTTGAAGTCCTTGCAATAAAGTTATGAATTATCTTCACGGTTAAAAGAGGGGTTAGAACATCTTTTGGCAATATCCTAAGCCTGTCAAAAAGTATCCTTTTAGGTATTAGTGAACCTTGGGGAAAAAATGTTTAATTTGCTCCATAATAAACTGGTCTCTGTGAGTGACTAAGGACTAAGGACAATCCAAGCAGCCGTAGAAGGTTACGTAGTAAAGTTTTAACATTTTTAGTGGGAAAAAAGTGCAAACATTTGAAGAGATTTGCCTCTTAGCCCAATAAACAAGAATAATTGTTAATATTTGCTCCACGTGCATGAGTCAGAAACAGCATTAGGGAAAGTTCCTGTGTCACCAAAGATAGGTCTTAAGGCAATTATAATTATAAGCATCTTTTCTAATCAATACGCAACCATTACTGCACTCTTTCTGGAAAAGGTAAAGCCTTTTCTTTGAAGCCAGCATGCTTTGATTTGTTGGTGGGATGCAAGTGTCACAGCCATGGCCGCGTGGAGATCTACCTTGGTCAACTAAAGGTGTCAATAAAACTCAGCTTTAGACCGTGGCTGCTTTGTTTGCTCGGAGCCCTTTGAATTTCATACTGAATTTCAGTGAGAAATGCAGTCTTTTCAGTAAAAAGATGGAAAAGAAACTGATTTTCTTTTTAAGCTGCTGAATAACTATTTAGGATCAAATGCACAGGCCCTCATTTCACAGAAGGTGAGGAACTGTGTTCAGGAAGACACCCAACCCCAGGTGGGTCACTCAGACCTCCTGCTCGAGGCAAACCTCCCCCAGTACTCGATCTCTCGCTCCCGGTTCATTGCCTGATTTTGCCCAGCCAAGGCTCTCGCATCGATCCACCCCCTGAAACTCTCATCCTGCTCTTCTCCTTAGCTCATAAAAACCTGTTTCTCTTTCTGGTTTCACTCTTTCCTCAGAAACTCAGTGAGCACCGACGGACAGTAGGTGCAGCAAGATTTTCCTCATCCCAGAAAACGCAGTAACTTGATAATTAAGGCTCTCAAACAACATATGGGAAACCCAGCTTCAATTGCACAATCCATATGAAAATCTGAGTCTCAACTTCCCTACTCAAAGATTACTTTAACCGTAACGCTGGTGTGGGCTGAATCTCTTCCAAGATTTCGACTGCATAAATGCCACTTTGCCTAAGTGATTTCATATTATTAGGGCCAGAAAAATAAAGAAAGAGCAACTAGTTGTGGATGGCCGATTTGAAGGCAGCGGTGATGAAGTCTCTACACGCTGAGAGGACGAGTTAATTATTTCTGTGGAATAAAAGATGAGCATAAGAACTGGAGAGCCAGTCTGCAACGGGGACCTAGATCTGGTTTTTTCCATACCCAACCTGAGCGCCCTACCTACTGTATTGCCCTACCAGCTATTTTGGTTTCCCTCCTGATAAATTTGCTCCACGCCGTGCCAAGCTGTAATAAGATCTATTTTGCAATAGTGACTCTAACGTGCAAATACCAGACTTTTGCCTACGTAAAATTCCCCTGTAATTCAGACTGGTTACACTCTTGTTAACATTTCCCCCAAACGCTGCTCTAAAGAGTCAAAGGTGTTCTATGTACCTATTTTAATTATACCTACATTAACTTCCAAGCAGATAATGCAAATCCAGAGGGTTTTTTTTTTTAAGGAGGGACTCATTCGGCTTAGGAGTCTTCTGTGCACATGCTCAGCCCCAGCAAGCTCCATGGCAAGAGATCCTGTTTCAGCTTCACAGTTCATGCAGCACCAAAGACTGATTCCCTGCCCGACATTTTTTGTGACCTTAGGTAAACCACAGAGGAGCCACGCTCAAAGTCGCGGGGCCCAAAAGCGCTCTATTCCCCTAAAAAAAAAAATTATAGGGCTGCATAGGGAAGAGTGTGGCCAGTAGGTGGAGGGAGGTCATTCTCCCCCTCTGCTCTGCACCGGTGAGGCCACAACTAGAATACTGCATCCAGTTCTGGGCTCCCCAGTTCAAGAGAGACAGGGAACTACTGGAGAGAG
>JAOXJK010000023.1:95774793-95792910 GCA_025774025.1 Xenus cinereus | reverse complement strand
GGCGGGGCGGGCGCTGCTACAAGAGGGGCGGGCGGTGGCTGAGCGGCCTGGGCGGAGCGGCGCGGCCGCCATGGCGGAGAGGCGGAGCGCTGCCCGGAGGGTGCTGGCGCTGAAGGAGCAGCTGGGCTGCGCTCGGGAGCCCGCTGAGGTACCGGCGCGGTGGCCGCGCTGGCTCTGGCGGGGCTTCCCCTCCACCCCGGGCAGCCCCGAGGCTGCCCCCATCTCTTAACGTATATTATATATGTTTAAGTGTGTGTGTATATATATAAGGCAGCAGTGAAGCCCCGCGGCGGGGTGGCCCTCGCCGCGCTGAGGCGATGCGGGCCCGCGGGCCGAGTAGGGTGTTGGAGCTGAGCTGAGGGGGAACCCCCGTGTGGGGGCTCCGGCCCTGGGCCTCCATTTCCCTTCCCTTCCCTGAAGGGAGGCCGGGACAGGCGCGGTGGTCTCCCGGGTGGGTGAGGGCTGAAGGTCTCGGTAGGTGACCGAGAGGCCCTGGGTGCCGTGGGGCGAGGAGGAGAAGGGCAACCCGAGCGAGGTGGTGTGTAGTCACACGGAGCAGGTGTGGAGTGCCTGGCCAGAAGGTGACGAACGCAGCGGGTGAGGTGCGGGTCGCTGCGTTTCCCCGCTGCAAGAGGTGTTTCTGCTTTTTGGTTTTTCACAAGCAGCCAGAGGCGCGGGAGGTGTCGCACCCCGCCTTGTTGTGGTGCCAGAAGAACAAAGCTGCCCCTCTCCCTGGGAGAAATTAAACAACCTGTAGGACAGCGGAGCTGCCAGGATTAGATAAGGACCACTTGGAGCAAGCGGGCATCAGTGGGGAGATGAATCTGGAAGCTGCTCCTGACGCTCTGGAGGTACCAGGAGGCAGGCAGGGAGATAAGTACAGGCTCCAGGGCTTAGGGGGGAGGTAGACACCCTCTCCCAGCCCCAGCCTGGGCTCTGGAGGGTGATGGAAGCAAAGCGGTATGTGCCAGACTTGGCTTAAGGAGTAATAAATCACCCTCGCTTGAAGGTGTATTCAGAAGGGGGGTGGGGAGGGTGTTCTCTGAGGGTTGAGTTCAGTTTGAAAGTACAGAACGCGTTTGCCGTGATAGATTTCTAAGGCACTAAAACCTGATACAAGTTTGTGGAGGTATTTGGAGGCAGAGAGCGGCAGTAAAATTTAATCTGCAGTGGGTTTGGCAGTTAATGAACTTGAAAAGCTTAGTCATTAATCATACCTACTCTGTGTTTTCAAAATGTATGTGTATGCATATATAGGAAATACTGATTTTCTTAGCCAATAGTGGTTTATCTTTTTGAATGCCAGTGCTGTAAGCTGTATCTGTCCAAAATGCAAATATCTATGTAGATGCTTCTCCAGATGTTTTAATTTGCAGGGCAATGAACCTGAAATTTCTTCTTGTGCTATAGAAGTGATCAGATTGTTGTGTCTCTGGTCTTTCAATATTTTAATGCTGGGGTTTGGTGGTGTTATGCTATTCTGAGCAGGAGATTGAAAGGGAAAAGAAAGAAACAATTCTAGAGCTAATTAGTTTTTAAGTGATCCCAAAACGGTAAGTTTCAAAACCCATTCAACTCGAGTGAGGAATGTGAATAGTCCTTGCAGATTTGGCTCTGTTAAGGGAGGAGATGCATGGTTTTTATCTGGCATGACTGCAAGCAGGTGCTGCATAAAATGGGACTAATGGTGGTGCTGCAGCACTTCTGTCCCTGGTGAAACTGTGTCTAGTGAAATAGAAATATTTATGGATAACAAGGGCTAAGGAGTGGTAGGGGAAGTGAGAAACTGATAGCCGTAAATTAGCAGTTGTGAAATGCATTGCTCATAAAAGGTAAATCTAGTAATAAAAACATGTGGTTATCATGTTTAAAGGCAAAGAAGAAAGTTTTAGGTATGTGCGGAAAGAAAAATAAATCAATATTACAGATGTGTATGTAGGTAAATGTTGGTTTTGTCAAATATTTCTGCTCCATACTTGAGAATAGTATTTGTCTTGGCACTTTTTAATACTTGCTAAATACTTTCTGATCTGATAGTAACCAGGGAAGATGCAGAACGTTGACTGCTCGTGTCAAAAGCTTCTTAATGTGTGAGGTTTGATAGCCAGCCCAGTGAGTGTTCAGAGAACTGACCAAAAAATGAACAGAATTAATGATTTGAGTATTAAATGATGCTCAGGGTACTAGAGAAGTTCAGCAGGACAGGAAAAAAAATACCGTACTGTTGTTTATACAGGTAAATGAAATAGTCTTCATTGACAGTGATCACGAAGGAATGTATAAGGCAGTGGTGTGATGTTGTATATAAGATGTAATGGGTGTAGAATTAAAGGATGGTGTCATGATCCATGCCACTTGATGAGACTTCATGTAGATATGTACTGCTAAATTTATCTCGGATTATATTCAGCTGACACTAAGTGTCATAAATATATGCAAGTTTCCTAAGGCATTTGACTTGCTTCTGTGTAATACTGCTTACAGTAGCAATGCTATGGATCCAATGCAATACATAAAACGGATTTCAGTTGCGTTCACCAGAAATAAGTGCCAGACCTCATCAGAGAACAATGATGATTTGTGGATTTGGTTGTGGGTTTGTGGTGGCTTTTCTTGGAGAGGGAAGCGATTGTGCGTCTGTTCTTGACATGATACTACTCAAATTTTTCTTATTTCAGAAGACAATAAGCATTGTAGGGAAGCACTACAACTACTGAAGTAATTTGTGTCAAATGGAGAGACCAAGTTTGATCATGTGTTAGGCTACGTTTGTTTGGGCAACACATTTTAACACGGCTCAGTGGAAAGTCACAGCTAGGAGCTGTGAATATAGGTCACTCAGGATGGGAGACTGTATTTTGGAAAGCATTGACTCAGAAAATGATTCGGAGCTCTGATGTATTACCAGTTGAGCATGAAATTGTAGTACAATGCAGTGGCTTATGGAATAAATGCTATCTTTGGGTAGCTTAGCGGGGTTATGTTATTACCGCTGTATAGTATTAGAGGGACAATTACAGGAATATTATGTCCTGTTCTGGGGACTGTTTTTAAAAACAGCACTGCCAAGCTGGAAAGATAATAAGACAGCCAGAGAATAGCTATAGCTCTGGCTAGCATGACTTACTGGAACTAAAAAACCAAGGTAAAATGTGTGATTAGTGTTTACATTTCTGTGTTGTATAAGGTGCTTGAAAGCAGACTCCTTTAGTTAGCAGAGAGAGATAATTAGATTCAGTAGCTGAAAACAAAACTGGACAATCTTTTCTAGGCAGTTCCTCTTTTTTTATTTTTTGAGGGCATAGAAGTGACTTGCTTGGGAATGTGTTTGGTTTGTCTAATGTGTTGTCTTCAAGGCCTTGGTTCTCTTTCAAATGAATTGTCTGGCTCAGCCAGAAGTTATGGCCTTGGTGAAATTTCATGGGCTGTGTTATAGAAGAGAATGAGCTAATTAATTGTGGGGCTCCCTTTGAGAGATGCAGCTATTGAGTGAGGAGGGAAGGAGAGGAAGGCGTTACTGTGATGAAATGTTGAATCAGTCCCTTGACCACAGATGGCCTGGGGACCTGTTACTGGGTCCCATGTTTCCTGAGGGTCCAGGCTCAGCTAGAAAAAATGAGGAGACTGTACAACACTTATGTAAGGGATGATGGAGCAACACTGGCGCAGTGGGAAGAGACCAAACTCAGTGCACCTGAGGTCTGTTGTGATCATCTCTTGGCTTTCGGTTTGGGCTCTGGAAAATTTTGTTTGCTCACATGCTTCTGGCCCACTGTTTGTTACCGTTGCCCTCTGCTCTCCAAACGCCTGCCTGCTTTCCCTCCTCCCCTTCATCTTAGCTCGCTCTTGCTCCTGTTGTCACCTTTGCTTTTGTCTCGCACCAGTATGTGTGTGCCAGCTCTCAGTGTGTCCATAAGGCTCTGCTTCTGTCCTCTGTTTAGGTTGCGTGAAGACCAGTGTCTTAAGCTTGCTTGGAATGCCATTTATTGGGAAAACAACAATCCTAAAGGCTTTGGAACGTTCTTTAGAAATCAGTATTTAGGAATTACGTAGAATAGTTCAGGATTTATATATAGAGGTAACTTACGTTCTTTGTAATTTTTCTATAAACTTTACCATCTCATTTAAAGTCAATAGAGTTTTTACCGTAAGGGTGCAGCTGATAGTGATGCAAGGTGAAATAAACCAGTGGAGGGTTATGTGTGTATTGTGTATGTATGGAAAAGACGGGGGGAAAAAAAGTACTGGGTACAGTCCAGTGAGATAAGAAGAGCCAGATGGGCTACAAATACTATGGTAAAAGATATGGTTAGAGAGAGACACCTCAACTGTCAATCTTCATTTTGTTTTTGAAGGCCTGGTCAGAACTGACTTCAGATAAATTAGTCTCTCTTTTTGCCTTAATTTAAGTAAGAATTGTAATGGTGCGCTATAAAAATATAATGAAGCCAAAGTTTTTGTTTCTAACAAGCTTTAGTTTCAGTGACAGGCTTTCCTGTGTCTTCTGTGGCCTTCACCAAAGGCTGGTAGATACCGAGGCTTCATATTTGTTCTTTAAAAAGCAGACAGCCCCTCCCAGTCTTTGATGGAGAAATCGGAACTCTCTAGCAAACAGGGTAAATACAGAGTTTCTCTGCTGTTACTGGCGTTTGCCACAAATTAAATTTGCTTGTTTCCTGGTGGTGCCTGGAGGTAAATTAGGCCCTAAATGCCGGGGTCTCAGGGATGGCGATTCCTTCCCACAGGCTGGGTGCTGCCCTTTACGTTGCCCAGACACAGCAGAGGGCAAATGGAGCCGTCTCTCCTTTGGTAGTCCCGTTCATACGTAGCTGTCAGTCTCTGCTCCCCGCTCCCGAGAGATAAAAGGCTTGTCAGAGTGTTTGATCGATGCTTTCTGTTTTCTTTTTCAGGAAACCCTCTTGTTTGTCTCGATTTGCCCAGTGTCATATACGTTTCAAGAAAGCAAAACGAACGGTGTGGCCTCTGGTTTAGAAAGCTTTGAAAGTTTTTTGTCTTTCATTAAAATGTGTTGACTGCTTTTTGGACATGCTTGTCATCGAGGTGCTTTTGTAATTCAGCCTGTCGGTTTGAAGTTGTATGAATAGTAATTGCCTGCTTCCTGAATCTGTTCTTCTGAAATGAACTCAGCTTTATGAATTAACTTAGTCCCAAAACCCATCGAGAGGAAACAAGCAAACTCCTCACTTTCTTTGTAGCTGGATGAAAACATTTTTTTTGTATTTTTCCACATGTGGGTTTTTCTCCGGCCTATGGGATTCATTCCCAGTGGTTTGCACTGCTTAAGTATCTAGTCATCCTATATAGCACGATAAAACTTTCCTTTTTCATTGCAAAACAAATTAAATGAGTGGGGATATACTTTGTAATTAAATAATAATAATAAAAAAAACCTAACCTGACACTGATAACATAGTTTCTAATACTTGTGATTAACATTGAGCAGTTACTACTTTTTTTTCTACTTAAGCATCTTTGCGATGCATTTTTTCCCTGATGGGATTACTTAGAAAAAGTCTTCAGCTCGTGAAATGTGTAGCCTATACCTGTGGAGCATCTGGAGAAAGTTAAGTGTTAAGCTCTCAGAAGGAAGAGTACTTATCTTGAGATGCAAAATTTGGTTTTAATTTCATTGCATATATTCTTAACACAACTTGCTGACCCAGGGAGTGTCTTACTCTTAAATAGGAGATAAGCAGAACTTCACGTGGCTTTTGTACTGGTTCCGAAATTCTGGTCAGGAAGCTGTTGTGTAGGTGTCCTGTCCTTTTCTAGTTGGCTGAACTTTTGAGGAAAGAGTTGATTTGTTCACTCTGGTTCTAGGTGCATGTCTTACCATTACAGTGTGATTAGTAAACTGTTTCTTCAAGTTTACTACTCAATTATTTTACTACCTCTTCCACCTCCTGCGCTGCCATTTCAGAAGCAATATCTAATGTGATAACTGACAGTTCATTGGTTATTAGCATAGCTGGTCTTATCGTTAAAAAGTTTCTGGGTCGTCTGTTCCGCATTCCTGCAGGTTCCTGCTATTACATTTAGAAGTGGCAATGATCTGAAAAACTTGACTAGTATTCCAGGCTTTGTGAAAGCATTATGAAATGCTCTTAATTCAGTCGCACGTTAATTCTGTCACCTACGTAACATTGCTTCGTGGAAGCTTCTAAAAGATAAGGCAAGCTCCTTGTGTGTGGTCAACTGCAAAACTCAGGGGTGCCATTTACTTATTGCCAAAGTAATTTCTACCCTGCAGCTTATAGATGAGACTTTTGTATTATTGAAACACTTATGATAGGAGCACCAGCATTTTGTATTTGGAAAATTCTTGCCTGCTTTGATGGAAATGTTGAGTTTTGTAACAGATGTACGCTTTGTCAGTGAGAAATTAAACATCTGTTCTAGCTTGAGCTTGTTCTGTTAATATACAAATTGCAGTTAAGTTTTCCAAACCTTGTTTTGTGGGTTTTTGGGTGGTTTGTATGTGTGTTTGGTTTTGTTTTTGTTTTTTCAATTTATTTTTTTTTCCAAAATGGGCTCCCACCACCTCTATTGTCCTTTCTTGGCCTGGGCTGGTGAAAGAGTGGTGCTGCTGACTGGGAGACCTGCTGAGGGGAGATTTTCTGATTTTTTTTTTGCATGGTGCTGGTTCTGCATACTGCAGTTTTGCTGTTGCTTCTGTGACAAATGAGGGTTGCTGCTACATGAGGAGTGTGGGTGTGTATGTGTGTAGCCTGTACTACTGTATTATTGATCTTTAATGTAATCTCTGTAGTGGTAAATTCATACCTACTGGATTTTCTGGTGTTCTGGTGATGAGAAAAACAAAAATAGAACTTAAAAATATTTGTTTTTAAAAAACCCAACTAATTTTTCCTTCCAGATTATAAAAATACTTAAGCTACTACAGGATTTGGATATATCACTGGATATTCTAGTGGTAAGTGAGCAATAATACATTAGTTAATTACTGGGTAAATGTCAGGGGTCTGCAATCATAGAAGCAATGAACGTGTTGTGTTTAAAATTTTGACTCTTAATCATGATTAATTTAAAGTTCTGTACAAGGAACTGTGGAGTCTTCCAAAAGCAAGCTGGAAGCTGGGTATACAACTTGACAAACGTAGTATTATGCCAACAGTGACAGTACTGGGCAGGAATCTGAGCATATAGAGAACACTTTGTCACTTGGGCTCAGTTTCTTGTCAGTGTTTAAGACAAAATAAATGAGTGAACCATTCTTTAGGTTGGTTGTCTGTATCTTGTGTCTTTTATTAGCAGCTCAAGGTTCTTGCATTTCAAGAACAGTCATCCCAAGTAAGGATGCTTGTGGCTCATATCCTTATCCAAGCAGCACCCTATCAAATTTTATATTAGAATTTCTCACATTGCTCTATGAAACTTCTAGTTATTATGAGCAATATGTCTGTATTTTGGGAAGAAGAAAAATGGGGTTTTTGCAAGAGAGTTCTTTGAAGAGTAGGAGAAATATGGTAATTAAGGTATTTAACTAGGCTGTTCAGGCAAAGGCATTTGCCTATCTAAACACAGGCAGACTTCTACTGGAATACAGCAGTATTTATATATTTTTATTGAAAAACAAAATAATCTCATTGCAATTATTGTTGCTTAAAATGACAAAAAGTTTCTGCAGACAATTCATTCCCAGTAAACTTGTGTGTTTTATAATGTGACAGACCTTAAGGAAGCCTTCAAGTCAAATAGAAGAAAAACATTCTTACAACTGAGGACTCCACTTTTTTTTTTTTAATGCATTTCAAGAACATAAATAGCTTCAGGAAATAATCCTGCCAAATTTCTTACATCTGTTTGCAGTACTCTGACCTACCAAACCAGTATCGCTCAAATTATGTAGAATATCCTTAAAGTGGATTTAATGAAGTCCTCTCTAAGGTATGAGCTGATTCTGTGGGAGTAGCACACTCTTGCTCAGACTTCACAGGAGTATCATTTCACTAGTTAGCAGCAACCCAACCTGTTACTGTTCTTGCTAACCTAGTGAATTCCAGGTTTTGTATACATCTTAAAAGTGAGAGTTTGTGAATCAGAGATGCTTACTGATAATACAGGATTAAAAAAAAATAAATAATTACCTGGGATTCTGTATACGCTCAAAGTCTGCAAGATAGTTGTGCTTAATGTAAAACTGACTAGAGCAAGACTTGAAGGCACAGTGGTAATGTGAAAATAATTTACTGGGGGAAAACAGAAAATGACAGCCTTTAAATGTCTTTTTTTTTCTTTTTTTTTTTCCTGTGGCTGAAACAGACTGAGTTTAGTCATGTGAACTTTGCACCTCTGACCCTTCTACCACACATTACTCATGGTTGAGATGCATTTTAGATTACAAAACGTCCATCATATATGCTCTCTAACGTGCTAAAATGTTCCTACATAAGCCTAAAGAGAATTGATTAATTGAATTGATTAATTCAGTGGAGCAGTATGCATTTTGTGGGCATAAGCATTCCAGACAAATGAAATTCCTGACATATGTACATTTAATGGAGGAAAATTACTCTTCTTAACTTTATGAATTAAGACTACATTTTGTTCACCATATTTGGTTATAAATATCTACCTTTCCTTCACTTTTGTTTGCAGTATAGAGTGTGTTTATTTCTTTAACTGCCGTAAGACTGCTCTGACTACTAGGCTGATACACTTTGTAGCTGTTTTAGAGAAGATTTTATTTGGTATGTTAGTTGTGATTTATTTTCTCTCACTTCAACAGGAAACTGGCATTGGTAAAACAGTAAACAGTTTTAGGAAACATGCCACTGCTGGGAATGTGGCTAAAACCCTGGTAAAACGATGGAAAAAACTTATTCCTCCAGAAAATAAAAGGTAGGTGTCAACTAACTTGTAGAAAAAAGTTAATTATACTGTAGTGTAACTTTTATAGAGTTACACTAAGCATTCCAAGCTGCATAAAAGTGCAGCTTGGAAAGCTTTGGGATGACAAATATGCATTAGGAAAAAAGTGTAAATCAAATGGGAGAAATGAGTCTGTCTTGGTTTAACCCCAGCTGGCAGCGAGGACCACGTAGCCCCTCATGCGGTTCTCCCTCTTTGCCCAGATAAGTAGG
The DNA here is from genome assembly GCA_025774025.1 of Xenus cinereus. Classification (NCBI taxonomy): domain Eukaryota; kingdom Metazoa; phylum Chordata; class Aves; order Charadriiformes; family Scolopacidae; genus Xenus; species Xenus cinereus. The sequence goes on along the minus strand of JAOXJK010000023.1, from coordinate 95,783,785 downwards.
GAGAAAAGGAAGGGAAAGGGGGGAAAAAAAAACAACCCCAGACCTCTTGAATTGAGATAAAGACAGTTTAATAACCAATATCAGACAAGGAAAATAGCAATAATAACAAAAATGGTAAAAGAATAAAGAGACACAAGGCACTCACCACCTGGTGAACTGGTGAATTGTCACTGTCCTGAGCAGTGATTGCAAGTACCTGCCACTCAGCTGATCCCACTTATATACTGAGCATGACATTTATGTATGGAATATTCCGTCAGCCATTCCATTGTTCTGTCTATGCTCCTTCCCAGCTTCTGTGGGAAGCTGAAAAAAGTCCTTGAGAAACATAAATGTTATCTGGCAACAACTAAAGCAATATGCACTGTTGACATTCCTTTCATACCAAATCTGAAACACAGCAACCAGTAGAAAAAAAACTAACTCTGTCCCAGCTGAAACCAGGACAGTCTTTTATAAAATACCAGCAAACAAATCAGAGCAACCAGTATTGGTGAATTAGCCAGCCAGCACTCAGACTTCAACTGCCTTTTGTTTTTTTTTTTTTTTTTACTGGTACAAGTTCTTAGGTCCCAGCTGATGCAAGCAGGACTAAGCCAATGATGGGCACTGCTCTGCGTGTTTTCAGGGAAGTGGGAAGCTTGCTCTTTCTTCCCAGAGGTGGTGATTAAATGAGGCAGCTCTCCAGTATTTTTGGTTTTTTGGTTGTATAGAAGACTTCCCTATAATGTTCTTGTAGACTGAGAGGGGTTTCCAATGTTGAAGGAATCACACTGAACCAATGCGACTTCTTCTCACAATGAAGCAGCCATCACTGCCGTGGCCAGGCTAAGTGTGCTTTAGATGTTTTGCAGACCTCTGACAATTTGAGGTAGTTGAGCTGAGAAAGCCAAAGGTTTATATTAACTAAATAGTCCATTTTAAATCTAAAGTTTTTCAAACAACGGGAAAGAAAAATGCCAGAACTCTAGATAAGCAAAGTAGGGAGGCTGACTTGTTGTAATCTTGTATCACCCACAGAGCCTGTCTTAAATTCTCTGTCTCCTAGTTATCTCAAGTACCGTGTGTGCTATAAAGCATGCGGGGAAGACTGTGGTAAAAAAAAAAAAAGTGATCCAACACATTCTAAGCAAACAGCACTGTGTCAGGAAAGTTCTCCTACTGATGGTTATGTCCCGACTCCCCACTTGTCTTGTTGGAGTATTTAGCACTGCTGGACCCAAGGGCTCCTTCTCTGGGATTCTGTACTGATAATGGAAGAATAAGAGCCCAGCAGAGCACAGTCATGTCTTGTAAAGTTATGACACACGGTGGGATTTAATACCTTTTAATTTTACTAATACAGGTAAAAAGATTAATTATTCAAGATTTTAGCATCAGATGTAGCATAGGATGTGATTTATTTTCTTTTAATGTTGCAGTGGTCTCAGAGGAAGAAAACAAAATACTGAAAAAGAAAAAGATGAGACAAAATCTTCTATTTCCAAGAAGATTAAGCCTTCAGAGAAGTCCAAAGCATCTGTGCTGCCCTCCAGAAGTTCTAATAGTGCTCCCACTTCTAAAAAGTTGAGTAAGCAGAGTGCTTGTAGTGAAAAGACCCATCAAAGTAGAGATTCTGAGTCTCAAAAAGAATGTGATAATAAAGAATGGAGCAAGAGTGGTTCTAAGCCTACTTCCCAGGGTAACAATCCTCAAGCTAAAGAAAGTGACTTCAAAGAGAAAACCACCACAGACAGCAAGGAAGTTTCAGAAAAGCAGCATTCCTCTGTAGCCAATGAAGACTTATCTCTGAAGGAAAAGCCTAGTAAGGATGCTTCCAAACAGAGAAATCCTAAGCATGTGAAGAAACCAACCCAAAAACTCATCATAAAAAGCGAAGCTGAATTATCTAGTGAAGAGGAATTTGAGCCCCCTACTATGTCTTTTGAATCTTATCTTAACTATGATCAGGCTACCAAAAAAAGAAAGAGGAAGGCTTGTTCTACAGGTAAACAGTCAAAATGCAGGAAACAGAACACCTCATTACCACAAAAGGCTTCAAAATTTTCTCATGCCAAAGAGGGAGAGGAAGATGGAAAAAAATGTGACAGTGATCAATCAGAAATTCCCAATAAAAAGGTAAACCACTGCATGATTGAGATAATAGCAAATAAACTGCAGACAAATAAGTGCTTTGGACACTTACTTTCAATGAAATTCAGCCGTATCTATTTTAAGCAATAGGTTGCATGGCTCTGACATATCAGCTGCATTGCAATTGCCAACAATTGCAATAATAGGGGCAAAAAAATGATTTATTTTGGTTTTTACTGGCAGTTTAAAATCATAGCATCGTCTAGGTTGGAAGGGACCTTTAAGATCATCAAGTCCAACCATCAACCTGAATACTGCCAAAACCATCACTAAACCATGTCCCTACGATCAACTTGTCTTGTATTTTTAGGATCATTTCTAATATGGTAATGGTCTTTGATCTGTATCAGCTGATTTGCTTTTTACCCACAAAGCAAAAGTTCTTACCTTTGGAAAGATGTCCCCTTCTTTTGTTCTTGACCAGCACTTCTGTTCTTCTGGTCTGGCACTGCAGCAGCTGTTTGTGTTTAGCACAATAGTTTTGTCAGATGCTGTGGTTCTTTAATAGTGAATGCTAAGGTCTGCAGTGGAACTAAACTTTCTTCTTTCATTGCATTGAATTAAACCATAGTACTGTATATAAATAAATAAAAACCCACCACCTTATATGTGTTTGTAATGTGAACTGCCCTAGTCCCTTGAAGTGGAAGAAGCTTAAGTAGCTCCTCTGAGCCAAGGTAGATCTAAACATGTGTATTAATTAGACCTTTAAATGAAGTCCTTTTGTGCACTGGGAATTAGACATCTCTTCAGTCTCTTATCTTTACTGTTATGTGAAAGCTCCAGGCTTTATTTACTGTGGAAGATCTGTAATCTAAATGTAGTATCTTCTGTCCCAAATAGGAAATACTAATGTAGAGGCTTGTGTGTGATACTCTGGCATAAACTATTTGAGGAAAAATCTTGGTTGTTCGAGCAGTCATGAAAAGTTATTAAACATACTGAAATGAAGTTCAGGGAGGTGGAAGTTTTGGGCTGTAAGTGCCTGGCTTACAATTAGAGAACACCTAATACCCAATTTACATGTTGCACATAATGCCGAGCATCTGCATCTTTAAATACCTTTTAAAGGGGTTATCAGTGAAAATTTTAAGCTAAATGGCCTGTCCAGCACAATACAGGGGTCTTAATAGGACCAGGTATAAAGCTGTTTCTTGTCTTTCAGGATACTTAGGGCATTTAGTTTGCCTTTAAACCTTTAATTGTGGTTTTGTATTGCAATTTTGTCTCATGCCTCTCACTGCATGCCTCTAACATCAATAGTGATTTGTCTGGAAGCCTGTTAGCTGAACACATCTACTCTGTTCTTTAATCTCTTTTTATGCACTGATGGCAGATATCCCACTAAGTTCCTTTTGTGATGTATTCTTGGTAAATAGAGTATGAAAGGGTATGCTGAAAAGTAATCCAGTGAGTAAATTTTAGTGCAGAAAAGAAATAATTCTGGTTAGCCTAGTTAACTTTGGGGTTTGCTTAAGGGTTTTTTTTTTTTTTGCTGTTTATTTTAAGCCTCAGTAAACCCAAATTTGTAATGTTGAAGCAATGTTTCCTTGACTCTGCACAGGCCAAGGTGGCATCTCTCCAAGATCTTCTCAATACTCCATTGCCTAAATTTCTGACGGGCATCTCAATCTCATCTCCCTCATATGCTGCAGACTTTAAAGGTAAGTAGCGTGCAAGGCTGATGTTTTTGCAGCTCTATGTAGATATGTCTTTATCCCCTTTCCTAATACACTTTATTAGCTCATCTGTTCATGGCAAAGAAGTGCCTCACCTTCACTTTCTCACCTGTAGAAATCATGTTGAGGCTGAAGGGAGTTATAAAGGCTTCCTCTTACGGCTTTCTGAATAAAGAAATACCGTGGAAGGTTACCACAGATGCAGAGAAGGTGTAGATTGGGTGGCAGTTCTACAGGCTCCATTTATATTTACTCCTGTCTATACCTTACAGCAGGCAATGCCTCTGTACAAATTATCTTAGGTAAAACAAATATAGGAAGTACTAGGTCTGGCTTTGGTGTAGGAGCTTGCTAGTATCTTTGTTGGTGGGTGACACAAAGTGCCAGTGGATCCCCTACCAGCTCTGGTGAGGTTTCAGTGGTTTCATATCCCTCTGGTCTTGAAACATCACTGCTGTTGAAGCTTCTGGCTTCTCTAGGATAACTTGGGAAGATCAATAATGTGCTGTAGACTGGTAAGTGAGTAATCTAGATGTGAATACTGCTCATATAGACCTGAGCTAAATAATGTAAGGCTGGTTTGAGTTAGTGCAGCTTACTTGCAACATACGTGCTGTCTTGGTGTTAGATGATGATGAGTGTACTTCTGTAACGTCCAAGACATGCAAGGGCCCCAGACTGTAATGCAGTAACTCTGTATTTCAAGAAAAATGAATATACATGTGTACTAACAGCTGTGTTTCTCTCAAAGCTGAATGTTTAAAGCATTGCAAAATGTCATGAGGTAAAGGAAATCCTGCCTGATGTTTTGTTTGCAGCTTCCCAGGCACCTGCTGTAGAGGCACCTCAGCAAGTCAGTGAGACTAGTCAATTCACAGGACGGAGACTGAACTCTAAAATGCAAGTTTACTCCGGCTCTAAAACAGTCTGTCTTTCAAAGATGCTTACACTGTATGAACAGTGCATCCGTGTGCTTCAAAATAATATCGATTGTGAGTACTTTAAGGGATTTGTAACAGGCTGTGCCTGAAAGTTTATCAGATTATTTTTTTTTTTTCCTACGTGGCAGCAACTGGCCTAGTAAAAGATATTGGCCCTCCCTACAAATGGTGACTCAGAGCAGGTTGAACGGCACTTTTTTAAAAAAAAAAAAGCCTATGGAAAAGATTTATGGCCATGATAAAATGTAGCTTTGCTTTGAAAACCTACTGTTCTTAAAGTTCCAATTTTAGTTAAAATGTCCTATAAATTATAAGCCAAAATGCCTCCTGACTTTTTTTTTTCCCCGTAAGATGTTTGTTTACATAAATTAGAATGAGTGATCAAGAAATCCTTTATTCCCTTGCGTAGGCAGAGAGGGGAACGATGCAGTAAGGATGGGGCAATAACTATTCAAAGATGCTTTCTCCATCCTTAAATATAATTGCCAGACAGTATGGAACTGCTGATTTATAAATATTTTCATAGCCTGACTTAAAAACATGTTCTGTTTAGTGTTGTCTAAAACTAACTTGTAGTTTTATGAACTTGTTTTTTTGTTTTTTAAACTGTTTAGTGAGTGGTCTTGCCCACTGAGTAACACAAATGAGCTGCTGAAAGTACTGTCCTCTTTTGTAGCATTACATGAAGTGGGAGGTGTGCCCTTTGAAATTCTTGAGCCTGTGCTAACACGTTGCACACCACAGCAGTTGTTGCAAATAGAGGAATGTAATCCGGTAAATTCTGCCTTGTTAAATTCAGGGAACCACAGAGGACACGAGGCATCTGTTTCTGCCTTTCTTGCACCCTTTTGGATAAAGGCTCCCCATGGGTTACACTGGTTTTCTGTCTTGCATGCTTATTTCTTTGACCTCAGCTGTCATTATCAAGCCTCCTTTTCTAAAGTGTCAGGAATTAAAGCATTTGAGAGAATTATTACTGATGACTAAGTGAAAGCCAGCGGGGGTAGAAAAGTACTTCTGTTTCTAAAAATAAGAAAAAAAATCCCCACAGTATTTACCACTGAAATAGCTGGGAAAGTCAAAGTCATAATAGAACCCGCTGTTTTCAAGTCACAAACTGTTCAGGCTGCAGAGCGTACCAGTCGGGAATGAGATTCATATCTGGGGTGAGATTTCACGTGTGTGGTGGACTTCTTACCTACACTGTTAGGACTTTAGCTCCATGATGCGTTTGGACATCGAGGTTCTGAGTGTGTAGCACTTTGTAGTGCAAGTTGGCCATTTCTCTGCGTGCCTGACATTGAGAGCTGGTGTGGCCTGAGCCTGTACTGGAAACACAAGTCTAGACTGTAAGCATGGCTCATTAACTCAAATATAGAGCTTGGCTAATTGAAGCCATATGATTTTGGGGCTGAAGTCAGTATCTGCATAGTATTGCCATGCCCTGTGTTGGGGGTACCTGTCATATCACGTGCGGTGGGATTTGCTCTGCACCTTTCTCCACCAGGGAACTGGACTTTGTCTACAGGCTCTCTTGAAAATGTTATTTACAGGTACTCTTGAAAACGTTATTTTTAAATCTTTGCATTAAGATACCTTGTGTTCAAATTAGATGTTTACAGAGGAGTCTGACCACTTGTGGGAGAAACACTGCCAGAGAGATTTTAAAAATGAGAGCCTCCTGGAAAATGAGTCTTGGCGTGAAATGTACTTGAGGCTGTTTAATCAGAGAGAAGAAAAACTGAAGACGCTTACAAAAAATATTCTTTCAGCTCAGTCTGAGAAACCAAAAGGTAAAAATCTGCGGTTAGCTTTTCCACTTACAAACCCCAGTCTCTTCTTCTATTCTTGGCACTTATTATGTAGGGTTTAATGGTTTGTTTGTGCTGAGCACTAATGCTGGACCTCTAGGAGAAGTCATCAAAAAAGAACACTTTAATTTACAAGTTGCTCAGAAAATAAATACGTGCATCCATACAATAAATTATTACTTGCAGCATGCAGTAGACAAATCTTACCTTACTGGTTAGACTGAGGATTCTAAGTAGCGACGCAAAGAGTACTAGCATAACTACAAATACTGCAGTTAATATGAAGAAATACTGTATGCAGTCTGTATATGATTTGCCATGGTTCAGTTAATGCTTTGGTACCAGATTCTGCTTTTCTGAATTACTTTTTTCCCAGTTTAAACCTAGAGATTGCCACGCAACCGTATTATCAACTGAGCTCTGAGCATAATGGGCCAAAAAAAAAAAACCCCTTACATATCCTCTGCTCCTTGCTTGTGTGTTAGGCAGGCAAGTAAAAATGGCATATGTGAACACTGCAGCAAAACCACCCAGGAACATTCGCCGACAGCAAGAAATCCACGGGACAGCAGGACCCGTCGCCCAGCTTCATCGCACAGAGAAGTGCAAGTAAGTGTTCTGTACTACGCTTTTAATTTGAGTTTAGATGTGTTTGTCAGTACAAAAGCTTGCTGGCAAAATATTTTTGAAGTTATAAATAGCTCTCTATTTACTTTCCTCTTTTTAAGCAGCTAGTGGCTAGATGCTGCCTTGCCTTTTAAGTCTTGCAATGCTCCTCTGCCGTGTACGCGCTGTCACTGCAGACTTCTCCAAAGTGCCAGCGATGAATTCACCCTCCCAGCTGGAGAGTGAGTGGGTGCTGCTGTTTTTCTCCAGACTACACTAATGCCACTTGACATCCTGGGGAGATTCCAGGGCTGATGTTTCGTGTTTATAAACCTGACCAGTAGCCTCGCATGCTCTCCTGCTTTCATAAAATCCCAGTCAACTGCCTGGAATGATACAGCTAATCAGAGTGAATCTAGGCAACTTTTAATACTCTTCATGGTGGTTTTCTGCTTTGGCAGCCTAAAGGGGTGTCTGGAACAGTCTGTGTTAGTAGCCAACACTGATCACTAGAGGAACAGAAAACGGAGATTCCATGAACTTTCCTTTGTACAGCACAAAGCCAAATTTTCTTTGTGACATCTTAGTTCAGAGTAGTACAACAGCCATGAGAACCAAAGCTGAGATGTGAGGTTGGTCCTACTGTTCCTGCCAGCCTAATGAACTCTCAGCCATCCTTTTGAATACAAGAAACGGGGAGATAAACCAGCTGTAGCACCAGCTTCTACCTCTTCTTCCCTTAACTGTGTGGACACAGACTGGTTTTTACTGTTTGAGTGTCTGTTCTTGTCTGAAAGAAAGGTCGGCAGCTTGACTTAGAAGCACCCCACGGGTTGATGAGTCCATGTGCCAGTAGCTGGACCATAAAAGCTGTGGAGAGTATTCATGTTGCCTGAATGTGGGTATCTTAAGCTGTGGTCCCATGGTGGCATAACTGCTCTACAACTTGCTTTCTTAAATTCATCCCTTTGGGGGAGCGGCATGTGGAACATTTTTCATTAATCCGAATTAAGGAACACTTATGCAAGTTGACAAATATTTGAGTGGATAGCTGGGAACAGGGACAATAAAACTTAAGCTGTTGCAAATTGATGCAAGACTGATGTAGGAGAGTCATTTTAAGTTGTTTCTGTTGTGATGTTGCAGTGCCTACAGTTGTGCTCAGTAATTGTTTGGTTTTTGGTACCTGAACTGGATAACTGAACTGACCTGGGTTTACTGGGGATGCAGGGTGGAGTGTCAGCTCTGGTCATCATATAGTTGTTAATCAGTTGGTGGTGGAAGTTTAATTCAGCTGGAGTTTTGTATCAAAACCTCGGGAAAGTGTGTTTTCTGTGAATTTCAGGAGCTTGACTTAGTTGAACAGCCTTGACTTACTGCTCAAGATGGTGGTGGTATGGGGCAGGAATGACCGCCTGGATGTAAGAACTTCTTAAAATCAGCTTTTGCAGCAGATAAGATGTTTTTATAGCTGCGCCTTTAGCTGATGAAATTAGGAACGTTCTTGCCATACTGTTGCTGTTCTCAATGAAAAGATAGCCCCACACCAAGGCAGTAGCTTGAGGCATTTCAAGTTAGGCTTTTGCTTCCAGTTGTCCTGTCTGTGCTGTGGCAGACCAGCCTTTAAGTTTAGGTGCTTCAAGTACGGTGGTGTAAATGTCCTTTGTGTGCTGGTGATCTGGACCAGTAGCTGAATCGTAGAATAGAATCATAGAATGGTTTGGGTTGGAAGGGACCTTAAAGATCAAGTTCCAACCCCCCTGCCCTGGACAGGGACACCTCCCACTAGAGCAGGTTGCTCAAGGCCCCATCCAGCCTTGTC
>JAOXJK010000023.1:95747514-95759117 GCA_025774025.1 Xenus cinereus | reverse complement strand
TTTGGAATGTCTCCAGAGAAGGAGACTCCACCGCCTCTCTGGGCAGCCTCTTCCAGGGCTCTGCCACCCTCACAGGAAAGAAGTTCCTCCTCATGTTTAGGTGGGACTTCTTATATTCAAGTTTGTGCCCGTTTCCTCTTGTCCTGTCACTGGGCACCACTATTGTATGGCAACTTGTAATATAAGTGTGCAGAGATCCATGATGGGACTCTTGTTCTGCTCTTCAGGAGCCCCAGGTCAGAGAAGAAAAATTTGCTGTAGTTCTGGAAGAATCAGTCCTGAAAACTGCAGCTCTCCTTCAAAGAGAGTAAGTCCCTGAGAATGCCCAGCATGCTCTTTGCTCACCACTTTATGTTTAGAGCTCATAAAAAAAGATAATTCCCAAATGATAAAGCTGTAAATCCCTTAAGTGTAAAACATTCCAGTGTGATCTGTTCAAAACTGGCATTGCCGCAGTCTGTCCCTCCTCTCCTGCCGTGTGCTCCTGGCCCCTTCTTTGCACCAAGCTGAGTGTTTTTCTGATGTAGCAGTGAGCCAAACCCGTAAAAACAGACTCCTACACTGCTGAGCAAATATTTCCACTTCCTTTCTTGAATTGGATCTAGTTCTCCTGTAGTATATTTTTGATGATTCAGCATTCAAAGGCAATGAAGTACAAAAAACCCTTGTCTTTGTGTTTTTCATTCCGATTTGGTTTCCCACTGGATCAGCAAGCTTGATCTTACTGCTGTGACCAATGCAGAGGAGAGCTTGGGGAAGGAGATGAATGAGAAGACCGTTTGTTTGGGTCTTTTTCAGCAGAAGCCTGCAACTGGAGAGGTTTAGGCTGGAGAACGGCTTAGGGTGGCCAAAAGTGACCTGAAGACCTCAGAAGTGGTGGAACCTGTCCTGGGCTGCAAGAGCCCTGGCAAAGCAGGAGAGAACCACTACGCTGGGGAACTCCAGGGCTGCACCCTTCTCCTTTGTGGGTCGCAAGGGTGCTGGGTTTGGTTTCTGACATAGTGGTATGAGCCTAACCCAACTGACTGTCTGGTGGTTTAAGCTCAAACTGAAAGTGTAGCCTCAGAGTCTAAAAAAACATGCAACTGATGAAAATTGTACCCTGTGGAACTGGGGATTGAAGTGGTTCAGAGAGCAGGTGGAACTGCTAACGATGGCTGGATTGGTTTCTGGTTGAATGGGCTTGCCTGGACTGGCTATGATGTGCCTCTGGCACAAGAGAAGGAGCGTAGATTTAGGCTTTAAATAGTCCAGATTTAGGCTTAAACTGCAATCAAATTTCATATCCGGAGTGAGCCGAGCAGCAGGTTACATCTGTCCGGGTGGGGAGCCTTAATCACTGCAGCAATGTTCAGTTGAGATAGGAACAGAGACCACAGAAGGTGGAGACCACACAAGTCTCTACCCTTGGACCTTCACCGTGCCCTCCACGCTGGAGAGGACTGACAGGAGATGGGAGGAGGCCTGGGCCGCTCTCATGACTTCTGTCTGCAGTACCTGGCTTTGCTGGTTCAGAGCTACGGCTTGTATGAAGGGCTACCTGACAAATCTTCAAGGGATCCCTCTGGGGCATGTAGGTACAGTCCTATTAATTTAAATCAACTTTTGAGGAAGTTGAGGGTTTTTACACTGACCGGCCATACCTGGCTCATCTTGGAAACCACATTCAGCCCAGTTCTGCAATTCTCAGCTGCCAAATTAGGCGCCTGAGGTTGGGTGAGATGTTAGTTATTGCAGGTAATGATATGGTATGACCATTCCCCAGGAGAAATCATGGCCTGTGAACGTGCAGAAGTGCCAGTGGCCCCTTTCCTCTAGATGTGACTCTGATTTTTATTCTATTTTTGCTACAGTTCATAAAATGCACAATATTCTTGTCCTGAGTTGTTATATTTTCGAGTTATTGGTTGGTGCAATTTCATGGCAGGAAAGCAGGGATTTGATCGATTAATATTTTGGTCTCTTTCTTACATTATGTCTTCGGAAATGTGATAAATCGCTACAATTGGTCTTTGAATATTACAGTAACAGGAGCTGGGTGTAAATATTCAAACCGGTGCATCTAAGGCTAGGTTGCTAAATGCCTGGTGTGCAACACCTGCTGGACTGATTGGTTCCAGAGGGACTGGTTAGGTGCTGTGGGTTTCTAAAACTCACAGCCTTGTTTACTCTCCTTAACTAAATGAGGGACTTAGAGGCCACACTAGAAACATGGTGGGATTTGAAAAAAAAAAAAAAAAATTAAAAAAATGTATATAGATAAAAGCATGGGCCTATGATCCCAGGGAAGCAAAGAAAGAAAGGTGAAAGGTGTCCCTGTCCATGGCGGGGGGGTTGGAACTCGATGATCTTTAAGGTCCCTTCCAACCCAAACCATTCTATGATTCATTCTATGAAATGGTATTATTGACTGCCTCAAACAGTTTGTTACAATCACAGGCCTTTTATCAAGCGGAATTTACCCCAGCACTAGAGGGCTTCTCTAAAAGCCTTCGCTCCACACACGACCTGTGAAGGCCAGAAATTGGGCATAACTGGTGAGGTTCTGCTGCAGACGTAAATCCTCAACGGAAATCTCAGTTATAACGTTCAGCCACTGGATGTCCTCGTTTTCAAAGGTCTTGCAAAGGTTGATCAGCTGGAAAGCCAGGCGTTGTTGACAGTTTGCAGAGCAGTTGCATAAAAGCCTCGTGTGTTTTGGGTATTGCCACACTCCAAGCTTACCACCCCTAAAGCAATGGAATCAGTTTCACTTCTCAAAGTAATTAAACGCCTACTGGATGCAGAACGTGTGTTGAATCTGCTCCTTTCTCCATCTTTCCCTCTTTTTTGATGACTTGAACTGCTATTTATAGAAAAGCTTGCTTTGCAGGACTCTTGCATCCCTAAACACCCAGAAGTTCACTAGATTATTTTTGTTTGTTTGTTTGTTTTTCCCCGGTGCTACCTTCACTAGAGTTTGTTGAAGTTTTTACTGCGGATTCTGACCGCAGCTTGGTTTTTCCAAGTTCCTAGGAATTCCCACGGGCGCATCCCATCTGCTGGCAGGAGGCCTGATCGGATCTCTCAAAGGCTTCGTCGGAAATAGGTAATCACATCATGTGCTACACCTGCCCGGAGAGCTGGGACTCGTGTTTTCTCAGGAGGCCTGCTTTCTCCTGCAGCTCGTGAGCCATCGCCACCCACCTTCCCTTCGCTGCCGGCTCCCCTGCCTGCGCCGTCACGGAGGGTGTTTCTCTGCCTGAGCTTCCCCTGCAGCGAAAGCTCTCATCCAGCCTCCTCCTCCTCCTCCTCCTCCTCCTCGCAGCTCTGATGGCATCGTCCTCGTTGCCAAACATTCCTGCCTTCTGATGATAATCCGACATCGCTTGTCAAACGCTCTGCAACAACTTATAAAAAACCTGAGCTGGCAGAAGGATTGGCAAAGGGCTGTCTGTAGCCGCACGTGGATTTCATGTTTGTTCACGAAACGTGAAAAACATACTCATGAAAAACTACACTGTTGATTGTCTTCGGTCTGAAGTTTCAAGAAAAGAAAAATGTATAATCTACATCTTCTAGCTTTCTGCCCTTTAATTTCTCTAATTTAAGCTGCTGTTAAACCAAGTCGTCTTTCCAACAAGGGGGCAGCTTGTGCTATGTAAGCACTTGTTTGAAATCGTGAAAGCAGGTTTTGCCAGGGGACAAACTCAGTAGAAAAATGAAGGCTGGACTTCTTTCCCTCAGAAAGGAAACTCGCCTTCTGGTATAAATGGGCATACTTACCCTAGGTGATAGGTACACTTCATATACCAGCGTGGTGGTTTCCTTCCTATCGTGCACGAGGCGTATCTCCATCAGGAATCAACCTCTGTAGCTGCTGAAGCCTCCTAAGGTGCCTGGGGCCGGGCATGCATTTATTTATCCACCTGCTAATGTCTTTTGTCAGTGGTTCAGCCTTGGATGGCCGCTTCAGAAAAAGAGATGAGCAGGCTCTCGTTCCACCCGCAGCTCTGCAGGACCAGCGGATCCCCATGGAAACTTGCTCGCCCCTTGGGCATCCCATCGTGCCCGCTGTGGGAGGCATGACCAGAGCTGCCCGAGTGGGCAGAAACCTGGGACGGGACTCTGAGTCCTGGGATTTGCTCCCATCTCAGTAACCGTGATGGTTTCCAGAGTCTGAAACCAACCTAACGTTCAGGTGAGTGGGGAGAAAGATTCGGAAGGTGGAGGGCAGAGAGAAAAGCACCACAGCAGATCTGGACGACGCGATGCTTGTCGTGAGGTCGGTACCTCAACCCCAACTACGCACCGATGTGTCTCTAACAGGGAAAGCAGCAGGAGCAGGCTGCTTTGTGGACACGGTGGGGAGCTAAGAGGAGCTTCAGAAGAGGACGTGTGAGGCAGGAGTCCTCCCATCCAAGGAGCCGGCCACGGTTGACTGGAAATGAGCTCTCTCCGCTCCTGCTGTGGGAGGTAAATGAACTGTCACATCCCTGCCCTAGAAACTGTGATGCTGCTGTGAAATTTGCTTGCCTTAGGCTAACAGCATTGATGGTGCATCTAATTTATTGGCTCTCCAAAAATTTGGCTTCTAAACTGCTCAGGAACCAGTGACAGCCCACGGTGTGCTCAGCCTTCTCCCTCTTGGAGAAGACTTACTCGTCCTTTTCTATCTATCTGAGGGGCAGTTTGGGCCACGCTAATGATGGTGGTGAATACGGATGAAGAAGAAATGGGGTTGGAGCCCAACCTCTCTGTTCTGAGGTCGGACACTGCCAATTTTCCCTCTGGTGCTCACGGTCATCCCGGGAGAGCTGAAGCCCACTGTGATTTTGGGGGATCTACCCACTCTTTCTTCTCGCAGCTTTTGAAGAGCACCTTGGAAAATGTGGGGACGCTGCTTTTAGGCACTGCAAAACTGGAGATTTTTGACTTGGAGCGCTGAAAAGAGATTAAAGGTTTTGCAAGGAGCAAACCCTAGATTTTTACAGCGAACGGAGAGGATTTTACTTCCTCGGCACAAAAGCCCAGATGCAGCTCAAACGAAAATCAATAATGGATCTACGTCCGTTTTACAGATACATCTACATTCACGTAGGCTGGGAAACCTTATCCCTGCCTGCACATTTTCCTTTGAGGCACCTTGCGCTCGGACTGCCTGCAAATATATCTGCTCATCCAGCGGGCAACGCTCGGCCCCTTCTAGGAACGAGCCGGGGCCATTTTTTTTATTTTTTTTTATTTTTTTTTTCTGCTGGATGCCAAGAGGAGGACTGGCAAGGCAGACGGTGGCTGCTGAACTGTTACACAGCTCGTTAGAGGAGCGCAGAGCCCTTTAGAGCTCAGGGTGCAGCCAGGATTTGCCTCTTGAGACATGGCAGCAGCCCTCAAAATAAGCAGCTTCCACAGGCACCAAATCTGCCTTGAAATAAGCAGCGGGGATGCAGCCTGTAAGGCTGAACTCAAAATAAGCCTTATTTTTTTATTTTTTTTTAATTTTTTTTTTTTTTTTTATGGCTGAGATGCTCTAATATGGGACAAGGCTGAGCAAACATATTGTGACTCCCCTGTTCGGTGTCCCAGATCGCCGACTGCGCAGCCACGCCAGGCTACGGGTCACGCGCCTTTATTCCCTGGACAGAGGAAAAATTCCTGCTATGCTGACGACAGATCCGCGAGGAATTTCGGTTTTGCTTCAGCTGGTTGACGAACCCACCGCGTCTCGCCCTGGCTGGTGCTTGCAAGGAGCACGTCGCAAGGTCTCCTCTGCCCCAGCGCTGGGCTGGTGAGATGGTCCCGCTGGGACCTCACTGCCGGGAAGGGCCTTGGGATGAGTCCCGGGATGTCACCCCCTGCTGGAAACCCGGTTCTGGGGGGGTGGCAGCCCCCCACTGCCACCAGCAGACCCAGCTCGTCCCCTTCCCCGGGAGGGAATCGCTGGTGTCTGCCGTGAGGTCCAGCTCCCGAAGGCACTCCGGGGTCTGTGCCTCCCTCCGGGGACTGCCACCCCCCTTCTCCTGCCCCCTCCCTTTCGCTCCTCCTCTGCTGCTGCCCCCCACGGACCTTTTGTCCCTTTTGTCCCCCCACGTCCTGCCCTGTCCTCGGCGGGGGCAGCCCCTTTCTCCCTCTGCCCCCCCAGCCCTGCCTCCACTCCTGGGGGCACAGAGCTGGCCCAGTCCGCGGAGGATTTGGGGGATTTTTAGCTGCTAAGGATCAGGCTTGTTCGGTGCACGTGCTGCTGAGCCGATGTGAACTGATTTTCATTTTTATTTTCAGAGGAATCTCGGACAAGTTTCACGGCTTCGGCAGCAAGAGGCACATTGGTGACAGGAGACAGATCCCTCTGCTGAGTGACCTCTTCTGCTAAAAGGACTCTTTTCTTTTTTTTTTTTTCTTTTTTTTTCCAAAGTAAAAAGCAAAATTACCGTGCGTCTTTTTTCCAGGTACGGCATGACGTATTTTCTGGTAAGTGTGGTTTTAAAACCAGCTGATCGTTTTAGCTGAAAACTTCCTTAAAATACTCGGATCTGAGTCAGGCTTGCAAGGTAGACACCGTTCTCCTGACATCTGGGGAAGTTGCAAGCAAGTAGAAACTAGATCTTACAAAAGGAAGTACCGGGCCAGCAAACGATGGAGATTATCAGCTCTTCCCATCGCTCCTGATGACAGGAGGAGAAAAGGTGCCCTTCTGCTTCCTAGGGAGGTTTCCAAACCTAAAGAAAGGGGCTTTGTTTTTTCAGCCGGGGGGGAGGATTTTGGCTGAGGAAGGTTAGCAGGGAAGCAAAGACAGGAAACCTGCAGCGGTTGGGTATTGTGTGCGAGAGGAGAACCTGCCCATTCTGTGTTTACAGTGTGTCTCCAGGAGCTAGAAAAACCAAGATACTTTTATTTTTGGCTTCGTTTATTGCTGTCGTGTCCTCTCGCCGTTCTTGCTTTTCAGTTTGTCGCCCTGAGATTAATTCAGATTATAGCACAGGGCTTCCCACCCTCTGGAAAATAAATGCTGTGATCTCATGTGAATCCTGTAGGAGACGGAGAGGGAGGAAGAGGGAGACAAAAGAATCGAGGAAACACAGCATCATCCAGCTAGATGTGCATTAGGCCCAACATCTGTATCCTGGGATCAGATTTCTGCCGAGATTTCCCTCCAGGGCAGCTTGTCCTTCCTGCTGGGAAGAAACCACTCATCCTCAACACAGGGTGAGTGTTGGGAAAAGCAATATATAGGAAAAGGGAGCCCACGTCCCAGCAGTATTTCCACCTGGGGACAACCCCATCCGTACGGCTCCTTAATCTGAAAGCAGCGATGTATCCGAACAGCCTAAACCAAGCAAGCCCACCACCAGGAGTGGGATTTCAGGCGGACGAGACGTCAAACCTGTGCCACGAGCCGAGAGAGCCCGGCGCCATGGGCAGCCAGGCGGTATGGATGCGTAGGCTGCAAAGTTGCAACCTGCTTCTTGCCAAGGATGTGGCTTCAACGAGGGCGCCAAGGGCAGACCCGGGTCTCACTCTCACACTCGTTGGCCAACACCTCTGCGGGGTGTCTGGACGAAGCGCTGAAAACCAAGAACAGAAATACAGAATGAAAAATGTGAATGGAATGTCCAGGCTCAAGATCTGTGCTTGCACGCTGGCTGAAGAAATAGTGGGCATTTCATGATGAAAGCTGAGCAGTGATTCCCGGTGGGCGATGGCGCTTCCACGTGAGGATTCCCACCAGTGGGCAAGACCAGATGTGTATTGCACCACTCGTATCAGCTGGAAGAAGCCTATTTTTCAGGTTTGTATCCAAGAGAATCACCAGACCCTTTTCTGGTCCACACATTTTCAGGTGTTTGCAGTCATCTCAGATGTTCACATAACCAAATTCATTCCAATACTTTCATCAAATATAGAACAGTCTTAACTGAGCACATTGATTGGTACCTGGTGAAACCTCTTCTCTCATAAAAAGACCAGAGATAGGGTGGGATAGGATGGGATAGGACAGTTCAGTTGGAAGGGACTGACAACAATCATCTAGTCCGACTGTTGAGCTGGTAGAAGTTTCTTGCAGTTGGGAGTTCACCAAAGGCATGCCAGGGTCACGCTCCAGCCCACGTTGCTTGTGATTTACTCCTTCTGTTGGCCTACAAAGCTTCTGAGGTGCCGGCATGAACTTCTAGTTCACCACAGTATGTCTGTTTGCTAAGTGTTTACTTGACCTAAATTCTTTTGAAAACCATCATTTGTGACAACTGCAGCGCAGGCTTTACGGAACTGGGTAGCTGGTTAATAAATGCTGTGACCTGGACACGCAAGCTCTGCCATTTTGTTATCAACAGTACAGGCAGTTATTTTTCTAATTTATTTATTATTTAATGTTAGCTCTTGTCTTAAAAAGTTGGGTTTTTTTTCCTGTCTAGAAGACTGAGCGGTTGCGTATATGTCCTAAATTGCTAGCTTAACCTTTCAGTACTCAGCATAATGTCTCTTCAGAAAGGTACTTAATTCTGAAGATAATTGGGCTTCTCACTGAACGGTTCCATCGTGCCTGGTAGCTCACTGCATTCAGACGTCTGCTTTTAATGCCAGTTCTTACCGTGGGACAATTAAAGTCAGAAAAAATATTTCACCTGGCACAACCGCTTACTAAAATTTTTCCATTTGGCATTCCAAATAGATCCCGGTTATACTTCCTGTATCCTGGGTCTGATTCTTCAAGCAAGCAACTCTCACGGTCTATCAGTTCCTCTTGCTCTAAGGAGAAACATCAGAAATTTCCTCATTCTTTTTCCTGAAGATCAATAATACTTTTCTAACATGGTGTTTTATAATTCGAAGGAAAAAATCTTCAGTGAAGTACAACCGTCTAATTAACATGTATTATATGAGCTATGTAACTATTATAGGAAATTAGTGAAGAGTAGACTCACCATTAAACTTGCATTTATGAATACCAAATGTGCGTGTAATTGTAGCTAAGCCCCCATTTGATTACCCCAAGGGCGTTAAACTTCCCTTCCAGCTAAGATGAGAGGAAGAACGAAATTAGGAACTACATGCCCCAAGAAAAAAAAGGAAAAAAAAAGTTTTGAAAAAATTACAAGCCCGTCAAAATATTTGTCGTTGTTGTCAAATTTATGTTAGCCCCAGTGCTTCTGCTTCCCATCAGTAAAACGTTTCCCAGGTCCATCAATCAGCACCCGAAATGATGAGCGCGAGGGTGTTCCTGATGACAGGAGTTCTTGACACACAGAGTGATGCTCCTCGTTGCTGCCCTTGTGCTGGGACAACCCTGCGATAGCCCTGCTCCTCCAACAGAGATGGGGTCTCCTCCTGACCCCCACCATGCTGAAGGCAGCCCGACCCACGGCAAGCTGGGGGTCTCTCCTCATTCAGAAGATAAAGATGATGAAACGAAGGTGCGGCTTAGCGCCTCCCAAAATCCCCGGGCTGGGCTGGTAGGCAGGGTGACCTACCTCCTGCTGGTATCTGCCTTTGCATTTCATGCCAAACCCAGCAGCCTGGTTGTCTCTGTCGGCCATGGGAAACAGAGCACCGAAGTACCGGCAGTCGAGTGGTGTTTAGCGACACGGTGAAGTTGGTTGGAAAAATAAACACAGACCTGAATTCGTGCCTCTACTTGCTCTCTTCACGGCGGTTGGAGAAGCAAAATTTGCTGCGAGAGGTTGCATCGGGTTGTATTGGACCAGCTGGAAATAGGGAGAACCTGAAAAAAATAGTTGGGGCTCAGGACCTGGAACATCAGCTGTGTGACAGCCCGTTGGGCAATTAGGAAGGGAAAAAAAAAAAGAGGAAGAAGGGGAAAAAACCCATTCGAGCCAGTGGAATATCTCTTCTCCTTACGTGCCAGAACCCATTGCTTTGTTCTTCTGGCCAAAGAAGATGATGGGTGTCAGCCCTTGAAAGTTGGTGTGAAATAAGAAACCATAGGACACAAGGCAACCTCCTGTTACTGGCCGCTCCTTGCAAACCAAACTGAAGCAAACGGGATTAAATCGGAGTAATACCTCATGTGATTACAGCTCATTGTGTTCAAATAAAAGCTGACGTTATCGTGAGCGATTTGTTTGGGGGTGGAGAGGAGAAGAGATGCTGCAGCTTTTGCTCGCAGTGGTTGCTATTTATAACGCTGAAAAACCACAGCGAGTGCCTTGAAGGCACTGCCAGGAGCACGGGCAGCTGAAGTTTGGTAGATGGCTGTAATCACTCATTGCAACTCTTAGGTGCGTCTTTATGCTAATAAGGCATTGATATTGGTGATTTCACACACTGGGAAACCTTGTGGATGTGGCGCTTGCGATGCTGTAACCGTAATTTGTAGCTCTGTAATCGATAGGGGAACGCTTAGGTAGTCACACCTACCTGCTGCTTTTTACAGCCTCCTTCTAAACAATTTAAATAAAAACCGAAGAGTGAATGTGACCGGAGCCCTCCGCCAGCAAAACTGAGAAAAGAGAAGTGTGTCGGCGCTAATTAACTCCAGCCCCCTGCCAGGCCTGGCTCTCGGCATCCCTGCGGGCTGTGCTCCGGGTACCGCCTGGTACCTCCCCTCCAGCCGCGACCGAGCGCCCCTTAGATTATTATACCCCCCCCCAAAAACCGGCCCTGTCGCATGTAGCACTTGGCTCTTTCTCCCTTCTTCGCCCTCTTCTTGTTTTGTCCCGGCTTCTCTGTGCCCTCTAATTGCATCCCTTTCGCTAACGAGGCTCAGGAAATACGACTTGGGGGAGGGAAGAAGTCCCGAACACAGAAAAGGCTTCCAGAACTTGGCCTGCTTGGTTTTTATTATTATTTTTATTTGTTGTATTTTTCCTGGTGAAATTTAAGTGGGTTTTGAACTATGGGCTTTATAAGCTACTTAAAATCTATTTCCATCTGTTCTCTTTTTTTTTTTTTTCCTCTCTGCCCCACAATGTACTTTACCGTCAAGGTCTGATTCTGAGTACCACTGCTTCATTCACAGCAGCGCCAACCCCCTCTGCGCTCACCCGGGCCCACGGAAATCCTTGCTTTAGAGCTTTTTATAAGAATCTCAACTTATAACTTGGCATCTTTTGCTTGAATTGCCTTTTGACAAGCCAGGGAGCAGCCTGTCCCAGCTGTGCCAAGGAGGGAGCGCTGCAGCGTGACCTGGCTCTCGCTCCTTTCAAACAATAACTTCCAGGAATACTCCTGAGATCAGCCCAGCCTTATCTATGTTTTACATTTCATTGTCTGAAATCCTTAAAAGTAACAAAACACTAATTTTTTTTTTGTTTTGTTTGGGAGCACACAGGATGCTCCCCGGTAGGCATTTCTTTTTCTAGAGAAACGGAGATTTTCAGCACAGAAGTTCTTGGCTACGTCCCCAGAGCAGATTGGCAGGGACTGAAGGATGGCTGTTTGCTCGATAGCCTAGAAGACATTAATTTTTCGGTCATGGCCTGTGTCCCGAATTTCAGCTACAGAATCACAGAATCACATGGGGTTGGAAGGGACCTCTGGAGATCATCCAGTCCAACCCTCTGCCAAAGCAGGGCCACCCAGAGCAGATCCCACAGGAACGTGTCCAGGTGGGTTTTGAATGTCTCCAGAGAAGGAGACTCCACCACCTCCCTGGGCAGCCTCTTCCA
>JAOXJK010000023.1:95719050-95729720 GCA_025774025.1 Xenus cinereus | reverse complement strand
CCCCAGCTCTCTCAGCCTGTCCTCATAGGAGAGGTGCTCCAGCCCTCTGATCATCTTCGTGGCCCTCTGCTGGACCCACTCCAACAGGTTCCTGTTCTTCCTGTGTTGAGGACTCCAGAGCTGGACACAGGACTCCAGGTGGGGTCTCACCAGAGCAGCGTAGAGGGGCACAATCACCTCCTGTGACCTACTGGCCACGCTTCTCTTGATGCAGCCCAGGCTGGGGTTGGCTTTCTGTGCTGCCAGTGCACGTTGCCGGCTCATGTTGAGCTTCTCATCCACGAGCACTCCCAAGCCCTTCTCCTCAGGGCTGCTCTCCAGCCATTCTCCACCCAACCTGTATTTGTGCCTGGGATTGCCAGGTCCCAGGTGCAGGACCCTGCACTTGGCTTGGCTGAACTTCATGCTTGTCCTATCATTTGTTACTTGGGAGAAGAGACCGACCCCCACCTCTCTACACCATCCTTTCAGGGAGTTGTAGAGAGCAATAAGATCTCCCCTCAGCCTCCTTTTCTCCAGGTGGAACACCCCCAGCTCCCTCAGCCTCTCCTCACAGGATTTGTTCTCCAGACCCCTCACCAGCTTGGTGGCTCTCCTCTGGACACGCTCCAGCAGCTCAACGTCTTTCTTGTAGTGAGGGGCCCAAAACTGAGCTCAGGACTTGAGCTGAGGCCTCACCGAGTGCAGGAGGACAATCACTTCCCTAGCCCTGCTGGCCACGCTACTTCTGATATAGGCCAGGATGCCAATGGCCTTGTTGGCCACCTGGGCACACTGCTGGCTCCGACCACCAAGCGGCATGGTAGCCTAAAGAGAGGTCGGGCTTGGCCTGCTGTCTTGCTGAAGCCATGCCATGGTGCAGGCCTGGCTGGGGGAGTGTTGTGTCAGCCATGCTGCGAGACTATTTCACGCGTTTGGTGAAATTTGGTTTGGAACCGTGTTCGCTCCTTGGCTGACCAAAACCACCTCACAGCTTCTGCTTGGGTTTGCCTGAAGAAAGACCTTTTCCTGAGGCCTTTCTGAGGTGGTGTAACGAGGCTGGGGGAAGGATGGATTGATTGATTGATTGATTGATTGCAGTTCCCCTTTTCCATCGACTGAAGGAAGACACGAACCTGGTGAATAGAAATGAACAAATAAAGCCAAGGCTTCCCCCGTTGATTTTCTTTTTTTTTGTTTACAATGTAGGAGAAGAAAATGGAGCCTGAAGTAAGATTTGAAGCAGGAATCCAGTTAGGAGTCAAACTTACTCCTAAAGTAAAGAAGTTTAAATTACTCTGTGTCGTTTTTTAATTGTAAAGCCCAGATATCCTTTAGCTGGTCAGTTACAGGTTTGGAAAATGGGTGACGTAAGTATAGGTGGTGTTTAAGTAACAGGACCTAGAAACGTACTGTGTCTTGGTAGTTTACATAATTCCTGTTTGAATATAATACTGTAATTTCCTGGAGAAGCCTGAAAAGCTGATGAGGCAGCATGCCTATGTTGAAAATCTGTATTGGTGTCTAAGGGAAACTCGACATAAGAGCAAGTACTCACAAATTTTTAAGCTTGTCAGCAGCAGCTCAAGCGCCTGCACCAAAAAAATAATAATATATAATCTCTTTCTATCCTGTGTAGATATAACCCTGAAACTGGAGTTAATTTGCGGTTTTCTTCCTTCTCTCCCTGTTGTTCTAATTTCTGCTGCTCATGCTGGCCCATCTCGAAAATTAGGCGGTGGATTTCGTAAAGGTTCTAATTTTAATTCTCTCTGCTGCTGGTAGTAGCCTTTTTATGGAAACGTTTTGCTTAACACACAGTAGGCATTTAGTTATCCTACCTACGCCAAAGGGGCTGGGAATGGGACATGTCTCTAGCCCTGGAAAGGCTCTGGCAGGGAGATGTAGCTTCTCCCCTTAAACAGAGTTAGCTGCAAGTAGGTCTTCCTGCCCTCCTGGGTTTTTTATTTCAATTGCATATTGGTTTTGTCTATTTCCTTTTTCTTTTTTTTTTTCCATCAGGAAAGTGCTGAAGCATTCGGGCAAGATTCTGGGGCATGAAGGTTTTTTGTTGCAGGAGTGAACCATTGAAAGAAAGCCAGCAACATGTGGCGTTTTGGCCGTTTCCGCAGGAGAAAATCTTGAATTTTGTCAGTTAGATTACTGTTAGATTTTGTTTCTAGAATAGAGTGCCAGTTGTAGTGGTATTTTTTAAAAAGAAAGAAGTATAAAAAATGAGGACTGTGGGATCACACTGTGTGTTTATACTTTTCAGTGAGTCACACACTTATCTCTTTTTTTTTTTCTTCCTCTTTTTCTTCTGTTGGCTGACATCGACCCAATTTTGTCAGAATGATTTTTAAAAAAAAAAAAAAATACATGGCTGGGTGGAAGAGAGAGATTTGGTTAGTTTTCCAGTGCGAGAAGGACTCTATTCAAGATGTGTGTTCTTAGAAAATCCATATTAGAGAAATGTCTGTTCTTTGATAGCGAGGAAAGCTTCAATTGAAGGTTGGGAATCGCCACTGCATAGAAAGCTGTAGGCTTCCTTAGTGCCGATGCTCATGGAATTATTTGTCTCATTGAAGTGCTATTAATTAGGCTGGCTAAACTGAGCAGTGTTAAAAGTGTTGCCAAGATACTGGTAGAGACGTCGGGTCTGCAATCAAAACCTGCTATTACAGCCTGCTGGGTGGATGTGCTGCCCTGGCCAGCTTCGGTTCGTGCGAGAGCTTTTCAATTAGAGACTGAACTGTGTCTGATATAGCAAATTAGGAACGTGTTTCTGGTTGGCAGATAGTTAAGAAATAGAGATATTTTTATATATATACATACGTGTGGGTATTTATATTTCACCTCTGTTCAGTAAGCTTTTAATTCACTTTTTTTTCGCCGTGGTCTTTTTGACGGGTAAAACAAATCTGGCAAAAAGGAGGTGCTTGCCTCTCCAGTAGTCCTTTAGAGAACGAATGATGTGCCTTGGATAAAGGAAGAATAGTTACTGAAATGGGAGTAGGATGTACTAAACATGCCAGAGTGACTGAGTTCTGCAGTTTAAAGGAAAAAAACCTCAAGAAGTTCAAAGAAATACCATTGACATAACTGTCGCTTCTGATTTTAGCTAGGAAATGGTGTCATTCATTAAAAATCGTTATGCAAACTAGAAATAAAGCTCCCAGTTCATTCTTCTTTTAAGTAGTCAAGTTAAAGAAGCAGGAGTGCCTTTATTGTGCGATGTTTGTTGCACGTGTGTGCTCTGCACATCTGTTAAATACACGCACCGCTGGTGCGGTGAGGGCCCTCAGACCTTCCTAGGGATGCCCAGCTTCTCTAATGGCTTTTTGTCACCGTTCTGCCTTTTAACCGTGTTCCCCCTGTCTTTTCTCACTTGCCGTTGTAGCGGCAAGGACAGCTGTTGCTTATGAGGAGATTTGTAGCAGTACATCAATATTTATAACTGTCATATAGTTTAGTGGCTGAGGAACGCTTTTTTGGCAAGTGTTTATTTTGGACAGTGTTAGGACAGATTGGGATCTCTTCCGTGGGGTGCACTCCTGCTGGGTTGTCACAAAAGTAGCTTTAAGTGCTTTTCTAAGCTTCTGATGGATTCCTGGTTTAGTCATATTGATAAATATTTAGCAAAAGGGATGCGTTTTGTTTTAGAAGATAAAAAAACCAAAATGTTAATGATGTGAGAACGCGGTTATGGATCTTGCAAGGACAAAGAAGGATTAAGAAAACATTTGTGGCTTTTTAAATGGTGATATATGTTTTTAGGGAGCTAGAAATGTGGATCTGTAAACGTTTTTTATCTCCCTTGTACAATTTTGACTCTGTTGTCAAATGGCCCTTAATACTTGAGGGGGGGAGGGACTGCCACTCTGACTCAAAAAATGCCTTCGAATTTTCACATTCAGATCTCGTGCATCTTTTGGCTGCTGAGTGTTTATAAACTTTTCAAAGCTCTATCTTTTTTTATTCCCTAAAAGGAACCCGTGTTTTTGAGGGAAAACACATTAATTTCAGTTGTGTTTTACTTTTCTGTGATAAGGGACAACAGCGTGTATTGAAAGATCAGTCTAAGAAAGAAATGAGTGACATTCAGGGCACGCATTCCAGCACCTAAAAAAAAAAAAAAGTAAAATAATAATAACAAAAAAAGGTCTTAATATCCAAGAAAGGATCGTAGGTGGGTGAATGTAAGTAGATACCCAAAACTTACTAGCATCTTCCTCTTGCCCAGGAGGGTACAGGCATGCACTCATGCCATGAGTAGGGGATGGGCACAGCTTCTGACCGATGGGCAAAAATGCCGCTGTGGTACGAGGGCAAAACAGCCTCTCAAAATTTGAGGAGTCTGGTCAGTTTTGGTCCATACAACTTGCACGTAAAGTCATGTAATTCTGCACAAATCCATCCTCGCCTCCTGCAGTCTCTCTCTTTCAAAGGTTCTGCCTGGAAGAGAGGAAAGCTGTGATAAGGGCGCTCCAACTTTCCTAGAGAAGCCTACCCCTTAATCGGTTTTTAATAACTGTTTTGTCGTTCAATCAATCAAATGATCCCAGTGCCTGGGGCTGACCTGACTTGCAGCTTGGCCTGTCTCCTTTGATGGTTGTTTGGTCTTGAGGGGGTGCCAGACCCTCCAAGCCCATAGCTGGGGGTGAGGGAAAGTTAGGGTCCTGCCTGCATTGCGCACCCATGTCCTCACCCTAGAGCGTTGGGTTCCTCTTCAAGCTGGGAAGACCTGGAATTGTACATATTCCACCCAACTTTCATTAGTCCTTCTGAAACTGGGCCGGGGAGCAGAGGATGTTTGAGGCTGGAAAGAGTCTTCCCGAGGGAGGCCGGCTCTGTAACCTAGTTGGTTATGGCGTTCGCCGGTGAAGAAGACCTTGGCAGCCCCTCTCTGTGGGTTTTCTGGTTCATCCTTTAGAAGTGTCTCCTCTGCATTAACTTCCTAATGAGCCCCGGTGTGTAATTAGGATGCTTTTAATTACCCTGCTGGGTAACCTCACCCCATTAATGATTTTGAAGCCGGCACTCTGGACTTCACTGGTGTGTGTCTGCTGTGATCTTTTATAGCGAGCTTTACAGATGGCTTTTTTTTTTTTTAACAAATTTTCATTTTAGGTAAAACACAGGTTATAGTCTGTTTGATTGTAGAAATTAAAACAAAATGTTCATTCTGATGCAGGTCTGAAAGAGGTCGGCATCACTGACTTCAAGCAATAACCTTAATTAACTCAAATTTTGAAAGTGGCTTCCAGTTGTTGCTTATCGTTTGTCATGCTTATATCTGAGTTGTGTGAATGTTGTCTGACACGGAATTTTTTCTTTCTTTCAGCCTTTCTTCCAACTTGTGAAGTTACGGAAACTTGGACTTAGTGATAATGAAATCCAGCGGCTCCCTCCGGAAATAGCGAATTTCATGCAGCTGGTGGAACTTGATTTGTCTCGAAACGGTAAGCTCCAATGTTAATTTATATGATTTTATACCATCCTATGACATGGTCTGTAAAACTGGGTTGGTAGGGTTTTTCTGTCTCTGAAGTTGCTATCTGTCTCCTGTAAAATGCTTTTCCGTGTAATTCACGGATTTGCCCGTAGTTCTAGATGGGGAGGAGAGCCAGTGGGGGAAATACAGTAATAAAATAATGCTTGACTGTAGCTCTGCCTCTCTGAGAGACTGCTTTATTTTCCATTTTAAAGAATGCTTTACATCCTGTTTTTATATGTGTACTTGTCCCAATGTTAATTTCTTTCCACAAGCTCTCTGAAATGCCTAGCATTTAATAAGGAAAAAAAAAGGGGGGGATTGAAAGAAAAAAGCTCCTTTCTGTCAAAAAAAAAAAGTCTGCCTATGGGTTATAAGTCCATTTCTTTATCCCTGCTCTCCTTACCTGTGATTAGCAAGAGGCAGAGCGCTGGTGTTTCTGGTTGTACTTTTTGGAAGAATCTGTCTTTTTGTCACCTGCAGAGATAAATTTAGGAAAGGGTGCTGGGAGATACTGTCTTTTAAAATGTGGTGTTGGAAACCACATGGGTTTATCATTCAACTGTAATGTTTGCTGCTTATATTGTCTCAAGCTATGACGGAGTGAAAACATTTTTACTTTTTTTGGTTGGGTTTTTTTTTTGGTTTTGTTTGGGGTTGGTTTTTTTTTTTTTTTTTTGTGGCCTGGTGAACTTACCAGTCCTGCAAGAAATTCAGGGGCTGGTGGGTCACCTTTCAGCAGCCTTATGACCCAGTGATCTAGAAACAGCAAATCCGTGTTACCAAATTAGAGCAGCTGTTGGCTATTCTTGCCTCCTTATATGCAGTGGATACGCACAAAATGCTCTCTAAGGTGTGATGGATGGGGTGGGAGAGAGCAAGGTTGTGTAACCTTGTAAATAAGCAAGGGATGTAGCTGAATATTCAAGAGAAGTAGTGCAACAGGAAGCCTTTTTTCCTTTACGGTTTATTTTCACGTTGACCCTTTGCCACTGAAGAATATTCAGTGGCCACTTCACCTTCCTGTAACTATCTGAAATTTGTATCTTTGTTTATTCGGTGCTTTTAATGCCATCTTTATCTGATAATATAATTGATGAAGCGTAATGAGTCTCCAGGCAGTTGCTGAAAAATTTCTGTGAACCATATAATTTTATGCACATTGGCAAAACCTTGTAAGAGAAGAAAACTGGAAAAAATCTGAGAGAGAGAAGAAACACGTTAGTTAAAACATTTTAGAAATACACAAGCATTAATCGAGGCAGTATTTTGGCTGCAGAGTTTGGCTGAGTTGGGCGCTGTCTGTGACAGGCCTTGTACAAAAGGAAACGCTCTGTTGGCTTAGTAATTCTCTTTGCAAATGAGTAACGAGCTGCAAAAGAGCTCGGTGGATCGGGGCCATGTGAACTCTTCTCAGCCTGACTTGGAAGTTGGCTGGAGAGCTCAACTGTAACGAGAACAGATGGTGTGAACATTTATGGTTGGGTAGATGCGTGTGTGTCATTAGAAGTTACCGCACAGGGAAGGGTTTTCTCCTGTGGTGGGTTGGATTAATGCAGGTGGCAGGGAGCAGTTGCTTTCCTATAGCCAAGGTTCAGCGTTAATTGCCCGTTTTATTGCATTACTTTCCCTTCTCTGTGGCTCGTTGCAGAGGGTCACCGGTACTGCTTCCCTCTGCCTGATCCTGTCACGGTTGTTGCATGACTTGACTCTTCAAATGGAAAAAGCACCCTGTGAGGTGATGAAGGTGGGGGGGGGAAGCACGGCAGAAGATGACCGATGTTGCTTTCTGTTGTTTGGTCATGTTAGGGTTGTCTCACAGCTCTTTAAATTAAAAGGCAAAACACAGACTATCTGGGATGCTGCAGGGGAAATTCTCACATAAGATTTTTGAGATTTACAGTATTTTCATTTCTTTGTACCCTGAACCCACCTTCAGGATGTGAACCCACCTTCATGTGTCAGATTCTCAACCTGCCAAAGGTTTCGGTAGTTTTTGTTTTTCTAACTACCAGAGTACTTAGGGGGAAAAAAAAAAAAAAGGGAACTCTTTGTATTCCTTTCAGGCAGAGAAAAACAGCCCAGCTTTTCAAAACGCAGTATGCTGCATGAATAGGAAAGTGTGATGGTGACATCTGAACTTGGGAAATAAGAGATCATTGTTCTGTGGTTTTTGTTGTTTTAGCTGTCTGGTTCGGTGCACTAATTGCTTTCAGTTCTGGCCATTCTGTTTCCTCAAGAGCTTAAAAACGCACATATAAATTCATTTGATGTTCTGCGTGCAGGAGCATCCCTTTATATTTGAACCTCTCGTCACAGGAGGAGGAGAAAAGGCTTTTGAATAAACAAAGTACTTCCATTTCCCTCGTGATAAAACGATGGCACGTCTTCCTTTCTCATACTTTCTAATCCTTTGGTCAGGGTACGGTCTTTGAAGCTCGGTGAGGTAGTGGGTATGTTGTATGGCTGGACTTGGGTGTTCTGTGCCAGCTGTGTTCTGTGCAGCGGTGAGGTCTTGCATCTGGAGGTGGGATGGATCTCCAGAGCTTCGGAGGCAGCTCTGGATGCCCCTGCAACGCGCTGTTAGGCGCTGCGTTAAGTAGCCCAAATCTATAGGCACTCAGGAAAGGTGGGCAGGGCAACTAAGTGTGGCTTTCTTAAAGTCCCAAGTGTTTTAAAGTGCCCAAGGCATGCTCGTATACGTCAATAACGTGCCACGTAATTAATGCTTTAAGCAGGTTTTGGTGAATTTAGAACTGCCAGAATCTTTCTAAGTAAAACTCAAAAGTCTTCAGCAGATGTAAACTGGGTGCTCCTGTGATCTTGGGTGCATGTGAGGGAAGTCTGGGGAGGGTAAGGTGGTGGTGCAGAAGGAGAAGGATTTGGGGAAGGTTAGGAGCCATGTAATCTTAACTTTTCCTGGATTGTTTGCATGTTGATGCTATTTCTCATTCCTCTGCAAGGCCATGCGTTCATGCAGATTTCCTAGGAAGCATCCCCACCGTGCTTTTCTAGTCTGGCTGAGGCTGTTATTTGAGCAAAGGTTGAATGGATAAATCAAGAGCGGGAGTATCAGAGGGCAGGGAAGCTGTGCTCAGAAAACAGCATAGCGATGGTGAACACTTTGAAGGTTATTTGGCAGTGCAGTTTATCTCTGCCCCTTGGTCTTGGGCTGTTCAAAAAGCTGAGGTACTTGTTCTGAGGCTAAAGAAAAGGGACTCGTAGGATTTCAACAGCGGCTGCCCGAGCTTTTGAGTTGCTGGCAAAGCGTGTCTGGGACTCGGAGTATTCTCTGTAGCATCTTCGGAGAGAGATGCTCGACTGTTGCGTGTCTGAAATGACTGCTGGCTCCCTCGGGCTCCCCAGGCTTGGGTAAATCTTTTCCTGGATTCTCACATCACTGGTGAATTCTGCAAGGAGGCCGGGTTGCTGAAGCGCGTCCTTGCTTGACGTCCTTGAAGTTTGGGTAGGGCTCCTGTGCTTTGCATTGGGTGTCAGCGCAAGCCTTTGCTCTACACGGTGGAGGAGAGATTCTGCTCTAGGCACAACCCGAACGAAGCGCCTGTGCGCTGCTTGTTTTCCCACAGCACTTGGGCACTCTGCGGGACAAGTCTCGGAAGACCCTGTGATTCAGAAAAGAAGTGCAGTCTCCAGAGGGAGAAAGACACACTCAAATTTCTGCTGGTTTTTTTTTTTTTTTTTTTTCTTGTGCCTCTGCTGGCCCTTCATTAAGCTTCCCTCTCTCCCAAAGCGTGCGCAGCTTTTTTGAGATCCCTGGGAATTGTAGCCGGCCGCTACCCATGCTGCTCATCCCGCCTTTTCTTCTCCCTCCTCCTCCCCCCCTTTTCTTCTACGCAACCCCAGGAGGCTGAATTCTTGAAGCTTAGGGCCCTGCCATCCCAGATTCATTAAAATGTTAATGGCTTTTCTTGTTCCGTAGCTTCTTCCAGACAGGAGGGGTTTCTGTAGTTAATTTAATGCATGCTGGTGTTTGGGATTATGTACACTACGTATGTATGCTGTGTTCTTGCAGATGTGGAGCACTTTGAGTATCCCTCTTCTCCAGGAAGAGGGCTTTTTGTTTGCCTTTGACGTGCACTAAATCCTCTAGATTCCACTGATAGGTTCTTGTCACAATATTGCGTGCTCCTTAGAATGACCTGAAGGTGTTAATTTAATTGTAGTATTTTTATTTGAAAGAAATTGCTTTCTCTTAACAGGTGTGGTGTGGAAGTCTGGATACTTTTTTTTTTTTTTAATGTCCTATACCTTTTCCAGCCTTTGACAGATTGTCAGCGGCTTGTTTCGTTCAGCTCTTTTAGGACAAGAAGAAAATCAGTGCGAGCTTTCACACGGGGCAGTGGCTGCTGTGCGTTAGGCACTGGGGTGGCTTTCCTTACCCTTCCCAGCTGCAGCAGAGCCAGTTGAACCCCCTTCTCGGATGAAGACAGACCCCCTTGCTTATGTAGGAGATGAACCTCTGCCACTTCTGTGTCTGCCTACGTTTTGCTATCTGTCTGTCTGTGATAAAAGCCTGGGCAGGTTCCTCTGCTGCTGCTCTTCTCGCTTCCATCGAACGTGCCCACCAAGGGCTTGGTCCCGCAAGCCCATAGCGTCAACATAGGTGCTGTGTCCCAGCAGATTTGTACTGTCTGTAGCTGGCAGCAGGTAAGGGGATTCAATTAGCTGTTCTTCTGTGGAAGTCCTCCAATCGGTGCTAAGTCTCAAATTAGTGGAAAAGATGCAAGTGTGTGTGCAGTGGGAGAATTAAATGGATGTAGATAATCTCTGTAGATGGATCGTGCTGGTTCTGCTGCTGACTCCACTTTCAGCGGAGCTGAGAATCTGTTACTTCGTGAACTGAGGAGCGATGGGCTTGCTGTGGCATCTACCGAGGAAATCTCTGCGTGGGCAGATCTTGTTAAGCCATATTTGCCTACAGGATGCTTAATACCAAAATCTCAACACAGTTCTTTACTTTGATATCCAGTAAGAATAATACTGTTGTTTAGTATGTACAGTTTCATACCTATGGTAGAAATGGATTCTGGCTCCATGATGTATAAATTGTTACCCATTTCTCTAGTTTTTGCTTAGGACAAGAGGCAATGGTTTTAAACTGGAAGAGGGGAGATTTAGATGAGATACCAGAAAGAAATTCTTTCCTGTGAGGGTGGTGAGGCACTGGAACAGGTTG
>JAOXJK010000023.1:95700590-95718950 GCA_025774025.1 Xenus cinereus | reverse complement strand
GTCCCTGCCCAGGGCAGGGGGGTTGGAACTCGATGATCTTTAAGGTCCCTTCCAACTCTAACCATTCTATGATTCTGTGATTGATAGAGCAGTTGTTCTGGACACGAGTCTTGTGACATGAGGATATTCTCATTCCAAAATCCTCTCTCAACACAGTTGCTTTGTTATGATGGCAAATATATATTTATGTGAATCTGTAATTACAGATACCACAGAGATAAATATGCTACTTCAGGATTACCCTGACAGTAGAGGTGGTTCCTTAGAAGCTTCTCAATTGTCACAACGCTGCAGTGTAAGGAGAGAGCTGCTGCTCTGCAAGGCTGATGGTCTGACAAGTGTCCAAGATTGTGGAGGTCAGTCTTTGGCAGCTGCAGGCCAGTGTCCCAAATGCTCCGTGAGACAGACTTTTACCTTTTCCTTGCTTCCAAAATGGATTATAGTTGCAGATTTAGAAACTTTTATTGTGTTTTGCCTTCAGTCATCAGGGTTCTTTCAGAAATCAACAGCAACGGTATTTAACTGTTCTACCTTCAGTTGCAGGCGATTCGATATTACTGCTTTTTATTTGAAGTGTTTATTCTTTTTTAGCTGCTTTGCAACCTAATTAAAAATCTCTTTGGAGAACCCAGTCATCCTCAGGACACCACACTCATTGTGTATGGCGTGATAGGTACGTTTTATTCAACAATGGCCAGGTGAGCACCTGGCAGCTGACCCGCAGAGCATCCATCCGTGTCTGTCCTTTGCTTCCCTCTCTGGGGCTTCAGCTCACTTGTTTCTGTCGGTGCATGATGCGCACCAACCCTTTCCCTTTTCTCTCTGCTCTCAGAGAGGTACCTGCCATCGGTGCTGTAGGATTACCTACTTCCCATCTGCCCGCAAAGTGGGCAGGGGTTCTCCTTTCCCTCTGCCCCACCGAAAGCAGGACAACCAGTGCTTGCAAACTGGAAATACTGACAGAGGAAAGGCTTGAACGCTCGTTTTGGTTCAGCCTGGGCTGGCGACCCAGCTGTTTTACAGTGAGGACATAAGCTAATTAGACTTTTAAGTCTTCTGATCCTGTCCTGCAGCCCCACACGGGCTCTGCTCCCTCATCTCACGTCTGCTGCCTTTTGCCCTGGGATCTGGCTGTCCACCTCTGCTGCACATCCACAGCATCCGACCGGAGACCTCCTCCGCGACATCCTCCTCTTCTCTGCCTGCCACCAGCTGCCCTGACACAAGTCCGGTGATAAATAGCAAAACCCAGAATGTTCAGAAATAAATGTGAATCTTGCACTTTCTTGCTCAGTGGACAAGACAAACAAGAATTGCTCTCCTGCTCCTCAATGGAAACGTCTTACCTGGTACAAGAAAGCGTCCTGTGGATGCGCTCACTGCAGCCCTGGACGTGAACACCTGAAAGCCACGGGACACCCTACCCCAGACTCTCGTGGGTTGTATGGTGGTGGAGCATGACTGCAGATCATCTTAAGCCTTAGCCTGGGTCAGGCCAGTGACTGTTTTTTGGTTTTGTGGTTTGGTGGGGGGTTTTTTTGATGCTAATGAAAGCAAAGCTCCCTTGTTGCAGACTTGGAGATACCTAAAAGAGTGAAAAATTATGTTATTCGCTTGCTAGCAGTTGTGTTGGGTGGTTGGTTTGGGGGTTTTTTTATTTATCTAATTTCTAGTGACATATATTTTCTTTGTACTATCTCCCACCCCTCCCTTGAAGTTAGCTTAAAACCTGTGCTTAAAAAACATCATCATTTTCGTGTCTTACACATGAAGTTTAGGGATTGATGCACAAAGTACTGGGGAGGAAAGAAACACGCGCTGCAAATTGCTTTTAGATTCGAGAGCACCGCAAAGTCCCACAGAGGTGTAGAAATTCTTGCTCACTTTGAAAAAGTGATGTAAAAGTTGGAATTTGTGGATCTGTGTCTCTCAAATGAACTTGATGTTGGTAAGTTGGAGGAGAGGCGAGCTTTTGTGCAGCAGGAGAGGTCAGGTGGGAGAGAAAAGACTGGACCTCGCCACTGAGCAAGGCTCACCCGGGAATAAAGGAAGAAGTAGCGAGTGCCGAAGGTGATTGTGAAAGAGAAGATAAGTGAAATCTCATGATGAAATAATCTAATTAGAGAAGTTTAGAAGGTGTTATATGGATTACAGAGAACAGTGTCTGTCTTCATACAAATTCAAGAAAAGGCTATGGATTTTGAAAGGCCTTTTTGTTTGGGTTTTGGGGGTGCAGTTTTGTTTGGTTTGGGGGTTTTTTAGTGATTTTTTTTTTTTTTTTTTTTAAATAGCAGGACAAGCTGGCGTCAGAAACCTTTGGCCTGCTGAAGTATCACCTAACACGTTAAATATCAGACAATCCATATGGGTGTGACATAAATACTTCATTTTCTGGATAATCTAGATTAGAGATCATAAAGTGGCAATCTGCAAACAGGCATTAGTTCTTTTATCCACAGAGTTGCTTGGGTTTTGGTTTCTTTTTTGTTGAGAGGGTTAGATGCTGTGACTATGAAGTTACTGAATCCAGTAAATCTGTAACTTTGCTGTTAAAACACTTAATACACTTTCTGTAGGTAGAATACTACTTTTTACTTTTTTTTTTTTATTTCTTGCTTCTCAGACTAAAAATATTTAATTCCTACCGGCCTTGAGGTCCAAAATAGAATCCTTATAAAAATGTCTCCTAGCCTTGCTTAACTCTTCGTTGTCAGTAAAAAGGTAAAAGAAGTAAATTCGTTGCTGAACTCGGGCTCTTCCACTTAATTCACCTGGAACTATTGTTTCCTTGTGATCTGATCTTTGAGCTCTTCCCCCCGCCAGCCCTCCCCTTCTTTTTTTCCTCCTGTTTCCAGTTTACAGCTCCTGTTCCTGTGTCACTGCTTCTTCCTGAGGCTGAGAAAGACAGGACAGTCTGTGGATTTAACACGTGCTATCTGTTCAAAAACCAGCTTGTCTTTATGTCCCCGCACAGTTTTCTTTTAAGTAAATTTCCTAATTTCTATGTATCTATGAAATGCAATTTTGTGATGATTTTTTTCCCCCTGCTCCTCTCCTCCCTTGGAAAAGGGACGTATCCACAAGCGATGAGGAGGAATGAGATGCATACCTCGCTTGGGTTTCTTGTTAATTATACAGTAAGGGATTTAGTTGAGAAAACCCGACCTGAACCTGTTCGTGAATTTTCCTTCAAGTTGTAAAGACAGGTCTTAAAAGAGCCGTATCTCTTGTAGTTGCTATATCCTTGGCCTTGGAGCTTGAAGAGGAAAATGTTAGAACCTGTAGGAGAGCCACTTTCATCTCAATAGACTTTGCAAGGACTGGGTGACTCCCATCGTATCATGCCCTATGAATTGTAAGATTTACCTGAAGAGGTTGATCGCTGCAGCCTTCAGGGCTAGTAGCAAAACCGTCCGGTTTCTAGGAAAAAAAGAAGCCCGTTGGATCATTGTGTATGTCCTGATTTTAATGTGCAAATGGAAGGAGAGGATGACTGACCTTCCTCCAGCTCTTTCCCCACTGGAGACCACTTGGCTACTTTGGGGAGGGTAGAGAGACATGGTGGTGGTGGCGTTTGTGGGATGGGACAACAGCCTATTCAGCTGGGCTTGGCAGCTGAAGAGCCCTTCTTAAAGACAAACAAATATTTGCCCCCACAAATTCCTTCTTGCAAGGTATGTGGCTAAGTGGACGGTTTTGTCCTCCCACACCGGGAAGGTGGAGGAGGTGGAGAGGAGAGCAGGAGAGCTTTCCCAAGGGCAGGCATCCGGAGACCCCTCTGCAGTGGGTGGAACAGAGGAACCTCTGTGGAAGTGGGAAGAGAACCTCTAGGCTCCAACATCACTGGAGCACTGCAGTGCTTAATGCTTTATTGGACCTTTTGTGTGTGTGTGTGACAAACGACTGTAGATATTGTATGTTATATATGTGTAAAGAGGCAGGGGGAAGATTCTTCTGTGTATTGAACTGGATGGATGGGATCTGGTTCCCCTCTGGTGATCTCTCTCCTGAAGGAAAATGCTGCATGAATTTACAGTCTTTGGGTCTGGGGTGGGCTTCCTGGGTACACGTTTGGTATAAACTAATCAACTACTTAATACATTAATGAATTACTAATTACTAAGTGGTTAAGGTCTCTTGCCTGTGTTGTACATACCTGGCGGTGGGCCTTTTGCTATGACTGTCTAGATCAAGACTCTTCAGTTGACTTTTGGTGGGGTGTATGAGGTGCACCAGCTCCAGCCCTCCTAAAGCACAGCACTCTATGTCACCTTCATAGCTGGAAAATACAACAGCATCCAGTAGCTGCTCCCTGAAAGACCCGTGAACATTGTGAACTCAGGAACATGCCACATCTGAGACTTCAGCTAAGTTCTTGTGAAAATACTTTTTACTTTGAGCTGGAGTCCACCGTTTGAGTAGCTCTGGTCTTGGTAGCCCTGTCGCAGCCTAGGACCTCCTGGCCATTGCTGTCTCAATATTGGAAATTGTGGTCACTCTTGCAGAATGTGTAAAGGATGTGTAGCCTTTGAGCAGACACAAAAAATATTGCCAGTTCTTGAAATTTGATATACCATGCTGTAAAAACGTGCCATACAAAAGGTTTTATCAGTTTAAAATGAAAGGTGTCTTCTCCCCTACCCTCCTAGCCATCAGAAGAAGGGAAGTGGGAGAATGGAGAATAAGAGATGATGTTGTTGTTGTAAAAACCTTCAACAAAAAATGTATTAGCACCAGACAAAAGTGGGTTTAGAAATATTTTTTTCATTCAGACAGTACAGAATTCTCTGGTGTCAAACTTTCCTCTTGTACAAGACTTGCTAGGTCATTAGCAAATTTTTGTGCAAACTAGAATGGTAAACATCTGAAGAGGTATTTTGAATGGGGGGAGGGAATATGCCCTCTCTATGCACATGACTGCCGAGCTTGATTTTCATCCACTTCTGCTGGCACGACTTCTTTTTGCTGCCAGTGTATTTGTATTGTCACACGTCACAGGGCTTATGGCTTTATTATTAGCAATGCTGCACAATCTGTGTCCCGGAACATCTGGGGCATCGTGTAAATGTAGAGCGTTCGTCAGCGTTTAGCATTAGAAGAATCCTAGATATTTAAGTAGGATTTGAGCTGGTTATCCAGCAGTGGCAAGAAAAGCATTCAACCTTAGTGTTGCTGATACTGGCAGAGATGTACGTGCTAATGTCTAGAAGGAAGCTGAGCAGTCAACAGAAATGGTGAAAGCTGCTTAATCCGTCAAGAGACAGAAGGACCTCTCTATATATTTTAATAACCTCTGTTGTTTTTCAGTTGATTATGTAGATGTTTCTATTATGGACCATCATCTTCTCTGCTTTAGTAATCACTCCTGCTCATAACTTGGTTGTGTTTTGCCTGAGAAATCTTCTTAAGATGCCTTGCACTTAAAAGCAGTTGCATTTCAGCCTTGTTGAACTTACTAAATGTATAATGATCCTCAGTTCAAAGAGTTGCGCTCAATTGTCCCTTGTCCAGTTAGGTGGAGGGGAAAAATTAATCAGATACAGAAAAAGTATCAATGGGGGGAGGAAAATTCGCTTTAGATGAAAAAAAAAATAAAAAAGCTTAACTTAGAATGGAATTTCCCTTCTTTTCCTTGTGCCTGTTGCTGTTTCTTCTTGAAGATTTTTGCTCATGTGGTGACTTCATAGTCTGGAATATCTAGGCTGTGAAAGTGCATTTCATTTTCAGAACAGATTTTGTAACTTGCAAATGAACCCAAACTACAAGCAGTGCCTATACTCTCTGACTTCAAAGAGTATCTTATATTGGAGTAATTTTTACTCAACTCAGATACTTGTTGGCTTTTACAGATAATACCCAAGGCTTGTAACAGAAAAAACTTATCAAAAAAGTTTTGCTCAGAAGGTATATTTTCTGGTTTTTGTAGTCCATCGTACTGAAGTAGAAGAGAAATTATTTGCAATATGGCAGTGAAACTACACATTGGCGGAGGAAATCAGTAGCGTGATTAGTTTCAGAAACTAAGGTAGAAGTGACAATGTCTGTTGAGTGCACGTAGAACCTCTGTCTTCAGTAACCCTGTAGGTACAAATTCAGTCTTCTACAGGGGACACTCAGTCACAGGGGACTGAATGGGTGAAACCATCAGCTTTGCTGTCTGTAAATCTGGTTTTGATATTGTTTTGATTTTATGTATATTTCTGTTGTAGGGAAAGGGAAGGCTTCAATTTCTGTGTACTGTTTGTATTTCTTAAAACACCCTTTCAAAATCAAGTGCTTCTACAGGAATGTTTAATAAAAAAAAAAAAAAAAAAGAAAAAATAGTTCATTTGCCATCTGTTTTGCAAGACAGAGCAATGTCCTTGCAATGACGTCAGTGCTTTTACTTTCTGGAGTGGTAGTGACAGGCAACTGCTTTAAAGTGCTTAGAGTGTTATGAGAATTTATCACTTTAAGGTCATCATTGAATCAGGCAATCTTAATGATACTTTTTTTTTTTTTTAAGTTACTCAAATGCCACTATTCAAACCTATTTGTCCCTACCGTATGAGAGGAATAAAGTGTGAGGTTTTGACTCCTGAAGTGAGGTCAGCAGATGTTTGTGAATGTGACGATTTGAAGTAGGCTGGTGGTTCAAGTGTCCCAGATTTAAGTTCAGGAACCTCTGTGACTCCTGCAGCATCTTCACGGCTACTTCCAAGGTTCTTTATGGAGGATCTGCTTGTTGCCTGGCACATGTTGGGATGGGTTCAGGCTTGCAAATGAGGCGATACCCATGGAGAGGTTTGAAGAGCCTGACCACAAGATTCAGTTGATCTCCAGGTCCCAAATGACGGCCCCTGCACCTTGGTGTCCTGCTACACGGTGTGCTTCTCCTGGGAGACAAGCTGCTGGAGAGAGGCAAGCTCTCTTGGGATTTGGGAACTTGATGTGATGTGTCCCATCTCACCTCAAAGGCCTCACCTCATGGTTCACTCTGAATTTATCTCATTGCTATTGGATTTCTTGGAAAGATCAACTGTTTCCCCAAAAAAGACCAAAGCTGCTATGAAGGGGTGGGCGGGTAAGAAGATACAAAACATCTCTAAAGGGGCTTAGTCTCTAAAGTCACCTCTTCCATTTTATGGGACAGCTACTGCTGTTGAGGGGCCTTAGGGTTTGTGTAGATTTAAAAGTAGTTTCTTCTCCTTCACCAGTGCTGGGGATCGTGAGGCAAGAGTGATTTTCTTCCAGTCGAAAAAGAAGCACCTCTTGGCATGGAGTGAAACTCGTTTGGGGCTGTCCATCTCCCTCCTTCCCTCCAGCCCTTCCCACTCCTGTAGGAAACAGAAGGTGGTTCCCAGGAGATGCTCCTGGAATCTGATCATTCACAACTGGTGACCTGTGGGTTTGGAAGATGCTCTTGCTGGCTCTGGGTTCAGTTCTGAGCTGGGAGTCATTCAAAGTAGATGCTTTTGCTCAGGTTGCCTGGCAAGAGATGAACCTGATGAGCAGGTGCTTTCCTCCCTCCTCTGTCCATCGCACCATGTTTGGAGAGAAGAGCTGAATGAAATACATAGATAGTCAATTCTGAGTTACTTAGCTGGGTGGGAAGAGACCTAATTTCCAAATATTTTTCAACCTATTTAGAACTCTGATGGCTGTTGAGGTCAGGGATACCACTTGTATGAGGAAAGTCTATAAAATTTCCCAAAGTATTCTTTGTGATAAGAACAGCAGGAAGAGGAAGATGGAGTAGATGTAATGCTCTGTAGGAAAAAAAATGGAAATAGGAAAAAACATGTCTGATTTTTACTTTCAGATTTGCCTTTTTTTCTTTTTGAATTCTTTTCAAAATGAATCATAAAAATCCAAGTTGTTAAACAAGGAAACCGAGCATGTTTGTTTCATTTTTGCTGGATCTCAATGATAGTAAACAAGGACTTGCACAGAGGACCCACAGCCTATTTGTGGAAATACAGCTTGATGTAAGAGGCCCAGAAAACAATTTCCTTTTTAAGATAACATGCCTAACTTCAGGAGGTAGATGTGTGACGTTGAAGATACTTGAAAAAAAATAAATCTGTTTTCACATACGAATATCTCTGATTACTTTCTGGCCATCTGAAATAGCGCACTAGCAGTTGTTTGGGACCCATCAATTCGAATAATATTTTTAAATTACCTGGCTTTAGCGTGAGGGCAGCTGGTTCTGCTCCCGTAAGTGAGAGAGACTTGCACATTCTCTTCTTCCTTCCCTTGTTTTCCCTCCCCACCTACTTTCTGCCAGCACAGGTTGTGGGCGTGCATTGATCGAATAAGGAGAAGTTCAGATTTTCATTGGTTCTTTAGGGCAGTGCTAGCACATGGAGAACCTGTTTTTCTGATGGGTGGAGGCTGATAAGGATCAGTCCAAGGACAGGTGAGTAGCGTTGGATCAGGAAGATGAGTGTGGAGCAGGTGAGGGAAATGGGATGTGAAAAAGCACAAAATGGCTCTACCGTGATAGCTGTGTACGTGGATGGGAAGCAGAGTTGCATGTTGAAATGTATTTAAAGATACTAAGATAACTCTTTGCAGTAGCAAGTTACTGAATGTAATGAGGCAATAATTTCAGTGTAGATGCAGTACAGTTGTTGACAATTTTTTTCTTTTTTTTTTTTTTTCTTCTGCAGATATTCCTGAAATACCAGAAAGCATCTCATTCTGCAGAGCACTACAGGTAGCAGATTTCAGTGGGAATCCACTGACTAGGTAACTTCCACCTTCTTCTTAGTACTTGCCATACCAGAATTACAATCTTGCTGTAACAATTACAATTTTAAATAAGCCCTTAAAAATTGTGATCTAGGTTCTCTATGAAATCTTGCCAACGGTGTTTGTCTCTGGCAGGGGCTGCAGCAATAATTCAGGTTTAAAAAGTGATGTGCATCTTTCCTGGGAGGGGATGAAATTTGTTAGCCAACCAGGAAAAACGTAAATCTGATTGTCTCTTAAGTAATTTTCATTCCTCTTCTTAAATGCATAGGAAAACCACGCTCATACTCGGGAGAGATAAGGCAACGGTTAGCGCGACTGCATTGGCACAAACCCAGGTGCCTGACGATTTGGAATAGACTTTAGATCAGCTGCTGCAGATAATGGCTTTTACTAATGATTAAAGCTTGGACTAGCGTTTCATCACCCTCTCGTCAATTGGGACACAGTGACATGCAGTAACCTGTGGCAAAAATGCATCGCGTTGTGTCGGTGGCTTCTCCGGCTGCTGCCAGTCTGTGGTCTGATGAGCTGGGCTTTGGGGCTTGCACACACTTTTAGTACAGAAGAGGAGTTTGGTTTAGATTTTTTTTTTTTCTTTTCCACCTGCTGAAGAATTTGGAATTTATCTAGTGAAATGAGGCTGGAGGAAAGAGGTGATCTGCTAGTTTGAGAACCAAATAGAAGCAGAGCCGTGCCGCAGAGCTCCTTTGTGGTGCTGAGCAGGTCACGTAAGGCCAGAGCACTGGCGGTGGGACCTCCCTCTCTCCTCCAGCCCACCTTGCTGGGCCCTGAGACGGGCTGGGAATGCCTGCAGGATGAGCTGGCTGGCTGGGCTGCAGGAGTCTGCCAACAGGAGGGTGCCTGTCACGTCTTTAAAGCCGCCGCGGTGGTTTTGCAAGGCGGCTGCTCCCACCTGTGGAGCTGGGATTCTTCAGAAGCGCCCTTTGGATGTCA
This sequence comes from Xenus cinereus, assembly GCA_025774025.1. NCBI lineage: Eukaryota > Metazoa > Chordata > Aves > Charadriiformes > Scolopacidae > Xenus > Xenus cinereus. Next base: position 95,709,257 of record JAOXJK010000023.1, on the reverse strand, counting down.
CCCATAGCGTGCCCTTAGTTCTCTGGAAAGTCGCATCTCTGAGCGTTTCAGGGGCGCTTGTCGTCTTAATCCCTGTGCCTCTGTAGCCCATTTGTACCGTGAGGATAATAACACCGCAAAAATCCGGTAAAGCAAGCGGAGGCTGAGCTGGTGGTTAGATACGCAAGTGGGGAGGGTCACCAAACAGCTTTTTCCCCAAACAGGCATCGCTGTGCAGCGGGTGAAGCTCAGAGCTGCCTCTCCTGGTGTTGAAGTCAAAATTGTCTGTAGTAGTATGCTAGTTGTTCTTCTGCATTTTGTGTGCCGCATAAGGCCTGGGGCCCAAATAGTGTTTTTCCTTTAACAGTAGCTGTAGTGCACAGGTACAGCTGAGTGGAATTAAGACAAGAGTTGAAAGGCTTTTTTAAATGGGGTTCAAGTAGATCTCATAACTCTTTGTTGACAGTTTAAGGGAATTTTAAAAATTCTTGATAAAGCGGCTCCAACGTGTGTGCATGTCCTGGAAAACATCACTCCAAGCAGCTTACTAAGTTAGAAAACACAGATACCAGGAGCTGTTTACAAATGATTGCCAGGTATTTTCTGTGATGAGATCCAGAATTTCATTTTTGCCTATACAACAGCGTGTAGGTTTTGGCACTAATTTGCCCAGACAGAGTGGGAAAGTCTGGTAGTGGTTTCCTTTTCTGTGTGATACCCTGGAACTTTTTTTAGCCATTGATTCTTGTCCTTATTTCCTCTAAGCTTAAAAGCCAGTTAGAGATCTTCCCAATCGATGTCCTACCACTAACACAGTATGCTGCGTCATTGTCAAACTTAATCATTCATGAACCTGCAGCATTAAAAGTGGCTGGCAGACCATTTTTCCAGCTGCTTTCAGATGATTTCAAGTTTATCTTAATAAAAAGCAGGTATATTTATCGTAATTAGACTGCATAGAGATAGAATAGAATATTTCAGTTGGAAGGGGACAACAATGATTAACTACTCCAACCACCTGTCCACTTCAGGGCTGACCAAAAGATAATAAGAGTATTTAACTCCAGTCTTAAACCTGTTAGAGCCTAAATGATAATGAATAGTTACGATGGAGCTCACACTTTGGGGATACTGAGCGTGTTCTGTTAATAAGGTCCAGAAAACGAGAATGCAGTATAGAGTTGAGCACATGAAAAGCCCCCTTGTCCCCCGTCGTAATTTGTCTTTTTCCCTTTCCCCATCACGCACAGTTGTATTTACCTGTAGGCTTGTGGCTCCTTTTGGCTAATTATCCTGTGTGTCTTGGGCTGGGTGATGGGGAGAGCAGGAACTAAACCAAATGCTACAGCTCGAGCTTAGGTTGCGTTCTCGGGGGGGTCAAGAAGATGTTGGATGGCTGGGCCAGGTGCTTCTCCTCCTCTACCTCACTGCCCCTTTTACCCCAGCCTGTCTCCTGTGCAACTGCAAACTGAGCAGCTTGGTGCGACCTGTGGCGGCCAGGGAGCAATGGTACAGGAATCCAAAGCTGAGCTTTGCAGAACACAGACTGGGTGATGGACCTGAATAATTCACTCAATTATTTTACCATGTAGGTGATATAGGAAAAGAATAGTAAAAAAACACATTTTAATATGCTTGATTTTTTTAAAAAAGATTTGTTAAGACACTTAAAATGTTCTCAAGCTCTATGGCTTTTTAAAGTTGCAAATTGGGGGCAGGAAAGAGAGGAGCTAGGAGGGCAGGGATATTACCTGTTCTTTGACACAGAAGAAACTGTAAAGTCTCTAAGTCATGGTTTGTTTTTTTTCTTACTATGATCCTTAGAATTTTCTGAGAGTCATGCTGGAGTCTGGGCATGACTCCCTCTGGGTGTATTTGCCAAATAGACTCCTGTTTTCCACTACATGTTCTCTTTTGCAGTATGTGTTACATGAATATGAATACTTCTGCTGGAAGTCCTTGATTTGAATTAATATCTCCGTAGGTTGCCCGAAAGCTTTCCTGAATTACAGAATCTAACGTGTCTTTCAGTAAATGACATCTCTCTGCAAGCACTACCTGAAAACATTGGGAAGTAAGTTTTTTATTCTTTATTACTATCTTATTTTCTCCTTATTGTTATGCCTATTGTATAAATGACTTGCGTAATTGTATGTAATATACCTATAAAGTTATTTACAGGTCTGCACTTATTTTTAATATTCTTTTCAGTCTGAGGGTTCTGTTTAAGAAAAACCTCTTTGCATTTTCACTTCACGTTAGCAGGCTAATGCAGAATCTGAAGCGTGTGTGTATGTTTCAGCTGTGTTCTCCGGGATTTTGAGTAATTTGGAATTTTTTGGTGCAAAATTAAGTAGGTGTTTCGTGACGCAGATCTGACGTTTTGCTTTCCTTCATTGTAGTAGACCGTTGACCCGTTATTGTGAACATGTCAGAGGGCTTGCAGCTTAACTCAGACAATTGCTGGCACGAGAACAGATGGGTAAAAGCTGGCTGTGGTCAGGGTGGAAATTAGAAGGTTCCTAACTATAGGAGCACTCTGCTTCTGAAAAAAACTCAAGTGGGAACTGTGGAGATGAAAACTCAGGGAATAGCTCTTAAGATGAAATTCTATAAGCTTTTAAGATATGTTTGTTAACTCTGGAAAGTAGAGCAGGGTTGCGATGACAGGCTTCCAAAGTGGAGACACGTGGAAAGTAAATTGAACATTGTTGATCTGTCTCATTTTGACTGAAAAGAAAGGCCATGCTTGCAGAAAGGAAATCTCTCTCTCTTAGTGGAGAGAAGGGTATCTCTTCCAATTTTAAGGAGAAGAAGTAATTCCGTGTCTTCTCACTTGAATGCGCGAGAGTGGCTGTGCTGGTTCAGATCAAAGGCTCATCTAGCCCAGCTTCGTTCTACAGTTGCAGTAAGTAGATGCCTAGTGAGGATTAAAAAGAAGAGAAAGTGTTTGACTCCTCTTCCCATCCCCTGACTGTTCCTGGTCCAGGAGATTTCCTGAACTTTGGATTTTGGTTGGTCTACTTGGTGGCCCATAACAAATCTCTCTTCCGTGTACTTGTCCAGTTTCTCCTTGAGCTTATATAGGCATCTTTAGTATTCTCCCCTGCTAAATAGCTGCCCAGGTCTGTACCCACTGCACTGGTTTGTTGGTTTTTTTTGTTTGAGCTTGGCTCTACTGACCTTTCCTATGATCCCTAGTGTTGGAAGAGGCAGTGAGCAGCTGATCCCTATGCACTTGATCTGCCGTCGATGCCTTTGTAGTTTTCTACCGTATCCCCAGGTGCTTTTTTCCAGGCTGAAGAGTCTAACTTGCTATTCCAGCTTCAGGAATAGTCTTCACAGGACTCAAGATACCTGTGCTTTAACTCGAAAAAGTTACAGTTTGTTACTTTTGTTACCATTTTAGAGAAGATGAAATTTTTGGCAGTTCCTGGTTGTTCTCTATCTCCTCCACAGCCCCTGCTTTTTTTTTTTTTTTTTTTCTTTTACTCTTCACCTGCCTTTATGGTTACCTTGCCCATGTTGTTTGTTCTAAGTTCTCATTGCTGTTCTAAGTTCTATCTTCCTTCAGAAAGCTACAGTATCTCAGATGTTGAGTCATGAATATCGGTAGAGGCCTCTTAATCTTGGACATCCTTTCATAAAGTGGAATACTTCTAACGTAGATTCTTCGGGGAGTCAGCGTAGACCCTAACAGTAAAACCCAACTGTTTCTGAGCAGAGGAGCCCTCCAGAAGGGATCTTATTATCAAGAGCTCCTGCAATGTAGTCATGTTCAGACCGGCATTGCTTTAGCCACTTCCCATGGGTATGAAAGCTGTCAGCTGGCACCACTCCAGCAGCAACAGAAGTGGAAAATGTCTTTTGAAACCTTCCGCAAGCACCAACAGGTACAGCTAACGTGCACTCAGTGACTGTGGCGAAGTCTCACCTAAAATTTGCAGGGGCCGGGGCTTTTGCGACGTTCTTCCTCTTCTGTAAAAGCTCACAAAACTTTTCATGCAGCTTTTTGCAGCACTGGCAGCTAAGAACAGGCTTGTTCAGACTCTGCGGTTACTGAAAACCAAGGCCAAAAATTTGGGATCCTGCCTGGTTCTGAAAACGAATACAAGAAACATGACAAGCTGAAAAGATTCCCAAAGCTTGAGGTGGACTGCTGCTTGGCAGACAGCAGCTGGAGGAAGGTTGCTGGCTTCCCAGAGAGGTCACTGGCTGCGGTGGCTCTGTCTTCTTGCTTGTCCTGCCTGACATTTGGTTGTGTGAGTGGTGGTAGCCTTTGTTTTGGAGCAAATGACTAGAAACAACTTTGGTTAAAATGGTGATACCAGACACCATAAGGATGTCAATATGTAGAGCTGTGCAAGAGTAAGGGTAAAAAAAAAACCCTATTATTGATCATAAGCAGTCTGGGGAAATGCTGTGGTACTATTTCAGCCCTACGTGAGCTGTTGCAGAACAGAGCAGTGTAACCCGTCCTCCATCAAGGTCTGTATTTGATTCCTAATATTGAAGCTAAAATACTGGGGGTTCTCACTTGCTCTGGGAAGAGCCATATGCTAGTCCTGCTGGTCTTGGTGAGTTGTCCTGGAGGGCTAGAATTTTATTCAAGTCTGACAGGCCTGCTTTGATCATAGAATCATCTAGTCTGGAAGGGACCTTCAAGATCATCAAGTCCAACCGTTAATCTAACACTGCCAAAACCACCACTAAACCCTGTCCGTTACCACCAAGTCTACCCATCTTTTAAATACCTCCAGGGATGGTGACTCCACCACTTCCCTGGGCGGCCTATTCCAACGCTTGACAACCCTTTCTGTGAAGAAATTTTTTACTAACATCCATCCTAAACCTCCCCTGCTGCAACTTGAGGCCATTTCTTCTTCTTCTTCTGTCACTTGTTACCTGGGAGAAGAGACCAACCCCCACCTTTCTACAGCCTCTTTTCATGTAGTTGTAGAGAGTGATAAGGTCTCCCTTCAGCCTCCTTTTCTCCAGGCTAAACGATCCCAGTTCTTTCACTGGAGGTGCTCCCAATTTAGCTACCTAAAATATGAATATTGTATTTTGGAGCTGTTGAAGGCCTGGTTGGATGGGGCTCTGAGTAACCTGGTCTGGTGGGAGGTGTCCCTGCCCATGGCAGGGGAGTTGGAACTAGATGATCTTGAAGGTCCCTTCCACCCCAAATCATTCTATAATTTTTACAAAACACTTTAATCTCATTAGTAGAAATTTCTGCTATCAGATTTATGCTTAAAGAAGCAGAGGCAAATGTGTGGGGCTGTTATCTTTGGCTTATCAGGTATTCACGGTAAGTGGGAGTATGGCCATTGGGAAGTCGATGGTAAGCTGGGACTGAAGATGCACGTTTTCCAACTCAGAAGAATATTAACGTAACAGGAAGGAAACTCATGGGGTGTCCACCCAAATTTAACTGTTCCTGAAGTCTGTTGTGGAATGTCTGGGCAACAGAGAGAATGGGATCCTGTGTAGTTTGAGCTGGAAATTGTTGGGAGGTCTTGTTTGTAGCCAGTTAGAACTGCAACCTGAAGTCCTTATGGGTCACTTACAGAGTGAACTTCGTCAAATTTTTAGCATTACATCTATAAGTAATAATTTATATTTTTTTTCAGTCTGGCTACCAACAAGTGCCGCTCCCTTATTTCAGTTCACAAAATTCTCAACATTCATTGCAAGTGAATTTGGTGGTGCAGTCAACCTCCTCGTGTTTGGTAAAAAACAGTGAAATGCTCTGGTTGACAACTTGTGCTCTTCGTTCCCTTCTCTGTTCTTTTCCCTCTGCACTTGCTGGGACCCAAAAAATGCTAGGAATTCTAGGAATTCCTAGCTAGGAATCTTTCTAGCTAGGAATGCTAGAAAGAAAAAAATGCTAATTCTGTCTTTCTGGCTGTAGAGCCCAAGTAAAGCTCTTAGAGGTGTTTGGGTATAGAGGTGCTTTCGATAATAATCCATGCTGCTGTTTGATGGAACAGGCTGGACCTGTGTGCTCTGTATGAGATCTGTCTTCTGCATAGACCTTTTATATTTTTCTTTCTTTTGTGTTGCCAAAAGGATTGTTTTAAGGCTCCCAACTGGACGTTTGAAGAACATAGGCAAGGCCTCCCTTGAACCTTTTGCTTTCCTCTTGCTTGTGCATAGCCATGTTCAGAGTTGTAGAGAGGTAGGGAATGGTCTCTTCTCCCAAGTCACAGGCGATAGGACAAGAGGAAATGGCCTCAAGTTGTGCCAGGGGAGGTTCAGATTGGATATTAGGAAAATTTTTTACCCTGAAAGTGTTATTAAGCATTGGAATGGGCTGCCCAGGGAAGTGATTGAGGCACCATCCCCGGAGGTATTCAAAAGATGGGTTGACATAGTGGTCAGTGACATGGTATAGAGATGTGGTTTCTTGTTTTTGTTGTTAGGTCGATGAGTTAGGTTGATGGTTGGACTAGATGATCTTAAAGGTCCCTTCCAATCTAGACAATTCTATGATTCTATGAAATATCTGCCACAGCTCTTCATCCGCTAAAGGTTACCACATGCTGAACATCTGGAAACAGCAGACCACAGAGCAGGTATTTATTAGGCAAGTGATGTACACCTAACGTGGTGAACTAATTGAGGGCCCTGGGACTTACTTCCTCCCTGTCGCAGCTCAAACCCATCAGGAGAGTTAATGAAGCCACGCAGTACAGGCATCTCAGACCTCCAACAGGAGAGCTGGCCTTGCAGTACAGCTACAAGGACCCAAGTGTGAAGTAGGCGAGTCCAGCCCTTCAATGACACTTCCAAGGTTTCCAGCGTGGTGCTGCACAGCACTGGCTGCTCCTGTGAAACAGTCAGCTGCAAACAAACAGGTTACCAAATCCGTCTGTAGAGCGAGCCAGGGATTTTGCCGGGATTAAATTTGGTCCATTTTCTCAATTTCAGGGCTGTTAGACAGAAGCAATGAGTCATCAGTCCCGCCGAATGCAATTTCTGTGTGTGAGACATATGCAAGAATAGTAGCTAGGTGAAAAAAACACATCTAAGCACACTAGTATGAAAGCCAACTATTACTCAGGGGAATTCTGTGTTATTCTGTAGAATTCTGTTCTTTGGGAAATGAAACCTGTTACAAGTAGCTCATGACACAGAAATACTTAGTTTTCCAATGTGACAGGAAACGAACACTGCTTTCTTTCCTTTATGGCAAAGATAGTGCCATGGAGTATCACACAACTACACCGCTTCTGCCCTGGTCTTACACAGAGCAGTAAGCACCCTCCCATCTTTACTGTATAGACTTTATTTCTGAGAAATACACCACCAGGATCTTTATGAGTAACGGAGATTGAGCGGCAACGTAATCTTCCAGAAATAAGCTGATCAGTATATATACTGTAACTAGACAGGAAAACAGAACTGCAGGTTTCAGAATTAAAACGGTGAAGTTTTAAAAGTGAAGACTTTTAATATGAGAAAAGGGCTATTGTAATTAAGATTTACGGACTAGAGTGCTGAGGAAAGGGGAATGCAGAATTCCCGTCACACTTATGAAAAGCAGGTCCAGCCCCAGTTTCTTGAGAAGCCTTCCAGGTCACCGTAACTGCCAGTATCTATAGAGTAAATACCACTATGAGTGCATGATCCACCAGTTCACTCTGTCAAATATAAAAAAAATCTCCTCTTCCTTTTCAAAATGTCACCCGCTACTGCTAAATCCCACGCCAGTGCTGCCTTCCCCCAATGTCACAACAGCCGATGGCCCTGCCCATTGCTAAGGCCGTTACGCTTGCACCCGCGTTTTCCAGCCTTTGCTTTAGGTTTTGGTGATGAGAGATACCAAAACTGCAGTGAGAACAAAGAGTACAGTTGTTATTTTAGGCTTTTCTGGTTAGGTTTCGTGCCTATAGTTGACAGTCCCATTTATTTTTAGGGTTTTCTGGTCAGCTCTCCTATCTATAGTCCAGAGTCCTGTTGATTTTAGGGTTTTCTGGTCAGCTTTCATAGCTATAGTTGAGAGTTCCACTGATTTTTAAGGTTTTTTTGGTTCGCTTTCATAGCTATAGTCAACAGTCCCATTCATTTTTAGGGTTTTCTAGTCAGCTTTCATAGCTATAGGCGAGAGTTCCACTGATTTTTAAGGTTTTTTTGGTTCGCTTTCATAGCTATAGTCAACAGTCCCGTTGATTTTTAGGGTTTTCTGGTCAGCTCTCCTATCTATAGTCCTAAAAGGGGCCCTTCCTCTGCAATTTCACAGTGTTTGCTCAGCGCCCCATGCAAACAATGGTCTTGGAGTGGTGCTTTCCATGAGGGGGGGGGCTGAAAGTCTACTGGACACCGACAGCACTGGTGAAGAGGCGAATGCTTGGCATTGGCCCTCACCAGAACTGGCCAGCCCTGGTTAGAGCCCACTTCCCTCACGCACCCCCCAGCTGGGCCAGAGGGCCCAGCGGGCAAGCCCTCAGCCAACAGCAGGTCCCCCCAAGCCTCTGGCTTGTTTTCGTGGGAGGGCCAAAAAGGGGATAAAAAATGAGGAAAGCACACACCCGACTCAAAGAAACATCAAAAAGCCAAAAATATCCCCTTTTAAGGCACCAACAAGGCCGAGGGCCGCCCAGGGCCCTGCCTGCGACCACCACGGGCCCCCGCCGCCTGACGCTGAGGCGGCCGCGCGCCCCGCCCCTCCCCGCCCCGCGCGGG
>JAOXJK010000023.1:95678047-95700270 GCA_025774025.1 Xenus cinereus | reverse complement strand
ATTTGTAAGGAGCCTTTACAAAACGCAACGCTACACTACGCTGTAAAAGAAACCACGGACGCACCTATGGGAACAACATAAATATCACACAAAGAACCCAAGGTAAAAAAGCGACGTTAAAGTTGCAAAGTCAAGCACTGGGCCAGGAACAGTAATTGCGCCCCCTCCTTTTTTTAATTATTTCTTTTCAACTACATTTCTTTTCGGTACGGGGCAACACATACCACTTTAAAAAAACAAACAAAACCAACCCGAACTTATAAAAAAATGACTAGTATTGCAGTTCAAGTATCCAAAATGACCCAAAGTTACTCCCTCGAGCAGCGTTCAGCATGGCTCCGGTGCTGCGGTGACTCCACACGCTCGGATGCAGCATCACGAGGGGCTTCACCCCGAGCTTTCAGCCTTCCTCGGCGCCAAGACCATGCCAGGGGTAAGGGGGGAGCTGGGCATCCTGTTGGGGGGGCCACCAGAATTGCCTTCTCTTAAGAAAACGCAGTAATATCTTGAATTTCTCTTGAATTAACAATAATAAGGCAACCCTTCCGCAGATGGGGTCTGCCCCGTGCGCTGCACCCCGATGGGAGACCCACGTGATGGAGCACAACCTGGGGGTCCCAGTAACCAAAAGGAGGCGAGATTATCTACGCTATCCTCTTTTTATTTAAAATGTCACTTTATTGAGTGCTGTTCTTACTGGGATCATAACAGCCCAGCACCTCCTGGTGCCATTCCTTCCGCACAGTCAGCAGGTCCCTGCGGGAAGTCCCTCCTGGCAAAGGCCAGCGAGGGGACAGATGGGGTCCCTGGCTGGTCCTGCACGTGGCCGAGAGGCAAGCACTGGCCTTCTGGCCTCATTCCCTGATGGACTGGGAAAATACAGAGAAATTATTTGAATTCCTCACCCCAGTGGAAGTATTGACTTGTCGGAAGAATCTCAGCGAAGGGAACGCAAAAGGCAAAGGAAGGTGGTGCTGTGTTTGGTCGCCAAGGTGCTTGGGGTGGTGAGACGGGAACCATCAGTGGCTTTGGGAGCTCCCACCCTCTCCCCAAATATCTGACCCTTCAGCAACAGACAGTAGGAGCAGATTCTTATCTTTTAGGGACAAAACCGGGGGGTTGAGTTATACATTACTAGCAGTTAACATGGATATTTACAGGTGATGAGGTCCCCTCGATCCTCCAGGCCCTGGAAGGAGGTATGCCCTGAGCAGCACAGACCCTTCTAGGCACGCTTCTTCCCGCACACACCATCAACACTTTTCTTAACTGGTCCCCAGCACGGTCCCAGTTTATTCCTCCATCCCATACCAGGTTCCTAGTCCCTGGTGCCGCCAAGAGCCCAACCCGCCCAGGCACAGCGTGGGGGTGAGCGACTTCATCATCTGCTTTTCCTCCAAAAAGCCAATATCCACCTTAGTACATGACAAGAGGATTTTTTTCCCAAGTCTGACAATCCCTGGAAGAATCTAGCTTGGCGCGCTCCATCCCGGCAGCATGAGGAGGAGCGGGATCGCCTGGAATCTCCTGCTCAGCTCATGGACACGGGACCTGAGAACACACCATCCCTCCTGTGGCCTTTCCCTTTTCCCCATGGCAGAGAAACAGCGTAAAAATGAAGGATCCGTTAGAAAAAAGGTGGGATGGAGGAGGACAACAAGAGGCAGAGAAGCCAAAGGGGCTGAGAAGAAGCAGGAGCTGGTGGTGGGACCAGGACCTCTGGGACCTGGGGACAGGAGCACGCCTTTCTCCTGCAGCTCAGCTCAGACACCCAGTTTTTACATTCCTCTACATTTAACAAAAAGCTGCAAAACCTGCTGAGAAAGCGATGTCGCTGCTTCTGCTAAAATCTTATTTATTACAGTCTACTCCCCTCCCCAGAGGCGTCTCGTTCAAGCGACGAAGCTTTGCTGCGGAGTTGTGGGGCCGTACCCAAGACTCAAACAATTTCAGTGCAGTTATAGATAATGGAATTAAATGTTTTTACAATGAGGCTGTACTTCTTCCCCCCCCGGCCCCCAACCAAGACCTTGTTTAAGGAGAAAACTCCAAATACTGAGTATGTGCTCACCAACCGAGCTCCTTTATGCGCAGGCACGTGGCAGCCAAATAAAAATTGCCCGGCGTCGGCTCTGCCCCTTTCCCACCTTCTGTGGGACGTGCGACTTTGCAACCTTAAATGCTTTTCTGGCAGGTTTTTACGTGCTGGAGTGTAACACAATGTACATATCCCTCCCCCCAGAAAGAACTACACCATAGGAAAGAGTTTACGAACGTTCTGCTCCGTGTCACTGCTCGGTGGAAAGAAACTACCGAGGTGGGGGGGGCTCGAGAAGGACGTTGGGTCAGAGAGGTGTCCTCCCGCCGGGCAGTGTGTTGTCCCCTGCCCTCCAGCCCAGTTCTGGGTCCCAGTTGAGGCCACCACCTCAGCATCACTCCTGAGCCTCCTTGCGAGCCAGCTTGTAAACCTCCGTCGGCCCATCCACGTGGGTGATGGTGGTGGTGAGCTGAAGCTCTTCCCCGCTGTTCACTCCCAGGTCACCTGAGGAAGGACGTTATTCTGTCAGCCTGGTCTCACAACAAAGTATTTGGCAATTAGAAAGCAAAGGATCCGTTTTATTCCCTCCAGGCTTTCAGGAGGCAGCTGAGCTATGGACTATGGAACATTGACCTGGTCTGGTGGGAGGTGTCCCTGCCCAGGGCAGGGGGTTGGAACTAGATGGTCTTTAAGGTCCCTTCCAACCCAAACCATTCTATGATTCTATGAAAAGTAAAGAGCGCTCAACCTTCCCACGGTGACTATCGGCAGCCAGCCAAGGCACCCACCTCCCCATTGTCAGCCAGTTACATCCCCTTCCCATTCCATCGGCAGCTGTGCACTTAGTGCACGTCACTATTACACACCATCATCTCCACTTGTGCGGGAGACGAAGGTTTTAATCCCCAGAGGCTGCTAAGAACAGCCGAGAGAAACAACCGCCAGCGATGGGAGCCAGAGTTTTTCTCCCAGTTTACCCGGCAGCGAGTCACTCATCCCGGACTGATCCCGGGGGAGACGTCGCTCTGAGCTGTCCCCTCCTCATCACACCCCGACAGTTGTGTCCCCGACTGGCAGCACGGCGGGGGCTGACGCTGACGCTCCCGTTGTAGCAGCCTGGCAGAATCAGCCATAACCAACGAGGGGCTTCTATTTTGCACAGGCAAAAGGACACATTACTAACGTCAATTACGGCAATTTCCCAAATGGCAAAAGCACGTTTGTGGCAGTGTAGCGGCATCTCAGTTGTGCCTTTACTACTACAGAAGGGCAAAAATGAGTAAGTCCCCTCCCTCCCATCCTACACCCCCGCAATCACAGCTCCGCTAACGAGCCGTTCTCCGGGAGGCCTGGCTGCCATCCCGAGCCGTGCCCAGCACCGTTCTCCGTGAGGCTGTGTCAGACTCCTCGCTTCCCCAGTCCGGGACGGTTTGGATTCCAGCCTCAATCCCAGCAGTAACAGATGGCTGCATGATGTTTGCAGTTCCATTTGTCCAGCTGTGCGAGGAACCTCTGCAACCGCCAAGTCAAGGTCGAACATGCTCACCGATACCCCATAACCATACCTTTATCTGGAGGGAAGGGCCTGACTTGTTCGAGCCGCCGGACGAAGGGAACACGCTGCGGAGCAGCCGCCTCTTCAAGCTGTTCTCCCTGGATTTGGCGCTGGGGCTGCCCTCCCCGGCCGGCCTGGGGTTCGCCGGCCGGAGGGGACAGGGCTGAGGCCAACACTCTTCCAAGCCCTTCCTCCCCATCTTCTCGCTCTCCCCCGGCAGCGCCGGCACGTGCTGCAGGGCAGGGACGCGCTGGAGGCAGCTCCCGTCGGCGCCCTGGAACTCCGACGGCCCGAGGGACTGTGCTTTCGTCACCAAACCGTTGGGGTGGGACTGTCCTTCCAGGCGGGGTTTGTAATCCGGCCACATCGTCTGCCGCCGCGTCACCTTGGTCCCACCATTGCAATTGAGGTAGTTTCCGTACCTGTCGGCCCAGTCAGCCTCGGGGCTCTGGAGGTACATGTCCGGGGGTCTGTCCTCCCCCAGGAGCCCCAGGGACTGCGCTCTCCTCCTGCTGGTGGGGCTCCTTCCCCTCAGGGTGTTCGAGCTGATGGCAGAAAGCTTCTGGATGTCGTTGAGTAGCCCAGAGATATAGCCTTCCACTTCCACTGTGCTGCCCCTCACCACCGTCTGGGAAACACCGGGAAGGGGGGGGAATAGTTAGAGTTGGAAATATTAAGGCTCAGTTTATCTTGACAAAGGTTGGATTTTGGCTGTCTAGCCAAGGAGTACTCAGGGAATTTAGGAAAAGAGAGAAACATTTCTTTCTGCCTTTTTACATCGCCCTTTACTGAAGAAAAAAGCCCAAGAAATCCTTGGGTTACGTCCTTCTGTCAGAGGCAGCAGAGCCATCAGCCAGAACAGGGAATTCTGCTGCTGCACTCACATCCTGAAGGACATTATGGCAAAACAGGGATGGGTTTAGCACTCAGGACTCGCTTGTGCTGAAACTGTGCTACACTCCATCACTAACTGAGCCCCAGCAAGACCTCCCAGAAGCTACAGCACGCCCTAAACTCCACCTGCAAGAACCACCTTGCTGTTCCAGTACAAGGTTCGCCTCTCCCCTGTACTGCTCCCCGTACTGTCGCAATCGCCCTCCCTTACTCTGATCCTCTACAATTTTTGCTAATGCATCTTAATCCTGCCCGGTGAAGACCACACTGTTCCAACACCGCATCCCTCCTCGGTTCTGCCAAGCCATTATAATTAAAAATGATGAACAAAGGGTCACAACAGCTCACAACTGCCCCGTAAGCAAACGGTGAAGAACGAGGCTTCCATCCAAAGACGCAACAGCACCATGCAAGAAAGACATTTGAAGCTGTCGGCATATTATGTAGTGCTCTACCTTGTTTATTCTGCAACTGAAAAGCTTACAGTAGCTTTTTTAATGCTGGGAACCAAAATGTTTCATTTCTTCACAGAAATTCAGAGCACAGGATCACTCCTACACTTTCATGAATCTCTGCCCGAGGAAAATCCTTCCCTGGAGTGGTGGCAATCTCCTGTTTGCTAACTGAACTCCAGGGATCTTCTAAAGATGCTGAATTAATTACACCGAGCCTAATATTTAGCTGGTGCAAAACAGCAGCTCCAGTAATTCCCACAGAATAACCCCCCAGTGCCCAAACCGAGCACCCAGTTTGCTCAGCGTCTGAGAATGAGAGGCAGAACTGAAAGGTCTTGCCAAACAAGGTGAAGAAAGGACCATCTGGGTCGTATCCTTGCACAGACACCATCACCTGCAGGGAATTCTGCTCTTCAGCCGACGGCAGCCACACACCTCCCTCCACACACACAGCACCTTCACCTTCCTCCACGGCCCTGGCTGCTGGGAGCGAACAGTGTCCTGAGGACACCAACTCCTCCAGCTGCTCCCAGCGCCTCTGCACCAAACCCACCACAAGGAAACGGTCAGAAACCCAGTCTCTGGAATCCATAAGTGGGGTGGGAAGAATCATAGAATCGTTCAGGTCGGAAAAGACCCTTGGGATCATCGAGTCCAACCATCTACCCTACTCTACAAAGTTCTCCCCCAACACCACATCTAAATGACTCTTAAACGCATTCAGGGATGGTGACTCAACCACCTCCCTATTCCAGCCTATTCCAGTCTCTGACCACTCTTGCTGTGAAGAATTGTTTCCTAATGGCCACTCGAAACCTACCCTGTTGCAGCTGGAAGCCGTTCCCTCCTGTTCCATCGCTAATGACCTGGGAGAAGAGACCAGCACCAACCTCCCTACAGTGTCCTTTCAAGTAGTTGTAGAGAGTGATGAGGTCTCCCCTCAGCCTCCTCTTCCTCAAATGAAACAGTCCTCATAGTGCTTCTGGCTTGGGCAGTCCAGATGCCTTCCTTGCACTGTTGTGGCAGTTGTACTGGCCCAGGTGTTTAAAGGGATTTATTCTATGATGGATTAGGGATCTATGTTACTCTTTTTTGCTGTGTTATCAGTGTGCAGGATCAATTTCCTGAGCTGGTTCACCGCCCTGCCCCAGTTTAGTGATATGATGAGGCTGGTAAAGGTGGTGGTTCCCAAGTTCTTGCTGTTGAACGTGGTTCTGCTGACAAAGATTTCTGTTTAACCACAGCCAAAGTGGTGTCTGAGGTAAGAAGAGAAATTAAGAGATTGCACCGTTTTACTCATTGACACTTCAACGGGATGGGGAGGGAGATAAGTAGATGCGGGGTGATCTGCAAACCCAAGGCAGCTTGGCAGTGTGCGCACCCTTTTTGTCTTCTCTTGATAAAAGTGAATCATGGGCCTCACCTAATATGACCCTGAAGAGAAAGTGCAAAATTTGAAGGAAGATTGGAATAGGTTTCTGGAAAACCTGTAAACAAAAATGTCATGGCACCAATGTGGGTGGCAATGGGAGTAAGAGCAGACCCACCTTCCTCTCGGGGAGAAGCGGTTTCCCCACCACCTCGTCCCTCTCCCCCTCTGCTGGTTTGGATTACATGAGAATGTTGGACACCATGTCCCACCTCGACTTGCGTTTTATAGTGTTAAAATTTTTATGTGAGAGTTTTCTTTTCCTTACGACTTTGTTTCTGTCAAGTGATTTTGAGCGGCAGTAGCTGAGTTATTCTCACATGTCTTTTAATTGAATTTGTGATAGGCTTCTATTAAAATATCTTCACCTATAGGGTATTTTTTAACTGTATTTCTTCTGGAACTCATTGGGTAAAATGTGCTTGTTTTAAAAGCTGGGGAATGCTGTTCAGACCGTGATCAAAGCTCCTGTGAGGTTTAATTCACTGTTTTCTGAATGCAGTGCTTGAAATAAGGATGTATCTTTCAGACACCATCCAAAGTCAATCCCTGAAAAATCTTCTTTTCCCTTTAATAACTCATTACATCAGTTATGTTGCTTCCCCTGCTTAGATATCTGTATTGGAGTTGCAGTATGAAGGTTTTTCTTTAGTTTTATTCAGGTTATCAGCTGTTTTTTTACTGAGGCTAACTAATGATCCTGTGATTCAGTGTGTGTGTATTGTTCAAAGTGAAAACAAGTATTTCGGTTTTAAGTGGTTGGAGTGCATGAGCTTGTTTGTGTGGTTTTTTCTTTTCTAAGGTGTACATACAAAAACACTTTGGGTTTAGATTTAACATGCATTTCAAATTTAGTGGAATTCCTTTTTTAATCTAGATTTTATTTAAGGCCTAGCACACTGTTCCCTTCCCCTGCACACTAGTACAAGAACATATTCTGTTGTAGGAAACTACTTATTTGCAGTCACCATATCTGATATTTATTTTTTCCCTGGGACGCTGGAGGATTAGAGCAGATTATAGTGTTAGGATAATGTCTGACTCCTTGTGTTCCATTTAGTCATAAATAAACCCCTGAAAAAATCTGGATGTTGCTATGGTGATGTTAGTAAAAGCCTGGGATATGGAGTAAGTGAGCCGCTTAGACGCGGGATGTCACTTACAGTAATGAGCATGCCGTCGTTAGAACAGCGATGGGTTTACCTGATGCTCTGTAACTTTGGTAGCCCACGCCAGATTCTGAAAGCAAGTAAGTAAATGCAATTCATGTGACTATGTTCTCTCCAGTAACTTGCCGTTACTGACCTTTTAACAAATAGAAAATTGTGTTTTGTCTCTTTATTTTCTAGCTTCAGTGTGTTGAAGTATCACAGAGAAACAAGCAAAAACTTCCAGTCTTTGTATGCTGCTTTTCACATGATGGTCCAATTGAATTAAAGCAATTAAAAAAAAAAAATCAACTCACAGCAATTTTTCTTTAAACTGTGTAAGCACACCCTTTTCTTCTGAAAGTGTGGAATATAAAAAATAAGATTGCATTAAAATGCGGTTTGTTCTTTTCTTTCTTTTTTTTAGTCTTTATAACCTGGCTTCACTGGAACTTAGAGAAAATTTGCTGACATATTTACCTGAGTAAGTGACATTTAATGTGTTTTGTTATATTAACATAAAATGTTCTCATCCATAAGATCTGCTAACATATGAAACGGGATGACAGCTAGGAAAAAATACTCAGTGCCTGTTGACGACGTTTATGAGATACAGCTTCGTTTTAGCAACACCTAGTTACATCCCCTAGTTACTTCTAATTGTGCTTGGCTTGTAGCAGGAGCCTGCAGTCTGCGTCGATTGCTTTTGCTCTGTGTAACTCCGTATAAATTACGGCAGCACCAACCCTTTCTTCCCGCAGACGCTGGACGAGCGCATCGGCAGGGGGAGCGGTGGTTTGGGTTGTTCTCCTGCTGAAGCGCCGTGACTCTGGAAGTAGGGTAATAGGATCTCAGAGACTCCAACCCTAGACCTTCACGGCATTTAAACAAGCGTTTGTGTTGGGGGCTCAGTAACCAAGAGCTTCCAAAACCTGGAGATCGAAGCCTTGGTGACAAACTAGGCCTGCTGATGTCTGACTCTACCCACGGTGGTTTTTGGTGGCGAAAAAACATATCTAGATGTCTCTGTGCTGTCTGCATTGTGGTAGAGGAATCAGTCATCTTTTGTAAGATTAACTGGGTATCTTACAGTTTGGGGATCCCTTTTGGCTGCCTGGAAGAAGCCTCTTCCTTCCTTAGAGAAGGAGTTTCCTTCCTTCACTACCTGGCTGCTTCTTGCAAGAGTTTTGGTGACTCCTGTTCTGTTTGTTTAGATAATCTAATAGATACTGTAATAGATTTAACCTATTTTAATCAGAATCTGTTCCCCAGCCGTTTTGGGGTCCTTTTTTCTTATTAACCTACCCAGGACGTTGGTTGTGGCTGTTTACAGCTGTGAGCCACATGGCACTTTAAATGTCAGTGGTCAGAAGATAGGAATTGCTAGCTAGGTTTTGCCATGCGGTGTCAGAATGAAGCTATCACAAACATTGACAATTTTATTGCTCCTGGAAAATTCTGACTGTCAGTAATGTAGCTGGCGAGTCTCACTGGCTTTCCTGCTACTGCAGCTTTGGGGAAGGTAAGCAAGAGCTCTACAACAGACTGCTTTTGAAATAGAAGGATGGCCCTCTGTGTCTGTTCATGTTCAGAGAACTTCTTTTACATCCTCTTGGGGTTCCCTCTGTTTGCATCCTCGAAGTACTTCAGAAGTGGATCGATCATGTTGAGAAGATAACTGATGGATTTATTGAGTCTTGAGTCGCACTGTTGCGTGTGATCACTGGGGGGAATTGTTATCCAGTTGTGTAACTGTAAATTTCCCCTAAGAATAAATCTACGCAACTGTACTCAAGCCGTATGGCATTGTCCACCCTGAGGGACTGATGGTTAAAATAAAGAATAATGATTTGGTTGCCTATACTAAGTTTTAAGTTTCAAGGGCATACAGTTATACTGACAACCCAAATTACTGTTTCAGTAAGGTATTACTGCAAATAGCCGATGCACAGTAAAATAACTGTCTGTCTACAATACACTGTAATTTGAAATACGAGTTTCAGTAAAATGAGCTCATTTAAATACATGGGGTTTCTGTTGGTTTAGTCTGATGTGGTTTTGTTTTGGCTTATCTCATCTCACAGATCAGTTGCCCAGCTGCAGCGACTAGAACAACTTGATTTAGGAAACAACGAACTTTATCACTTGGTAAGAGAACATGCCACTGAAAGTGCACGTCGGTCTTGTTTTACTCATCGTTTAGATCAAGTAGGTTGTAGGGTGTCCAAAATTGAAGAAAGAAAAATGAATGGAGGGGAGAATCTTTTTATCTGCGCCGATGAATTTGGCAGCGAGTTGGTGCTTCCTGTATCTGCTTGGTCTTGTTCACTACAATACTGCTTTACCCAAAAAAACTGCAGCTGATCTTCTAGAAAATGAGAACACTGCACAGAGTTTTTCTACGGAAAGGCAAAGGAGTGGAAGGGCACAAACTCGTCTGCACTTGCAGTTACGATGAACACACGGGCTTCTGTGGGGAGCAGGACGGGCTGAGCACAGATGGAAGCTCAGCTATTTCCAGGGTGGGAGTAAGAATCTTCAGGAAGGGGCTGAGGCAAACTGTTGAGGGTTGTGTGGCAGATAGATCTACCAAAAGATATCTGTCATCTCCCTTAAGATGACTCAATTAAATGTTGGATTTGCAGTAGATTAAGAGGGTGCATGCAAATTGTTAGTGCGTGTCAGGTAAAGTATGATAGCTTGTCAAGCTGTAACAGTGCATTTGTAGGATGGAGTTCCCAAATGCTCAGAGTCACCCTTGCTTGCTGCATTTTACCATGGTACTTCTAAATAGTGCTTGGAATAAGGATTGGTTTAGTCAGACTGTAATTACGGGGTAGCCATTTGGTTTTCACTTGAAGCTCCTGTGTTACTTAACATTATTACTTTTTATGTTGTAGCCAGAAACAATTGGTGCACTTTTCAATCTTAAAGACCTCTGGTTGGATGGAAACCAATTAGCTGAAATACCTCAGGTAAAGATGAGCGCCACTGATACTGTTTTGAAGATGCTTTTTAAAAGAAAACCTTTTCATTCATGCCTAAAGGGAGGTTATCTATAATTGCATAGTTTTCTCAGTTCACTTTGCCTGGGTTTGGTTTGGATGTGTAAGGGTTTTCTCTTAATAAGTTCCTCTGCAAGGGATTGTATATCATATCATACCTTCTCAGATATTTTTATTTTAAGCATTTTGGCAAAGGAATTGTTTCCTAATAGGCACATTGTTCAGTTTATAGGATGACACATCCTCTGTTTACAGTCCTGGCCCAATGCTCAGGGACCCGCTAATTGGCTGAACTAACCCTCACCTTTTGTATCTACCTAAATTGCAATTTTGACAGTTTTGAGGATGAGTCCTTGTTTTTTTGCAGCGATCTTCTTCCATTCAAATAGAGTGTTTGGGAAAAGTACAGTGATAGAACTGTTGCCATAAATAGAAATTTTGATTTATGCAGGCAAATCCCCCGTCAGTCATGGGATGAGGGGCCTTAGCATTTAAAGCTTACAGCACTCTAAATTCCCATTCTAAAGAACAGTGATAGCGTGTGGGATGGTTTCTTTTCCTTCTTTTTCCTCTGGAGCCAAGTTAACACTTTTTTTCCCCTGTTCCTCGTGCAGTTTGCTGTTATTTGCTGAATTGATCTCATTGTCAACAGTGTAACTTGGAAATCAGTTACAGTTTAGTGGGCTTTGTTGACTTTGTTGTTGTTGGCTTGGGCAAATAATTTTTTAAGTAGATGTAGTTAAACACTGATAATCATTCATAAAAGGTCAAGTGTGACTTAGGCAGCTGCTTTTATTGAAGCTGGTCATTATTGTGTATTTTGTAAAATGTCCAAAAGATGAACTTGTAGGATAAAGGGGTGTGTGTTTGTGTTTAATGAAAGCTCCTCTTGGGAGGCAAACACTTCCAAAATAAAAGGACTGATCCTGTGGGTTAGGATCAAGGCTGTCACTGTATGAAAATTTCATATATGTAGAATTAAAGGATACTTCTGCCCCAGCCGTTCTGTTCTCCGAAAGATGATTTGGATGACTAAAATGAGAACTATTCAGAGCCTGTATAGGGGTGTCTGTGTACATAGGGAATGGGAGGGTGGTTTGTTGGCTAACAGGGACA
Organism: Xenus cinereus; assembly: GCA_025774025.1. Taxonomy (NCBI): domain Eukaryota; kingdom Metazoa; phylum Chordata; class Aves; order Charadriiformes; family Scolopacidae; genus Xenus; species Xenus cinereus. The sequence continues at coordinate 95,688,630 of JAOXJK010000023.1, read as the reverse complement.
AAGGTATTTCTCTGACAGACTTTTAAGATAACTGGCAGGTTACCATTGTAAAAAAAAAAATAAAAAATAATCGTTAATAATTGTAGGTGATGGCAGTATAACTTGGCAGTTCAAATATGCTTGCTAGAGCAACACTCCCAATTCCTATTTCTACATTTGTTGCAGTTGAGAGATGTGAAGATATGAAATCCCTAGATGTCATGGCATGTTGCTGTATCAGCCAGGAGAAACTAATCCTAATTTGCCTAGGGTTAATTGGGAGGGGCAGACTTTAATTACGTGGAGGTTGATAATCTGGAGTTCTGAAAGAACAACTTTGCAGTCTTGACTTGAGGAAAACTCCAGTTTTGGCTGGTGCTTGCCTGGGTGTGCTCAGCATACCTGGCCCGACTGCTGGAGCCAGTCTTAATAGTTAGAATAAGAAACTGTGACTGAATCACTTGGTTGGTTTAGCATATATAAAATGTATTTTTTTTTTTTTCTGCATTTAGAGGTCACACAAAGAATGGCCAATTTAGAGGTCATACAGAGAATTGTTTTTCTTTCTGGAATTTCATTGCGTTGGTACATTTTTCAAATTGCTTTGCTACGTGTTTGGGCATGACTTAAATTTTTTGTCTTGTATCGCAGGAAGTAGGAAACCTGAAAAACCTGCTTTGTCTGGATGTTTCTGAAAATAAATTGGAATGCCTTCCTCAAGAAATTAGTGGTCTGGCTTCTTTAACAGACTTGCTTGTTTCTCAGAATTTACTTCAGGTCCTACCTGATGGCATTGGTAAGTACAAGGTGAATGCTGTCACACAGAACCATTTAATTCACCGTAAATTGGAAGTCATTTGTTTTCAAGTCTTTTGAAGTCTTTTTGTGCAAGAGATGAGCTTGTCTCAGCCTTTTTTTGTGTCTGTGTGCTTAGTATGAAATGCATAGCTCTATTAATTTCACATTTTAATTGTCTGCATAATGACTACCTCATAATCCTTTTTTTGGCCTTCACTTGATACCTACCCGAACAAAATAAAAGTTAATATATCCTCTCTGTTCCTACTGTGTCCACGTCACTGTCATAACTCTTTAACATTGTAAAATTCCAGCTTGTAACATGCTGTAGGTCCCTTGATAAGACTGACTGACAGTATCACTGCAAAAAAGACTTTGTTTTTAGTGGGGAAGTGTAATCATCTTCAGTTGGACAATGTGATTAATCCCATATTGGACCCACTGGAAGGCTGTTCCACCTTCAGCCTGTATCTCCTCACCCTTGAGGATCCTACAACCTCTCTGTGTCTGACCCCTTAAAACGGGTTTAATAACAGAGGAATGTCTTCTGAAGCATTCCCAGTGCCTTTTTTCAGGTAAATGCTTTTACCCCTGCCGTAGTTGTGACAACTAGTCAGCAAGGTGTTGTTTCTCTACTGCTCATCAGCTGTTTTTTCTGGAGAGCTTCACATTGCAAAAGTGTGCCTTCTCCTTGCTAGGACACCTTTTTTTTTTTTTTTTTTTTTTTTTCCCCGAAAATAAAGGTTTGGGGAAGGCAAACTTGTGAATGTGGTTTAACTGGGAATGGGGAAAAGAGTCTTCTGAAAGGCTACAGCCCACGCAGCCTGCCGGAGGGGACCTTGTCTGGAACACCAGCTGGTGAACAAGAGGAGCTGCTGCTTCTCCAGAAGCCTGTTAAATGGAGATCCTTTGGCGGGGAAGGCGATTGCCAAGGGCCAAGCCGTTTCAGGCCAGGCCTAGTTTGCGTGTGCGTTTTGTAACACTTTTCTGGGTGTGATTTTGTTACAAAGGCAAAAAAAAAATAATTGCTACTTATGTAAATCTAGTAGCTTACTTGTGTTTGGAAAATTGGGTAGGGCTACGGCACTTATTCCTTCTGTGTAGTATTGGAACGTACTATATGAAATGGAGAAAATCTGGCATTGTGGTTGAAGTGAACGTCGCTAGTCTCTGTGGGAGCTCCTGGGAGGAGCTCAGCTGACCACCGAGTCCTTGGTTGGGTTGGTGGATCTGTAGCGTCCTTGAAGCAAGGCTCTCACCAACACCAGCAGGTCGAGTCGGCTGTGGCCGTGTCTCACCAAGTCTCTAAAGTCCCTAATGGAGGTGGCTGCAGCTGTTGGGCAGCCTGTGTCAGTGCTGCACCACTCCCCAGTGAGGAAGCTTCTTCTCATGTCCAGCTAGGACCTCCCACGTTTTGATTTGGGGCCATTGCTGTCTTGCCTGTCACTGTGGAGAAGAGTTTGACTCTGTCATCTCTGTAATGGCCCTTCAAGTAGTTTTGGGCTGTTCCTGGATGCCTCCTTAGCTGCTTCTTTGCTGGAGTCCACAAAGCCAGCTCTCTGACCCTCAGCTCACATGCACCCTGGTCATCTTGGTAGCTTTGTGCTGGACTGCCATCAGCTTCTCACTTGAACTGGGGAGTTGGTATGGGGGGGAAGACGGGACAGGACATGAAACTGAGCATGATTTTAGAGGTGTGGCCTCACTGGTGCCAAGTGGATGGTGACTTCCATTGATATGCTGGCCATAGTTCTCCTAATGTAGTTTAGGAGAACACTCCAGCCAGTGGTTACTTTATTTCTGCTGAGAACTCCCTGCTAGCTCGGATTCAGCCTGGTGCCCACCGTGGGCCCCAGGTCCTTTCCAGGAGGGCTCCTGTACAGCCTGCTGCTTCCCAGCCTGTACCAGAGCATGGGTTTATTCCACCCAGGTGCAGAGCTCTGCACCTTTTTCTTACTGAACCTCGGGCTTCTATTCAGGTTGCCATCTTTCTGCGTATCAGCCATGTCTTCATGATTTAGCATCATCAGCGAATTTGATGTGCCAGCCTATTAGAGCTATTTTGGACCTTGTGGTGGCGGGCAGGGACGTGTCAGCCGCTAGCGATGTCTCCTGAATTCTCTGTCTCGGGCTCTGCCTGGGTTAGCTCTGCTTTGCACTAAAGACCATTCAGGTATAAAGGAGCAGAACAAGGTGAGCTTTCTGCTCTGAAATAGTATTTTGTCCTTCCTGGGGAGATGACCTTCAAAGAAGTTTGACTTCCATTCCAAAAAATAAACTTGGGTTTCATGTCTGACTAACTGGGTTCCATAGTAGGCCAAAGAGACCTTGATGCTCGTTGGGTTTGGGCCGTCACTTCAGTGCAAGCCTTTCTTACGGTGGCTGAATAAGCATAGATGATCTTCTGAGCACTTCTTTATTAATAAACGTTGTCTAGTTGAGGAAGAAAATAGAGCATTCTCTCCTGTTTATAGGCCTTTGGGTAGACACGTCCTTGACATTTACATGGGGTAGCACTCAGACTGCAACTTTAATTTGCATTTAATATGCTTAAATATTGGGTATGAATATTTATATTTAATATGAATTCAGTGATGTTGTAAACTTGCGAAAATAGTGTAAGCACCACGTGAAGCAGTGCTTGAATTCTCTTTTTTACCTGAAAAAAATTTTCATTGTGTTAGAGGACTTCTGAAGGTTTTGCAGCAGACTGATTTTGTGTAATCAAAGCGGGTATCGGAGGATACTAAGCTAAAACAAACGCGTTGTTCTTTCTGCCCAGGAAAACTGAGGAGGCTCTCCATTTTGAAGGTCGATCAGAACAAACTCATTCAGCTACCAGATTCAATTGGGGACTGCGAAAGCCTTACTGAATTAGTTCTAACGGAAAACCAACTGCAGGTAAGCGTGGTCCCGGCTGCCCAAATGGCTGGCGGTAATCAGTTCTGCTGCTAAGTGCTGGAATCACTTAGCTCATCAGGCTGCTCACCGTTGCCACTGTTAAGTAGCGAGTTTCTTTTAAGTGCATCTTATTCCTAACCTGTTAAACGAATGCTGAAGATCAAGTTGTGCGCGGTAACAATCCTCCCTTCCAAAGGCTTGTGCAATTACGTATTCGCTCTTGAATCTTTCATGGCCAGTAAGGGAACTGGAGCGCCTGGAGTGCAGGTCTCACTTACTTCGTTGTGTTTTTCGTGCCGAGTTTGTGCCGCGTTGCGTTGTTGCCGGTTTTTACTGTGCATTAATCTGGATCAGACTTGCTGGAGCTGAATAGAAGCCCCGAGCGCTGCAGAGCTCCTGTTGTACTGTTCCTTGCTCTGCTGATCTGCTCCAGCCAGGTATTAAATATGGTATGTGGTCAATGAAAATAAAATTTTAATGGACTTCCTTCCATTAGGCATTTCCTTCCATTGTTTTGAAACTGCCTTCACATTGACATCGACAATTGGAGAGTAGAAGTGTTTACAAAAAAAAGTAGGTTTGAGCATTTCTTAAGTTAGGTTGGTGCTTGGTTGAGTTAGGAGCTTAAGCCTGTTGGAAAGATACCTCTCCAGGGGTCAGTTTGTAGCCCCTAAGTTAGAAGCCTGCCTCTCAGTTAGTTATTTAGGAAGCCTAAACTTAGATCATATGGACATTCTGCATACCTGCTTCTGTTAACAGCTGCTGTGCATCTATAACCATAGTGCAGAGATAACTTGAGTGAATTTGTGTTAGAAACTGGCATTCCTGGACATTCCTTCTGCAAGAGAAAACCTTGGATCTCCTTTGGAAGGCCTGATAGTAATGAGGGTTAACTACACTCCAATTTTGAAAACGGATCGATCTTTTAATTCTACTGAATTGAATGAATTCTATTAAATTCAGCAATCTATTAAATCTATACATAAGTCTATTGAAATTAATTAATTTTAAAGTGAGATAAGTTTGTTTTGACTTAGTGAATTTACAAATTCTGTTTGCATGTTATTTTGTTTTTGTTGGCACAGTCATTGCCGAAGAGCATCGGAAAACTAAAGAAGCTGAACAATTTGAATGCCGATAGAAACAAATTAACATCGTTGCCCAAAGAGGTAAGTTTTGTGTAATTATCTCTCACAGATGTGATTATACAAACAGAAAATTCTTGATTTCAAATGCCTGCAAGAAGTAGCAGGCAGCTTTGATCCACTGGGTGTTCTTCCCAAATGGCTCACAACCAGAAACTTGTCCATTAGATCTGAACGGCATAAATCTGAACAGCAGCTGTGGTGATTTGCTGGCTTGGAAGTGCAAAATGTCTTTGCAGTTGAGCAAGAAGGCTTGGATCTAATTAGCTTGTAATTAGTAATTCCCAGTGTGGGTGTCAGGTCCAGCACTACTTGAAGACTGGGAGTTCTGTTAGAGTGAATGCATTTGAACATCAATATGCCTCTTCTGCATATAGTATAAAAATGCTGTCAGAGTTTTCCTCCCCTCACTCATGTGAGCAATAGCAACGGGAAGGTTTCATATTCTGAAAAATGATTCAGAGACTGTTTGTGGTTTTTTTTTTTTTTTGACAGTCTTTTTGGTTTTGGAGATCTCAGGACTACTTTTGCCTTTTAATGTGAGGACCTGATGTGACTAAGGTTACTGATACCTCAAATCTTACAGCTACGATCGCTCAAACTTCTTGTCTATTGTAACAGTATATGGAATGAAATAAGGCCAGAATTTCTGTTGTGAAACTAAATATAATGAAAATGTTACAAGTTTAGTTCAGCAGTAAATTCTGGAAAGAGATCAGGGGAAGCAGCATCCTGTGATTGGAGCACAAGAGTTGGTTCTGCTTGTGCTACTGTTTCTCTCTGATTTTTGTCCAGGTAGTTCTCCCGCTTAATTTTCCTATCTGTTCCTGACGAGCGACTCTGAGGTCGTAGCTTTCATTCACCGCTTTCAGTCACTTCAGGAGCAGGTGGCAGCAGACTGATGGGAATTGAGAGGAGTACCGGCTCTGGCTAGTGAGTGCACAGTTTTGCTCAGGTCTGCTAACTTACAGAGCTTGGGCAACTCCTGGGGAGGAAGTGTGAGGAGGAAGGAAGGTGGTTGGGAACCAGGAGATGGGACAGAACCGATGGTCTGAAGAGGAGGGATCAAGCAGGGGCAGAGGATGACTGGAACAATCCCAGTCGCCCAGGTCTGAGCTGCCACATCGGTCACCTAATCAGGGCGCCACGATAGCCCTTATTGTGCCTTTACAGATTGTCTTCTAAGTGTATGTTTGACGGGAGGGGAAGGTAAGGGAGAGAAGAGAAGATGTGAGTGCTGCAGCTCCTCTAGAAGGACAGTGTCTCCTCTGCAGACCTAATGCTGGTTCTGACCAGAAAATTGTAGAGGGTGTACCCAGACGGGTTGCATAAATGCTAGCAAGAGGTAGGACCTTGGGAAAACCGTGTTTCTGGGTTGGGATACGATGGCAATTTTGATCTTGTGCTCATTCAGCAGAAAACGTTCCATGTCTTTACAAAAAACTTAATTTAACACATGGCACAGGTGTCCTAAACTATCTGTACTTGAGACTCATACAGTTTTGTGTCTAGTCCACCTTTAAGCAGAATTGTTCTGAGTTCGTTATAGCCTGCAAAGTTTTACTGATGTACTTTATTTCCAGATTGGTCGTTAGTAGCTTATGTAGTGTATAAGCACCAAGATGGTGCATGAGTGTGTGAGCAGTGTGGGTTGGAGGAAACAGGGACAGGAGCAGGTGAGAGGAGAAGCTCAGCTTCAGAAGCAGGTGGAGCAGAGTGAATATAGAATGTGTCTGTCTGGGGGGAATGACAGAGTCAAGGGCTCGGTGCAGACCAATAAAGGGATTGATGCTGAACAAGAAACTAGAGACTTGGAATCAGAAATGGGTTTCAGAGGTGTAAAGCATTGCCCAGTCAGTGATGGAGCTGGAGATATCAAAGGGTGAAGTAAAGAACAAGAACGTGTATGGAGAACATCGGTGCATGTGAGAGAAAGGGGAGGAGACGCCTGCACAAGGGATGGGATAAAGTCAGGGATGAGCATGTGTTTGGAGAACGTGGGTGATGAGGAAATGGAAGGTGTTATCTGGAATGAGGTGAGCTGAGGAGTTGCAGGAAGTCCAGGAAATAAAGATGGGAGAGGGTGGCTCCCTGGGAGCTTGGCAAAGAAACAGAGGAAAGAGATCTCCTTAGCATCCATGTCTTTGAGACAGATTTTTTTTTTTTTTCTTTGCTGTTGTTGTTTTCCTGTAAAGTTCTCCACACCTATCTATCTTCCTCATCAGAGCAAACACTGTGAAATTATGTTAGCGTAAGATTTCCAGAATGTTTCATTAAAGAATGTTTTGCTCTATGGATTTTTAAAATTTTTAAAGGAAGTCAGTCTTTCTCCAACTGGAGGGTTGTATCCACCCTCTGTGTCGGTGGATTTGAATTCCCAGGTGGTAATGGTAACAAATAGAAAGCATAAACAACAGATGCAATGGTTTATCTCAAAAATACTGTTAATATGCAACACTTACCATCGAACTAACAAGACCTTTCAGTTTCAATTTTCAAGTTTCAGTTTCAATTCCTTGTGCTTAGGCTGTGCAATAAAACATTTTTCCCTCTAAGTCTTTAGGTGGCCGCCTAACAATGCTGAAATATTAGTTTCGAAACCAGAAAAAAAAAATCTACTGCTCTCTGCTCATGTTTTGTCTGCTCCTGGAGCTGTGTTTTTTTTATGTAGTATTTTTCTTTACCGGTGGCTTTTTGCTTTAAAGCAAATGTGAACGTTTTCTGTAGTACACGTTTTCTGAGGAATTCAGTGGAGAATCACGTTTCACAGGTCTAAGAGAAGAACGTTCCCCGTGAACAGAGTGCACAGGTACCAGGAGTACTGTTGGCCGTTACGCAGAGCATCCAGAGGAGCAGCTTCAGGGGTGCTGGTGATGACAAAGGTCCCCATGCTGAGTTGCCCTTTGGATGGCAACTGGGGGGGGGAACAATCGGGTGTCCTGGTGAAACGTTCAGTTTCCCTTTTCCTTCTCATCATTACTGACGTGGGAAAAAAAAAAACCAAAACAAAACACAAAATTCATTGGTAGAGCGCTTAAGGAAAACTGCAAAATGTGTCACCCTTTTCCTGCCTGTTGGAAGGTGCCGCTTAACAGCGAGAACTATTTATTTTCATCTCGAACTGACTAATTAGTATTTAAAGCCAGGCGCGAGCTTCTGACAGCAGTGGTTTTCAACATCCCCTGCACTGCTGTTGCTGCGTAAGATGTCTGCTGAGATAGTATGGCGAAGATTGGGGTCTCAGACCTTGGCGCGTCAATCAGTGTTAGCGCTTGTTCACTGTACACAGTCAGAGGCAGAGTGTGCACTGCAGAGATTCTTGCTCTTGTTCTTTCTCTGCCTTACAGGGTGCTAGAAGAGCTGTGCCTTCGTGGGCTTCATCCTTATAAGAAACCGGTGTGGGACAGGCCTTTACTGGTTTATGTTGGAGAGAGACAAAGACATAGCCCAGTAGCGTGTATGGAAAAAATGGAACTCTACTAGGGAGACAAGTATATGTCAGCAGTATCATATCTACCTGCTGGTGTCTCTGTCCTTCCCTCCAGAATTATTCCTGTACCAAAGAGAGCTTTTATAGATACAATGGCAGAAACGATGTGCCTGTTCTAATATAACCTGGTGAGAGAATCTATGAGTTCTAGCTTTTTGGGGGGTGATACGTGGCTTTTTTGCTGGTTTTGGTTGTGGGGGGTTTTTTTGTTTGTTTTTTGAGCACTTTTACTAGGGTTGGATTAGGGGGCTGGGGGGTTGGACTAGATGATCTCCAGAGGTCCCTTCTAACCCTATGTGGTTCTGTGATTTTTGGGTCAACGTGTGAAACCATTACATTGCCAGATTATTTCAGGGCACACTTGTAAAACCAGTCTTTGCCTTTTGGTGTAAGATCGCTTGACTTGGGGTTATTGAGGAGTTTGTATGCAAATACCCCTTCAAAGTTTCCTGGTTCAAGGGTTCTTCTGTATCTGGTGCTGATACATAAGGTAAAATGTGGAACAGCTAAATGTCTGACCAAGGCTTGAGTCACTGATGGTTTCCATCTTCAGTGTCTCATCTCGCAGCGCGGTCCTTCTCACTGAACTGGGTGGCGAAACAGACTTCGTCAAGAGCTGAGAATGTCTAAACCTGTTCATAGTTACAAATGTTTTTCCCCTTGAACTTGAAAGACCTGCCTGGTGACTCTTTGGTATTGAAATCCCACCCTGGCACTGGAACGCTGGTGAAACTGGTGTGTTGATTTTGGCACTTGCATAAATAACCTCCTTGGAACGTCTTCCAGTCCATGTGCTTTTGCTAATGAGTCTCTACAACCTGCAGAGATCTGGTAATGTGTCCTTCCTGGCTCTGAGGTATATTGTGAGAATTTTTACTACAGTAGTTAAAACTGCAGGGGTTTGGGGTTTTTTTTTGGCAATAATTGTGCCTTTTGCATTATTCTTGTTTTTTAAAAAAATAAGTTGTGGACGCTTTGTTGTTTCTGGTTTTTAACTTCCGCTGCCTCATCCCTTCCCTCATTTGTGTAAAAGTATGTGTTTGTGTGTCTGAAAGGGAAAAAAGGCACTAAGGAAAAATGCAGGAAAACTCATCTTGAGTCAGAGGGTAGAGAAGCAGTAATGCTGTGCTCCTCCCATACTGTTCACCAGGGGCGCAGGGGATGTTGAAGTGAGTTTGCCAAAGAGTTTCCTAGCCAATTTAAAGTTAATAATAACTGAATAATAGCTAATAATAATGAATTGGGCAGTTTCTCCCACCTCTAAATGTATTCTATGCTTCCAATTAAAGAATTGGTCTATTGTATCTGGGGCCAAGGAAAATTCTGACTTTATTTACTTTGAATCCAAGCAAAATTTCGGTTATGACACCCTGGATAAGATTTTACAACACAATAGGAACTGTGTTTAAATTCCCAATATATTTATCAGAGTTGTATAAACCTGGTGAGAGTTCTTGATGCTGACAGCTGTATTGAGAGTTGAATAAAAGAGATGTGTCACTGGACTTTAACTAGTCACATGCTGAAGAAGAATCATTGTATCATTGTAGTATTTGTCATAATGTCATATTTTTTTTGCATTGCTTATACCTGTGTGCAAGATGCTGACTGGTAAAGGACAACAGAATTGATTCATAGCTTTTGAGCAGTTAAAAGATGCTGAGATCAAAAAGATGTTGTTCAGCCAACATAAGGAGATCTAGGAGTCATTTAGATGTGGTGTTGGGGGATATGGTGTAGGGGAGAACTTTGTAGAGTAGGACTCAATGATCCCAATGGTCTTTTCCAACCTGAATGATTCTATGATTCTGTCTTCTAAGTTTCCCACCTTTAATTTGTGTTTTGGCTTTAAAGCACCAATAATGTGAGGATGTGCCATTGTAAGCAGAGAAATTTGGTTTGTGGTGATGAGTGACCGTAACTGTCAGCTGGGCTTGAGGGAAGGGAGTTTTTGGGAGGGATCTAAACTGGAAGAGAGGGATGAATCTGCAGGCTTTTCTTGGGTTTACCTCCAAAAAGCTGTGATCGGTGTCATCAGCAAGAAAAATCAAATAGCAACCACCAGGTTATTGCAATAGAGAAGCTCAGGAGAGGTCTGATGTACTTCAATAAAGGCAAGTGTAGGGTGCTGCACCTGGGGGGAAATAACCCCCTGCACCAGGACAGGTTGGGGGCTGACCTGCTGGAGAGCAGCTCTGAGGAGAAAGACCTAAGAGTCCTGGTGGACAATAGGATGACCATGAGCCAGCAATGTGCCCTTGTGGCCAAGA
>JAOXJK010000023.1:95659295-95677947 GCA_025774025.1 Xenus cinereus | reverse complement strand
GCTTTGAGCAACCTGGTCTGGTGGGAGGTGTCCCTGCCCGTGGCAGTGGGGTTGGAACTTGATGATCTTTACGGTCCCTTCCAACCCAAACCATTCTATGATTCTGTGATTCCCATCGCTGGACAAGTCTACACAGAAATCAATATTCCTGGGGAAAAAAAAACCAAAGTGGTATATACACTTATTACAGCTGAACATCTCACCTCCTGTTAGCTTGGGCTCCACCACTAGGATAACAAAAATATTCTGTCTAATCCATTGCAGTCAAATCTACTGAGGCTCATTTTTGTCCCTCTCTGTTGATTTAAGGTACCTGCTAAGTTTTATTAAAACACTTTCTCTGATCACCCCTCGGACCTCTGCTCTTTCGCTTTATAGACCAAAACACACAGCTGTTGGACCTGAGCATCTCCTTATCCCATAATTCAACATTTCCATTTGTCATTTCACAAACACTATTGCACCTTTCATTGGATCAGCCTACTAACTACATGGACAAAAGAAAAACATGAAATAGAAAAATACAGAAAATACAGAAATGGGACACTCATGAAGAACAGATATCTAAATAGAATCCCAAGTCATGAATATGCATGACAGGGAAAAACAGCAAGAACAACAAAGATGGGCAAAGAGCTTTGAGAACAATAAAACAAAAAAAATCAACTTTTCAGACAGTACAGGGTTTGTCATCTGAGCAACACTGATCAAAGTCTTGTCTCCACACTCTCATGTCAAGTCTAAAATATTCAATTTCTTTTACTTAAACATACCTCAATTAAACTACTTATACTTAGCATGAATACTTCAACTAATGAAAAAAGCTAGAGAAGCCTTTCCGTGGGGAAACATTCTCCTTACCAACTTGTGCTCAACACTAAGTTGTTTTCCATCACAACTTCCAGCCAAAACAAACGTAACACATGAGGAAAAGTATCATGATAAAAACTTGGATCAATGCTTCCAACGGGAATGAAACAAGGAAGTTGACATGACACCAAATCCTAAACTGAAAGACTGGGGAAAGGGAAAATTAGAAAAAAGGAAAAAAAAAAAACTATAGATGAACCTCATGAGATTCAACAAGTGCAGGGTCCTGCACCTGGGTCGGGGCAACCCCCAGTATCAACACAGGTTGGGGGATGAATGACAGCAGCCCTGCCAAGAAGAACTTGGGGATGTTAGTGAATGAGAAGCTCAACATGAGCTGGCAATGTGCACTCACAGCCCAGAAAGCCAACCACATCTTGGGCTGCCTCAAAGGCAGCGTGGCCAGCAGGGCGAGGGGGGATTCTGCCCCTCTCCTCTGCTCTGGTGAGACCCCATCTGCAGTGCTGTGTCCAGCTCTGGGGTCCCCAACATCAGAAGGACATGGACCTGTTGGAGCGAATCCAGAGGAAGCCACAAAGATGACCCGAGGGCTGGAGCCCCTCTGCTGCAAGGACAGGCTGAGAGAGTTTGGGTTGTTCAGCCTGGGGAAGAGAAGGCTCCAGGGAGACCTTATTGTGGCCTTTCAGCACTTAAAGGGGCTGAAACATGGAGAGAAACTTTTTAGCAGGACAAGTGGTAATGGTTCTGAACTAGGAGACATTCAGACCAGATATAAGAAAGAAATTTTTTACTCTGAGGGTGGTGAAACACTGGCCCAGGTTGCCCTGAGAGGTGGTAGACGCAATGGCCCATCCCTGGAATCATTTAAGGCCAGGTTGGACAGGGCTCTGAGCAACCCAATCTAGTTGAAGATGTCCCTGCTCATTGCAGCAGAGGCTGGACTAGATGGCCTTTAAAGGTGCCTTCCAACCCAAACTCTTCTATGATTCTATCATTTCAGGGCAGTTTGTTACACGTTGACGAAGGGTGAACCATGAAAAGGGTAAAGAACAAAAGAAATCAGGCAATGGAGAAGTCCAAGGAGTGCCAGTCATTGGAAACAAGCTTGAACAGTTAGTCATACTGCAAAGGTAAGGTGCTGAGCCAGAGAGATGGAAAAACGTTGTGGGACAGACAAGCTGAAACTGCCACTAAATGACAGAAAAAGATACACTTGCTATGAAAATGATTCTATGAGGCTAAATAATATGAAAGAATGTGATACATGATGAGAAATCAGACAACAAGTGGGCACAGGGACTGCAGGCACAGGTACGTTAATAATAAAACAAAATAGCTTAAAATATTAAACAACACTTTGAATTATTAAAATATAAACAAAAGAATTTATTCTTGTGAAAAAATAATAACCGTTCCCAGGCTCTAGAAAGCTCACAGATGAGACTGGAAAATCAGAAGAACTTCAGCTGGAAGGAAACGCTAAAGGTCCTCTCGCCCATCCCACAGCTCACAACGGGGCCAACTCTGATGACCATTTAGGTTTTTTACTCTTCTACACACTCAAGTTTTGAAGATTTCTAAAGATGGAGAGGCGGCTTTCTCTCTGGGAAACAAGTTCCAGTGTATGATCACCTTCATCATTGGACAAAGGGAATTTTTTTATTAGGAAAGTTTTCCAGTGTTGCAACATGCTCGCTGACTCGCACCCTTATGCTGGGTACGTCCGGGAAGAGCCTGGCTCCATTTTCACTGTAACTTCCCATTTTGGGATCAAGGAAAGTGATAGAAATTACCCCCAATACTCTTCTCCACAGCGAAGAGATGCGGTTCTTTGAACCTCATCATTAAGGGCAAGTGTAGGTAGAGTGCTGCACCTGGGGAGGAATAACCCCATGCACCAGCACAGGTGGGGGCTGACCTGCCAGAGAGCAGCTCTGGGGAAAAAGACTTGGGAGTCCTGGTGGACAATAGGATGACCATGAGCCAACAATGTGCCCTTGTGGCCAAGAAGGCCAGTGGTCTCCTGGGGGGCTTCAGGAAGAGCATGGCCAGCAGGTAAAGAGATTATCCTCCCCCTCTACTCTGCCCTAGTGAGGCCCCATCTGGAGTCCTGTGTCCAGTTCTGGGCTCCCCAGTTCAAGAAGGACAGGGAACTGCTGGAGAGGGCACAGCAGAGGACCACAAAGATGATGAGGGGCCTGGAGCATCTCTCTTAGGAGAAAAGGCTGAGGGACTTGGGTCTTTTTAGTCTGGAGAAGAAAAGACTGAGGGGGGATCTGATCAACACCTATAAATACTTGAAGGGAGGGTGTCAGGAGGATGAGGCTGGTCTTTTTTCAGTGGTGCCCAGGGACAGGACAAGAGGAAATGGGCACAAACTTGAACATAGGAAGTTCCACCTAAACATGAGGAGGAACTTCTTTCCTATGAGGGTGGCAGAGCCCTGGCAGAGGCTGCCCAGAGAGGTAGTGGAGTCTCCGTCTCTGGAGACATTCCAAACCCACATGCACACATTCCTGTGCAGCCTGCTCTGGGTGGACCTGCTTTGGCAGGGGGTTGGACAAGATGATCTCCAGAGGTCCCTTCCAACCCCATGTGATTCTGTGATTTTCTCACTTTGTTTCTGCTCCACCTTGGTGCTTGCAGGTGGGTATTTTTAAAGCACGTTTCTCTCTTTATGGCTGTCCTGGTCAGGTCTGTCTTGCTCTTTAGGTGTCCTCACCAAAGGCACCCGAGAGCTTTTCCACATGCAAGATGCCCACCCGCTCTGCTCAGTACTGACCACCAAAGAGCTGGAAGAGGTGCTTGGGAATGGTTTGGGACAGGGATGGGTGGCTTGGCTAAAGCTGTTGGGGCTGTGCTAATGATTTACCCACAGAAGTGATCAAGACCTCACGCTTGGGAATGTCCCTGGCCACCGACGTGGTATGTGTTAGTAGAAGCTGGTGTGAAACCAGGCTGTGAGTCCAGGGTAGAGGCTTTGGACTGGGATTTTTGGGTCCAGACTGGGCTGATGGAGCGGTTTGTCTTGCAAACACTTTTCTTGGCGAGGGATCTGGCAGCTGGCACCTCCTCCCCCTGGGAAATGTGAAGCTGCCGGAATATTTCCGTGTCTCTTTTTCTTAAGGCTTTTGTTAGGCACGGCTTCACAATCCTCCTGTCCAAGCTGGGAACATGCACTTGAGATGTGGGGTTGTTTGTTTTTTTGTTTTTTTTTTTTTAGCACCGGGGGCCAATTGGCAAAGAGCTGGTTTTATCCACACTCTTCAACTCTCTTAACCCCCGACTGCGTCCAAGCTGCCTTGGAGGAAGGTCACCGGCCAAGCTGTGGACCGGGAGGGCCCTGAAGGGTCGGGATGAAGTCACGGGCGATCCATACCCTGTGCTGCTGGCAGGATCGCAGCAGAACTGCAGGATTTACAACAGTGGCAGAGACAGCCCTGAAAGCTTAAATTGCTTTTTTTTTTTTAAACTAATTTGCAATTAGTTGCTGTGTTTTCTGCTTGCTAACTCGAATGCCTCCAGGTTTGGTTTGGTGCAGAACCTCCGAATGATCCTAAACCCTTCTGAGTTTTGGAGGAGCTGGATCACAAATGAGCAGCTGGGTCCTCGTTTTAGAAGGAACCCCAAATCTGGCTCTGAGCTCCCCAAGGCTGGAGAAAAGTCCGGATTTGAATTTAGATGGCAACTTCGCCACTCTGGACCTTACAGCTGCGGAGGCTGGTGTAGCTTCTGTCCTCCATGCAGTGCAATACAGCCAGGACCAGGGAGGCTTCTCTGCTCTTCATGAAAACCTCACACTTCCCAGGGGACTGTAGCTGTGAGAAAAACGGAGACCGCAGGGCTGGAGCTGAAAGCCAAGCATGCTGCTGCTCAGAAAGCAGAGGAGCGGACCTCCTGAGCTGAAGAGGTCCAGCTTGCTGGTGACAGCAAAGCTACAGCACATCTGGAAGTACCCCTCCCCCAAGCTGCTCGTGGTCCAAGATGCTCCTCTTGCATCTGGGACAAGGGACTGGTTCAGAAAGACTTGGGTCCTTCTGGCTGGTCCAGAGGAAACAGGGAGGGAAGATACACTGCAGCCGGAAAGGATGGAGCTACCTGGAGGAAACGAAGAAGGAAAGTGGGGAGAAGGGCTACAAAGATGATGAGGGGACTAGAACATCTCTCTGATGATGAAAGGCTGAGGGACTTGAGTCTTTTTAGTCTGGAGAAGAGAAGGCTGAGGGGGGATCTGATCAATGCTTATAAATACTTCAAGGGAAGGTGTCAAGCGGATGGGGCTGGTCTTTTTTCAGTGGTGCCCAGGGACAGGACAAGAGGAAATGGGCACAAACTTGAATCTAAGAAGCTCCACCTAAAAATGAGGAGGAACTTCTTCACTTTGAGGGTGGCAGAGTCCTGGAAGAGGCTGCCCAGGGAGGTGGTGGAGTCTCCTTCTCTGGAGACATTCCGAACCCACCTGGACACGTTCTTGTGCAACCTGCTCTGGGTGGACCTGCTTTAGCAGGGGCGTTGGACTAGATGATCTCCACAGGTCCCTTCCAACCCCATGTGATTCTGTCAGATGATCAAAAATGCACAACTGATGCAGGTGTCAACAACAGCTTGTCTGCTGTAGAGAGGAGGAGTCATGAGAAACATCAACAGAAAAGTGATGTGATAAGACCTGCAGTTCTGGAGGGCTGTTTAAGATGGGCTGGCAGTGGGTACGTGGATGGCAAAAAAGCAGGAGGCTGAAGTGGTGACCACTGGTCATCGGCAGAACGTAGAGCGGAGTTGTAGCAGCCAAGCAGACATTCTCTCTATGTGTGCCCGAGTCTTACTGCTTCTCCAGAGCAAGGAAGCTGGTGGAAAAATAAGCCTCAGATTGAGATAAAAGAGCAAAAAATTCCTCCACGGGGGTAGAGTTTTGTGTGGAACCCACAGGGGGTTTAGTGACGCTCATCCTCTGACGCAAGCCCACCTGAATACAAATAAACAGTTTTGTTCAGACTTTACTGTAAAATCAGTGATCTCAAAACTAGCACTTCGTAGTAATGAGCGTTTTCAGCCTGGCTGCTGCGTGGGTTTTGTTTCTGTGGTTTTGATTTTGTTTTTTATCTAGGCTGACTGTTCTTTGGAGATGGTGTGATGAGACAAGTGAATAACCCTTTAATTAAAGTTGGTAGAATGAAATAAATCTCAGGAGTATGACTTAGACGTGCGCGACTCATTTGAGACCTTTTCCGGATGTCTAGCTCACTACTGAAGACCGTGAGGACTTCTTTAAGCCTCCGGTCTTTGGAGCAGTTCCTCACGTGCCTAGAACTAAGCAGGCTTGTCCCCATCACCTGAAGTCTGTGCTCGAAATTAACTGTGTGCTTAACTGTTGGATGGGCTTGTGGTCTCAACTGTGTACTTGGTGCCCGTGCGGTGGTTTGGCAAAGTCTGTCGTGAGCATGTGATCAAACCCTTGGGAAGCATGGCTCTTTGTCACTTAACGACTCTCAGCCAAACCAGCGACGTTCTGATACCGGATTACTTCGTGGTGGCCACAGCGATGCTTTCCTTTCCGCATGCCATTTAGTGTGTGCACTTTGCCTCAGTGGTGCCACTTCATGTGAAGGTTTTCAGACGTTGGACCTGATGTCTTTCTGTACTGCTGAATGGGTGCCATCTTCTTTCTGAAATGACAAAGATTTTTTTTTTTTTTTTAAACTGTCAGCTTGTCTTTTTTTCTCTCTGTGATATCTCACCCAATGCTGCTTGTTAGGTGCTGCCTGTGTTTCCTAAAAACAGTTTCATAAAAAAAATTCAGTATTTGTTATCTCCCCCCACTACTCTATTTAAAAAAAAAAAAAAAGGTTTTTTACTACCTCTGAATGGAACACCACCTTTGAACGGTTGCTTATTCGCTGACAAAGCAGAGTTAAAATAACTTAAGTTAAAATAACTTAGGAGTTGTAACCCTCTTTGGCAGTAAAAGAATGTATGTTCTGTCTCCATTTGTTGGCATGCTCTTGTCCAGTGCGGATAAAGAAAAATAAATTGAACATCTCTTGTATTTTCTTAATTGTTAGCCGCTTTGGAAAATTATGGGTCAGGTAAATTGATAACCCTGTAAGTATTATTCAGTCCACGGTTCTACTGTTACCTTTCATTAAACTGCTTTAAATGCATGATGACTCAGGCCGGCCGGTTCCACTGCTGCATTTTCCCATTGTCAAAAGTACAGAAGTTTTTGGGCTCATCAGGGCTGCATGGCTTTACTTCGTTTGTTTGGCTAAACTGTTTGGGTCTCCATGCTCCCAAGACTGAATAACGCAAACTTCATTCATGGAAAAGCAAACGGCTTGTGTCAGTTAGGGCATCACTTGCCAGCTCATCGACATTCACTAATTGTATCTCTTGCTTTTCACAGCTCCTCATGTTAGATACACCAGTTAGACACTTAGTGTGCATATATATATATATGTTGGGTTTTGCTGTTTTTAAAAATTTTTTTCGTGTATGGCATTGTATTCTGTGAATGTGTCAAGGCACGGTATTTGAGAATCTATACACGCTCTGAAGTGAATAGCAGAATTATTGTACTAAGAAATGTTTGCTCGCTGTTTAAGCAGTGGTTTCTAAGGGCTTTGATTCACGAGCTAAAATGACTAAGAAGGTTGGTGCTCCTAGCGTACAGGCAGGGCTGGGTAGGGTGACACTCTTTGTGAAATAGCTGGGTCTTAAAGTGCAGTGATTTAAGGGAAACCATCCCAGATTTTGTTGTGTCAAGAGAACGCTGGGCTATATAACTTTGCGCTGTAAATAGCTTGTGAATCAGAAGCCTTAGGCAGCTGATCACGGCTTTCTTCCATTAGCATGTATTTATGACACAAAGGAAGGTGAGTGGGGCATAAAGGCTCCCATTTCTTTGTTTTATTTTCTCAGTCACAGTTGCATCCTTTTAAAAAGGTCTTCTTTCCATGGTAAATAGTGTAGGCTAAATCGGCACAATTTTTACTTTGATTAGTGGAAAAGCTTTTGGGGTATTTGTCTGCAATCTCAAGCTTGGGTCTCGACTGAATTGTGGATTTTGCAAAGATGGGACTGAGAGTTATTTACAGCACACAAATAATTTCAGCTCAGATTGGGGGACTCCTGAACAAAGTATAGTGACATGTTGGCTGTATTGTGACAGAACCTTCTTGCACGTGTATAATTATAGAAGTCCTTTAATTTTTGAATTAAGATCTTTCAGTAGGTTTGCTGTCTGTAGTTAGGTTCTAAGTCCACTTAACTTGAAAGCTTCAAAAGGTGTTGGGATATTTTGCCTCTAATAAGTAAGAGAAGAAATGTATTTTTTTTTCCTCTTCTCATTGGTGAGTTTTGGAACTGGCAAACAAACATCAGTGCTTTTTGAAGCTCTGTATGATAAGCAAACAAAGGTAAGTTTCCTTTGTGAGGAGGAACAAAGAGTTACTTGCATCAGCTTTCAAGTTGCTAGAACTAATAATCTTGGTGTTTATAGGAGGAGTAATTGCCATCTGGAACAAATAGGTGGAATGTGGGGTTTTAAATCAAATGTAGAGGGCTTCTTTTTTTACTGAAAACATGTACCTTTGATGAAAAATATAGATATTTTGAGGGTAAAATTCAAAAACCCCATCTTATGCACCCAAAAATTAGCTTGGGAATACAGATACTTATGTTTGCATAAACTAGTAGCGACTGGTAGATTAAATTGGCCAGTCCGTATGGGAATCGTCTTGAATTAGATGCTTCTAATAAAGCTAGGCATCAAAGATGTTACTCATAAAGTCTTCTACTTTTTGTGAACACTTCATTACTCTTTGCGGACTCAGTAAGTGTTGGGAATTGATTAGTGTATTTAGCATTTTGCCTTGCCTAAAGCCCTATTGCACTTGCTTGTGTCTAAAGTTACCGTGAGGAAAGGAAGAATTAATATGTAAAACATAGAGCTAGAAAAAGTTGAAAGTTAAAGCTAGTATTTTTTGGGAGGGTTGTCTGCAAAGTGCCATCTGCGTGGTTACTGATCCCTTCCTGGCGTGGAAGGCTCTAGGAGGTAGCTACAACCTGACCTATTTGCAAAGATATACGTTGTTTGCAGATACAGATGTTCAAGAAACTGCTCTGACAGACTCGCTTCAGGTCAGACTTCTTTTAAGGTGACACTCTTTTGCAGCCTGTACCTCTGGGTGAAGTGTCTGGCAGGCATCGTAACTTGAATGTGCTATGACATATTACGTGACCCGTACTGCATGCCTTTCTTTATGCTGTTGTATTGCAACAAAACCAGACTTTATTTCTTTTTTTCTTTCCCCCCCCCCTCTTCTCTAATGTAGATTGGGGGGTGCTGCAGTCTTAACGTCTTTTCTGTACGCGACAACAGATTATCTCGAATTCCCCCTGAAATTTCCCAAGCCGCTGAGCTTCATGTCCTGGATGTTGCTGGAAACAGGTAGGAGATTTTTGTATTGGGATGTTCTTTTGCTGGATTTACTTAATTCTTTCTACCAACAAAAGTTACTACACCTAAGAATGAAGTAACAAAAAAACAATTGCCACTTTTGTGTCAGCATTACTGTTGAAATTGGTGAAGTAGTCTTCCCACCTGGCCCAAAGTAGCATCAATTGTGTGTTGTCATGAGTAAGTTTTCTCAATTGCTTTGACCCTGGGGAAAAGGTAGGCTTCTTTTCTTTAAAAATAAAACACAAAAAACTCTGGATTTCTGCATTAAAACTGAGAATCTAGGCAATTTGGTAGAGCTTCTGCTGAACCTACCACCCTTAACATAAGGTAACACTAATATTGAGTTTCTTAACTCAGAGGTGCAGTGCAAGTAGCAAATAATGTCACTTTGACCTCGCAGTTTCTTCTGAATCTTAGTTGATATGCTTCAGGCATCAAAATGCAGCAAGGAGCGGATAGAAGCATAAAGCAGCAAATTGCTTAGTAGGAAGCTAAGTGGGGATTAAAAAAATAAAAAAAAAAACAAACCCCAAAATCAAAAGAAAAGCAAATGGCATCTCGTTTGTGATACAATTGTCTGATGGGCACCAACATATTTCTGATCTGGCAATTGTGTATGTATCAGGCTCAAGAGCAGAAGCAGCTGTCTGCCTTCCGCGGTGTTTTACTGCAGTAGAAAAATCTCAGCATTGTTTTATCTGTTATTCACAACTACAGAGAATTACAGTATAAAGTTAAGCTGCAAATTCTTTTTAAAAGAATGGAGTAGTTGGAGTTGATGACTACTGCAGTGCTTTCTATTAGAGGCATTAATCTCTATCCTGTTGATTCCAACTCAGGGGTATATACTTGAGTCGACTTCATGAGTATTTATTACATCTCCTGGAGATTGTCCTAACTTTTTTACTTCTCTTTTTTGAACTAGGTTGACGTATCTTCCCCTCTCGCTGACTACATTAAAGCTAAAGGCTTTGTGGTTGTCTGATAACCAGTCCCAGCCTTTGCTGACTTTTCAGACTGACACAGACCCTGAAACAGGAGAAAAGATTTTAACATGTGTATTACTTCCTCAAATGCCTTCTGAGCCTGGTTGCCAAGGTAAATGCCTAGAGTCAGTTTTTCATTATATATAGAAGTACTTTGTCTTTGTTTACTGTGTTGCCTGTTCTATAAAGGTTTGTAAAGCATGCATAAGTTCCAGTGAGCAAAGCAGCAAAGTTCTGGTTCAATTTTAACTTCTACACTTTTTTTGCGTAACGATACTAGTTTTCAGACGACCTGATAAATGTGGCTGAGTGTTATTGAAAATACAATGACATCAGCTACAATAAATGAAATATAAACCTGGAAGAAGAAGACTTAATTCTCTCATTATTCTGAGGCTTGCCAGTGGGCCAAAGAGTGGTGTCCATATTTGTGTACGTTAATTTTACATCTTAAATACATATATATATATAGTGAAAAGTGGTGGATTTCCAACTACAGTCTCTTTACCAGAAAAATGCTTGCATAGTTAGTAGTAAGCAGTAGACATTTTACTTTTTAGCAAGCTGATTTTCTTTCAGGCAAAGGTGCTGTGCAGTAACTTTATTCTGTTCTTCAACAAGTGTAGAATTGCAGTATAAGTTGCTTTTACCTTTTGTGCTGGAACTCACCTCTGGGTCAGGTGGAACCGTAAACTCTTTTCAGTGTTGGCTGGATTGCTGCTCCAGTACTTCTGGATAGTTTTTGTCCTCAAGCTTTTATAGCGATGTGTGAACATTCGAGGGGATTAATCTGAGCTAATATCTAAACTTTTGCTGTAACCACTGGAGAGTAATTTATCCCATCCAAGAATAAACATTTAAAAGAAATCAGGTAGATTCTTCTCCACTGAGTACAAAGAGGGCTTGAGGAGAAAAGCTCAGCTGTATCGTAGGTACCCAAACTTACCTAGATTAATTCCACTCTTTGAATACTTTACAGCTGGAGCAAATAGAAAGCATTAAAGCAGTAGAAGTGTAGAAATGACTCAGTTTTATGTCAGTTTCTGGATTTTAAAAATGCAAATTGCATTAAGAATTAAAATAAGTAAACAAATTAACCCCTTGAGATTTAGAAGAGATTAAGCTAGCTCAAGAAGAGTAGCTGAGGCAGACTGACTTTCTCTAAAAGCCTCACTACAAGAAATTAGATTTCCTCCTCTCCAAATTAATCTCACGGCTTCAAGGGTAGAAGGCTTGGAGTTAAGCTTGCTGGACGTCTCTGCCTGGCAATACTAAATGGATGAGGTCAGAAAAAGTAATGATCCTGTGTTATGGAATGCCATTTAGGGAACTGGCTAATGTCAGATGGCAGCCATGGTCCAGACGAAAAGCATGCACAGTGGCAAGTGTACTAAATTATATAATCAGTACTCTAAAACTGCCACAAACCTGAAATACTCCAAGTACAGCAGTTTCTCATTGATACAGAAACTATTTATTATGTGTTCTTGATAACAGAAAATTAATACAAGTTTTGTTTTCTATCAAAAAAAATAGAAATAGTCAATTGTGAATCTCGGATGAGTGATTGGTTAGATATTGCAGTTTTTAACAGTATAGCATGTTGATGTTTTAGACTTGCTGTGACTCTTTAGCTATGTTTCGCTGTTCTAACAGATAACCTACCACGATGTGGTGCACTGGAGAGTTTGGTAAATGAAATGTCAGATGAAACATGGAATGAGCGGGCAGTGAACAGAGTCAGTGCAATTCGCTTCTTAGAAGATGAAAAAGATGAAGACGATAATGAAATGGTATGTTTTCCGAGCCTCTGGATCCCTGCAGATACTGTGGCTTTAACACAAAAGTGTAAAAGGATCTAAGCTATGACTGCATGTTTCTTTGCATACGTTTGTAGCAGAAATAGTTTGTGTTGACTGCTGAAACTTTTCATATCGACTTAAAATGCCTTTTTTTTTTCTTTTCTTTTTTTCTATTTTGAATATAACTTTCACGATGCGGGACACTCTTTGTTTTGCTTTGTTTTCCTCTGTCTGCTCAGGATGCTTTATTTCTAGAAACAAGATAGAATCTTTCCCTGCATCTGTGAAGCTTTACTGCCTGAAAATATATAAAGTCTAATGTATAGACTCCAGCACTCTGGCATGTGTCTCCACTAAGTTCGCCATTGTTTGTCTCTCCTAATTTCTATTTCCAATCTCTTTCTTTCTCCTCTCTTTGCTACTTCTTTTTATTCCCTCCACCACTTGCACTGAAACAACCATAGTGTCCATAAGCAGCACGAACGTTGATCGTTAGTTTCCCACTTCAACAAAGGACGTGGGAACATCTGTCACTGTACTTATAAGACCTCTCCTTTAAGTTGGGCTTTGCATGTCCTGAAGATCAAAATGCAACGTGATCTTTAGCTTTACTAACTTTCATTGCCAGTTAAAACTCTATGTAAAGGTTAAGACTACTTCAATCAGATTTTCAGCGTGCTTCTCTGATGCTCTAAAAACTTGCTGGTGGTCCTCATTAGAGCTCAGCTTGAGCTACTTCAGGGCACTGTCTGGATACAATCCAGCACGCTAGAAACATGGTCTTACTTTAAAAAGTGGCTATAAAAATTCTGTGTTAGTAGAGAGATGAACATTTAGGTTTCCATGCAAGGTGGTTGCTTAATCCAAAGCAGCAGAAGCTAAATCTCTCTGAGAGGTGTGGTTTGTAGACTGACTGATAAGGGGGTTCAGAAGGATGCTTCTTAACAACTGTGCCAACCTGAGAATGTCCATGAGATAACGAGGGCTCGGGTGTTAATGATAACTGCTTTCAGTCATGCTGTTACAGCCTGACTCGAGGCAAGAACCCTTTTAGGGGGAAGTTTGTGATCCCGTTGGGGAGGAGGAAGGGCAGGTTTCCAAAGCAGTCTTGACCAATGCACCAATTGCAGTCTTGACCAATTTATGGGTCATTGGTTCTACTGTAATCTGCACAGCTTACGTGTTTACCAGTGAAAAGTAATTGCACAAATATGTATGTATTATACTGATACATATTTGTGCAATTATTCTTGGTGCTCTGTTGGTCTCTAATCTGGATGCTAACCGGGGTTTTCATAAATATTGTTTTCCTTGTAAAGGTTTCGGCACAATGAAGTTAGAGGTTCTTGTGTCTAAGATGGGAGAGAAATGCTCCCTCTTCTTTCTTTCAATATATTTGTTCTCAATTGAGAAGAGAACCAAACTGTGTGGTGGGGCTGGAAGGCATACAGAGCTCCACACAAACACGTATTTGACACTGTAAAGAGATCTTGTGGGATTCTTTCAAAACCAGCTGAATGGGTTTTTTTGTTTGAAATGTGATCTTTAATCACTTGAATGGTTTGGGGGGGAAAAAAAAATTCACAACTATATTTATGAAAGAATCTTCACTTCATAACTTGTAATTGTTCTCCACTTGAGTGGCTTTCAGATTAGTAGGTCAAGAGACGAAAAAATTTGCTCCTAGACAGTTCTCGAAAGCTCTTTCACTGGCTTCATAAACAAGCAGCTATGAAAATAACGTTCACCCTAGAGCACTGTAGTGAGAAAGGGAAAAGGGGGAAAAGAAAAAAAAAATTGATACCTAATATTTGGTATGTGAATGCTAAAGCCTTGAAAGTGTATGTTGTTTTTCAAAGAGACGAAGGCAAAACCACTTATTGCGCTGTTTATTTTTAGAGAACACTTCTAAGGCGAGCCACTCCACACCCTGGAGAATTAAAGAACATGAAAAAGACAGTGGAGAATTTACGGAATGATATGAATGCTGCTAAAGGACTGGATTCAAACAAAAACGAGGTCAATAATGCCATTGACAGAGTGACCACTTCTGTGTAGAGTTTCATCTCCAGGTTTTACCTCCTGTGTCTTCCCCTGCTGTTGAAATGTTCCTGTCGTCTTCTGGGACCTCACTGAGCCCCTTTTTGTTTTTAACCAGAACCTGATTCATCGTCTCCGTATCTGTGAAAAGTGCTGCCCACTGGAAGAAAGTGCCTTATTTCATCCAGGCAGTGAACCAATAATTTCCAAATCAATATTGTAATTTTAGTAGTTCTAGGCTTTTTTAAGTATAATGCACTACTGTATGCAAAATACAATATTTTTGTCTTAAACACGGGGGAAATAATGCTTTTCTTTTCCAGAGTGCTGGGGTATCTTTTTCCCAGTGGCTGGATGTGCTGGTGAGAAATATAGTTTTGTGGAAAATTGATACACTTTTTTTATTTTTTTGGCAGCTCAGATGGTGTAAATTTTAAATTTTTGTATAGGACTTTCATATCAAAATGATGTATTTCATTTTTAAGAGAAAATTTATCTTGAGCGGTACATATTTTAGCATTTGTGGAAGAGAACAAGTTTCATGGACAACTGTATTCATTCGTTTGTACCACCCATCGTGCCTTACTGTGTCTTGTATGTCATAATAGTCTTAAATATTACAATTCTTGAGGAAAGTGAGTAGACTTAAACTTGTTCTCCTGTTTTAGCTATGTTTTTCTTTTTGGACAGTAATTTGTTGGGATTTTTACAACAGAGAACTTATGTTTATATCATGGGATTTTAGATCGTGAAGCACAAATGTTAGTTTTCTTGTAAACAGAATTAAGATTAAAATGACCAAACTGCTATTGTTTATTACATAATGCACTCACACTTTAACTTAGTTGTAATGAAACATCTTGGTTTGGATGCTGTGTTGCATTGCAGTCACTAGAAATTCATGCTTCCATTGGTTTTTTGGTTTTGGTTTTGTTTTAAATGTGCCATCTGTAAAATAACTTGAAAAACAGCACGATAGACTTTCAGAAGCACAGTATGAAACTAGTTTTATGTATTACACAAGAAAGCATGATTCTTTAAAGTGCTTTGGTGGTTTTATATAAATATATAAAACCATAATAAAAAAAAAATCTTTAAAAGCTTCAGTAGATTTATTGTATCATTAAAATAGCAATTAAAGTATGTATGAATTAATACTGGAATTTACTATCATCGTTACTGTGTTGCACTTCCAGTGGTCCAATGCTGATTTCAAGGTCTTAGTAAATCTGTGGGTTCTGGTTTGTTTATAAAGGTAAGTATTTGCAGAGTTGAATTCAGTAAATAATAATTTTTCAAAAGGCTGGTAAAGATTGATTTTGGTGTCTCTGGGTTCTGTACGTGCCAGGAGCTAACAAAGATCACTAACTTTTTAAGTGCAGGGACTACTTGAGCAGGGTGAGTGCAGAGCAAAGGTTTGACGTAATTAGTGTGAGCTAATGCAATGAACCCAAGCTCCAACAAAAGGAAGGACCCGACACTTCACGTATGGCTGACCACGTCCCTTCTTCTGCTGAACATTTCTTCCAGTAAGCGTTGGTTGTATGTGTGTTTCTGGGAGAAGATGGGAAAGGAGGAGATCAGGGAAGTCATAATAACTTCAGTGTTAAAATTAGTAACTGCAATCTTTGGTAATATTTGGAATTTAACTTTGTAAATTTTGATTTGAAGCTTGTAAAAAAAGATACTGCTTTGGTTTTGGTATTGGGCAAGTAGGTATGGCAAGCCGTCTCCAAATATTCAAATCTGTCTTGGCAAAATGCATTAATTTTTGTGACTTCTTCTAATCCCAAAGGTTCCTCATTTAAGCTTCGAGGGTGGTCTCTTTGCAGGAGCTGCTGCAGGTTGATAGGTGTTAGGTTAGCTCAGGGGTAGCGCCATTTCGTTCTTCCCAAGGCTGAGCTCTGCCTGTTGCTCTTGGCAAGCTGCTGTTAAAATCAAACCAGAAAGAAAATGAGGTTTTTGTACAGTCGACTCCAACCTTGCGTAGAATTTTCTTTTGAAAGTACTTACTGGGATTGGCGCAACAAAAGTTTGAAAATGTAGGAAACTGTACCCAGAGTCCAAGTAAACCTCAGCAAACCCAGCTGAGATGAAAATGAGTTCCTGAAAAAGACAGACCAAAGCCAAAGGCAGCAGCGAGACTCTGAGCTCTCTGATGACGGTTTTTCATTTGGATGCTGAGGTTTGGTTTTGGGGGATTTTTTTGTCGTTTGGTGGGGTTTTTTTTTGGTTTGGTTTTTCTTTTTAGCATCTGCTCCATATATAAACAGGAGAGCTGCAGCAGATAGATGAAATGGATGTGTAAAGCCTGGATTTGGGGCCTTGCCTAACATGCCATCAGATGAAAATCAAAGAAAATCATGAACTGCCTGTGTTCACCTACTCCCTCCTGCTGAAGTGGCAACAAGACGTAAACCTTGTTATAGCCCTGTGATAGGTGCTTTAGCGTGAGGGACTTGCTTTTTGTACGCTCCGGGAAGCTTGTGGAGGCTGCACCGCAGCCCCAAAACCAGCCAGAAGACAGGCACTACTTTCTGCCTCGGCTTTGACATGAAGTAACTGCTCAGCAATCCATTTACTTATTTATTTGCATAGTGGAATGAATATTTGGTTTGGTTTCTCTGGCTACAGAGAAATGGATGAAAGCTTGTTGCCTTCATTTGGGACAGTTTCACGTTCCCGCACCCTACTGCCATCTCCTTGTGGTCGTCTCAGCCAAAGAGAGATGTTAGGAATTGCTTGTTGAAGGTGTTTGCCTCCGTTCATTTGTAAAAGAAAATAAATTGAGCTCAGAACAGGATCCAACAGTTGCTTGGTGACAGGTTAGAGGAGCTGAAGTCCATCACCAAACCATCCTGCTGCTGTGTCCCCAGAGGAGCATTGGTGTCCCTTGCCTTTCACTGCCATCTGTCTTCACTTTGTGAATCTCTGTGGTGAAAGCCTGGATTTTCATTACGTTTTTTCAGTGACTATCTGGGGGGGGATCTTCTGAAAAAGGAGGTGTATTTTGTAGGCTGAAACAGTGTTATGTCCTTGAAAGTGCGACCCTCCCTCCCCAGGCTCTTTTCTCTTGCTGGTGCTTCGAGGAGCCTGAGTAGTGAATATAATTTCGTAAGCATAACTTTTTTTTTTTTTTTAAGCCCTCTATAAACTTCTCCTTTTCAGTTGCTTAGTATGTCTTTTGGGAGGTGGATTTACTGCGAGGAAAGAAACACTACAAAACTTGCATGCTGCTTTATTAGCTGTAAACAGGTAACCAGGGAAAACCAATTGACCGTAGTAGCGGAGTGGATTTAATATTAACCTGTCGGTTACTGCATGTGAGTTCTCTTTATTGAAAGACACAATTCCGTAGTCTTACAAGAACAGAAAAAAACAAACCACCAAAACCTCTCTTGCTCCCGTTGTTAACGCAGCAACAGATTTTTCCATCCCCTGCGTGTTGCTCCAGGCTTTTTCCACAGCTTCCATATAAATTGCGTGTCAAGATTATTTTTCTGGCTTCCGTGCCATATTTTTGATAATCAGCATATTGTGGGAAAGCGCGTGCTGGAAACTTGGATACCACTGTCCTTTCCAGTGAATGACTTGTGTCCGGGACACGCTGACTGACCTTCTTCTTGTCTAATATTAGTGCTTTGCTAGTGCTGCCTGAAGCTTTTTTAGCTAACTAGCTACTTAACAGGTTTCACTACTTGGTGCTCACGAATTCAGCTTTTGAGAGGAGAATAGTGACACCGGGAATTTAATATTATTTTTTTTAAAGTGCATTTTTTACTATATCAGTTGATCCTCTCCTAGTTCACTGTAAATGTCTAACTCCCACTGGGGCTATTTATCAGAAATGACCTAGACCTTTTGTTAATGGAGAATTCATTGTCATTCTTTGCCTTGACTCCGGAAAATAAAATTACTTTAGTTTTTCAATTGACTTGATAAGAGTGTTCCCCATCTTCGATTTCCATCAAACGCACAAAATCAGTTTCTGTGTGTGGGTTGCTATCAGAGGGGGTGACAAAAGCTGACTGGTCTTGGCTATCAATAAATGTTTTGCGTGTTCCCTTCCTCCTGAACCAATTGGGACATTTTCAGAGGGATAGCGGCTTCCTCTCTCGTTGTGAAGTCAGGAATATAATCAGTATTCAACCAGATTAATGAAAAAAAAAGGAGATTTTTTTCCAAAGTGGAAAAGCAGATACCTGGTTTGAGGACAGCTTTGTGAGCTGCTTTGCAGAAGCCATTTTATCTCCTCTTCTGGTGGAGGTTGGAGACACGTGTTTTTTATCGCCCTTTGAACGGTTCTTGTGGCAACAGGATGGCCAGTCCTGGGCTCTGCTGGGGCAGAGGGCTTCAAGGAGCTCAGTGCACGTGGCTGGACTGTGCCTTGTACTAACTTCAGTCAGAAGGGTTCATTAGACTGAAAATTAGGAAAGAATATTTCACAGAAAGAGTGGCTGGGCATTGGAATAGGCTGCCCAGGGAGGTGGTTGAGTCACCATCCCTGGATGTGTTTAAGAGCCGTTTAGATGTGG
>JAOXJK010000023.1:95640686-95655854 GCA_025774025.1 Xenus cinereus | reverse complement strand
GGGGGGGAAGCTTTGGGGAGGAAAAAAAAAAATCCAATAAAGAGATTGAGTGGTCGCTTCTCGCTAAAGCACGGCGAACAGAGCTGTGCCTTTGCTGTCTCTTCCTTGTAGCGATCTCTGCGCGCCACGGGCATCACGAAGGACCCGCAGCATTAGCGCTGCGGCGACTCTGGGCTTTGTCCGGAAGGATGCGACGAGCCCGTCAGAGTAACACCCTGGCAGTCTGCGGGGCCACCAACAGCATCCCCGGTGTTCTCTCTTCCTCACCTTATATCACCACTGAACTAAGGATTTAGGCCAATATCTTCTTTCCAGCCCTTAAACCTTTTCCTTCATCAAAAAGTTGTAAAAAAAAGGAGGATTTAAGATTTGTTTTCAAAGCGGCGTTAGCCTGCGCTCACAGCAGCAGCACGCATCGGCTTCGTTTCTCCATTTTGTTTCCTGAAAGCACAATCCGTGGGGTGTTTTGCTTACAACAGGTACATGCAAATGCAGGCTAACAGGCACTTCTGGTTGTTCATTCAATCTTTTGCCGTTGACATAACCATAAACGTAATGCCCTCCATGGACCTAGTGAAAATGTGAGCAGATCTTACGTGGAATTTTCCTCCTGTTTCTGTTTTACTTTAAAGTTCCGTAGATCAAAAATGAATTGAAGACTAAAATGTCTTAGGTCGCAGACGATGCGAGGTATGAAACAGATACTGATTTGTCCCTTAGGAGAAGCATCCTGCCGTAGGAGAGGACGGGTGGGGAGCAGGAGTGCCCTGCAGCCCTGCCTTCCCGGCCGGGGTGCGTGGGACACAGGGATGTCCAACCTACTGATGGACATCAGCTCCCTCCTCAGACCTACAAGAGGCTGCCACGGCAGCTGAGTGTGTGCCTAGGACAGTGAAGTCATTGTCAGCTTAAGCTAATTAGAAATCTAGTCAGTTATACTATATGAGTTTTTCAGTAAAGACCCTTTTGCGGGTCTTACAGAATTTGGCAGGCTGGGTTTGAGAGGCTGTTCTTCAGGATTAGGGATCAGGGTCAAACAAGGATGAGACGTTCCCTGGGAAGAAGTTAAATGCTGCATCTCTACCTGTGGTTATTTTTAGAGTGAAATTGCTTTATGACTTCCTAATGAGCTTAGAATTTGACAAGGATTTAAACTGTCTCTGGAAATACCCTGAATGTATTGAGGCGTCACATTAGCTATTCTGAAATAAAACAGACCAAAACGATAGCAAACTGTTTCAGGCACTATGCTATTTCCCGCTCTGATTGGAATTTCTGTCCTCCTAGCTAATGTTTGTAGGAAGCAAAGCTTCTATTTAAGGGTGCCCTGTGTTTTCTTATTCAAGACAAGCATAAAGAAACGCCAGGAGATGCCCTGCTTTGTGTTTTGAATTGTCAGAAGGGATGGGAGCCGCTACCCTGTCACGACTGTTTGCGCTGCTTTTGCGTTCCAGCTATTCCAACAGTGACCAACTAAATTGACAAATCACCTTGAGTGTCCTGAGCGATGGCGTTTAGGATAAGCAGAAACCCTGGCTATTCATCAGCGAGCAGCGGTAGCCTTCGTTGGGTGTCAGTGCGGTTCAGAATTTGATTTAACAGCAAGTTTCTTATGGAGGCCATTCACGCCTTCTGTGTACAGTGCAAATAATCCTTTCTTTGGGCTATGATCTTTTCCAGACTTCTAGAAAGGTCTTCTCCGAGGAGACCCTGAGGTATTGTCCTTGTCCGTTTCCTAGTCTTTTCAGCCATCCTAAAACAAAAAAGCAAATAATCCCAAGGGGAGCTCCTTCGGCAGCTGAAGATGAATCCGTGTGTCCAGCGTGGGCAACCGTGTCCTCTCTCCTTTTCTTTCTCAACGTTGAGCAAGATCTAATCTTATAGAGGTCGTGACATCTGGGGTGCTGATAACAGCAAGAAATCTGTGTGTGTGTGAATAGCACCATTTTGATTTTAAAATCCCATTTTAAAAGGGATAATTCTTTACACTAAAGAATTGTTAAATCTGAGTCAAATATCTCTTTAAGCAACGTGAAAGTCGCCGTGTGCTGCCGATTGCCCCACTGTAAGCTTGTTGATAATTTTTCCCGTTAGTTTGTGTTCTCCATCTCTTTGCCTTGTTGGAGCACGTGGGTTAATGTATTTATTGATATGGTGTTGGGCTGCTTTCTGCCGTTCAATTTGTATTGCTTCAATGAAATTTAAAGGCAAGTTTGTCTTCCTTCTAAGCCTGATTTTAAAGATTACTGTGAAAAATAACTTCAGTGACATGAAGGTATATAGACAACCTTGGCACAACGTGTAGATGAAGAAAAGAGATGGGGTTTTTGCATGTAAATAAGTAATGGTGATTTGGGAAAACTGGACTATAATTACTTTGAAAGTCAGAAAACCTGAAAATATCAATTGAGTTATTGTGCCTTCTGTTGGGACCATTCAATAAGTGGAACATTTTATTTAATGAATAATGACTTGACAGGTTTTGTAACTCGGGACATGAGATGGTCACTAAAGGTCGAAGTGCTCGTTTGGTTTTTTTTTTTAATAGTACAGAATATAACATAACTGAAGACTGTTGTTGATCATTTAATTCTTCTTTACAATGCTAAAGGTGGGCTTGTTTCCACGCTGGTGTAAGTCCCTGAAGGCTCCCACTATTTTCTACAGCCTTTTCTTGCTCTTTGTATCACCAGTATTGCCCATTAGCTCGCAAAGTGTCTCTCTGGGACTAAAGGTACCTCTCAAGGTAAAAAAGGGAAACCCACTATTTACGAGATACTAAAATACCTTGCAGAACTTGCTAGACAATTTCTGCACGTACGTACTTCTATCACTTTCTTAAAATCTATTCATTGCCTTTTTTTTTTTTTCTTTTTATTTTTGTGTCATCTTTCTCTCAGGACTCTGTTAAGTGGCTTCCCAAGTCTCCTAAACTGCACAGTGGCCATAACTGGAGCTGCCAGGGCTCTCGCTGGGCCTCGTTGAAAGGGAAGGAAAGTTTTCGTGGTGGTAACCTGTACAAATTCAGCTCTGCTAATGGAAAATGGAGGGAAGGAAGGATCAGTCCCGAGCAAGAAGCGGAGGAACTGGAGGATCCCGATGAGGATGTAGGTAGTTTCCTTGAAGTCAGGAGGGACAGTGTGGTGTGTCTGTCAAGAAACAACAACCCACTGGTGGTGCTAGGTGGCCGAGCACTTTGGGTTAGCGGGAGGCTGCACTGCCCATGGTTTTGTGTCCTCAGTTGTGCAGAGGGTTCAGAATCATGTCCAACGTTTTATTCCTTTACTTCGTTTGCAATTAAATAATCCATCCATCCCCCGGGGGTACAGCGCAACAAGCAGTTTAAGATGAGTAATCTGAGCATTGATGAGATATATACATTTTTTTACTCCTATCCCCAGTTACCAACATCCCTCCATCTCTTTCAGGTGAGCAGGGTGTTAGCAGCACGTGAAGCTCAATGTCTCCCAAGGACTGGATGGTAGAAAAGCGAGGTTGCAGTCCTACTCCACTCCATGTTTAGTGTTTTAGGTGTGTTCTTCCAGGGTGCTGACGTCCGGGAAACCCGGGATGCTGTGGTTTCTCTAACCTGCCCCCGCCAGGTGTCTGTCACCTGGGCGGCAGCTTGGCTGTCTTCTCGGTCACAGCCTGGGAAGAGGAGGTTGTGATTGCATTCCCACAGCCTTTCCCTAGCAGGACGTTGCTCACCAGCCTCTCCTCCAGGTGTTTGCTGGGAGTTGTGGGAAGAATTAGAGCTCCTGCTCCTCTGCCAGGACCTCTGCTCCCTTCCTAGCCCCCGACTGCTGCTGGTTTGCTCCTTCCAAAGTCATTTAGATGTGGTGTTGGGGGATATGGTGTAGGGGAGAACTTTGTAGAGCAGGGTAGATGGTTGGACTTGATGATCCCAAGGGTATTTTCCAACCTGAATGATTCTATGATTCCTTTGGCCCCTGCTCCCAGCCCTTCTCTCTGCACCCACGGCTCTGCAGCATCGCTGATGGGTCTGGGTTAGTCAACCCGGTGCCGTGAAAGAGGAATCTCCCACAGGAGAGAAAAAGATAATGAAAATTTTATGTGAGTGAAAGCTAAACAAATTCCTTTTTAATTTTAAGTGGAGAGTAGGAAGCAGTTGTGCCTTGCCTGCTCTCCCCGTGGTGTTAGTGATGCTTCTCTCCATCCCAACTGAATACAGATTGTGGGAAAGCTCCAATATACATTGGAAGATGAAGTGTCCAGTGGGGTTTCTGCACAGCTGTTCATGGTACTGCTACTGCCTTTTATTTCTGGTATTAAACTTGCAAGCTTAGGAAGACATTTATGGGTTTTATTTTCAAAGGTGTTGACCTTTGTTTGCTGCATCATTTTACTGCCAACAGAAGATGGAAGGATTATGGTAACACGAAGATCTGATTCCACCTTACCCAGCAAATTAAGAAGGAAAAATCAGCTAAATATAAATAAAGCATCCATAAAATGTCAACAAAATTTGGAGGTCTTGACTGACTTTCATTTAACTACCTTGTGAAGCAAAACTGACAACAGGAAAATGTCATTGTATTTTGCAATCAAACTTGTCTGAAGCTTTAATTGTTTGGTCGATGTGTTTTAATTGTCTATTTCTCTTTTCAAGCCCTTGTGGTTTAGCTAAGCATAGGGTGACATAGTCAGTTCCTTGCCACGTCTCAGGATAGCTACAGCCTAGAGCCAGGCATCAAGGCGTTCTTTGGGATGCCTCACCTCTGAGGCTCCACTTCCAGTGGACCCCAAAATCACTGGATTGTTACTAAGTTTGCATGTCCCCACTTGCTGCCATTTGCAGCCTAATAACATTGATCCAATTACTTTTTTCACTAAGACATTTAAACGAAGTCTTCTCTTAGAGCCGCAGATGCAAGGCAGGGGCTTCCCTTCCCTCTCACACCTCTGCTCCCAAATATAGAAGGGGAGGAGGAGGCTGCCCAAATTAGTCTTGTTCCCATGCTCCGTCCTTTCCATAGGGCATCACGGGATTTAGTTGGGTATATGTGGGTTATATGTGCTTGGGTGGGCCAAGGGACCTAGAGAAAGGCTATATGAACCCCTGTCCTGTTCCTGTGATTTCCACCCCCATGTCAAAGGGAAACCAGCCCAGAGAAATAATGGTAAAAAGAAAGATACTTCTGTACATTTGCTTTAAAGTTCCAGTTTTGTCTTCAGTGAAACAAATCCTAATGTAGAGCAATGTGATAGAGAGGAACAAATCCAATTTACCACGGGTAGCGTCTGGGTATCAGATAGGTATTCTCCTTGCTGTCGCTGTGTTTACCCTTTTTATCTTTAACTCCCAGGAACCTATTTCCAAGTTTTCTGGCAGCCTTTTCGACACCGACAATGGCATGAGAGATCAAAGAAATGCCAGAACAGCTCTTCAAGAAAAGCACAAGTCAGCAGCGAAAGGGAAGACTCTCCCAGGGACTAACACTAAGGCGCAGCCCCCCGTCTCGGCAGCGGGCAGCTTCCCCGGAGAGAGCGGCCGGTTCCCGGAGGAATCGAGAGCGGTGGATGCGCCGCAGCCCCCGCTGAAGGTACTGGACTGCTGCGTGGGCTGGGCTCGCTGATGGGGTGGTCCACGTCCCCACGGGGAAGTCCCTGTGTCCATGGGGAAGTCCACTTCTTGTACGAGGCAGTTTATAAAAGATAGATAGAAAGAAGGGGGGGGAACGTTGCATGGTAGATGTGATGAGACCTACTGTTCTGAGTGCAAGCTGAGGTTTGTCCTTGCTTCCGCTGGCGTATATGGAAGAAAAGTTCTCCATTAAAAAAAACCAACCCAAACCTACTTTCTTTGTAGCCATTAAATACTGTCTCATTTTGTATATCCAGCTTTGGACTATTGACAGGTCCAGCCAAGGGTGCGTGTGGGTGGGCACTCAGCTAAGTCTTCAGGTGGTCCGTGGTTTAGGAGCAATGGCATGGCCATGCCCTCATGGCATGAGGAAGCCTCCATCCTGTGAAAAGGGATGGGAAAGTTCAGATGAAAATTTATCAGTGAGAACTGCAAAATTTGGGCTAAGGTTTATGGAGAAAGCTATACTCTGAACTCAATAGATATGTCCCGTCTTGGCATGCTTTAGAGCACGTGAGGAGGAAACGTTCCTCATGGGCTGACTCCCAGGGGGGGCCCAGTTAAGATCCCACCTCTGCTGACTGCCTGCGGGGCGGGAGACAGGAGGCTTTGGGGGAAGCAGCTGTGGCTCATCAGCCGTGCTCTGGCTCTAGCAGAGATGCAGAATTGTGTTGCATCCCCGGGGTCGTGGGATGCGGTGCCAGGAAAGGCATCTCGCCCCGTGTGGCACCCGTGCTGGGACCTGCCACCAAAGCACTGCTGGCAGTCACGGGCTTATGAAGTCTCCAGCGTGCGGGTAATGCTAAGTTTAAGCTGCATCTGGCAGGGTGGTTTTCATTTGGCTGATAGGGTATTTTCATGCCTTTTTAGGAATTTGGAATTTCAGATGAGTATGTTAGAGGTGCAAGACTAACTGCATACATTTGTAGCGCAGATGTGTTGAAATATTCTTAATGATAAAATATAACAAGTTGTTCAACCCTGAATTGTCTGAAGCAAATCAATGAAAATAAGAACATTTTGCTAATGTGATAAGGTGAAATGCAATTTGCATTCAGGTTCAACCATACTATGGCAAGGTGTTCCTTAAATTTAATGTGACTGTTGTTTCAGCAATTAGCAAATTATTATTTACCACCATACTACCAAGCATATTATATACTAAAGCAAAAAAAAAAAACCAACCTACAACTAGGGGGAATAATTCTTAAATGTCTTCAGAGCTTGAAACTAATTTTATTTGGCATTTGTTGTGAATTATGTAAATTCAAAAAATTATATAAGGAACTGAGCAGTTGTACTAAATTTTTGCCAATAGCAGCAGGAACAGAATAGACTAGATAGATTGCAGTTTATGCTGCTTTTCTAAAAGCTTCCTGATACTTTTACTTTTAAGTCGTTAGAGTACTGTCAAATCTTTTGGTGGAGTAACAACATTCACACAGAAAGCCTGCTTAAAGAGAAGAAAATTACTGTAGTAGCGCTCAAATTCAGTTATCTGCCCTCAAAAGAGTTGAGAGTAAGCAAATCAGACTGTAGAGGAGGTCCAAAGCAAAGGTTTTTCACAAACTTATTTAAAAATATTTACTTTTCATTCCTCCTGTGTACTGGTGGTGTTGCCGTTGTGAATGCATGTGAATCAGTGTGTATTATGAAACAACTGATTTGGTCAGCAGTCTTATGAACAGGCTTAATATGGTTTTGGCATGACTTTAAAACCTGGAAAAACAATGTATTCTTGGTGTTAACAAAGAGTAAAGACTAGTCTTGCATGTCCCAGTGTTGAAGCATAGCACCATTTTAATACGGGCTGAGGTCTACAGGGGCAAATCTGCTTGTGTTCAGAGTGGAAGATAGATTTTCATTGCTTGTGTAATTAATGGGCAATGTTCTTGATTAATCAGGCCACTTATCCCTTATAATTCTTTTCCAGATAACCATTACTGTGTGCAGTCAAATGGGGAGTCTTGGTATTAGCATTGCTGGTGGAAAGGGCTCATCTCCATGTAAAGACAATGATGAGGTGCATTTCATTACTCAAAAATTTATCTAGTAGTCGTTAGAAAGACTAATAAGGAGATACTTGAAGCTGTTGTGTTTTGTTATTTTTTTTTCCGAGATTGTCCTCAATGTTTCATCACTGTGTTCATAATGTAGCTAACAAGGCGAAACACGGGTAGCATTTCCCAAAGTAGAAGCCAGCAGTAAATTTTGATGGAGAAGCTCTGGGAGTGATAATTTTGGAGAGAAAACCTGATGTAAATCAATTATTTTCCAATGACAGCCTGATGGCTGAAACACTGTTGGCTACTTTCCACTTTCTGCCTCAATTTGGGGTCACTCCCTTGGCAATCCACATGCCTCTCCCATCCCATTTGCTCATTCCAAGAGCTAACTTGATTTGAGAGAAGTACTTCTCACATCTTCTCACTTAATTATCATTTAAATAAATCTTTGTTTCCCAGTCTGTCCCCCATGGCACCGTGTGTAAACAATTAATGACTTTTGTTCGTTGGCAGCCAGGGAAGCTTATTTTTCTTGGTAATGTGCTAAGACACTTAGGTTTTATTTTAATAGAGGCAGCAGAACAACAAGTCTTGAAAATTAATTACTTCCTGTTTGCTTTTTTACATCTAAGAACAATGGAAGAAACCGTGTGGGGTCTAAAACCTGTTTTTTGTGTTACCAGGGGATCCTGATTGCACGGCTGCCGAGGGATGGTCCAGCAGACCTGGCTGGGGTACAAGCAGGAGACAGAGTGGCAGAGGTAGATGGGTTGTTTGTGGACGTGGAGCTGTGCTCTCTTGTATTTTATCTTGAAATCAAACCACTCAGAGGAGGGGAACGTGAGATCTAGATCCAGGCTTGCCTTAGCTTTTTAGATATTTCCCAAACTACATAATAAAGAAATTGTAATGACATTGAAATTGTTGTGTTCCTTTTTACTATATTCTGGCTTTTAGGTCTTTGTGTTCAAAGTGCTTAACAAAATATTACTCACGTAAATGGCTGATTCATAAGGGAAAATAATGGTCTTAGTTATGTGAGCACAAATGCAGTTGTGTTTGGTCCAAGACGCTTTCTTATAACATTGTATTAGATTTACCAGATGAGTTCATTGCAGTTGTTATGAAGAAATATAAACTCGACGAGCTTGTTTCTCCAAGGTAATTTTTGTTTGTGATGGAGGCTTACGGTGCCAAGGGATAAATGTGTCTCTCAGGCTGCTCCACCTCAAGCCTCCTCTTTCCCAGCAGAAGCCACTCTCCTGAGCTTCTGAGGTTCCCAAGAGCAGTGGTGATCACGTAGTTTTGTGATATATATTTTCAACCTACTGCTTGACTTCCACCTGCTGAGAAAGGCAGAGTGGGAGGAGAGCCTCTGCAGAATTACTTTGAGGTGAAATTGGTCCATAATTTTTTTTACTTAAATTAATAGTTTTTACTCCAGCATACTCCTTGTTGAATTACAGTAGGATAGAGCAAGCAATATTGTATGTCTAGTAAGTTGCCAGGAATAAGGCTACAACCTATATCAGCCAAAGACAAATTAATGATAAAATAATCTACTAATTTTGTAAAACTATGCTACAGACTTATTAATAGAGGGTTTTGTTCCACAATCTACATGTGGAAGTTAGTTTAACATTTTTTAATGGCTAAATACAGATAAAATTCTGTATTATTTTACCTTTTTTTCTTTTATAAAAGGATTATCCCTAGCTAATTTTTGTATTTTAACAGATGTGAGAGAATTTAAATAATTCTTTACACATTTCACATCAGGAGAAAAAAAAAATATCAGGATTTTTAGTTGCTATACCTTTAACTTCTGAACACAGTTTCTGGTAAAGTCAGTATCTTAAAAATCAACCGCTTTGCCCAGGTTCCTCCATGAGGCTATAATTCATTTTTATTTTTGGGGCTATTTGAAATATACTAGCTACTAATGCCTGTTCATTTAATGAACCGTGAAATAAGTTAAAAAATAGAAGAAATTTCTGCTCCATAATGCTCTGTCCTGCTGCTGTTATCCTACAAATAGTTATGATTTCTCCATCTCCCACAAGATGGCAGAATCATTCATGTATTTAAAGAACACAGGAAAAAAAAATAATTCTCTGCTTCTTTGTATGTGTGGGAGATGAGGAGGAATTAGTGCATTCAGGTGTGCTATAGGAGTCCTAATGTTTTGACCACAGGACTAATCTGTGTGCAAATAACCAGCATTTTTCTCTTGATACGATGTGTTACAACTTCTTATTCTTAAATTGACCATTTCAACAGTTCAAATACATGCAGTGTGTTCATCAAAAATGGGGAATGGCAAGAATTGCAATTTTATTTGCTTTTGTTGTCCAGTCACATATAATGATAGGGCCAGGCATTTGTGTACTAACCTCAGAGGGAGGGAATTGCTCTTCTTAGAACAGTGTTCAGAATAAAAACATGCATTTCTGCTGCTCTGTTTTTTAAAGGCATCCCTCGTTTCAGAAGCCGATGCCCTTGACGCTGGTCCTGCTGAAGCTTCATCCAAGGGCAGCCCCTTCCCGACAGTAAACCACGTCATCACAGTAAGTAAGATGTCCCCAGTGAGTAACAAACCATCCTTAGCTACGTGCTTTGCGTGGTCTGTCCTTAACGCTAGTCATGACTGGAAAGACTGGCACAAAACTTGGTGAGTAGCTGTGTAAAAGGAGAACACGTACCAAAGATCAGTGACCCCACCATGTGTTTACTTGG
This sequence comes from Xenus cinereus, assembly GCA_025774025.1. Classification (NCBI taxonomy): domain Eukaryota; kingdom Metazoa; phylum Chordata; class Aves; order Charadriiformes; family Scolopacidae; genus Xenus; species Xenus cinereus. The sequence goes on along the minus strand of JAOXJK010000023.1, from coordinate 95,645,507 downwards.
CTGTCACTGCAGCCGGGACGTGGCTTCTGGAGGAGCTCAGCTCCTGGAGAAGCACCAGGGTAGCAGACCAGAGCTTTTGAAGCACTTGGTTTGAGGACTTTAAGCGTGGAGTCCATTCCCTCCAGCTTAAGTGTTTCTTCTGTTGTCTGGACCCACTCTCTAGCTAATGGAAGGAGCAGCATCTCCAGGGTGCCTCTTTTAGGAGGGAGAGATTGAGCTGCTCTCTGGAGGTGACCATTTTTATCTTTTGACTGGAGGGGGAACTTGCATGACGGGCTAAGACTGCATGCCCATATTTTAGGTGACTGATGTCAGTCAAGATTAAGCCTATCACACCTCACACAAGGAAATGGCTGAGCCTGCAGGGTGGCTTTTAGAAATCTGATCCACTTCTGTGAACTTCTGCAAAAAAAATTCAAGTCTATGAAGACCTACCCCAATCATGGTCATCTGCCTGCACACCTGAAATTATGGCTTTACTAGGAAGATACAATAAGATCAAGGTATCTGACTGGTTAAGGTCAAAAAGCATCCTACTTGTATTAAGCCTGAAGTACCAGGAAGCAACAAATGCTTCTCCTACAGCAAATGCCAGAGGAATACTTTGATTCCTCTTCTTCCAGCCTTTTTTATCCTTTTCCAGGAATACCACTCGCAACCCAGCTAATGGCAAAAAATGAAAGTTCAGCTACTCTATAAAAGAGTATAATCAGACCACATTCAATTTTTATTAACCGTTCGCATTTTTTAAATAATGTGATTTGTTAGTTGACTGGAAAATTAGCAAATAGACCATGCAAACCTATTTTCGTTTCATTTTCTATGTGGATTACTGTTTAAGAAGGATGGAGCTTAAACTGTAGCTTTTGTCCATTACATGGACTAATACAGGTTTTCTCTTCTATTTAGTTGTTTAAAGAAACTTAATTTTAAGACCTCTGGTCTCCAACATCATCTTGTGAAACAATTAGACCAGTTTTATTTTCCGGTTGAAAATGCTTCCATCGATATTTTTTTGTTGTTGTTGTTTTCCAACTCTACTTGGTAGCTGTTTCTTACCTGCATTGCAGGAAGCACGAGGCTTCCTGTTGGAGGAACCGCTGTTGAAAGGGTTGATTCACGCGTTGCCAGTGGCCTGGATCTGTTGCAGTAGCATCTGACTGTTAGTGTTTTCAGCCAAAAAGAGTAAACGACTGTTTTTTTTATATTGTGTGCCTCATGGAAAATAATGCTTGCCTCTAAAGTTCTTCAGCTGCAAGGGCAGGAGGAGGCAGATTAGTCCAAGCTACTTGCCTTAGAGCACGGTGCGCAGAGGGGGTCAAGTGGCTGAAGATGTTCCAAGTGTCAGAAGTAGCAAACGTGCAAGTTATTTTGTGGAGAGAAACATTTGTATTTCTGTTGTGGGGTTGCTTTTTTGTCGTTTTTTGTTTGGGTTTGTTTGTTTGTTTTTAAAATCAAAATCTTTGTGCTGTAGCAAATTGTGTATGTTATTGCCTTTAACCAAGAGCAGCATTCATCAGTCTTAAGGATTGTGGGCTCTTGAGGAGTATCCTGCTGACTCGGGAACTAGTCAGTATCTCGTCTGCTCTTGCACTGCATTTACCCTGGTGAAGTTCCTCTTGTTCCTCAGTAACTGTCTAATCTGATAAACATTTACAGTTTGGCTTTTTTATGGAGGATATGCTTTGCATGTTCAGATAAGCAGGTGGCAGTAGGACCTTAATGCAGAATCCGCTTTGCTAGGAATCTAGGAAGGTTCGTTTCCTTCGTATTTCTGACTAGGTTTCAAGAGAAGGTGGGTGCATGTACATCAAGGGAAGGAAGGAGACAAGCATAGTGTCACAAAATCACAGAATCATGTGGGGTTGGAAGGGACCTCTGGAGATCATCTAGTCCAACCCACTGCCAAAGCAGGGCCACCCAGAGCAGGTTGCACAAGAACATGTCCAGGCGGGTTTATGAATGTCTCCAGGGAAGGAGACTCCACTACCTCCCTGGGCAGCCTCTTCCAGGGCTCTGCCACCCTCAAAGTGAAGAAGTTCCTCCTCATGGTTGGGTGGAATTTCTTATATTCAAGTTTGTGCCCACTTCCTTTTGTCCTGTCACTGGGCACCACTGAAAAAAGACTGACCCCATCCTCTTGACACCCTCCCTTTAAGTATCTATAGGCGTTGATCCGATGCCCCCTCAGTATTCTCTTCTCTACACTAAAAGAAGCCAAAGTCTCCTATTCTTCCTTCAAAAGCTGAATTATGTGCTGGACGGTGCCCATCTTCCTTCTCCCTCTCCTCCATGTCATCACTACTTCCTGCCTTTCAGCAGACTCTGTCTTCATCCATTTATTTCTCTTGAAGTTTAATAAACATCCACTTTGCATATGCTGTCTGTGATAATATTTGTCTCTTACTTGCTAGCCCTAGTCCCCTAGCCATGTCTTGCCCTCACCCATCCCGTCTCCGAGCCTGGTGCTCTGACATTACACAGGCTGCCGCTGCTGCCACATTCGGGTTTCCTCTCTGTTCTCCATGGGCCCGGTTGCTCTACCTTCTTCTAAAAGGCTCATTGGAATGGTTAACTCATCCAACCAAACTCAATTTCAAACTTTAAGAGTTCATGACAGTGCAAATGACCAGCAATTCATTGGGCAAACAAAATTTCTTTCACTCCGAGTCGTTGTTCTGCAAAGGAAAAATGAGAACTGCCCTTGGTTTTAATTATGATTGAGTATTTTATTGAAATGTAGAGGCCCCAGAACTTTAACTACAATTAGATACTTCTTTATATACTGAGTTTTATAAATTTGTCTCAATTATGCTAATCACACCTCAAAAATATGGAATCTGTTTAGTTTAATTTGTTTAATATATATATCTCAAAATAAAAATATTTTAATTGACCTTAAACTAAGTCTTTGGATTCAAACATGGTAATCTTAAAATGAGCATCTGTGTAAAGATGTGCATCAAAATATAACAGATTAAAACCGCAATTGATATGGCTTTATACACACAGACTGTGTGTAAAATACTGCTTGTCTGTCTACGGGGGGAAAGAAAATCAGGGATACCAACGTTGCCAATTGTGCCCCATGCTGACTTTAACAAAAAGAGCTTTAACTTGGATTCTGGAGTCTCTATTTCCAGTTCTCTATTTTTCTATCTTCTGCCCCCTGCTCCTGATTTCCTACTCGTCCTCTCAAACACAGAACCAACTCTGCACAGTCTTTCTCCGTCAAAAATATTTTCTTTCACGCTCTGACCGAAATTCCCAATGGATTTTGTCTTGACTGAAAGGAGTGTGTTGACAGGTTTCAGCATTTCCTATTGCTTCATGGCAGGCATCATCATCCTCTTTGATACATTTTTGGGGCTATCAACGTCATAAGGATATTAGATACTTTGTAATTAATATAAAAATCTCTTAAATATTTTAATCTAGTATTTCACTTTAACTCTTACCATATTACTTTCTTTAATTGTATGCCTTTGCCCTGGGAATTTCCTCAATTAGATTTTTGCATATAGTTTACCAGGTATACAAGTGTCACTTGTATCAAGGATTTTCAAGGAAGTTTAATGTAAGAGTTATCAATGAAATGTGATTGTGCAAAAGAAACTTACAGTATTGGAAAAATCTAAATAACTTTTTCAAGCTAAAAAAAATCAAACGCCTTCTTTGCTCTCTTGAAAATGCAGAGATACCAAATGCTCCTAAATATGGTGAGCGAGCAGACAACCTCGGTGTAGTAGAACCTGTAGTGTATATCAAAGTGAAATGCTCCTGTGCCTGCAGAAAGTGAATAAGTGTATACCGTGCACCCACAATATGTTGGTTGCTGGTCTTCTGCCTTTCTCCCACATTGTTTAGATGCAAGTCATGAGAAACCTTACGTAGATGAGAATCACAGCATATCTATCTTTTTCGTTTCCAGCTGATACAGAATTTTCGGGAAAAAGTCTTGATGCACTTATACCAGTTAAAAATCTTCAGAAATCGAAGTATCAAACCCTTTCTTTACTCATCTGAGCAGGTTCGTTCTAGCCAGATTAGAAAATTGTAATCATACATCTTAAACACAATAAAGCTTCTTTCATGCTTCTTTAGTCATCGTCTTACTTTTTTTTTTTTCAATTTTAAAAGCAAAACCAGTAGAATACTGAGGTCAGAGAAGCACTACAAAAGAAGACAAATGAAGTGGGATTCAGAATGTCCCTGTCATCATCAAAGACAGATTTCTTCTGAAACTCCTTTCAAACAAAAAAGACCTTGCTCACAGGGTTTGATTGACCTGTTCCCATAACACCATATGACCTACTATTTCAGTCTCCAAGTTTTTTTTTTACCAAAAAATGCTTTATGTCTTCTCCAAAACATTTTCATGACTCTTAATCTTGCCAGGTAAGGCTGCCGGTATTTTTATGATATTATTTTTTATTCTGACAAGGTAAGTTAGTTTTAGAAGTCAGGATTGGCTTAGCTAACCCTCCCGTGAGCTTCAGCGGAGTGTAGGCACCCCTCTGTCCTGTGGTGTCCTCCTCCACTTCGTCTGCTGGTTTGGTTCCCCTTCTGTCTAAGTAACTGAGCGCTTCTGAGTCAGGGTGAAGGATAAAAGGTGTGTGGTATAGGCACTGTGCTTACTTCCATAGCGTAGTGGTTAAGGAGCTTATTTTGTGAATTTGGGATTAAGTTCCTGCTCCAAACAAATACTTCTGTTTGTGCAGTGTATCTTTGTTCCTCTCTTCCTTTTCACGGAATCACGGAATTGTTGGAGTTGGAAGGGACCTTCTAGAGATCATCTAGTCCAACTCCCCTGCCAAAGCA
>JAOXJK010000023.1:95628476-95640586 GCA_025774025.1 Xenus cinereus | reverse complement strand
CTCCCCAGGTGCAGGGCCCTACATTTGCCTTTATTGAACCTCATCAGGTTCTTCTCTGCCCAGCTCTCCATCCTGTCCAGGTCACCCTGGATGGCAGCACAGTCCTCTGGAGTGTCAGCCAGCCCTCCCAGTTTGGTAACTTTTAGGCAGTTTTCCAATAGACTTGGTCAGAATTGACTCATTTCAAACTTTAAATACTTGGATTTTTCGGAGCTTGTAATTAACAATGCTAAATAAGAAAAACATTTAAGAAACAAAAGCTATTAACTGATCTTTTCAAGGCACTGTGTTCAAATACCTTGATGTTAAAGAAAAAAAAATCTACAAAGTCCATCATATGATAGACAATAAGCACTGCAGATAATATAAGCAAAAATACATACAAGAGACAGTAGACTTAAGCAGGCCACCTGGAATCATGCTGTAGGACACAGCATGCTATTTGAGAATAAAAGAGGGTAAATATTTGAAAAACCACATTAACACAAGCGATCAGCAACATCTCCCCTTGTGAAGGGTGTCCTCATTGAGTGTGGGAATTTGGCAGGGGAGGAGGCTGCCCGGGTATGACCGCTGCATTTCACAGAGGTGAGGGGCTTTCTTCAAATCAGAGGAGTGGTAACTTGGGCAGTGGGTAGCGCTGCTTACGGGGGCAGTACCTTTTAAGTCTCCTGATGTATTTTGTTCAATATTTTTATAACATCAGGCCATAAATATTTATACAGAAAGCACTTAAATGAAAATCTGTGTATCAGGTTCCAGTGTCAGGGAAGTCACCGTCCAGTGGTACATTAGAAAATGAAAGAGGTGGAGCAAGGACCATTCCAAAAGCAGCTTGAAGTATATAAAAGCCTTTTGCGTCCAAGGGCACTGCATATGTGGCACGATGGATATTGATCTTTCATTTTTGTCTGTTGGGAGATGCGATGGTGAGTTTGACTGACCTCCACCTTCCTTGCCTGATGCATGTCCCTTGGGAGGCACTGAGCTGCCGGGTAGGAAGGAGAGGAAGGAGCTTTGCTCTGAATGTGATGTGCCCAAATAGTATATATATTACATGCTGGGAGACAGATAGAACATTCAAGGCATTCTCTTGTAGTCCCAATAACAAGTGGAGAAAATATCAAGTTTTAAACCTGGCTTCTAGAAGATATCAATCTCTAGAAAATGCCCACCGAGGAAATTTTATGAGAAAGCACCTGGAGCAGCTCATCTGATTCGCTGAAACGTTAAATCGCGCTGAGCTGAATTTGATTTGGGAGCAGATCACCAGGCACAGCGTGGGAAGAGCAATGAGCTCGGGGAAGAGGGCCGGGCCGGTGGGGTAGCCCCCATTCAGGGCCCTCACCAGGCTCTTGCAGGCAAAACCCAGGCGGTGCCTTCAAAAGTACGGTGCCAAAGCTGAGGAACAAATCGTCGATGGTGCTTGAGAGCGGCGTGGGTAGCAGTCGTAAGGGTGAACAGAACGATGTGCTCCTCTCTCCCGGCCGTGAGCAGTGATAGCTGCTGTCCCAGAGGCCACCCCGCTTCCCTTGTGTGGTGGTCTTCTGCTGCCCTGAGGTGCTTCCTCAATGCCTGTCGATAGATTTATCTTCCCCGGGATGCAGGGGAGGTTTATACCTTTCTCTCTGTCTGACTTCACAACTTCTGGAGTTTGGCCGCGGGTCTTGAAAGCAGTGAAATATCACTGTAACTCATGGGGGAAAGCGATGCAGCCAGGGATTTTTCGAGACCAGGAGTGTTGAGGGCGCTCCATAAAACACGTGCCAGTTAAAATGTTCCCGATAACAATGCTACAGGAAGGGAAGCTGGGTTCAGTGCCTAGAGGGGGGTTTACAAATTCGTACAGTTTCGTACATGTGGCTGGGTGTTAGGTGGTCTCTGTCGTGCCCCCCTCACCCCTCGCCCCAGCTGCCTTCCCCATCGCACCCTGGCTGCCTTGCCCGCTTCTGCCTGGGAGCTGGGATTGCTTATGGGTAGTAAATTCACAAGGAATTAATTAGATCTCTGTCTCCCTCTTTGACTTGTATTTCCTGTATATTTTCTCTCGGGGAGAAGGCTGCTTTTATCCGTTGTCTCTGTCTTCAGGAGCAAAGCATCGCATCGCTGTAATTACAAAAGCCACCAGTTGCCAGTTTTGTCTGAACCGGGCAGTGGTTGATCAGCCCGTTCTCTGCTGTTCTTCTTGGATACACTCTGGCATCTTCTTTTAAAAACTATTATTTAGAAATCCAGCTGTGTAACATTTTTTAGGTGTGACCTAATGCCCTTCTTCACTCCAGATTTGATTTAGCTTCTTTTATGAATGCAGTCATTATCAGGTGCAGCCTTTTGCATCTAGCAAAGGCATGTTTTCATGGTTTAGTGACAAGCCTGAATTTCCTGTTGTTCAAGTCTAAAATACTATTGCCGTCACCAGTGATGACAAAAAAGGTAAAATTAAGTGTGATTTCAGAAAATTATTCGTGAGGTTTACGCAAACCCATGAAAAAATGCTCTCAACTGGGTAGACTTTCTTTTCCCCTCTTCCCACCAGCTGAAGTGTACCAGCCTTAACACTGGTGTCAGTGAAGATCAGCTGTCAGGGCAAATTTCAAAAACACGTACTATTTAGATATATGAAGTTGAACTAGGCAAGCTTCCCTATTAGAGGTGTTTTCTATCTGGGGGATATTTTCTTTAAAGAGTGATCTGTTTGAACTAGGGTTAAAAGTATGTCTGGTTTTCTTTCCAAAGGCCAAGCCAAATCCTTTTCCCCTGCCCCTATTCTTTCCAACTTGGGCTTTTCATGTGTGGTATCACCTTCTGACTCTTAGCCTCTCTCCCCAGCGGCTGGCCTTGCTCTCAGTCTTGCTCTCAGCCATGCTTTTCCCTGTCACTGCTGGTTTTGCCTTTCATGTGAAGTTTGGGCTTTAGCCGTGACTTTTGCCTTGAGAGTTTTCTTCTTCTGCTAAGATTGGAATATGGACCTGTGAGAGGGGAGGTCAGGGGAAAGGGAAGGCTTATAAAAGGGAAAAAGATGATAGGGTGTCTTCTGTTTGAGTTTAGGTTTGAAAAGGTTATAAAAATCCCATCATAAACTGTCCTGTTTGGGCTGTTCTGTAACCTTTTTGGACAAACATTTTTATTAGAAGTGGAAAAGAAAAGCGTATGTGTACAATTGGAAGTTAAAAATTATTGGGTGTTAACCTGTGGGCAGGACATCGCATTTATCATGCTTTAAGAAGATGCTTTCAACCGCAGCATCATAGCTAGTTGTGATTCTGTTCCTATCCTGTTTCAATAAGAAAGGGTTTTGGCTGCCAAGACGGCAGCTGAACTGCCCCAGGTTGTTTAGACTGGTTTGTTTTACTCCTTGTTGCAGTGGACAAGGAGTCCCATGTCTGTGCTTCAGTTGAAGGACTCCAACGGGTGGTAATTCCATTGCATGAGAGTACCTGAAATAATTTGATTTTTAGCTATGCCTGATTTAAAAAAAAAAAAAAAAAAAAAGCACTTTTTTACTTTACACTTTTTAGTGTCTGAAATCTTAAAAAAAATAAATGAAGAAGGATGCAAACAAAGTAGTAAAAGAAATTCCCATAGTGAACACACTGGTTTTGGTACACTACATGTCCTTCATGATGTTTACTTTTTAGGCACTGAAAATACAGCTTCAGGGGAGAAAAGGGAAATAGTAATCTGTTTCAAATCATTAATCATACATTTTCCTGAAAAAGTATTTAACATATTTTGACGGCTTGGGATTGACTGGTACTTTGGGTATTATTTTAATAAAGAGGGCATGATGATGGAAGGTGAGTAGGAGGACTTCATGATTTCAACAGAAATATTTTAAACAAGTTCAGACACTATTCAGTAAAACAATGGAATAACACAAGTTCCTGGATAATCTGTCCTCCTACACCAGGATCAACTTCTTCTAAAAAGTTACATTTTTTTGCACATGAAATCTGTTGTCCTGTTTTCCCTCAGTTGAGATGCACCAGGAAATGCACGTTCAAGTACGAATACTAAAGAGTAGCTCCAAGAGCAAAACTTGCCTATTTAATAGGGTAAAGCTGCAGTCAGTGAAGATAAGCATGGAAATCTGAGAGCAAGGGTAAAATCTCCCTGGGATTCTGGGAAGAGAAGCACTGGGTTTGAGAAAATTATTAAACAGAAGATAATGCAAGTTTAGAGTTGATGAGTTTTGTTATTTTGTTTTGTTTTTTTTAAAAGAAAAAACAAAACTGGAAGAGAAAAGGAGGCTGATAAAGCTTAGATGGTGATTTTCCTGGAGGTGGGGTGAATGTGAAGGCAGTGACAGAGAGCACCGGGTTCCTAGGGGCTAGGTGGGTGAAGATGGAAAGGCTGCTGTGGTTAGAACTATGATGTGTATTTCTTATGTCCATTTTGTGTTGGATTTTTTTTTTTTTTTTTACAGGAGATTAATTCATAATTTTTGGTGCTGGGAGAGAGAAAGTAGAGACCTGAGACTCTTTTCACTGAGTTAGTTCATGGACAGATGCACACTCTATTACTTAATTGGGTTTGCTTTCAATTTGCAGTTGCGTCAGTGGCACAGTCCACAACCAAGAGGTGGAACATCCAAGAGGTTCCTCCATGAGGAGGAACTTCTTTCCTGTGAGGATGGTAGAGCACTGGAACAGGCTGCCCAGGGGGGTGGTGGAGTCTCCTTCTCTGGAGACATTCCAAACCCGCCTGGACACGTTCCTGGGCAACCTGCTCTAGGTGGACCTGCTTTGTCAGGGGGGGTGGACTAGATGATCTCCGGAGGTCCCTTCCAACCCCATATGATTCTATGATTCTGTGATTCTATGATGCTGTGAAGAGTTGTGTTGTCATTGGTACCTACGATTCAACTGTGAGGAAATCAGGGCTCCTCCACATCTCGTCAGGGAGGTGGGTGTGGAGCAGAACACTTGGCCACAGTGGATGGAGCAGCGGTGGGTTTGGGGACAGCAATGGTATGAGTTTGCATGGGGTGTCAGAGGGAGAGGGGACAGAGAGATGTGCAGAACGCAGAGGGACAGGGGACATGGCTGCGCTTGGACCAGATAATTTAATTTGTTAGAGAAACTCAGCGGTACGTCTGTGAATCAGCATGAGTGGGTGTCTGCACCAGCTTTCATCTGCCTGGAGAGGACACAGCGGGACTGCTGTGGATCAGAGCTGAGCCCCCTCTCCTTTTGGGAGCGCAGGTTTCCAGCATTGGCAGCACTTCTGGGCCAAGACGATGTTCAACCTCCACCGTGGAAAGCTGGTTGGTCATTTGGTGCCAGTTCCTATTGATCTGCAGCAGCTTGAAAGATTGGATGAAAGACTTCCCCCAACGCCGCTTATTTGATGACGGCAGTTGATACGGTTCCCGCAGAGATGTTGGACAAGTGTGAACTGGTGGGCAGGCAGTCGAATAATGGGGAGCCTAACTGGGGGCATTGGTAGGAGAGTGGTGGTGCCGGCGGGGAGGGGATGTCCTCCAGAGGCTCCACAGCAGCTCAGGCACTAGAGGTGTGCAGGCTTCCAGACCGTGGGCGTAGGAGTGAGTGTGTCATCACGGAAATGAGATGAGTTTTTGGGAAAAGTTGTGAAAGCCCAACTGCAGCTTGCGGTGTATTGAACTAACGCAGGGAGAGAGGCAAAGGAGTATTTGTGGCTGAGCGGAGAATCCTGCGGGGCTTGTTCCTCTAGCAATATTGCTACCATCTCAGATTTATGTTTCTTTCAGATGTAGGTAATTAAATAAACAAGAAAGACTGATTTTTTGGGGTGATAATTAAAATGAATAATGGTCTCTAAGGAGTGTTTCAGCGTGCCTAAAAAAGGACCTTTGTGCCAAATCAAAACACTGTGTGTGTGTTTGGGGCTGCTGGTGGAGTAGAATAACCCACAAGAATTTCATGTCATTAATTTAAATTTTTAGGGTTATACCTCACCAACAGCTAGATTACTTTTTTATTTTCCATTTTCTGTTTCATTGATTGAATTCACTTTGGGATTGTAAGACCTAGTCCCATCATAATATTTGAAAGATAATATGGAAGAATCAGGTTTCAGAAGTCATGAAATGTTTGAAGAAAAGATTTATTAGAGGACTGGATTTGATTCCTTGCAAGTGGGATCGCTGGGGAGTAGAAACCGTGCTGCTAAAGAGTATTTCGGTAACTGACACTCGAAATGGCTAAGGGCTACTCTTCAAAAGGAAAAAGAAGTCCTGGAAACTCTTCCTCTAGACTCGCTAAAGCAGTACGTGCCTGCTCTTGGGGAAACGTGCACGTCTGTTTTCAAGTGGAACCAGTACACAAGGAAGGCTCTTCCCTAAGCTTTGAGCAGACAACTCAATGAAACGCAAAGCTTGGTCCCGGGTATTTTCTGCAGGTAACTTCAGGTAGGGCATAGACCTCCGCCCTTAGTTTTTGAGGTGGTGGAATTTCAGTCTATGACCTAGTACACCACCTGTACGTGTGGGACGTGCGTTTGCTGTAGCACAAAGCAGCTGGCTATCGTTAAGAAAGAGACAACTTTTAGCAACGAACAGAACTGGGAGAAACATCCAGTGTGTGACAAGCTTATAAATGCTGTCAGGTGTGCATGGCAGAAGCAAATCTTCTCAGGAATTGCAAGTTTGGCCAGTACTTCTGATTGATACAGGCTATTTAAAGCTTCCAGAAACGTGTCCTCCTTAGTCTAAGCAAAATGAAAAAAAAAAAAAAGAAAGGAGATATAATTATGTGTTCAATGCACCAGGGAACGTAACTAAATTTATACCTGGTTTTAAAATTAGTTTACGGCCATCACGGGTGAGGCTCAGCTCCGGACTGACACTGCAATTTGGTATCTACGTGTAGCGCACCTGCCCATGAGCCCGGGGGGTGCCAGGGCCCCCATCGTCACTGGAGTTGGAGCTAATGCAGCCAGTGGGGCCTGGGCAATAATTCGTTTGACTTCGGCGCAGAAACCTGCTAGCTGAACAGCCCCAAAGCATCTATGTGCTTGTGCCATCTAAACCAAATAATGTACAGCGGGGAAATAATACATAAGCGATTGAATTGGGTGATGTCAACTTTAAATGTCCTTATAAAGTGCGAAAAAATGAGCAAAGTAGCTAATAAAGAAGAAATATTACCTTTCTTGAAAATTTTCGGACTACTGGTAAGATGGACATTTTATTTATTGCATAGCATTACATTACCTGCTTGTTACATATATCGACTTACTGTTATATCTGTTTTCATCACATGTTAAAATTTTTGGAAAATTAATAAAAGGTAGGATGACTTTGTGAATCAGAGTTAGATTTGTAATAATCCATTCACTGATACAAACCATTACTGATACATTATTTGGCTATACGTGAAGAACTTGACGTTCTTCTCTTTCCTCAGTTACAGCATTTAAATTAATTATAAAACATTACAATATAGTTCTCAAAGAACACAAAGTTCTTGGCCAAAAAATTGATAAGAATCAGATCCATGTGTGCATATTTATTAACTAATGAATTTACACATTGATATTTTGTCTTAGTGTTTCCCTTAAATATATTTTGTCAGTAAAAAAGCCAAAATATGTAATTTTCCAAAGCTCAATAATTTATGTGCTTTATGGTCCTTAATTAATCCTTTATTGCTTTCAGGTGCATGAATTTAGTGAATAGTGAAGTTAAATAAAAGTAGATTTTTTCATATTTGTCTATATTTTAAAGATCTTTTTATCCTTTTTTTCTTTTTTCCTATGAAAGGGTTTGGGTTTTTTTAAATTAGCTAATGAAAGGAAAAGGCAATTTATCTCAATTTTGGTTTAGTCAGTGCAATTTTTGGCACAGAACAGTTCTCCTGTCAGGGAGCTCTGCGGTGTAACATCTCTGGCATGTTTTTCTGATCACCTGCTTCCCCCGTACCTTTGAAAATACCCCCTTTAAACACTTCTCTGCTCTTGATCCCACTCTTTTCTCTTCAATCTTTCGCATCCTGCTTGAAGATACCTCGGATAATCCTCACGCGCCCTTCCACTTCCGACGAAGATACCGACCAGTTGCCCCCGGAGCCAGATGACTTTGAGCCCGAGGAACCCGACATCGCAGGAGGCCGTGCCTATTCAGACTGTCTGAACAGTGCTTTTTATCCTCCCTAATAAAGTACTTTTCTGGAAAGGGTTCACCGGTGGTTTTCTTTCCCATCGTTCAATTACGTTTAATGTAGTACTTGAGCCGCTATGCCTTATTTGTAGGGAAAACCACGACGCGGAGGATGGGTTTGAGCTGGGGGAGCGGAACCGTTGTTCGTGATTTCTTTGCCTTGAACTTCCCTCCAGCCAGAAGTTGTGCACTTGAAAGAAAAGGCGCTGGGTGAGGTTATGTGAATGTCACCACGCGTTTCAACAGCCACGCGTACGGGCGTCCCACGGCACCTAAATGCAACGGTGAAAAGAGCGAGTGATTTTTATTCAGAAGGTACTTTAACCATTTGTAAAGTCACTGAAAGCAATTGTAGAGTTTGGGGTTTTTTAAAATCTTGTGTCCATGTTTTGTCTATATAACTCACCCTTTTGTCTACCCCCAGGTTCCTTTGGATTGTCCCTTTTAATGTTTTTTATGATAATAAAAAAAAATCCTTTTCTGTCTTTTAAATAGTGCTGTTTTCTTTCCCCTGCAGAGAAATGTTATTTCCATTGGAATTCTGTGTCTTATTCTAGCGTAATAAAGAAGAGCTTCTCCAGGTATATCAGTAATGCAAACGTATATCAGATTTGAACAGGACCTGTAAGTTAACATTTTATTAGATCTAAATGCAGGTGGCATCTTATGCAACTCTGCACCTGAGAGAAGCAACTTTTTATGCCTGAGGAATTGTCGGAAACTCTTTTATTTCTTCTTCTGACTTGCATATGAGCAGAACATTTTAAATTCGCCTTACTGCCATATGCCAGTATTTCATGTATATATATGTGTGTGTGTATATATATATATATGTGAGGTAAGCATTTAAGAGCAAATGTTCTTGAACAGCAGTGTTCTATCATTTAATTCTCTTCACTGGTATTCAGTTTTCTAATGCGTTTTGAGGTGCTTAAGAAGAACATTTTGGGATTGATCCTTATTTTGGTTTCCACGGTGCTGCCTTAACTCAGAGGTGGGGTCTGGCCCAGCAGGACTGGGATGTCATGAGGTTTTTTTTTTTCATGTACGTGAAGTGTGCATTGATGCTTTTTATGATGTCTATACAATTTCTTCTCCTGTAAATATAATATAGCACAATTCGGTGACCTGGTAAATCCTCATCTTTTATTCACATTTTGAAAGATTTCTGAGGTGATCATTCATATATGACTTGAATGAATGCTGGTAGCTGGCTTCTCAGGAATTAGGAAGTTCCCAGGAGAATATGGCCATCACAGGGTTAGAACAATATCTCTTACCGTTAAAAGGGATATTTTATTTTGAAAAATAGGTTTGCAATAACACTATGATAACAAGATTTCTCTTGACTCTCAACTGCATCCACTGTGGCTTTTCCATTATCTTGTACATCAACGTTTAAATTGAAGATAATTTATCAGCAATAGGAATATTAAATTAATTTTCATTCATTTGCAAAATGAACATTACTTTAGAATATGCTATGGCTTTAATAATAAAGACTGTATTGTGTACATAAACATTCCAATTTGAATTAGTTTAAATGATGTTGAGAAATGAAATTATATTTAAAAATATTTGCTTCCATCCCTTTCCTTCCCCCAAATAATCAGAGTTCTTCCACCATGACTAAGTGTTTGATCAATGCGTACTGCAAAAATATCATCAAGCTCAGAACCCATAAACGCTTTGGCAATCCAGCTAGTAGCATATGGTTTATTATTGCTTTATTATGTCTTACTAGACTGTGGAAAAAGTAAACTCATTTTGCTGTTGTGAACCAGCCCTGGGCTGCAGAACAACTTGCAGTCGAGAGTTAGTGAGGTGAAGTAGGAGTTCTGTTGAGAGCTCTGTATTTTCATTCTTTTTCCTCCTCATGCACAGGTGTGTGTTTTATGTTCCTCATTAGGGTTTGAAAATCAAAATGTTTGCTGTCAAAAATTACGTGCTCTTACATAAATGCTGTCAGCATTCAGATAGCTTTTAAAGACTTGGATCTTTGTCTGTCCTTTTCAACTGAATTTGTTTTCAAGGCAAATTTCATATTGCAGCGCAGAGAATTTTTGCTGTTGGTATAAACTTACAGCAGTAACGTTCTCTACAGAAAAAAATCGAGCACACATTGACAAAAGAACCTAAATAGTTTCGTAAATAGACGCGCAACTCTACAAAATGAAGCAATGAAAGCCTCTGCTACACGTTTGCTCAGGCTTTGCTTAAGCAAAAGAATGTTGGGGCGGGTGATGACGTTTTGTTTTCGTTCTGCAAAAGAGGTGGAGGTCAGATGCTGGTGTCCTTATCAGCACTGAGTAATGTCTCCTTTAAGGTTTGGTGCTTGATAAGAGAGGGCAGAGACAGAAGGTGGAAAAGGCTGGATGGGAGTTGGTCTGTTAATGACTGCTCATACCCTGTGCTCTTGCTGCTTGCCCATCTGGGAGGTGCCTAGAAAAACCCCACTGCCTGAGTATGGAGCCTTTTCCATAGGGGAACTGACTTCTCATTCCAAGCTGCCACAGTAGTTAAAAGATACCTAAGAAGTTATTTAATGCTTTCCTCTTGTATTTCATTAGCCATGTCTCATCATTGCCATGTCCGTCGTGGTGGAGGAAGGCAAAGCAAACTCAATGTGGAGGGAAGTTTTTTTGGGGTGTTTTTGATGCATCTATTGAAATATATTTTACAGTCTGGAATAGTTTGGTTTGCTGGGATATAGCAGTAATATTGAGGGACATCATGTGTATATAGCTAAAACAATGGATATCCAATGGAAGAGAGGTCAGTTGTCCCACTGCTGTCTGTATTCCTGGAGGAGAGCAGACGTAGGACCTTGCCAGCACAAAGCTAGTCCACTTTATTAAAGTTGACTTAAAGACCCGTGAAGAGAAGAGAGGGCATGCAGCTTCCGTGAACTGCCCTGTCAGAGAAGGCTCAGAGCTCTCGAAATCAATTTACTGCAATATTTTCATCCTCAGACGTACTCAAACTCGCCCCTTTGGAGAAAAGAATCCGTCAAGGGAACCTCTTGCTTCCCGTATACGACGTGTAGGGCTCCGCTGCCTCACACGCAAAGCAGGGGCTGGTGGTGTCCCTTTTTCCACGCCTGCTCCCTCCTGCTCCGGGAGTGTTTGCGGAGCCAGCGGGGTGGACCAGGGAGCGACAGCAGCAGCTGCCGGGTGCCGCGGCAGGAATGTGGACCCACCTCGCCTAAGGATCAGCTTCCCAGCCCTCAGCTCCCTCGGCTTGGAAGGTAAGCCTGCTCCGGCGTGCTTTTCGTTTCTGTGAGGAACATGCCATGAAATACCAGCTGGAAAGGCTGCCGAGGTCCTGACGTTCCCAGGCGTGTGCATGTGACCTTGGGTGGACACGCTGGAGTAACGTAGGGATCCTTGCTGGCGTGGCATGCTGGGGCTGAGAGAAGGGTGGGCACCAGGAAGAAGCTTATCTTGCTGTCGCGGACGGAGTGATCGGCTTCAGTAGTTAGAGTGAAATAGTGAAATATTTATTAAGGCAAAACAGTGATTTAACAAAATCAGTAGTAATTGCGATAAAACCAATAGTAAATGCGATAGTGTTTTACAAGATTCGATGTCAGGGTACACTCTATTATTTACTGCAGAGAGGACAGGGTCAGACAAGCTGCCAGGGAGACCCTCCTGTTGAGTCACGAGGTTCAGAAAGGTTTCTAAACTCCTTCTCAAAGAGGAGTCCAGGTGCGGCTGGATCCAGTCCTAGTCCCAGACTTGGTCAACTGTTTGTGTCTAAAGGGTTATATATGAGCAATCAATCCTTTACATCACTTAGCTAAGATTTCAAAGTTTAGCATGCTATTAGTCACTTACTGAGAATCTGTTGCGGCAAGGAATCTCTCAACCTCGAGGAGTAGAACCTTAAGTGAGCGTCCTCACAAAAGGGGAGATCCTGGCGTGCAGCCCGCTGCCATACAGGAGAGCTCAAAGGGCTCTTGGGCTGT
>JAOXJK010000023.1:95609148-95628376 GCA_025774025.1 Xenus cinereus | reverse complement strand
GCAACCTGCTCTGGTGGGAGGTGTCCCTGCCCATGGCAGGGGGGTTGGAACTGGATGATCTTTAAGGTCCCTTCCAATTCCAACCATTCTATGATTCTGTGATTAAGCACACAGGGTCAGAATTAATACTTCTGACTGCTAAATGCTTATGTTATGCCTGATGCTGAGCAAGTAAAATCTACCAGCTTAAGGAAAAAGTGGTGCAGGTGTGTGATGTGTGATACAGTCACTGGCTGGCAGCCCTGGGTTACAGCCATGTCCAGCTGAAAATGAAAATGTGCATAGGAAAAGAATTGCAGCACCCACATGAGTGAAAACACAGCTGAGACTGACATGCAAACATTATGATAGATAGTCCCTTGCTTCCTCCTCCAAGAACAGCAGATCAAGTGAGCACACAAAAATGCATCTGCTTAAATGGTTTATTTACACAGTACTACTATTTTGGATACTCGGCACTTGCCTCTTACAAAAAAAAAAATGCAACCTCCCCCCCCACAGTCAACTTCATCTCTTGGCCTCTTGTTAGGTCCTGCTCTGAGAAGACAAACAGGTGCCAAGAGACCAATGGCTGTAATATAAAGAAGTTATTGAAAATAGCACAGTAATTTAGACAATGTCTACAGCATGCTTTAAGTTAGCACCTGTTTACTATGTTTTACCTTGCTAAGTAAAACAGGAAATATACAGTTACCAACAGTGTTTTACGAAGTCCTCAGAGTAAAATAACCATTATTTCTATGGAGGAATAAGAAATGTACCCCCGTAGTTATATAAAACCAAATTCTCATACTGTTAGGATCATGGTCTTTCCTCAGGTTTGGGGTTGAAATGTCATGCTGAGCAAGATGTGGTAGACAACAATATTGCATCAGCTTTTCCTCACTATCTCCTGAGTCTCCAGAAGAGCCCTGCATCCAGTGTTTCTGGTGCTCCCTGATTTCAACGTGATGTCATGAAGTTTGGTTTCTTATTCTGTTGCATTCTTGGGTTTTTGCTCCGATTCTCATCTCCACTTCAACCTGCTCCAACTCCCTAGCACTTGCACAGTCAGCAGCGTGATGCGCCTGGAATACAAATTTCCATTCATAAGAAATGGAGCCATGAGGTCTTTCCCTATTCTAGTATTTTAATTTTCACTTTTTTTTTTTTTCTTTTTATGGAATCCAGTGTTTAGGCTGCCACAGTGAAAGGGAAAGGTGTTAATTTTTTCTTGTAGGTGCTAGTAGACACTTTTACAGGACTAATGATGGAAAACCAGTTTGTAAAACTGAATACTGTCATCAGCGTCATATGTTGGAATTATTACCGATCACCTCATAGTAACTTCCTTGGGTCTTTCAGTAGCGATTGCCTTTGACTTTCATGTGGGTGAGCTGCCACGTGAAAACAGCATCTGGAAGTAGAGAGTATGATCACGATGATTGAAGTTTTAAGCTTTAGGGTGGGTAGTCAGAGTGCTAAGTTACACATAGCATAAACTCCAGATAAAATCCACCAATGCTGGTCTAAGTTTGTACGAACTTGCAGAATCACAGAATCACATGGGGTTGGAAGGGACCTCTGGAGATCTTCTAGTCTAACCCCCTGCCAAAGCAGGTCCACCCAGAGCAGGCTGCACAGGAACGTGCCCAGGAGGGTTTGGAATGTCTCCAGAGAAGGAGACTCCACCACTTCCCTGGGCAGCCTCTTCCAGTGCTCTGCCACCCTCAAAGTAAAGAAGTTCCTCCTCATGTTTAGGTGGAACTTCTCACATTCAAGTTTGTGTCTTGGGTCGGACGTTGCCGGTTCAATGCCCCAGGGACAGCCTGCTCTTTTACCAACATGGGCACCCATTCTCCAGCACAAGGAGGGATTGACTCCCCTGGGAGTGGTCCTTTGGGGTATCCCCGCCACCAGTGGGACAGGGCTGGGGAGCACACACAGATGAACATGCCACCTGACATGCTCTAGTCCTTGTCCATCATTTAAAACCTTTGGAAATGGACAGGTTGATGGGAGTGGAGGCGCTTCAGGTTTTTGACCTGCGCCGCAGGAATGGTCAGTGATGTAAGCAGCAGCGTCATGTAAACTGCTGTTTGGGTCCCACTGAAGACCTCCTTGGAGGATGTTAAACGGTACAAAGGCATTGTGCAAGTCCCCCACCACAGGGATAAGTTTCAGCCACACAGAAAAGATTTTGAAGATACAAACTTCTTAATACTGTTTGCCTTTCTGCTGAAGAGCAAGGAAGTGCTACAACTTTCCTCTGGCTTTATGTCGCTTACTCTAGTTCCTTTTATCCCAGCTTTTCCAGGAGATGCAGTGGGGTGTATTTTTACTTCCGTGACATCAAGCTCGTATTTATTCCCTCTACTACAGCAGCCCTTGTAGATTTGGCTGGTTCTTTGTGTTTGCCTTGCTACACTCACTCATCTGCTGGCTGCCTTACACTTCTGAAAACGAAGGTAAAAGAGAGACTAGAGAAAAATAATTGTCACTGGAGTAAATTTTTCTTTGTCCTGAAGAAAGTTTCAGAACAGGAACACTCTAAGGTGGGTGGGTTGTTTTTTTTTTTTGTTAACTTTTCATATGTAAACTGTATAGACTGCTGTGGCACAACTTCTTTGGCTGACTTTTCTTCCTATCCAAGGCTCTAAACATGACGTGAGTATGGTATATATCAAGGAACAAGCAGAGTAGAAAGTAGTGTGCCTAGTTTTGTCTGTGATTTCCACAAAGGCAACTGAAAAACGATAGATGAAAAAGGGGTTTAGTTATTTGTCTGTCTATGTATCTATCCATCTGTGTATTTTAGAAGAGTCTTCTTTTACCAGTGGGTTGAGAGGAAGAGAAGGAAAGGAAATGTGTCTTCTTTTCTAGGGATTTAGTGAGATGCTTAAGCTGCCGGTTTATGAAGGGTTATGCATTTCTTAATGAAACACAGGCTGACCAGAGAACGTATTCTCGTTTAACAGCAGCAAACGTTTTCTGTGTGATTCTGTGTCGTCGTGCTTCCCCTTCCCTTGCTGGTAGATGCAGAACCAGCCTTGCGTGTGAGTCTCCCCCGAGACAACATGAGCCCAGTTGATGTGGCAACCAGGGGGTGTGTTATAAACCATGGCATCTGCAGCGGAGCCGCTGAGAGGTTCCCCCCGCGCTGCCGTTTCTAATATTGGCCTCCTGACTTTATCGTTGTGAACTAGAGCCAGGTTATTCTTCTGCAGTCAGCTAACAGGCTCTGTATGGGTATTAGCTCTGTTTTAGATGCTCACTGGTCACTTCTTGTATTTAGAGGTGCTTGTAGTGCCCACTGAAAGTTTTGCAATTCTTTCTGTATGTTGAAAATCTAAGATGTCACGTCCTGATATTACAAAAGGAGAGTACACTCTTAGGATAGCTCCGACCCAAATACTCAACAGGTAAAGATTAACACCAGGCTATAGCATCATTTTTAAATATTATTCTGTACACTCGCTGTCTCTACGTAACATGTGGGGCCAGCTTTATCATGTTTGTACTTGCTCAATAATCTCCGTGACCACAAGTTAGTACTACTGAGACATAGCTATTAATTTTCATGGGCTTTTTAAATATAAACTCTTAGGGTAAAGGGGTTGAGGGGGGAGTGAATAGAGCCCGTAACCAAAATCCCTCTTGAACAATTTGCTGTGATGCCAAACCAATGTTTATTGTTATCGGAGGCAGCTGCCTGCCCTCTCTTCACGCTTCTATTTGTAGATTTTCGACGGCTATAAATGGAAACACGCGCTGACCAGAAATCACCACCAGCACTCCCTCTCCCGACTCCAAAAATACAGGGATATCTACTATGTAGTCAGGTTAAATCACTTCTGCTCAGGATATTAGAGTGGTTGGGTTTTTTTCCCGTGGGAAATGGAGTTAGAAAAACATGAAAGAAAAGTCTCGGGAAGAGGAGCCTTAGAGGAAAAGCAAACGGTAAGACACGTTGAGAAATGCTGATACTCTTTTTTTTAAAATTTGATAGTAAGAAGGAAAGGCAAATCAGCTGTTGGACTTTATAGGAGTATTTTCTGTCTTCCTTCAACTGCTGACCTTGAAGTTTAAAACTTGATTCATGTATGTTAAATCAATTGCGACGATACATGTCTGTGAAAATTATGGAAATTTGCGATTTTATTTTGCGTGCATTTAAAGTGCAAAAGTTGAAATCCAGTTCAATGTTGGTTTGTTGTCGTAACCCAGATTGATAGCTAATAGTCTGTGGTTTTCTTGGATTTTTCTTGAGGGACTATTTCCTATCTTTCCATATTATTTTCCATAACTTAAGATCAGTAAATGGCAGAGGAAATTGTTTGCCTGTGTCTGGAGTGTGTCTGGAGCTATTGAAAAGAGGTGTAACCAAAACAAATTATTAAGAGGAAGTGAAAACAGTCAAAACACAACTTATTCCTCATTAGTGTGGGCTTGAAACACAAATTATAATTTGCCTGGCATTACCTTGGTTATTTTCTTGATATTACAAAAAGGACAGTTTATTCTTGGTTTTGAAAAGCTGTGAAGAAAGTTGGCCATCGTTTTTGTTAAGAAACAAATTAGCACTGAATTTTTTAGCACCTATCTTAAATAGTGGTGGCGGTGTGTTGCTTTGGTCTCATGGTGGGCCAGCCTTTACTCTTGTTTAATCACAAAGTTTGCCTCTACTAGCCTCAGTTAAGTAACACTTGGAAAGCCTGTGTGTTAGTTAATAGTTTTAAATACAACTTCACCGTTGTGTCTTGGGTAGGAAATACGGGAGGTGTTGAAACAAAATAATGCCCTGGACTTAAAGTACCTCTTCTTTTTTAAGGAAATAAGTATTTATCTAAAGAGTGATATCCAAAAGACCACTGCTGAAGCTTCAGCATGAAGTTATAATATGAATACTATCTAATGTTTTACTTTTTCATTTTCTCATTAATAAGTTAATACTTTAGACAGTGTCTTCATTTTCAGTGTTTGTGGTTGATATAAAGAATATAAGAAAAACTCTTCAAAATTAAAAGCAATTATAAAAATAACAAAAGCTTCAGAAAAACTTCCAAAGGAAACCTGTGAAATTTTATTCTAGCTCATGTGTGAGGGAAATACACAGCAATGTAATTAGATAGTATGATTATCTAATTGTGGGCCACATCCCAATGCACAAAGAATTGAGCCTGCAACCTTGAGCAAGGCTTTTTCCAAAATGCAGAGAGCTTCCTTTGGAATGTTAATGATCTTCTGATGGCTTTCTCTGAGTGCATCATTTACTAATTTTAAGAATGGCAAACTGGAGAGAACGGAGCCCCTGCTGATGGGAGCCATGTTAACGCCCATGCCGGGTCACCCACTGTTTGGTTGTTTCAAAGCTGAATCCTCCTGACACTGAAGGAGCTGAGAGAGTCCCTGTTAGTGGTGGCAGGTGACATCCCTGTGGGTGCTCAGTGAGGGGGATGGAGTAGGCAGGTTTCACGTCGCCCTGCTGACAGCAGAGGAATGCCCTGGCCCTGGACCAGTCCTCCCGCCCCTTTCCCTTCCAGCCGAGCTCCAGCCTCCTCTCCGTCCCCTCTCTCTGTGCTTGTTCAATCTTAGTGCCTTTCCTTCCGATTGCTGGATAGATTTCACTTTTCCCCTCACATTTTTTTCCTGCTTTTGTACCTCCTGGGCTTTTATTGATTCTGCCCTTTTCTCCTTGTTACACACAGGTCACATCAATATTCAAACACTGTGCGGGAGCAGTGCCAATCTGTGGTACAGACACTATTTGTACATGTTACTGTTGATGTCTGTTCACATATTTAACTTCAGTGTTGCAAACAGATAAGCTGTTTAATATTATGGGCACCATGAGGTGCACATTGTCAATATTATGACCTACAAACTGAATGGTGCTTTGTATATGTATAGTTGGATGATGATTTTTTTGTTTGGTGGTTGGTTTTTAAATATATTTTGGAGGAGCATAGAATAACTCAGGTGCAAAGGGAGCTCAGGAGGTCTCTAGCCCAACTTCCTGCTTGAAGTGGCTATGGCATTAGATCAGGTTTATCAGGGCTTTATCCAGTCAGGTCTTGAAGACCTCCAAGGGTAGAGACTGAACAACCTCTCTAGGCAACCCACTCCACTGCTGGGCTGCCCTCATGGGGAAAGGGTTTTTCCTTTTATGAAGTCAAAATCTCTCTTGTTTCAATTTATTTCCATTTCCTGCTCCTCCTGCCATGCATTGCTGTAAAACACCTTGGCCCCAGCTCTTCGATAATCTCGCACAGGGACTGGGGGCTGCTTTTAGGTCCCCCTGGAGCCATCTCTTCTCCAGGCTGAACAAGCCCAGCTCCCTCAGCCTCTTGTCACAAGGCAAGTGCTCCAGCCCTGACCATCTTGGTGGTATCCACTGAACTCATTTCAATCTTTCAGTGTCTTCTATTGGAGGGCCCAAAAACTGGATGCCATATTCTGGATGTAATCCAGTGAGTGCTGAGTAGAGGAGGGTAATTCTCTTCCCTTGCTCTACTTGTTATGTTCTTGCTAGCACAGCCCAGGATGCTGTTGGCCATCCCAGCTGCCAGGGATTGCCCACCAGGACCTCCAGGGCCTCCTCAGCAGACCTGCTCCCCCAGCAGTCAGGCCCCAGCGTGGATCGCTGACAGGGGCCCTCCCTTCCCAGATCCATAATGCTTCTCTTGGCCCATTCCTCCAACCTCCATTCTTCAGGCCCCTCAGAAGGCCAGCCCTGTCCTCAGGCAAGATTCCTCTCCCTCAGTTTGGTGTTATCTGCAAACCTGGCGAGTGCCCTGCATCATCTCCTCTGGGTAATCAATGAAGATGTTAAACAAGACAGGTCTCAGGACAGAGCCCTGCAGCACTCCACTTGTTACTGTCCTCCAAGAAGCATAGAAAGAATTAACCATGAACATGTGAGCCTGATTCTCCTATAAGCTTTTCACCCATCTACTTGTCATGTCCTAACGTGGATATGAGAATATTGTAGGAAACAGTGCTGGAGGTGAGTCAGGGTAAATGACATCTGTTGCTCTCCCCTCGTTCACGAATCTCGACACTTTATCACAGAAGGCAATCAGGTTGGTTGGGTCTGATTTCTCCTCGGTAAATCCATGTGCTGTTACCAACTACCTTCTTTCCGCAGGCGGGTATGAGTTGAATTATCTCAAGTCATACCTGCTTTGATCCTTATCCACTGCTGGTTGCTCTCCTCCTCCCTGACCCCTGCTCCTAAACACAGATGCCTGGGAGACCATGTTGCATAAAGCCTCAGCCAAGATATCACTGAGTCACCCCAGCCTTATCCATACCTGTTTCCATCTCTTGTGCTGGCTTTTTTTTTTTTTTTTTGTGCTGGAGCTCAGTTACAAACTCACTGTTTAGCCACACTGATGTCCTGATAAATCTGCTTGTCTTCCTGAATATTAGAGGTTAAGGAAGAGGTTGTTTTCGCAGCCGGCTTTCCTGAGCTCCTTGTGTTTTCAGGCTGCCTCCCATAGGATCCCATTCACCAGCTCCTGGATAAGCCAAAATCATCTTTCCTAAAGCCCAGGGTCTGTGCTCTGGTACTTGTCTTCCTCAGTCCCCCACAGGATCTTCAGCTTCATCATTTCATGGTCACTGCAGCCAAAGCTGCCATTAACCATCACATCCTCAACGACTTCTTCCTCGTTTCTGAATAATAGATCCAGTTGTGCACAATCCTGGTTGGCCCATCCAGCGTCTGTATCAAGAAGTTATCCTTGACAAATCTTGGTTTTGTGTACTTTGTTACAAATATTTCTACTTGTTTTCAAAAGAATGAAGACCTAATCTAGTCTATATCATCCTGAAAATATTCTGATTGCAGAGTGTCAATTGTACAGAGACTACCCTCAAAGTCTTGAGTTCATGCTCAAAGTATAACCTCCATAGAGGACAACCTCACAGACAGTTAAATATTAAGTAGTATTTTACCTTTGCGTTCACTGCTTACTGTGGATGAGATAAATAATATAAAATTCTCTACCACTTCAGGCTATTTGTGAAATCTATTGTTAAAGAACTCTTGTCCTTACTTCCTGGAGGAAGACTCCCCAGCAGCCAGAATCCTGAAGAGAGTCTTTGTGTGGAGCTGAATGTGGGAATGGAAGATAATGGAGGGCCCGTTTTGTGATGGGGAAATAGAATGGCTCACTATAAAATAGATTGGAGTAAGCAGATGGTGGACTCAATTTTCCCTTTCCTAGTTTTGATTTTAGTATAGCTCAGAAGGATGGAGTAATTCTAGAGTTTTCCTATTGAAACGATGCTTCAGCTCAAAATAGCCTGTTTACATTCTGATAGTCCGCCTCCGTTAATGCATAGTGCCTCTGTTATTTGAAATTATTTTAATTATATTTCACACTTGTCTTGTTCCTATTTGATGTATTCTCTCCCCACAAAAATACAGAACATGAAGTTTTGCATTTAAAATAACATTTACATTGGTAAGTTTAACAGGGAACGTTCGATCTCCTTACTTTAGTTTCCATTATAAGGAAGTTTTACTTTCTTGTTACATTAAGTAGTGATAAAGAAAAGAACAGTCATATAGAGAAAATCAATTAAACTGAATGAATATATGGATCAGAAAGAATGCCACGCACCGCTTGAAATAGCATTAAGGTTAATTTTTGGATGAGAGGATGTACTTTGTAAGAAAGGGCTGCAGGACTTCCTTTAGAGAATTAGTTTGCTTTTCACAAACAATACCGGGATAGAGCTCACACAGAGGGAGGTTCAGGCCAATCCCACCCAAGTGAAACAATGCTTAACCTTTGTACCCTGGTAGCAACAGAAGGAGTCCTGTCAAGATCCGGTCCTCTCTGTGGGAGGTGCTGTGATAAAGACCCATCGGGGAAGACAGGCTGTTTCCTGGAGTTTGCCACCCAAGGGAGCCCAAACAGGTGGAGGATGCTGACTAATAAGGTGATGACCAGCCCGGCTTGCAGGTTTAGTTGTTGATTTAAGTAGGTGTAAACTCCTAGTTTAACTTGGTGTAAGCCCTAGTGCAAAGCAGCAGGGAAAGAAAAGTAGCTGAGTGAGGAGCAAGTGTTTCTTTGTGTAGATATAACGAGTGAAATGCCTGGACAGCAGGACCATCTTTGGCAACAGCAGAAATCTCTATGGTTGAGTAATGACAGAACAGCCGCTCCTGCCCACAGCATCGGAGAGGAGCTGTGCTCACACCTCTGTGACCACCACCCTGCGAGCCTCTCCTCTTGGTGTCCACAAGCAAATGCCCCTCCAGATTCACTGGGGCGTGGGGGGGAAGCAAGACTGGAAAGGTCAAGCTGGGAAGGACGTGCTTGCTGCTCAAGGGAGGCAACTTGCTTTGGAGTCTGTGAGAGGGGCAGGTCCATAGGTTCCTCATGCATCAGGTATCTCATGTCCATGCACGGACCGAGGTCTCCATGCTTGTATGCATTGATCCAGGTCAGTGGTGATCAGTGCCAAGGGAGGTAGTTGAGGCCTCTTCCCTGAAGATACTCAAGGTGGGCAACCTGGTCTAGTTGGGGGTGTCCCTGCTGACTGCGGGACTAGATGACCTTTGGAGGTCCCTTCTGGCCTGGACCATTCTATGATCACAGAACAGCACCGCTGAGGTCAGCCAGGCATCTTCTTTTTATTTGGAGAGAGGAGGTGATAATCGCTGTGGGTGGGGATGGCAGGGATTCAGAGGAGGTGAAATATAGGGATACAGCCCAGAGGGCAGAACGTGTAGATGCTTCAGCAGGTTATGCTATGTTGGAAAGCCAGTGGCCCATGTACGGAGGGCTGCCAGATACAAGGCCCTCATCCCCTTTGCTTCTTCTCTTCCCCACAGAGGACAGGCTGGTGGCTGCTAGGCTGCCAATTTACGTGGTTCAGTTGAGAGGGTAAAGGTGAGAGGCAAAATGAGATTTTGTTGTTGTTGTTGTTTAAATCTTCTCTCTTAACTGATTTGCTTCACACCTTTACTTTTTTACTTCTGTAAGAACACGCCTACCCAGAAAAGAAGCTCCTAAAAACACATTGCCTGCCTGAATCCATTCCTCAGTTTGATAATTCAGTACTGGAGCGTGGGCACCATAGCTCTGGAGGTTGTTTGTAACCTCCTCTGGGAGCTTCTGTCACGCAGCTGAGTTCAGCTGGGTGAGCTGTCACACTTCAGGCATTTTGTGCTACCTTGTCCCCAGTGACAGCAGCCTCGGCTAGAAGGCTTGGTCATGGGAGACACTTTCAGACATCCCTGAGCTTTGAAGATCAGGGCTGAGGCTTTGTAGTGGTTACGACCAAATTCTTGTAAGATCCTAGCATGGAGGCAATCGCACCTCTCAAGGAGATGGCCAAGGCAGCACCCCAGCTAGAGGAGCAGCATCTCCTCTTGCATACCTAGAGACGAGGCATTCCTGCCTAGCTGTGTGGAGCCATGGATTACTCCGGCAAGCCATCACTGAGGAGGAAGGAATAAACTTGGAGGCTGACGGCAGCAGGATATTTTTAGCACTGTTGATGTGACATTAAACATGACCAAAGCAAGTGGGAAGCACTGGATCCCAGTCTGCCTTCCTTTCTAATCCTGTCACTTAGCTCTGGCCTTGCTTGAGTTAATGTTACCTTTTCTTTAAGCTAATGGCAGTCACAGAGAGGGACTGCTAGAATACTTGAGGTAGGCCTTGGTTACATGAGTGGAAAAACAGCTATCTTGGAGACATCAGCGTGTTTTTGACCGGAGGTTATGTGAAACATTACCATGCAATCTCACCCAGGGATTCAGAAGGGGAGGGCAGACAATTCCTGCAGGAGCTTGAAGGTGTTGATAAGAGAGGCTTTTTAGGAACAAATAACAGTTGCGTATTTTAACTTTTTGGGGTGAGGAAAGATAAGAGCCCCTGCAACAGCTGCATCAACTGCTGCAACAAAGTCATGCAGGGCAATTCAAATTATTGCTTTCCTCCAAAGAGAGGAGTATTAGCACAGAGAGACAGCCCATGCTGATGTTTTGGGAAATGTTTCTAGGCACTGGAACTCTTTTGAATTGAAAGATTAAGTTGAATTGAAAGATTGATCTGCAGTATGGTATTGGATTTATATTTGTCTCTACTGGGTTTGCACGGCAAGGTTTTGGTAGTAGGGGAGTTTCAGGAGTGGCTTCTGTGAGAAGCTTCTAGAAGCTTCCCCCATGTCCGATAGAGCCGATGCCAGCTGGCCCCAAGACAAACTGGGCAAGGCCAAGGCAATCAGCAATGGTGGTAACATCTCTGTGATAACATATTTAAGAAGAGAGGGGAAAAAAAAGCTCACTGTGCAACAGCAACTAGAAGAAAGGAATGAGAATATGTGAGAGCAACAACTCCGCAGATGCCAAGGTCAGTGAAGAAGTGGGGAGGGGGATGTGCTCCCGATGCTGGAGCAGAGATTCCCCTCCAGCCCTTGATGAAGACCATAGTGAGGCAGGCTCTCCCCTGCAGCCCATGGAGGTTAACAGTGGAGCAGATATCCACCTGCAGCCCGTGGAGGACCCTGTGGAATATGGGGGTGCCCAAAGGAGGCTGTGACCCTGCGGGGAGTTCTCGCTGGAGCAGGCTCCTGGCAGGACCTGTGGCCCTGTGGAGAGAGGAGCCCACGCTGGAGCATGTTTATTGGCAGGACTTGTGACCCTGTGGGGGACCAACGCTTGGAGCAGTCTGTTGCTGAAGGACTGCATCCTGTGGAAGGGACTCATGATGGAGCAGTTTGTGAAGAACTGCAGCCTGTGGGAAGGACCCACATCGGAGAAGTTCCTGGAGGACTGTCTCTCATGAGAGCGACCCCATGCTGGAGTAGGGGAAGAGTGTGAGGAGGAAGGATTGGCAGAGACAATGTGTAATGAACTAACCACAACTCCCATTCTCCGTCCCCATGTGCAGCTCAGGAGGAGGTAGAGAAACCAGGAGTGAAGTTGAGCCTGGTAAGAAGGGAAGGGTGGAAGGAAGGTGTTTTAAGATTTGGTTTTATTTGCCATTACCCTACTCTGATTTGATTGGTAATAAATTAAATTAATTTCCCTGAGCTGAGCCTGTTTTGCCCGTGACAGTAATTGGTGAGTGATCTCCCTGTCCTTATATCGACCCAAGAGCCTTTCATCGTATTTTTTCTTCCCTGTCCAGTTGAGGAGAGGGAGTGATAGAGCAGCTTGGTGGGCACCTGCCTGAATGATACCCACATGTAACTTGAGAGTTAGAATGGGCCAGAGACCATTTCCAGAAATAAGTCTGCACATAGAGACAATTACTGGGAAAAATCGTATGTTTTCAAAAGATATCCCTCAGGAATGTGGGAGTGAGTTATGGGTGGTACTTGGGAAGGTGTTCGCTGTCTGTTGCTGCTGCTAACACTGAAATTCAGGACAGGCAGTAGGAAAAATTCCTTTATTAGAAGCATAGGGCACAGCGTAGGAACAACCAGAAAATTTGTGGACAATATATCCACCCCGGCAAGTTTTCAGGACTCACCTATACAAAGCCATGGCTGACCTGACCTTATTTTGGCAGTAGTCTTACTTTGAACCAGATGCTGTAGTGGATGACCTCTGGAGGTTCCTTCTGAACAACATTTCTTTCATTCTTTGATTTTGAAGCTGCACAACTGCATTTGTCAGGAACCATGCCAACAGCTTTTTCCATCTGCGAGAGACCTTTAACACATTTAACATGGATACACAATGAGACTATGCTTATCATTAAGACCTCCTCACTCTTACTTTATAAACCTACTGCTTTCGATTCACTGTCCTTTGAATTTTGAAAGCACTCGGTAACACAGCAGTGGCATTAAACTTTCTGCTTTGATATGAATTCTTGGAAGCAGAGCTACTTGACAATGCACAGAATAAAAGGAAAGAAGTGACTAATGAAAGGGAGAAAGAAGGTGGATCTTATCTGAGCTAGACTTTCAGGACAACAGGTAGACAATCAATAACATGCTTCCATATTTTCACAATGAAACATTTTCCCCAGGCTAAAACTCAAAGGAGACCAGAGGGGTGCTGTTATACTTTTGTGGCCCGTCTTCAGCTGAATCAAAGTCCATTTTGAGATGACATTTTTGTCATTATAAAGCCATTATGTCATTATCAGTGGATCTAAGCATTAAAGCTGGGTGAACAGGTATGGAACAACCATCATCACTCTCCTTGTATGATTTTCTCAACAGCTAGGATGGTCTTCCAGAGATCACATGTAGCTGGACTACCCTTAGGGCTGTGATCCTGTAAGACGTGTCTGTTATGGTACTACAAGTCCTAGAATCACTTAATAGTACATGTGTCTCAGCTTTAGTTTTAAAACATATCAATGGTCTCACCACTGTGGTTGCAAAGATGAGATTCAGATTTAAACCTGAAAGCAAGAATTACAGCAAAACAGCCCAAGACTGTGACATGGTTGGCACAGTGGCTCCCAAAGGTGTGATAGGTTAGTGCAGTGTAAAGCCAGGCTGTGGAAAAGATGTTAATTTAATTTAGAACTGTTTTCAAGATTTCAGAGACTTCTTTTTACTTTTCTTGAAAATGGAATTATGTCTGCAAATCTTTATCTCTTAAAATCTGGAGTGTGTTGACGTACGATGCTGCAGGCAGGGGATAGCCAAAGCACTGGTTTGAGATGTGCCCAAAGATACGAAGGGTTTTTCTCTTCAGATCGTCGTGGGCTCAGGCAGAACAGGGAGATGGACCTGGATAATCTCTCTGACACACTGCTTTCTGTGAAAAACGTGAGAGTAGAGCTCCCCTTTTCTTCTTGCAAAGCTTGTGTAGAAATCCTCACGAGTTCCTGCAGCCTAGCAGATTCAGATGAACATTAATTTTTCCATGCATATTTGGAAGACACCCATTTTTCAGCTTGGCTTACACTGGCATAAAAGCCTTTGATGATGATAGCTGACCAGAAGACTGTCTAAAAAAAAAGTAAAAAAGTAAAAAAGAAGTGTGCGAGCTTATGAACTGGCTGCATTGCATACCAAATGGTGTAGTAAGCACTCTGCAGCCTTCCCTGACTTTCTAAGGGTAAAATGTTGTGCCAGTCCAAGCGGAGAGAGACCAGGGAGCATGTTCTGGTGTGGAGGGGTGTTACTGCAGTGCAGCCCTGTGAATGCCATCACAGCGTACGCGATACCCCAGAGCCACATCTGCAGGCCAACATCCTATCAGAAGTAGAAGGCTTTCCATGGTGGTTCTGCATTTTTCTCAAGGAATTTCTTTTTCACATCTAATTTTTCAATGTTTATCATGAAATAACTGAACTATCTATCAGATGTCTTGGTCCAGTAGCAAAACCTGCATCTTGCGTTTTGGCAGTGTCATCAAATCCATTTGACAATATTGTTTGAAGAAAAGCTTGATCTTGGTTGAATGCGATGGTCACACAGAAAACCTTTTTGCGTTAAGTACTTCATTACCGTGAGTTAACTGGTAGTTTTCTCTAAAGGACTGATGGTGACATGTAATGCATATTGCAAAATACTTTCTGATGGTATTTTTACTATATCCATCCCTACTTGGTAAGCTTAGAAGGATTAATTAAATATAGATTGAACTACTGAAGGTCCGTTCTTGAGGAAAAGGGACAAAGGCAGATTTGCTGCATTTAAATGAAAAATTAATTTTACTCAACAGCTTTTAGTTTGTTCAAGATTCTGGAAAGTGGAAAGCAGCAGGCTGAAGCTTTTCATATCTTGAAGTGTACACGAATGTATTCATACTCCAGAATGGACACATTTACAGAACTCCAAAAACCAAGGTCACATTTGTCTCAAGGAGACAGAAATTGAATCATTACCATGCTGTCTTTGCTGTTTCATGTCTCTTATCTTGATCATGAAGAAAATTTGGAAACAAACATGGGAAAATTAAAAGGATTTTTAAATGCTGTGTTTTTAAATGATGTGAAATAATAGATTGGATTCACTTGAACCACTTAAAATTGAAGAATCTGGAAAGAGCTATCAATTTTTTTTCCCCGATTGAATAGGTTTAAAGTTGGTTTCACAGTGGTTCCATGTATCTCATAAAAAATTACTGACAGCACATTTATCACAATTTTACTGCTTCTTACAAATATAGCTGTTGGTGATGATTTTATAAAACCAACATACTAGAAAAAATAATTAGATTTTTCATCCTCAAGCAAGAGCTAAGCCATTTAATATCCTTCTGTAGTAAATGCACCTTGAAATGCATCCAGATCAAAAGCCATCACATCAGCTGAACTAAGTGATAATCAAGAAAAGAGATGGTAATTCTTAGCAAAGCTCCCGAGCCAAAACTTTGCTTTCTCTTTCAGTTTGAGACAACAGCAAAATGCAAAGTATTTGTGATTGAAATCAGAAAGCAGAGAAAAGGAAACAATTTGTCTCTCTCTCTTTAGCAGATAATGTTTTCACTCATGTTATGAAGGTGATCTCAGTTGAAAATACAGATTTCATTATAGTTATGTTATTTACAATCTATTAAGTGAACTGACACTGATGTTTGCTTATAGAAAAAATTCCAAGACAGTGTCGTTGGTTTATTTGTCAGGAGAGGAGTAGCTAAATCAAACTAGAAAGATTTTTTTGTTTGTTGGTTTGTTTTTTTTTGTAACAAGGTATCCTAGTTTATAGTGTCTTTTTCTGTGACAGAAAGTCTATGCGCTGAAGGATTACAATGATAAAGTGTTCCTTTAATGAAGTCAACCTTCGGTTCCTCCCCAGTTTCTAAGGAGCAGAAGTCAGGGCTGAGGGGCTCCAAGGTTGCCAACCTTGCCAATGACTTGTGGTGATGCAGTGCTGCATCATATGATGGATTGTCTGCAGTTTCCAGGAGCTCTAGTATTTATAGCTTCTAAGAATCTACATCTGAAAAAATGTACTTTAAAGTTTTGGGAATTAGGATTAGCTGAGGAAATGTGATTTTTCCCTTTGTTTGTGAGATAAATGTCGATAACAGTATTATGGGCTATTTCTTTCCTCTTAAATGGTGATCGTAATTAGAACTCGCCACCATATCCAGCTACATCAGGGTATGAAGTGATCAGAGCAAAACAACAGTTACCCTCAATGATCTTATGAGTAAAATGCAGAAAAATAAAACCTAATATTTCATCTTGCTGTTTCCAGCTGAATATTTTTGCATTTTGCAGAACATGTGCTTCCTGACATGGGCAGAAAATGTAAGTCAAATGGCTGAGCTGTCCAAAGAAAAGGAAACTTGGCATTTTCACCCTCCCACACAATGGCAGTCAAAGAGATATGTTCAGAAAATGGTTCTGCACATTGCAAAGTGCTCTCAGAAATTACCCACTGGCAGGAAGGGGTGTGGGAGGCACTCTCAATATTACTAGGAACAAGTTAAAGCTGTTTCTTAAAAAGGACAAATTCAAAATAGTAATTTTTTAGAAGTAAAAACAATCAGACCACTTGACTTCGTGGAACACTGTATGACTGTCTCTATGAAGTGCTCATGTACTGCAGATGTGACTGTCATGAAAAAGTCCAGGAATAAATTTCATGATGTTCTCTGCAGTGCAAGGCTTGGGAGGGGTGTGAGACAGAGGCATTACAGTGTCAGGATGGGCTTTGACATCTACTGGTGTTGATTTTCAGAATATACTATGCTGTAACAATTAATATTACATAGTTCTTAGAATTCAGAACTTAATCTCAATTGAAATTTTGGCCTTAGTATTCTGAAAGCATCTTTTTTCTGCTTTTATGCATAATTTTCTTGATAGGAAAGCTAAGAACAGAATTACTTATGTAGTCTTATTTTTGTTGTGTATTGTAGCTATTTTGTAAAACATTGTTTGTCTATGAAATTGTGTATGATAAGCTTGCAACTAACGTTCCTGAGTTCTGCTTTTATTACTATTTCTCATACAAAATCTTAAAGATTTAGATGTTCCCTCATTAATGATGAAGGACAAGGTTTAAATATTTCAGTTGTCTTCTTTCAGACTCCTTAAACAAGAACAATTTGTTCCAGCAGTGGAATTATCTTTGAAATAATAGCTTTTCCATAAAATGTAAATAGTTAGCCATAGTTATCTTTCTGAGCTATCAGGGTAGCAGTAATTCAGTTTGATAATTGTTTGTCTTCCTTTTTAAGTGCAGAGATATATCATAGTCTTGTATTGTAGCTACCTTATTTTTAATGTCTGTGAGAGGGTACAATTTCTAAAAAGATATTCAGCAGCTTTATGTGTAGTCCAAGAATTTATCCAATATTCATTGCGTGTATGTGGTTTACATGGTTACTCAATGACCCCCAAAATATTTAAGTTCCTTCGAAAGAAGATTACTCATTTCAATCAATGTCTGCGTGAGTGTATGATAATTTTCCAGTAAATCTGTTATTACTTACATGTATATATCCTCTCGTATATGGACTATATTAGGTAAAGTGATGATCTGTGTGGCATGTCTGAAATATTGCCCTACATCAGAACAGATGTCAAACCACGAAGAACAGTATTTTTGTATATGGCTATGCAGAAATGGGACAGTATTTGAGGAAGAAAGTGTGAATAGAGCTGATAAAGCTGGTTTACAAAACAGCTTCACTTTTGAGGCAGAACCCAAAGGTATTTTGAAACATTATTAGGTGTTTCTGAGTTCAGTGTGGTAGCTTTTGATCTCAAAAGAAGAGACCATGACTTGTTCGGAGTGTGGCCATATATAGTATATATATAGTATATTCAGAATTCAAAATGGCTGGTTTGGAAACTAATGGAGACTCTAAATCATCGCATAAGTATTAATAATGTTTGCATCATCATTAGCATTACTAATATTGTAATTTTATATGATGTATGTTGCAGTTTCACCCATGAATCATCTACATCAGGGCCTCTTACCTTAAGGTTAGGAGCAAAGATGCAGTCAGTGATTACTCTTGTCTCCAGAACACACTGGGCATGCTATTGTACACTAAATTCTTCATAAGAATTCTTCATAAATGTCTTTCAAGTCAAGTTCAGATGTTTATTTCCAGCTGCTATGGAATATATGGAAAAAACACTATTTCATATGATCTTGAAACAATCTTCATAAGACTGTAAACAAGCTCATTTTTCCCCTTCAAATTCATGACTAAACCTCCTAACTTTTATTATATTCTTGAATTCAGTAGGTAGTTCTCTAATT
This sequence comes from Xenus cinereus, assembly GCA_025774025.1. Taxonomy (NCBI): domain Eukaryota; kingdom Metazoa; phylum Chordata; class Aves; order Charadriiformes; family Scolopacidae; genus Xenus; species Xenus cinereus. The sequence goes on along the minus strand of JAOXJK010000023.1, from coordinate 95,610,232 downwards.
AAATGTTTGTAATTGTAAATATGTAGATTTTATAAACAGAAAGTTATTGCCATAAATTTCTATTTCTGTGTAGTTTTATGCTGGAAAATGAGATGATACATTTTAAAGCAGTTTTAGTGAAGTTTTAAAACTGCAGTTATAAGTTTAAAATGTTTTCTTTGCTGTTGCTTTCCTTTCAAAGGAATGAACGTATCTGACAGAGAAATATCAACAGTTCATGTCTGTTAGCTGTGTGTTGAAATCAGTTATTTAGAAAATGGCTGAAATGACTAGCTGGGCATTATTTGGCGTGGGGAGTATTTAGGGTATTCAGAGCTATTAACCCAGGAAGAAATTGAAAGCTACTTCTTAACATTTAAAAACAGACACAGGACCACCATTTATTTCTCAATGAAGGTTATTTGCAGCAGCCTGTCGCTTTTCAAATTTGTTTCATTATTTTCTCACCTGAAAAGTTTACTTTTTTGGTCCATTAGCACCGTGTTTCCTCCCGCTCTGCCCTCCTCCCGCTGAACAGCGATGCTGTGCTGTGGGGAACGCCGGGGTGTGCTCCACCGTGCCTGGTTTCCTAACTCTGTATCCCTGCATCGTCCTGAGAATTGCGTGCCATCTATCAGGAGATGTGGGTCCGTGATACCTGATGAATAAATCACCGGCTGGCTTTGGGGGCGAGATGAGCACCTGGGCGTTGAGCTGAGCCAAGGCAGTAGCACCTTTGGAGAAGCAATAGTGGTAGGATAGGTACCTAAGTATGTTTTAGCCCCCCAATTTAGGCGTGTGTGGGTTTGTGCGTGCTAAAAAGGGCTGGACACTGAAAGGAGGAGGAGTAGGGGTTGAAAAGTTGAACCTAGGAGCGCTTTTGAGGCATAATATCCTTCCAATGTCTTAAGGGAGCCTACAGGAGAGCTGGGGAGGGACTCTTTATCGGGGAGTTTAGTGACAGGACAAGGGGTAATGGTTTTAAATTGGAAGAGGGGAGATTTAGATTAGATACCAGAAAGAAATTATTTCCTGTGAGGGTGGTGAGGCACTGGAACAGGTTGCCCAGAGAAGCTGTGGCTGCCCCATCCCTGGAGGGGTTCAA
>JAOXJK010000023.1:95592408-95608686 GCA_025774025.1 Xenus cinereus | reverse complement strand
AGGTGTCCCTGCCCATGGCAGGGGGGTTGGAACTTGATGATCTTTAAGGTCCCTTCCAACCCAAACCATTCTATGATAAGTGCTGCTTTGATTTGCGAAACTGGTTTTGGTGGGAGGTTCAGCACTGAGTTGTTTCTGGGAGCAGTGGGACCGGCCTAAATCATTTCACTGCTTCCCTGCGCAGGCCAGTGAAATCCGTGCAGTAGGAAAAAAAAGTACTGGTGAAGTAAAAAGCGGGGTGAGTTGGGGGGAAGGGGGTCTTTGCACTCAGCAGTGCTGCGGCAAAACGTGCCAATTGCCATGTTAGAGGCTGAATTAGTCTGGTTGAAGTCCCGCGCAGTGTGGTGTATACATCACAAACTTTTTAGTACTGCACTGCAGGTCACAGGCGTAGCTGTGATGCACACATCAGACAACGCCTGGGAAGAAAGCTGATAGTAGAGAGGAGAGGTAGGGAGTCCTAAAAATTATTGTGAGAAGAAAAAAAGGTGACACGAGTCAGAAATGGGAGAAATTAAAGAAAAGAAGAATCAATACTGAAAAAAGAAGTAAAAACACTGAAAGAGATGGTGGGAGTGAGAATTAATTAGATGACTGAAAAAAAAAAGTTAAGAAATGTGGGAACAGAGAAAGAGAACAAAAAATAGAGGAACTCAATGGGTTGAATATTCTGCAGGCTTATTCTCTGTAATAATTGGCATGTGTGAAGTGAATAGCTGCATTTTATTGATCGATCTAATACTTCATCATTTGCACCTCCCATTAAATTTCCTCACACTTTTGGTAAATAATTTTGTAGAACTCCCAGATTACTTGCCAGAAAACATGTAAGTAGCTTGTAAGCATGGCTTAACAGGAGAAACTCCTTGTGCTAATGTGTTTATAACAACCTTTCACACCGATGAAGTGATTCTCCCAACATCTGTTAATTCCCCACTAGGTGCTCACTAGCCTCTTCCAAGGAGAAGTTTAGTTGTGCTTTTTCACATATTGCAGGGCAAGGAGTTTCAATAAGGAGACCAGACCTTCCTGCTGTTGGATTTGTTTGCTGGCTTCATTAGCAGGGTTTTCCACGTGGGTTGATACCGATACTAGGGATAACTCTTTTCTTTCCGTACAAACTAGTTTTGCCGTTGACTCCCATGCCTGAGCCTAGCTGAACTGTAAACAAGATTTCCCTCCTTTCCCTCCAGCACTTTTATAGAAAGCACTTGACTGCACTTGTTACTCAGTCTTACCCAAATGGTTTTATATTGATCTATATAAATAGATATAGATAGGTATAGAGAAGACTTGTATATCCCAGGATGACTGTAAAACTTGAAGATATACTTCTACTCAGGAAGCCAGGGGTGATAATTCCCATTGTATCTTCAAGTGAGAATGCTTCAGCTCTTTGCTTAATTTATTTTGCTATTATTATTTCCATGGTTAATACCTCTCCAGCACCCACAGACAGTCCTCCTTTGCTGCTGTTCTCTTCAGCGCCGAGGTTGCCTTTTCACTCGTCAGCACGAGGCAATATGTCACATTTTTGGTCGCCCTCTTGTTCTCCCGTGTCTTCTGAAGTGCTTACAGGATTTGTGTCACCCCGGCTCGCTGCACGCCAGGCACGTGAGGCAGCTGCTGTGCTCCAGCCTGAGGGCAGCTTTGGACATCATTCTAAGACTTATCCTTTCACAGCTTTGCAGTGCTCTTCAGTCCCGTGGTTGGTTCTTTATTTGAGTCTAGAGATAACCTCACTCTTTTTTTTTTTCCCCAGCATTAAGGAGCCTGGAGTAATATCAGATAACATAAATTAGATTGTGTGGTTGCCCTGGTTGTTTGTGGCATCTCATAAGTTTATGTTTTATTTCCTTTATTTACCTTTCAGTTGTCTTCTGTCACTTAGAGCAGCAACAGACTGACTGCTATTAGTCTTTCATTTCTGACATATTATTCATTTTTAGGTTTTTGGGGTTTTTTTTTTTGGCATCTGGTTACAAGCCCAACTGCTGTCTGACAAATACTCGGGGCTAAGACTTTGTGCAGGTCTATGCGCGCACTTCATTAGAAGCACTCTGCTGATTCTGTTTGGATTGCTTCTGTGATTTAATCTCCATAGGGATCAGAGTTTGCGGTTGAAAAATTTGATAACTCCATGGCAATGACTGTTGTAAGCACTGCGTGATTGCCTGCTAATGCAGAGATGAATGTAAGCGCTGACTGTATTTGCCATTAGAAAAAGCACTCACACTGTTGTTTGCTGGTGCTCAGCTTCATGTGGCTCCCTTTCTACAAATGCAGCCAGTTTTGATTATATACTGTCCTGTTTTGATTAAAAAAAACAAACAAAACAAAACAAAAAAAACCAAAACCAACAAAACCCAAAACACTGAAACTTCAAATATTTTTCTAAAGCTTACCACTGCTGAGCACAGGTTTACCCTACCCAGCCAACTTGCATATTGAAATAGTCCTTTCTCCTGGTACTGTCTGTTCTTATGGGCTCTCTATACAGGTTTGGCTGCAGTAAATACAGGTAAAATTTGGGAAAAACCCCCAACCAAAACCCCAAACAGGAAACTTTAGGATTTTTTTGGAAAGGATTTTCTTGGAAAGGATTTTCTTGTAAACTGCTGTAACTATTTCCTGGTTTTAGCATCATTTGAACATTCCTGTTTGGGGGGTCTATTTCTACCCAGTTTTGAAATAATTAATTTAATCTGATTATACTGGAAGAAAAAATTAATTCATTGCTCTCGGGATTAGTATGGGATGAATGGAATGGTAGTTACTTAGTGCAAAAAATTTTAAGGATTCTTGTGCTTATTTGGATTTTTCACTTTTTATTTCTTTTTTTTTTTTTTAATTTTATTTTGTAGAGCTGATTTGGAAGGGCTCATAAGAGATTGTCTCAGCTTAATATGACAAATTTTCTTCCCTAATGTACTTCTCTCGGTCATCTAGGAGAAGTATTTAATGTAAACAATGTGTGTCCATTTCAATTTGTCATAAAAGTTCAGATTTGGTTATGCACATCAACAGTCACTACTGAAAGACAGTAGTTAACTGTCTAATTTAAAAGAAAAGGAGGAGGGAGGTTGGGAGAGGGAGAAAAAAACCCCAGAATGTGCCATACATGAAATATTTTTTGTCGCAAATAGGTCAGTGCTATTTTGTGTTGCAAGGAAAGCTTACCATTGTGCTCCAGATTATTATTGGGAAATCCCCATATGTGTCTGATTCATCAGAGAAATAGTTGCATGGGTTTTAGGAGAGGTTTTTGTTGTAATTATTTGGTATTTCACTGCCTTGAAATTAAGAGTCAGAGACGATGCGGTAGAAAGAAGCATTATAAAAAGCAACCTTATCTCTTACTGTTTGTGTTCTCCCCTAGTAAGATGGAGGTAAAAATTCAATTAGCAGCATTAGTCACAGTCTAAGATTTGAGTTCCCCAGAAAAAAACACTCTGCAGTCAAGTTCTGCTGCTATTCTTAGCAATTTTTCAACCTTGCCCAAAAGGATGGAAGATGAGACTACTACCGATGACTCATATTGATGACAAACAGAATGGATAATGTCAAGTAGCTGTTTGGCTCCTACACTAACTGTCCTCACAAGTAAATATCTGTAGTGAAATCATGTATCAGGAATAGAGAATTGGACAAAGCACAAAATGTTTCAAAGTAGGATTGTAAAAGGAGGTGGGGTGATGGCTTGCATTTTGCGTTTGTGCTTCGGGTGTGTTTCCTGGTATAAAACCAAGGCTTAGACCGCATTTGGAAATCCTACGGAAAACGGTATTTGTGAGGCAGGGCTATAATATTCCTTGCTTGGCTCACTGCCATAAGAAAAGTGTTGGGAATATTAGGTCAGAAAATAAGAATGGATACACTGACCGAATTGGAGGTCCCTCTGGCCCAGTGTCATCTCCCTGACCGTTGCCTGCAGTTCAGGCTTAAGGAAAAAAGGCCGGGGGAAGACGACAGATATTCCTGCCCCTTCCTATTCCTCCTGGCCTTACTGTAAGTGAGAGATCTATTCGCCGTGGATGTATTTTCTCGGTTGTTGAACTGTTTTTCTTTTTGGCATCTGGAACTTCCTGAGGCAGTGAGTTTCGTAATGCGATTGCATGTTATATGAAACCCTACCAGTTTTTATTGTATGATAAATTCACGTGGTAGTTTTGGTCTTATACCAAGAATCCATAATATTGTAGTGAAAACTGACCTTTACACATATCTGCTTTTCTACACAATATCACAGTAGGCAGAGTCTTGCCATAGGTACCACTGCGTCATGTTTACATGGAATTTTGTAAATGAATGGTCGAATTAATATTGCTTAGACAGGATTCATGTCCCCTCTTTTAGATGTCTGTAATGTATAGCTGAGTGAGAAACTAATTTGAGTTTCTTTTACAGTCAATTAAAAAAAACAACAACCAAGCACAGGAATTGTACAGCATGATTAACCTCTTACTGAGGTTGTTCACTAGGGAAGAAATAATATACATAATCCTGGGAAACAACTGTGCTTCAGGAAATCATTCATCAGGTAATAGGCTGGTAACGGGTACTGTATTTGATGTCCTTCCTTGGAGAACCTTTGGGCAGGTGGTAGCTAGACCCTTTGGGCACTAGCTAAGGTGTTTCTGCAGTAGAGAAAAAAATGGCAAAGAAATTTAATCCAATTAAATAGTCTTAAAACTACCTTTTTTTTTTTCTTAATGCCTGACATTATGATGTACCCACACTTTTTTTTTTTTTTTTTTTTTGTGAAATCGTCTATAATCTCAAGAGAGCCCATTCCTGGGATGATGTAAGTGTTTCATTTGGACTGTAAATAGGGTTCCCAGCACTGTGTCTCTTAAAAGGTCGCCCAGAACATTTTGATTAATGCTATCTTGTTTATGTTTGGCAGCTAGTAAAAGCGAGGAAATGAGAATAAGAAAAAAGCAAGGCAAGGTATAAAAACCACTTTGCTCCTTTGACTAAAGCAATGTGGCAGGTAAATGTTATCCTCACAAGCCCATGCTGTGCAATGGGATGGAGAATAAGAGATGATTGCAGGGCCAGGGGAAGAGGAGAGTTGGTCCCTGCACCCAGGAGATAGTGAGCGTCAGCCTTGGTGGTGTGCCTTTAGCTGAGAGCTTGCCATCTCAAATCCCTTCCAAAAATTTGATCTCCCTGACGGCTGTGGAATCTGTCGCCGCCATACCACGCGTTGGCACAAACACACTGCCTTGCGATTGATGTTGCCCTTTTGATGTCAAGTCTTTCCTGATCCTGATGCCAAATCCATAGTTTTTGATTCCACTAGGTAATTGGAAATGATATTTTGATTTTAACAATTTGCCAGCGAAAAGATGGGAGAGGAAAACTGATCCAAAGACAGAAAACCATCCTAGACTGAGCCAATAAGTATGCATTCAAGAACGTCTAGCATTTGACTTACCCTGATTTTGCAGCTTTTGTAAATAACAGCAAAAGACATTTAGTTTCTAATAGTGCTTTCTGGCATTCTTGTACTATGCGTTCTTCAAAACAAACAAAAAAGACATTCATTCCTATTTCTTGCTTGTTCTGGCATTTCAACATTCCTTCCCACAGAAATTTCAGGTTCCAGCATGAGATTTCAATACATGAATTGTAGCGAAACTGTCAGAGTATCATTTTAAGTTTAGTGAAGATCTATGCTATGAATTTTGGATGTGAAAGTCAAGCTCTAAGTGTTTAAGACCTACAGGAGTTTTCAATATTCTACTTGCTAGTCTTCAGGAATAATCAAAGAGATGAGAGCTGGCAAGCCTCACGTTGCAATCCCTTTTTCTCCTACTAAATTAAAGACTGATCTTTTTTTTCAATTGCCCAATCTTCATTTCCTAAAATCGGAAATTTAGAAATTCTTATTTTAGTTAACATGTCTAGTCGATAGGTTGTGATTCATCTTGCCTGAGTTTAGACAGCTGCATTTACATCTGAACAGGTTGTCTAGACTCCTGTTGTAATCGGTGGATAGAAATAGGGACTTCTTGGGCACTATTCTCTGATGTAGCTTAGATGCCTATCTTATGGTGAAATGAACCGTTTTCTAAGAAGTGCCTATTTTCTCTCCTTTGGCTATAATGGAGCCTTGAACAAGCTGAAATGTAGATGTGGTAAGTACTTACTTTTCTTTAACTATTTGTACAGGAAACTGCAATTTAAGTCTGCAGAAACTTTGGCTTTTCAGATTTTTTTTGTGATGCTATTTGATTGCCTTTTGAATTACTTCATTCATTGCTAAGAGGTTTCTTTGGTGTGGAACAGACGTATCAGCTGACACACCAAAATTTTAGAAGGGAAGTTCAAGATACAAACAAGTGAAAATACAGATAAAACGTAGACCAAAATCTGGGCAAAGTCCCAAGAAGTGACATTCCAACTCCTGTGAAAAGTGTTAGACTATTTTAAGAGCCACTCTTTTTGATTGATAGCACAGGGGGTTTCAAGAGGACTTTCAGCATGTTAAGTATGTCAGTGGCATTTATTATCTTACATGCTTTTGCCTTTTTTTAGTGTTTTCTTAAGTTGTTCTTTCACACAACCTGGTTAAATTTTGAACTATGTCCTGAAGATTCTTTGTAGTACATTTGGCAAGCTAACAAGACTCTGCTGATGTTTCTCACTTGAATAATAAGGGATAAAATTATTAGTAAAGTGTTAAATTTGTATTGTTAATTATGTGAATTTAAGTGCTGCACGTTTCATGTTGTAATAACTGTAACCCCCTCCTGATTGGGAACATTGCCATTTAGGCATCACTACTTTAGTGGGATTGACCTCCACAGTTTGTGTATTCCTTTATTGTCTTATAGTCCTGGAATTTTACTCTCTTTGCTGTATTTGTGAATCGAGGATGGTCTCTATGGTTTATTAGTTACTAGTCAGGAAAGAAAAAAATTGTGAAGAGACATAACTTGTCCTGAGAGGGGGCAATCAGCCATTCAGAAAAAGTTTTGCTGTGGGGTAAAAGAAACTATCTGTTTTCTCCTTGGAAACTGTTCTGTTTTGGGAAAATAGAATTAAGAAATATGTAGAAAAGGTCCTAAATACTAATGGGATGCATTACACATACTTAATAAATGCTTTTGTCCCCATAATAATTTGTCAGAGGGAGATTCAAAGTACTTAACTAGCATGTATTCACAGATTGGACCAGTCAGTCCGTCTTCCTTCGAAGAATCAATGAAAATTTCACTTGGGCTGCAGAAAACTTTTCTGCTCCTTTTTCACAAAAGTGAGGGACAGAAATATGTGGAAATGTCCCACTCTTGTTGCTTGAATTTCACTTAAATCCATAGTGTACATAGTCCATTGAGTATGAATTGAAGCAGTAAAATTATGCAGGAATAATTTCTTGCAGGAATTTACTGGAATTACAGCAACAGAGGAGCCAGTTGATTGTTCTCATTTAGTTTTCCGTCTCTGTTAGAAAATCATAATGCAGAATAATTCAGTTCTAGAAAAAAAAGAGCCTTGCAGCATAAAATCTCAACAGAAAGGGTATTTTTTTCCTCATTTAAAAAAGAGTAACTTCACAAAGGACACTTTGTCTACAAATAAAGAAGTAAGGACATTCCTGTGTAGGAAGGGAGGGGGACTAGTCTGTCTCACCTGACAGACCTTATCAGTGCACGTAGCCACACTGTGCTGCATCACCAAGAGTGATGTACTCTGCAAACCTGAGGCCTCCCCAACAAGAAAGAGTGAAACGTGTTATATGCAAGGGTACGCTGAAGTGTCACTTGCCTAAAGCCACACAGTGCTACAGAGACAGAAGGGAAATCCATGAGATTTGTCAAAGATACCGACCGTGGTACCCCTAGCAGGGGAACACATTTAGTAGCCGTGTAACTTAGCCAGATACTCTGCCTTATTGCCCCTGGTCTAGGACTAATCTGGTTTCCTCCACTATTTATACTTATTGGGATGAACTCTGAAGTCATTGGCAGTACTTTTTGTTGATAGACTATTTCACACAGAAGGAACTTAATTCTTCAAGGGACAAATCTAACTTACTTAAGAAAGGACAAAAAGCTGGACAGTTTTACTAAGAAAAAAAAGCACATCACCTGCAGACAAGGAGTCGGGCTGGAGGGGAGCTGTGCCTGCAGGCAGGGGAGGTGTGGGAAGGGAGATGGTGCTTCTCTCAGCCACATCGCTCGCTGGATTGCAGGTTCTGCAAATCAAACTGGCTCAACCGAGGAATGGTCTGAAGTCAAGCAGTATGAAATGGAAATATGTATATATAAACCCCTTAGCCTCAGTTTGCTTCGGTCAGAACTTAACGTAAAAAAAAATAAATCACTTTTACTGAAAGCTGATGTGGAGTTATTTTAGGCTCTCTAGAAAATTCTGTACCTCCACTTGACCCTAAATGTGCATGAAAGTATGATGCTGGCTGCCTTCTGCTCCCTGCATACCCCCACCCTGCCTTTGTAAAAGGCATCCACATTTATTTAATTCACAGATCCAAAGGCAAGTCTTGGAAGGACACCTTCATTTTCGTCTGCCCTCACAACCTGCTCCTTATGAACACAATGGCTGAGCATGATGCACGCTACTGGCAAACAGTAGGGACGGTTGGGACAGAAGTCCCAAACCTTTGCTAACGTCAGTGTAAAGCAGTCATGTGCCCCATGGGGCTGGTGGAGGCATTGGTGGGCTACATGACTTCCCAGAGTGCAGAAGGGCTTCCCAGCATGGTCTTTCCCAAGCAGAGCCTGAGCATTCAAATCCTTGCCTTTGGTGATTAAATTCAATTCGACGTTACAGGAGTGGAGACAATAGCCATGTAAGGAGAAAAAAAAATATGTAAGAAAGGAGAGGGCACAAACCTCAGCAGTAAATCCACAGCAGTAAGAGCTTTGACAGTTAAAAGCAAGCTGTAAGTGAATAAGGATTCACATGGCAGCTGCCCATTTGGTCCTTGGGGACTGTGTTGGAGTATTACTTCTTTAGACAGGCACATAGACTAATGAACTTGCCAATCTTCTTCTGAGAAGAGATTCGCAGGCATGCAAAGTCTCCTGGCAGTGCTTTCAGAGACAGATAAGATGAAAATGACACCAAATGCTATTGAAAAGCCTGGTCTGGCTGAGCAGCCTTTCTGCTACTCTGTACCCCAGCCCTTCCCCTGCACTGTGCATAGAGAATAGCTGGGTTATGTTGGGGATGTACAAGCATTTATCTCAAGTTTTCTAATTGGCAAGAGGTACTGAGCATCTCCAGGGCCCATTGTACACCACTGGGCAGAAGCACTTGGTACTGTCATGCCAGAGCATCATATGTTCATTGACTGGCTTGCTGTTAGGTTTGGGTTGCTCACCTCCCCAGTCACTGAAAACTCTGTTCTGAAGATCCTATAAACCTCAGGATAACGTATCAGCAATGTATCAAAGCAGTCCTAGTAATACAATAGCATTTAGGTTATTTTTAGTCTGTTTGGTCTAAAATAAATCTGGCGTCTTCTTATTTATTCTCCAGGTTTATATCACAATTATTGAACTAGAGATGGCAAAAGACAAAAAAACCAAATGGCTCTTAGTGACCATAGTTGCAAACTGGCTAACTGCAGTGCAAGGCAATGAATAGTCTCCTGCTCTGGGACCTGAGCTGAAAAGCCTTTCACATTCAGAGTAAGATTCAGACAGAATTTAAACATCTCAAACAAAATTCTGGAAAAGCTCTTTTTTGATTTCCCTTCAAGTCATCCGCAACTATCAACAGGGCATTCAAGGCTTTTTCATATTAAAATTTCCCACACACATCAATTTGAGCTTCAATGACTTCGTTTTCCAGTATACTCTGAGTATTTGGGTGCCTGTCTGAAACCATAGCCCCATCACGACTGCAGAAAGCGGGAGTTATTTTGAGAAGTCCTCTGATCCTATGGGCTTGATCTAAGCCCACCTCACAGAACGGAGATGCCTTCAGATTTTTATGCCTTCTTGCAGCCATAGGAATCATTCTGTCCAACTGCACTAATTTAGCCTTTTATAAACTTTGCCCCATCATTATTTTAATGCATTCTGCTAAGAAAAGGAGTATCAAATTTATTTTTTTTTCTTACACCTCCCAATATATCTAGACAGCTTTAAAGAAAAAAAGAAGGAGCCTGCAATGTTTTATAGGCTCTTAAAATACTGCTCTGCAGCAGAGTATTCTACAGGAATGGTGCAATATATGGTATATGTTTTATACATCAGCGCATAGCATAGACAATTACGAGGCTGAAGTTGATGACTAGGTGATCACTAGCTTAAGGGTGATCACTAGCTTAGCCCAGGCCTCATCAGATAGTCTCAGTGACTTATGCTAATGAACAAAGTTTTGTTTTTCTTTTGGGATTATCCATCCCAAAGGAGTTAATATTATGGTGATTTTGTGGTTAGAAAGAAGTAGAAATTTGCTAATTTCTTTCCATATCACGTTTGATGTATAGTTTAGATTTGCTTACAAATCATAGGGACTGAATCAAAGAGTACAGTATCATTAACATTTGCTTTTCTCAGTCTTGTCATTTGTCAGTCTTGAGGCTATTTGGTTTAATTTAAAGTTTTGTTTCATTATGGTACTTATTGCATGTATATTTTTTAGAAATGCCTTTAGAGAATTAAGGTTCAAAAAGGTGCTGTAATATTCATAGATATTTACATATATAAACATGTTTGGAGATAACGGATAGACAGATCCCTGAGGCTATTGCCTTTATACCATTGATACTCTGTATGACTAAGAATGAACTTGACTGGCAGTTATCAAAAAATGTGACTTCCAGAACAGGCAGAGAAATATAATTGCATTTGCAATATTGCGTGCAGTAAGCTCTAGGGCTCTCAGTGTATTTTATTACAGTTGCAGTTGACTGATGGAGATTAACCTCATATTCATCATTGTCAATGTAAAACCGGTCTTAGATTGTATTTAGTAGAAAGACTACTGATATAATTCATTTATAAAAACTTTGTAAGTTATTTTTTTCAGTGGTTAAACAGTCATTTTAGAATCTGACAGATTGATACATTATTTTTGACCATCTATAATATTTACGGTGCACTTCCAGTCACCACAAGACACGCTGTTCCTAATTTTGGACAGCATAAGAAAATATCTTGCAAGTTGACTACATTTAAACCCTTTAAAGCACCAACTTCTTGAAAGAATAGTATTGTTAACACCTTTATCAGTGATTCTTCAAGTCTTTTACTGTCTTACTTAAGGAGATGGATATTCATGACAAAAATAATATCAAAAATATATTCTTGTTCTGGAGGCTCGTGTAAAGAGTAAGCTATAGTGTATATTTTACATTTAGTTCTGAATGTTGCACAATAATAATGTCTAGCCTTGTTTGTGGTATAGTCTTCTGTCTCATGATTTGGGAAGATCTTGACCAGGATTTGACTAGGTTTCCACTAGAAGATCCCACTGCAATAATTTCATAGTTAAAGGAAAATTAATATGTAAGTAGAGAGAAGTAATATGACAGAACTCAGCCCAAGTTCACCCTGGGCTTTCTTTTCTCATTAGAGAAGAACAACAGATCTGCATTTGACCTTGCATAAATATTTTCATTAAAGTACTTCGGACAAGAGTTGAGGATATGTTCTTTCTTCACTGAAATCAATAGTGAAAATCTCAGAGGCACCTCTGGTCCCAGCACTTCCATCCCACCTCTCCCCATCTCAGAACTCATTCACTGACTTGGGCAGATACATCATTACGTCGGCACCATTCCATCAGAGGGACAAACAAGTGTGCTGGTTAGTGACCATGATGTGAGCATCTCCTACCACCACTGGAGGCAATGGTCACTGGAGCTCATTTAAGTAGAGATAAGATACCAAGGAAGTTGTTGGAGACTTAGGAACTAATCTATCCTGAAGGTGATACTTAGGTACAGAAAAGCTGCTGTTACTCATATTAGTTTTTTTTAAGGGGTATTTTCATTTTGGGAAGGCTGTCACAGCTGGAAAACAGTAGTTAGGCTAGAATGATGGTACAAAAGTTTTTTTTTTTATCTATCTCCTTCGTTGACAATGAAAAACGCAACATGTCTCTTGCATACTTCTAGGTCTTGTGCGAATTATCAAATATTTCTATTGTACTGCCGTTAATAGGTGTTATATGTGGTACTACGAAGCCGAGTTATTTTCCTAATATAAAAACTATTTGACTGTCCCAGCTGCAATCCTTGTCAGTCTTTTATAAGATCTATATTTGGAGGACTCTTAGTTTTCTTGTAATGCTTGAAGGCTTATTATATATTCATTGGCTTCTTAAGTTAGATAGCCTTGGTACCTCAACTTTCTGGAGCAGAGCATGTTGATTAGTGATTTCTAGAAAGATTTGACATAAGTTAGGTTGATGTTGGCAGAGAGGTGGGTAGCATATGTAGAGCATTATCACTATACATTCAAGCTGTTGACAGTGACGGAAACAAGCTGACATTAATGCAGCCTGATAAGTGATATTGCTATTCCTAGTGTCACTTTTATCATCTACTACTCAAAACATTGACCTAGGACTCTGATTTGTTATAATAAATTTGGCATGTATTAACGTACATATCACATCGACTTCTTCGTTATCTATTCCTTGACAGGAGCATGATTATTGTATATTTCTTCAGTTCACTCGTTAGCATTGCCCTTAACATCTCCTTCAGAAGGCAATAAGCTGATTTATTTTTTTTTTTAATGACAGAGATAGCATTTATTGGTTTGGATATGAAGTGCCTTGTAGGTAACATTTTCTTATGAGAAACTGTCATACAACTAATTTCATTGCCAGCATTTCAAGATGTTGTGAACGGATGCAATGTCATTCAAGGTTTTTTCTTCTTTCAAAGAATACAAACCCATTTGGATGTTTCCATCAAAATTAAATGTCTGGAAAAGACACATTTTCTGTTGAAAACGGAGTTGTGGTATTGCTTATGTAATGAATGGTGTGTCTTCAAAATGTGCTAATCATTTGATTGCAATTTAAAACTAATTAGAGGATGATAATTTTGGAACGTGAATGTCCAGTATCGAAAGAGCAGGAAAAAACACACTGCAAACTGCATGAGCCTTCAGAGCACAGGAATTTGAGGGGAATATGACTGGCACAGATTCTGAATGGATGGTGGGGATCTGAGCTGTGAGCATTTAACTTGCTCAAGTCCATTATGATGACTTACCCCTCTAGATCTCACTGGGATTCATGTGGACGTAGATTTTTATCTTATTTTCACCATGTGGGTACTATGGAAGGATAAAGTAAGTGTGGGGTTGTCTCTAGAGCATCACGCCTGCACCTTCTGCAGGCTGTGGGGCCATGTTTAGAGGAAAGGATGCAAGCGGCTCCCACCATGCTTCACACCACCTGGATGGGAGCCACCTCGGTGCGGAGGATGACTCATTTGCTTCAGCACAGAGCTCTGCTGAACTGATTAAATTGAGTGATGTGTTTCACAATTCTCCTGAGCTTTGCACGGCTGCTGACCCAGGCTGGTCTCCTGAGCTCACGAGCTTAAGCAGGGGTCACTCAGTAGTCACCCAAGGAAGTTATCACCCCAAAGTCATGATAGGGAGCTGCCTCAGGGAGCCATCAGTAGAAAAGAGCCTGAACCCTGTCCCTGAAGAGCAGTCAACCTCTGACACTGAGCCACAGGGAAGCAGCTCGCCTTGTTCAGCATTCTCAGCTGTGACTCCTTCCAAATTTAGGGCTCTAAACTAGATATCAGTTTCTTACGAGAATGAGACTGTAAAAACTACCTTGCTGGATCAACCAGAGTCCTGTCTTGTCCAGTGTCCTGTCTCGGGCTGTGACTCAGGACCAGAGGAAATGGTCTGAAGTTGGGGCAGGGGAGGTTTCAATTAGATATCAGGAAGAATTACTTTCCTGAGAGGGTGGTCAGGCTCTGGAAGGGCCTGCCCAGGGAGGTGGTGGAGTCACCATCCCTGGAGGGATTTAAGAAAGGTGTAGACGCGGCACTTCAGGGCATGCTCTAGTGCCCGAGATTGTGGGATTGTGTCTGTTTGTGGGGTTTGTTGGCTTGGGTTTTGGTTTGTTTTGTTTTGGTTTTTTTTTTTCTGTGGTTGGACTCAATGATCTCAAAGGTCCCTTCCAACCATGAAGATTTTGTGATTCTGTGATTAAGGACACAGAGGGCTCTGCGCTGGGTCCTGGAGCCACCTCATCCATCCTAGACGTGAACACTGACCTAGAAACAGGTTCACCAGCTGGGCCTGGGTTTTGGACCTGCAGCCAACAACTTCGCAGAGAAACATGGAATGAAACTTAACAACCATTCCTTCACCAAGAAAATAGAAACTCCCACCCCACCAAAGAAATAAAGACTGAAAAATAATCTCTCCAAAGCCCTTGAAATGAAAGGGCAGGAGGAAATCCAATGGATTTGGGTGGAATATAGAATTTCATTTGGGTAAATAAGAAACCAAGGAAGGCCAGGCCACCTGGCGTAGCTTCACAGCCAGACCCATGCTTGCATGAGGTACAGGAGGTTATAAAAAAATAAAATAGTGCATCCAGTTCTGCATAGAAGTTTTCTGTTCTTGTAAACCAAATGAAATTAATCATTACATTTATCTACAGGCTGTTCTATAAAATCAATAAGCTCTAGCACTGCATAGCAATCAAAATATGACAAGGCACTTAAACTTTGCCAACTCAATCCAATTAATGATATCTTCGTTAGAAAACAGTCATTTTTATAGAGTCAGTTGACTCTTCAAGGACTATAATATAAGCTTGATATAAGCTCATTGATTTTTACTTTATGATTTCCAGTTGAAAGCAAACAGAGATCACTCGCTTTATAAAACTGTGAAAATATGTGTGTATTTAACATACCAATATTATTTATAAGCAGCAGCTAATATTTAAGTGCCTCTTGTACGCCTTGATAAAAGTGGTTCATGAATTCAGCCCTCTCAGATGTTCTGGGGATGTTCTTCCACATTATTGCTATCGCCATTTGTCTTTCCTCTCTGACATGTGCAGTTTTTTATGCAGGAAAACTCTGTAGACGAGGGTCGTCAGCGAGGAGGAGGGCAGCCTGAATACCTATGAGGTGTCGCTGGAAACCAAGCGCCTCCAAAAATCCCAACCTGGGAGCTTGCAAGGCATAAGGGTGACCAGGGGACACTGAGGAAATCAAGAGTGGGACAACACTGCAGGTGTAGGGGGTTAGAGGTAGGGAAAAGCTTATTGGGCGGTAAGAACTTTTGGAGGTGACGGGAAGAGAGACAAAGGTTTGGTTTGGGGTATGGAGGGAGGAGAAGGACCCCGAGACTCATCGGATGCTCGTGAAGCACACCAGCACTCCTGGGAAATGAAAAGTAAAAGACAAACACTGCAAAAGGGTGAGCAGCTTTGAACCCAGCTCCTCCCCAAAGGGCGTAGGTGGGTGCAAGAGCTCTTCTCCGCTGCGCTGTGTGCACATGGGTTCTGGAGGGGTGTCCCCATGCCGCGTTGCCCCTCAGCCACCCCCTGCATCAAGCTGGCCAGGACAGATGGACCTGAGCCAGGGCCGAGCCTTGGTGTTCCCTCCATGAATCTGCAAACCAGAGCTGAAAAGCACAAGTCACAGGCAAAGTACCCCAGTCAATGGCGCTGGTGAGAGCTGGGGCTCGGTCCCAGGGCAGGAGAAATGCACACCGTACACACAGGCCCCGGGGGCTGGCCAGGCTCAGCTCCCTGCCAGGGTCTGCAGGAGATTTGATTTCGGTCCCCGGGAGCATCCAGGCACCAAGAGGCAGACAATGTCTGGATCCAATGGAAATTCATACTGTATGAGCTGACGTTCATGAGGTTAACACAAGACCACCTGGTTTGAGCAGTGGTTTCCCTGGCAGGGAACAGTATCTCTTGCCTTCAATAAATGCATGGAAGAAATCTATTTAATCAGCAGGAAGGAACCATTCCTAGGTCCTCAGAACCGGCCAGTGGGTCTCTCCACTGAGTCAAGCTGTTGGCTCTACGTCAGGCTGAGACTCCACCATTCTTGTCTTGAGCTTGTCCCTGTCAATCCCATGTGGCTGAATGGCCATTTCTAATCACAGAATCACAGAATCTTCATGGTTGGAGGGGACCTTTGAGATCATCAAGTCCAACCATGCACACACAAAAAAAAAACCCAACCCCACAATCTTGGGCACTAGACCATGCCCTGAAGTGCCGCGTCTACACCTTTCTTAAATCCCTCCAGGGATGGTGACTCCACCACCTCCCTGGGCAGGC
>JAOXJK010000023.1:95561412-95592308 GCA_025774025.1 Xenus cinereus | reverse complement strand
GAGTCACCATCCCTGGAGGGATTTAAGAAACGTGTAGACGTGGCACTTCAGGGCATGCTCTAGTGCCCGGGATTGTTCGGTTGGGTGATTCTGTGACGGATAGCTGATGCCTAGGGAAAAGCGTGAGGAAGGGGCAAGCATTCCAAACTGAACTCACACCTCTCCATTTGCAGGAGAATGACAATACCTTGTCGTTAGGCACAGACTATGTGAGGGAGTTTCTCTGATTGAAAGACTTTCATGCTGTTTAACTCATTAAATATTGTCTGGGCCAGAGCAGGGACCTAAACTGTCCTTTTCATTCCCATGTCCTGATGACCAGCTAGTCCTTAGCTGTTTCTGCGTTGCCCTAAATATTAATTATTTATGTGAAAGTTTTTGTAGAATTTCTATGCATTTTTAAATGAATCCCTCTGTGCCACTTTATACTAAGTTAGTTTTTCTTGGTATTTTAACATTTTTTCTTTCTGAATATTCTTATTATGTGCTTTTTATTCTTGAATGATTCAATTTTCCTTAGAAAATTTTAAGAACCTTTTAATGGTTCTTAAAATATTCTTCATTTTGAACAGAATTTAGTTGAGTGTTTGAAAAACTTTTACATTTGATGGCAAGAACTAACAACATACTAATATTTGGTGCCTTTTTTGTGTACCTTCTTTTGCTGCTACAGGAGTAAACTGCATTCTTTGCATATTCTGCAAAAATATTGTGCCTTTATTTTATTTTAGATTTTATTTTGCAATAATCATATTGTTATTTTATAATAATTAAAAAAAAAAAAAGTCTGTGCGTTGAATGAGCACTCATTAAGCTCCCAGAATGTATGTGTTTGATAACTTGGTTAGCAGACGTTGTGTGGGAGCTGCAAAAGTGTGAACTGAATAGAGAGGAAACGTGAAGCCTTACCAGAGGGTTTATCTTGCAGATCGGTTGCTATGAGGGGTACAGCATATGAAAATTCTTACTCCAGAATATACTTTCTAAGTGTGTGTTTGTGTACTAGTTGTTTTAAACTGCTGACAAACAGCCAAAAAAAAAAAAAAGCTAAATACATTAGAAGAGACGGAGTATTCAGTGGTGCTGACTAAGAAATCCTGCAAAAGAGTTTTTTGGGATGTTTCAGGCTTGTTTTACCAGATATAAGAGGTCACATGATTGCAAGTGCTGGATTAACACATTCAAATGAGTTATCCCTTGTTAGTGGAGACACACTCTCAGGCTGCCCAGGGAAGAAGTAATGGTATTCTATTTAAATAAACTCATTTTCTTCACAGTCTTTTTTTTATTTTGTAGCTGCAGATGTCCAGCAGCCCCTAGATGGTTGGTTCACTATCTGTAGCTCCACTGACAGATAATAACCTTTTAAAATAGACTCCCAATCTTGTGCACATACTCCATGAGTGATAAGCTAAGTTTGGATGAGAAAAGCAACTTCTGAAGTGTGTCATTTAGGTGATTATGAGGGCTGAAACAAGCTGATCACTTAGAATTTGATCTTTTGATGTGATACGGCATAATTCTTGTGGGACGGTGCCTTTAATTAGTCTTCATGGAATGAAGTATACTTTTAAGTAGGCAGGTGCAAATGTATCACAGCATATTTTATTTTTGTTTTTACGTGATCTCAAAAATTTCATAAAAACTGGCTCAAACCCATAATTTTTCCCAGGTAAGCATTAAAAACTCTGGAGTTTCATGTGAGCAAGGCCTAATTTATTTTAATGGGGCAAGTATATAGCCTGCTGACATAGCTATTTGCAAAAGCAAATCCCAAATTCTTGACGCTTCCCCTGCACCCATGTAGCATTCTCCTGTCTTTCATTTTACAAACGTACGCATACTTTCTACAGAAAGCATGCCAAAAGCCTCTTAATCCTGAATGCTCTAATGAATGTTTAAGGTTCTTTCTTTGTAGCAGAAATCCTCTGTATAAGCCTTTTTTGCTGTTGAATTCTGCCAAGAGCAGCTATGGGCCAGTGCAGCCTTTAAACCTTGTGTTTATTTATCATCAATAAGAAGCCAAACAAAAAGGCCTGCCAATGGCTTCAAATCCATCTGTGACCATGCGCGTTCCTCAAATGCATTGTTTTGGAAGATGAATAAAGGCTGATGACAACCTTTCAGTCCAGACCCTTGATCTGCAGCCTTCTGGCTTGTTTGTGAACTTCAGGTGCTGCAGCGGCTCTCGGCTGCTCACTGGTGAAAGGTGGGTGAAAACAAGAGCTGCAGGACAAAAGGTGTCATCTCAAAGTTGCCTGAAGCTCTTGGCTCGCTCCTCAAATCCTAACTTCAAGGCTTTTGCCCTGACTGCTTCCCCGAACCCTTGGAAGTCGTATCACCATTACAAAGTTCAGTGACTGGGTTTGACATTTCTGGGTAGGAAAAAGCTTTATCTGAAGGCAAACTTCAACCTTTGGCAATTTGTTTTCTGATGCTAATGGAGGAAGACATCTTTCAAAGCTTATGCTGAAAAACACGCCTGGGAAAGAGACGTCTGAAAATAGTCTGGTAGCTGTGGCATTCATCAGCTCTGTAGGAAACCTGGGATAAGTTTCCATCTTGTCCTTTAAAGAGAGGCATATTCAAAAGCAGTTCTGTTTCTCCATCCCGGTGTTTCCACTAGTCAGTCCATCCGGGATTCAGGAGCCTTCCAGATGAAAAGTGAGTAAAAGCAAATATGTTCTGCTAAAAGATTTTGTTCAGGCAAACTGTTTTTGTTTTTTTCTGTGGAAGAAAATACTTACGTGAAAATTTCCTGGTCCACTTCAGAACTGCAAAGAAGATGAGATTTCCTTCCTATAATGGCAATATAGGGTCAGTCAAGGCAATACTACATGCAACAAACATGGCATTTGACTTCTTCTACTGATTAAAGGCAACTTTTTAAATGAATGAAATTTTACCAGCTACTAGTATATTCAGCAATTTCGTACACAGATCTTTTCTGGGCAGCAGAGGAAAAATAAGTACCTGGTACAAGAGGGCTTTTTAGTTACTTCCAAAAATACCTTGTTTAATTTCCTTGACTTTCAAACTCCTTTTTCCATGCCAATTTCTGGCTAGTTAACAAACAAAACCAGATGCAAAATCAGAGACATATACCGCATGAGGTAGCTATTTTTTTTTGGTAAAATGCACGTCATTTCTTACACTTCTTTTAAGAGAACTGATCCTGTGGGCACGTTTGCTTTGTGCTTTTCTTGAGTGCCTGAGCTCTTCCATTGACATCTAGTCTCTGCTGTAGTAAAAACCTCAGCTGGATAATGTTGGCATGACTGAGATTCTAACCACTTTGTTTTTTCCTGAAAAAACAGCCGTAGTCAGTAGGAATATAAAATCTAGCACCATGAAAAAGACAGAATTTGACAGAAGTAGCATAACAATGCTCTTTTCTTAAAAACTAAGTTAAGACAACTTTAAAATGACCTGAAGCTTTAGTATGAAGCATGCATAAATACAATTGCATTGGATTGCGAATACTTTGCTGTTAAGATGTTCTTAATGCATGACTTACAGTTTGAGGTTTTTTAAAATGTTTATTTTTTATTTTTTTAGTCTGAGACTGGATATGCTTCTGGATTATGTAAACCTGTGAAGCTGTTCAGAAGACATTGAATATGAAGCTTTGAGATTGCATGATGCCTCATGCATACAAATGTTAGAGCTTTATTAAAAACTCTTCTGATTTCTTAATATTGTTCACAGGATTTATGTAATCTCTGGGATGAAGAATCCTAGTGTCAGGGCTGTAGTGATTAAAATCCAGACACATGTTTCCTCCAATATCCTCAAGTTCCCATCAATTGTCGTAACTCCTTCCTTGATTGGGGCTCTTAGATTTTTCTTAAAGTATCTGGAGGAATCACAACGCTGCCTGCTATCCAACAAGTACCTAAAAATTTTACTTCTTTACTTGGTCCCTGACATTTTCCAGGTGGAACTTCAATTTCTGCTTGATTTAGTGCTTGCCACAGTGCCGCTGCCGCTTCCCCCACTGTCTCAGGAGAAGATCCTGCAGTCAGAATATCGTCTATATATTGGTACAGTTTCACGTCTTGGGGGAGTAAGAGTGTCTGTAAAAGTTCAGCAAGTGCGACACGAGCAATTGTGGGTGAATGTTTATACCCCTGTGGGAGTCTGTTAAAGGTGTATTTTATTCCCTCCCAAGTGACAGCAAACTTCTTTTTATCCTCCTCCTTCAAGGGAGCCATAAAGAACATATCTTTTATGCCTAGTAGCTGCCATCCATGGGTGTGCAGCTGCTTGCAGAGTAGCTGTGAAGGTTGAAATGTTTGGTACAGTGGCCTTAAAAACTTTACTAATTGTCTCCGAGGACCAGCATTAATATGTACGGGCCTTCATCACTTATCCACTGGTAAGTCTCCACTTTCCGGACAGGCAGGCCCAATTGCCTTCTGGATATCACTCGTTTTTTGACTTCATGTCCCGCAATTCCTCCTTAAGAGGGAGAAAGGGATTATCCCCCTTCAAAGAAGTTGAAACGAGGTCTCTGTTTCCACTGTTATCTTGTTTCTGGAATGCCTCAATCAGACTCAAGATGATGCCAGTAGGCTGACCTTGAGCCCCGGCTCTGGGAATGCCTAGTGCTTATGCTTTCCTCCACAATTCGTTCCTCTGTTCTCAAGACTCTGTTTGCAAATTTTTAAGTTTATTTCCATCTGATTTAATTCCTGTTCCCCTGTCTCACGCGTCTTACTTTGTGATCCCCTCCCTGGGATTTCTGGCTTTGTTTTTCAACTGCTGCACCATCCCAGACCATTTCAGGGCTGTAGTTAACCATGTTGTGCATTAATTCTGCCCATGTAGGGAGTCGCCGGGGAGGATGATTGTCCTGTGTATTAAATTTGGTATCTCTTCTAATCTCATCCCGTTTTGCAGCTAGGTGGGGTTTAAGAATTGCCAGGGCTCCTCTGATCAATGGTTTTAACACTGCGAGATCTACTGTAGCCAATAGTGGGACATCGTGGTGTCCTTGTTCATGCATGACTTGTAGGCAAGCGACTTTTGTGATGGCTATGGATTTAATGGGGATTAAATCCACCCTGCTCCACGCTGTCAGCTCCTCCTGCCCAATAAGCTGCTTGGCTGGTGATAGAATGGGGCGTATCTGCCGGGTTGGGTCCTAAATTTCAGAAAACTCCTGGACCCCAGTAGACACTGGCCTCATCCTGATTTAACATTATTCGGTTGCCGCCACTTAAGCATACTCGCTACAGGTATTCTGTTTCACCGGGGTTTCTGCTGTAGTTCTCTTGCAAATTTGCCAATTGCAATGGATCCCAGGGGCTGGTTGGCAGAGTATGCTGCTGATTACCACCCTGGGGCCCCACAGCTATTTCTGGTTTAACAATGAGTCTGGCTTCATATTCAAGAGGATCTACGGGGAGCGAAGGAATATCTTCTTCTGACTTGTTATCATCAGGATCACCCCAAATGTCTCTGTCCCAGTCTTCAGGGGATACTATCATTTTCCTAATCTGTATGATGTCAAGGTCGGGGAGGGGGGGAGGAGCCTGTATAAGCATCATTTTGACCTTTTCTCCCAATTTTTGCCTTTTCTTTTTTTTTTTCCTGCAATTCTTTTTGCAACTGTTCAATTTTTAAAGAAAACAGTAGCCTCAGTTGTCTTCCTGCTCTCTATTTCCTTCTCTAGGTCCTGCTCTCTCCTATTTCTGTTCTCTCTGCCTTGGTACACAGCTTCTGAACAGGTGCCTAACATCTTGCAGATAACTCCCTTATCTTTTCCATCCTTTCTGTGGCCCCTAATTGCTTTTAAGGGCTCTTCAACGACATTATCATGAGCCCATTCCTCTGAGAATTTGGGGCTCGGGTTCACTCCATGCCTCCACAAATAATCAGTGACAATGCCTACCATCCTGTCCACTATGCCAGGATGTGGCAGGCGTAGTGATTAACTTCACTTGTAAGAGAGAAGTAGTGAAATACTTATGAAGATTAAACAGTGATTTAACAAACTTAGTAGTGAATGCAACAGTGTTTTACGAGATTCAATGGCAAGGTACACTTAGTTATTTATTGCATAGAGGACAGGGTCAGACAAGCTATCAGGGAGACCCTCCCGTTGAGTCATGAGGTTCAGAAAGGACCCCCTTGCTTTCTGAACTCCTTCTCAGAGAGGAGTCTAGATGCGGCTGGATCCAATCCTAGTCCCAGACTTGGTCAACGGTTTATGCCTAAAGGATTATATATGAGCAATCAATCCTTTATATCACTTAGCTAAGATTTCAGAGTTTAGCATGTTATTAGTCTCTTACTGAGAGAGCTCAAAGGGCTTTTGGGCTGTCCACTATTTATAGAGTAAGATAATTGCACGGGAACAAAATATCTAGGTCCCCATTCCAGACAGTGTTTAGGCTGTGTTGCCAGCCATCCCCCAAAGTCCAGGTGCAACTCATTACAGCTCCCACTGGTGGTTATGGCTTGAACAGGAGGTAAAGGGGAATGGGAGAGCACATCGCCACACCTAGAAAGAGTTATTTGCTGAAACACAAGAAGGATTTTTATTAAGTCAAAATCTGTTAATTAACTAAATCTTCTACCTTGTCAAGACATTGGGTGAAAAAGTAATACATGAGTTACAGGGTCTTTCCTGTTGAATTTAAATGAAGGATGTATTTTTGATTTCTGGTTTAATGATCCCTGCTCTTGGAAGTTAAAACTTTGACTAATATCTCAAAACAACAAATTGGTAAGTGAAACTCTTTAAGATTTTTAACTTTTGTGTTAACCTAATTATTGAATCGCAATCTTCATTTCCACCTGAAACACATTTTTCAGGATGATAGACGGAAAATAGAAAGAAATCTCTGTTGGTAGCAAATTGTGCATATATGATATTATTTTCCAGAGCTTTGAAGATGACTGACTCAGAGTTTAATCTCTTTTTTAAATAATGTACATAGCTATAATTGGGAACGTGATGATAAATGTTATTGCTCTATTATAGTAATGACAGAAATAATGTTTAATTGCCTCCAAGAAATATTTATTCCCTTTTCAAAGCTAAGACCAAATTCAGCAATTGCATCCATTTTCGCTCAGTTCTCAGGTAAAATTTGACTTCTTTCAAGTAACTCTCAGCAAAGAATGGTCCAAAATTGTAAGTCTGACTTATTGCAAGACTCTTCTCAATCCAGACATTTTAAAACATTGCAGTAAGCAAGCAACATTCTCCCTGAATCTGGCAGCTCTGCTCTTAGGAGACTGCAGAGTCATCTGTCACTAAGGCAAAAGGAACAAAGGTGTCTTTAAAAGGCAACAGAATTTTTGAGACTAAAACTTATAGTTTGAAGCAGAGGTTATGTTTCTTTAGCTAATAAGAAACATACAACAAGATAAAAACTTAAGAACACTGTTAACATAATCTAAATGCTAAACCCCTGGACAGGGGGAGAGAAGGAACGCATCCCACGTGGCATACATTAGTTGTGTCACTTAATGCACAGCTTCAGGGTAACCAGTTCTCCCTGGTGATGAAGGTAGTTTAATGGTCTATATGCAATATACTGGAATTACTGTCAGGGTCAGCCTTGATTGTACTGGGTTTATTTTGGGGTATTAAAGGAAATATGGGTTTTGAAATATTTTAAGGTGATAAAAGTATTTATAAAATCTCTGAAATTGTAGTTCTGGCAATAAACTAACTCAATTGTGTCTTTAAAGCGATGATTATTCCTCCAATTGCTTAGAATGAAGACGCAACATGAAAGTACAAATACATAGGAATCAAGTACTGAATCTACATTCTTTGTTACTACGTGCAAAGGTGGTTTCCTTTTCATTGTCACCTGGATTCTTATACTGGCAACTTCTGAAGAAAACCTTGGTAGGACGTAAATGACACTGTGAGGGTTTTTATGTTAAAATTGTCGCCTGCCCTTTTTATAATACTGTGATCCTTTTGGTTAGTTCATAATATCTACAGAGATAGTGTTATTTACTCATTTTCAGCTGAAAGTCTAAAGTATTCTTCATAACATTGACAGAGTTTTGCTTAAATTTGGAAGACTGTTCTTTAGAAGCCTGACATCAGTAGCATACTTGGTCATGAAGCCATACCTAAATACACTGTGTTTTCTCACTTTTCTAGAAGTCTGCTTCAGATGTTGTAAACTCTGCCATAACGTAAAGGTAGA
The DNA here is from genome assembly GCA_025774025.1 of Xenus cinereus. Lineage (NCBI taxonomy): Eukaryota > Metazoa > Chordata > Aves > Charadriiformes > Scolopacidae > Xenus > Xenus cinereus. Next base: position 95,584,128 of record JAOXJK010000023.1, on the reverse strand, counting down.
TTGCAAACTGGAAACGGAGAGGAGAGTGACCGAGAGAAGCCTAGGTGATAAGAGATTAGTAAGGACAACATAAAAAAGGAAGGAAAGAACCACTGGTCAGTAGATGTGTTAAATTACATTGAAATATAAGACCAAGAGCATAATGCTAGGAAGAATGAAAACCTGATTTTGAAAGTAAACAGCATTTATATCTCCGTTCTGGCAGGAATACAAGTTGCAGGTCAGAACCAGAACTTGACTCGGGTAAAGATGGCCATCTGAATGGGGTAGTCCTAGTTATGAAGAGCTGCCTGGCTGGACTCAAATGGGAGCTTTGATAGATGACGTATGTCACCCCTAAGTACAGAAACCGGAGAGGTTAAAGTTGTCCTAAGTCAAGGCTGGCATGTGGTAACTATGTGTGTTACCTTCACCAAAACTAACCAAATAAAGTAATGTGGATGTAGGATATCAGGGAATATATGGCAAAGAAGTTGCAGCTACCCATGGACTGTCAGAATATTTTAGTATAGACAGGGTTATAGGCATTTACTCAGGGCTGCACAGGAAGCCTGAGGCAAAGTATAGATTTTACTTTTCAGGCTGCTCAGATTTGCTGGCTAAAGAAATTATGCTTGTTCTTGGTACAAAATGTGCAGTCTGCTGTGGAAAATCTACTCCTATTCTTTCTCCTACACTCTAAAACATCTAAGGAATGGTACATGACTGTATTTAGCTGAATGATTATGCCGGAGTGCAAAACTCGAGATTTTTTTTTTTTTTTTAATGAGACAAAGTCTAGTTTGTAAAATGACAATTCTTCACACAAATGCTTTTGATGGAAAAAAATAAAAATAAAATTACTTAGTTGGAACAAGTGTAGCTATTCTTCCAAATAGATAAAAGTTGTATGAAAATGACCCTGGCACTGTTAAACATACAGTGTTCTTGATATCTCGGAAAGCTCCAGTTCTATGTTTGAAGACAGCTGCTTTTTAACGATTAGAGAAGAAAACAAGATCCTACGTTTGCCATCCTGCCCTCCTGTGAACATGCAGAAGAAGCCAACAGCCCTTCAGCTTTACCTTTTTCTTTGTTAGTAGCTGAGTGCCAGAATAATTATTCTTTGTAGCCAGCATTCTTTTGGGCCCACACAGACCTACTCGGAAAACAGCTCATTAAAAGGACCTCTGAAAATCCTTGCTGAGGAGGGGAAAATATGTCCTCTTTAGTTTTATCACACACGTCTCTTCACTCCTTTTTTATTTATCTCCCAACTGTGGCTCTACATGCTACAGACAGCAGCCTGGGGAAAGAGGCTTCTGAATTATCAGCCCACTGAGTTTTATTAGCAGAGAACAGGTAAGAATGCTTGTAGTCGGGCGAGTATTGATTATTCGTTAAATCCCTTGGGCGGATGACTTCTGATGGGAAGCCTATTGCTGATCATACAGGATGAAATAATCCTTTCCTTAATGATTAAAATGTCATCTGCCTCCTCCTACGGTTGGTTAAAGAGCTGAAAATTTAGCATCTAATATTTCCAATATACTCTGTGTATCCCTAATGTACTCTGTTCTTTGCCTTACGGAAAGGAGCTGAGGGATCTGGGCTAGCTGGCATTATAAGGCTTTCTCTGCCGGAGGGGCAGCAGATAATCCAGAAATCTTCAGTCTGGTCATATGGGAGTGGATAAAGACGAACGTTTTAATTTGGGCTTCCTGAAATCTATGAAAGCATTCTGATTGATCAGAACCCTGATAAATACAGATGCCAGATGGCTTTTTGTATCTTGAAAATAATGTGTGAGGGTATCTCATGATCGATTAGTGAGAGAACTCTAAAATGTGAAAGATGTGCTATTATCTGTCATTAATATGTGGTTGCCAGGTGCATAGCCTTTGAAAATTAAAGTTTACAGGTCTATGAGTTTCTTTATATCCTTTGGATTCCTGCTTCAAAAATATGTCTCCTTAGCAAGACAAATGCCTAGACACTAGATGCAGCAATTTGGGAAAGGAGGTATCTATTGAAAATGTCATGCTTCAGAGATTTAAAAGAAATAAACCCAAAGTTTTATAATAATAATGGAAGAGTCCGAACACAGGGGACAGCTTGACAGAATCTGTGCTGCCAAGAGCAAATTATATCAACCTTTTCTTTCAATTATTTTTAAAGGAAAAATTACTTTCTAATTAGACCAAACTCAGCCAAAATGTTTTAACATTCACACCCCCCTACTTTTTACAGTCTTCAAAAATGAAAATACCTTTTAAAAACTAATCTGAAAAAGCTACCAAAAAAAATTAAATTTACTTTTAACATTGTTTAGCTGAGAACAGACAGACATAATAAAAGAGGGAAATGAGAGTAAAAAGAAACTTTTAGGGAACCAGAAAGAGTCAAAATGAATGAGGAGACAGCTGCCTGGAGAGCCTATGCGTAGGATACCTACAGGGTGTGCATGAGTGATGGCATCTCTCTGTTTTTTGGTGTTTTGGTGAGAGCAGGTGGAACTGGTTGGTTGTATCTGGGGGCAGCAGGTGATGACAAGAGCTATTAACTTGGGGCAGAGGGAATGGGCACATTCAAGTCACCCAGAGGTAGCTGGAGTCTCTATGTGGGGAGAGGCCTCCCAGTGTTTGAAACTCTTTTCTATCCTCTCCTGGGAAGAGGCAGTTTTCTTTGCTGAAAACGCTTGAAGTGAGAATGAATACGAGCCTGAACCTGTGGTCCTTCAGGTTGGAGGAGGTACTGCAGTGCCAGGTGGCTGTGGTGTAAGGGGCTATGGTTGTTCGTTTCTTGCTGTCAGACATGGATGACAGGGGTGTTCGCGCTCTGTGTTGAAGTGTTTTGGATGGAGTTATACCTGGGGACACACAGAGAGGCTGGCAGTGCCGAAATACTGCTAAAATGCTCTTGCCAGCAGCAGGTTTGCAGTGAAGCACCGAGAGCCCTGACATCCAGCACGCCCTCACCAGAGTCCGTGGGCGATTTCACGCAGGGCTGTTAACCTGGGGCTGTTTAAAGCATAGCTGAAGGGAGGCTGTGCCAGTCCTCCTTCGGTTGTGTGTAAGCAAAGCAGGAAGGCAGTTCTTCAAAAACTAGCAGAAAAGTTGCACAAGTGGGAAACGCTCAATCGCATCTGCTGCATCCAAAGCGCTACCAAGCCTCGAGGGTGTGGTCACAGACCAGATACCTTGTGCAACTTCTGCGGGGTAGAGAAACACACACAGAGATGGAAAAAAATGTGGTTAATCTAATTGAAGCATTAGCAGTCTCATCACAGACTTATAATGTTGTTGATTCCCTTTTCCTTGACAGGGGGTCAAGTTAGAGGAGGCACTCATCACAACCAATATTTATCAGAACACTTTTTATTAGCCAAGCAATTATCATTAATAGAATGAGGTTGTTCTTATTAGCAGTGGATAACTATTCACACGGTGCATTTATTTACTCGTGCAGGTCTCTTGTACACTCATGCACTGACTGATAGTGACACAGCTGGAGCCACAGCTGGGAGGGCAACCTTTTATGCAGAAGCAGAAAGTTCTACTGCTATGCCTTTGGTTTCTAGGTGCATGGTCACACAGTTATGTTGGAAGCCCCTTGTTTCTTTGTTTGCACGTATAATCCTGCAGTCTTTGTCCATGTATAGCAGCTACGGCCTTATTGGATGGGGTTCAATTTGTTTACTGCAGATGCCAATGTGTCCTGGTGGCCTCAGGCAGATTGGGCTGACTGTTGGTATTCTGAATTTAACATTTCTGGTGCATTCAAATGGACCACTAACCTCCTGAGTTTATCAGTTTAAAAAGACTTTCATGCACTACCTCTCATACTTACCCTCTCTTCAATATGCTTTTTTCTCTTAGCACCTCCTCATTGTACCGTTCACACAAGTGTGTACAAATTCACATGTGCATAGGGCTTATACGATGATTGCTAGTCCAACTACGGTGCTACTCACACTTAAAGTCCAAACGATCAATTATTACAGCTCATTCTCAAGAATTATGCAGTTAAAACTGACCTAGACAAACTTTCTCATTTCTACCACTTCTTTTTTTCTATGCATTGTTATGGAAGCTGCCAGCATCTCCAGCTATTTGCAGGAAGGTGTGTGATGTTGATGGTGGGGCTTACTTCCCCTGCACTTTTAACCCACATGAAGTTATTTTTCTATGTTCACTAACAGTTCGCTTGTTCTTTCTTCGTTGGCCAGCAAATGCGATGTTATATCCAAATTCTATGCTGTTTGACATGTTTTACATATGCTGGATGTGTTATCCTTAATACTAGCTCACAAGGTTGCATTCCTGTAGTGAGTAATAAAAGGATTATTAATGATTTGCGCTTGTAGCCCAAGGGCCCCTCTCCTATACTGACACTTTCAAGACTTCTGCTATTATCTTGTGCTTGTAGCTTTGGAGGCATTTGTTAAAAACTCTTGGTTTTCTTCAGCAGCCTTCAAGCTACGGTTTCCTGATAACATGACACGCCTTGTACCACCACACATACATCTTTTTTCTGGAGTCACTCAATTGTTAGTTCACTGCACAAAAATAATGGTCCGTTAGAAGACACATGCAAGGGATATGTATAGACACAGATGTGATGCTGGGCACCACCTGCTCCCACAATGTATTGCTTGCAACAATATCACTGGTGCGTTACTAAACTTGCTCTGCAGTGCACCCTTGACAGGAGAACTGCTGGAGGTGCTCAGCTGTGGTGGGAACACCATGTGGGCTTGATCCCTCCTGCAGTGGTGAGGGCAGGACTGGCATTGCTCAGCGGTGTGGTGGGGAAACCTTACCGTGTGTGAACCTCAGCTCCGTGGAGAGGGAGCTGGTCTGGCTGAAATCCCTCTGGCCCTCAATCACTCCGGCATCTTAGGAAACCAAAGGGCAAATGGCTGATGTGTGCTACGGTAAAATTGAAGTTCCTTGCTAGCGTCATCCCACAAGACTGATCTCTCAGCTCTGACAGATGTAAGTAGGGATTTATTTCTGTTCTCAGTGCTTGATTTGAAAATTACACCTACTTACTGATGGGTGCAGCTTTTGGGAAAAGAAAATGAGGGGAATTATGTCACACACATTAATGAGAGCGTGCTCCAAGTCTGCTGTGGGGATGACAGCAGCATTCTAGGACTCTCCTGCGGGGCTGAAAGTGCGAGAAATTTTTACAGGAAAAAGAATAAATTCAGGTCATCTTTCAATTTGTCACTGAATAATTGAGATGGAGTTGTTCAAAAAAAAGGACTAGAGAAGTGGGATCTGTTGTGCCTCTCTGCTGTTATACTAATGTGGGTAAGCAGGCTGCAGCCCTTCTGTTGGGCAGAAGTGTCATGACGTTGTACGAGCGTACAGCACCTCTACCAGTGTATGTGAATGCCTCTGGGTACGGATACTCTATACATACAAACTTGTAAGTCCTATGACCTTGTAGGGACCTAAGTTTAGGTGCAGATATTCTTATGTATCTACATGCACCGACACTTGGTCTGAAGTCTTCCATTTCCCAGGCAGCCTTCTGGCTGCTAATGTGTCAGATAAGCGGGCTCTGTGCATCCTAGATGGCACCAGGTGGTTTTTTGTTTTGTTTTGGTTTGGTTTGGTTTTCAAATTTTCTTTTGCAATCAGCCTTCAAACTTTTTCAGTCTACTTTTGCCAGTCCTTGACTGCCTTCTATGCAAGACCAGATGGCAAACCTGGCCGTACTACAAAAAACAACAACAACAAAAAAAAACCCTGTGCAAAATCAGAAGCAATATTTCTGGTTCATTTCTGATTGATCCACACAGTAAAATGGATGCAGGACAGGCAGAAGGAAATGGTGATTACCTGCTGAGGGAGTAGCTGGAGGCAATCTGGGTGTAAGACTGCCTAGCTGGAGGTTTGTGTGGGGGTGATGGACTAGAGCAGCTTGGGATGCTACAACAGAGGAGTTTTTAGCTTGGAAGATATTGCTTCCTAGAAGACTTTGGAGCAAATAAGGGCTTTGAGGGTGTCAGTGATCCTCAAATATGATATAGAGACCCGGGTCACCTTAAGGTCTAATGTTTTATGGTCATTTAGTCAAACTGCATTCAATTAATCAATTAAACATAACAGGAGAGGTATTTTACTCCCTCTTTGCAAAGGAGGAAATTAAAGGTTACCTATGCTTAACTTTCACTGTGCTTAGCTGCATATGTGTAGACCCGTATGAAAGAGCAATTACAGTTATATAAAGTCTTCTGTGCTGAAGAGCTAATTAAAATTACTGTTGAAAAGAAACACTTCAGCTGAATGAGCTCTTGCATTTTAAATAATAGATTACAGCTTTATACTATTACTCATTTGCTCTTTCTAGTGCTTTATACCCATTAATTTCCAGAAGATGTCTCTGTGTGTGTGTGTGCACGTTTTAGTTTGCGCTGCTGTACTGAAAGAAGGAAAAGTGATTTGCTGAAGGTGACAGGACGAGCACGCCACAGAGCCAGGCGAATGGCTTGGGGAAGTTCCTGCACCACAGCTGTCGGTGGGAATTTTGGCACAAACTCTTCAGCTGGGCTGTAATTTCATCCTGGACTTTTGGAGTGGATTTAGCTTTTTTCCCCTGAAGTTTCACACACACCTAAAGTTGGTGTTCAGATGATCATCTGCTGCTGTTTGTAAAAGGTTTTAGATAAGCCAGAGCTCACGTTACACAATAATCAGCTAATCCATATTAGGTTACTGTGATACCTACAATAAGTCAGGACATGAGGATACGCTGAAGACCCCTACATCTCAGTAACTGGTCATTTCATCCGTAGTAGACTAGCCTTATTCTCTGTCTTGAGGAGGAAACAATGCCTCTTCTGTGGTTTGACTTTAGTCTGAACACAGAAAAGGAGTTTAAGGAGGGGTTACCCAACCCGGGCCGTGTTTTCGGGTGGCCCCTCTCCCTGGCTCTGCGTTAGAGCTATATTTATCCCGCAGGAATGGTGGGCATGTGAACGTGTGCTCTGACCAAAACAGCGCGTCAGTCAACACGTTTCTATGGTATGATGCACACGCCTGTTATTTTGCCATTGCTTATGCATATATTTCCTTTTCGGTCCTTTAAACAAACAAATAAACAGCCTCCAAAGGAAGCAGTTGATATTTCAAGAGTGAGTTTTTCTCAGGGTGGCGTTTTATTAGCGAAATGACTTACATTAGCAAATCAGTGGCAGAAGTGGTAATGCGAACCCGCATATTCAATTTCACTTTAGCAATCTGTATTCCAGAAGGAAATCCGGGGAAGCAATCACTGACAATGGGACCTCAATTTAAATTACAAAATAGGCAGCATGCTGAATGCATATAGAGCATGAGAAAGATCAAATAGAAGTGTTCATTTGTCTTCATAAGGTAACCGAGACAATAAAAGTGTGCTCTTCAAGTAAGGACTGTAGAAGCTGTGGTAATGAAAACAATAATTAATGTAATTTAAGTTACCATCCCTGGGGCAGTTGTAAATTGATCGTATTAATTATGCAACAAACCTGTTTGTAAATTAATGTCATAGGAAGTCATGGAAGTCATCTAGAATAAGTTTCTCCTTTTGAAGCTATTTGGCAATGTATTATGCAGCAGCCTATAGCCCTCCCAATGGATATCCAAAGGTTATTTATATTGAACTCTATAATTTATATTCTTCAAAGAACTAAGTAACATGAAAGGATGCAATTAAAAACAATAAATTATTGCATTGTGCATGAAATTAATTATATAATATAAACTAGAATTCGTTAGTATTAACTTGAATAGATATCTCATATGGTATTTTACTGCCAACGTAACACTATTGATTCAAATAAATTACAGCAGCAAGGAATTTATGGCATTGAATTCCTTCTGCTGTTACTATTGGGTCCAGAGGAAAGATTATAAACTGCAAGAAAGTTTCATATATATATTTATATATATTTAAATTTTAAGGTTATTTCACTATTATTTACCTCTACGTGTCAGAGTGGCTTTTAATAGATTTAATTAAATGCTGAAAGTCCATCCTGTTAATTTCTTTCAGTTCTTCAAGGACAGAAACATCAGTCAGAAAGATATAGTCAATTAGATGAGTATATGAAAAAAGGTGCAAAAATTCTTTCTCTACCTTAAAAAAAAAAGGTAATGGTTCCTTCTGCTTCACATTGTCCAATTAAAATTTAAATTTTAAAATGTCAAAATATTTTTACTTATTTTTTGAAATCTGTAAAATGAAAGCAACGACTTAAATGATATTTCTAAACAAGTCTGTCTTCTCTTTTGCTTTCTTCAGTGGAAACATTTGGGTTTTCTGACCACTCTTGTAATATTTGCTCATTATCTAGGTTTCTGTGATGCAGCCTAGATTGCATGACCAGCTTCATGTGCTAGAAGTTCGTTTCCCACTTGCTATGAGTGAACCTAAATGGAATGCATTTCTCTACATCGCCTCACACAGTATCTGACAACTTAAAACTTTCTGAAATGCAGTAATCCTGTGTGCTGGTTTATACTTTCTAAACTCCAGGAAAACTAAGATATGCTAGGGGGAATATAAATAATATCATGCTTTAATGGTATCTTCCACTTGAAAAATATTCTAGCTTGCACATATGTATTTTCCAGTCTTAGTTTCAGCTTGCAAGTAATTTTGATTTCCACAATGTGTTTAGGCCAAATATAGCAAGGTTTTCTTCATGCATTCTTTAATTTTTCCAGCAAAGCAATAGAATTGGAAGTGCGGGGCAAGACACAATACAGAATTAGGTGCTGGCAGTATCTTTCCATTGTTATGCAATGGTCTGGAGCCTCATAACTTGGCTTTTTGTTTGTATGTCCTCATTACAAATACGCAGATAAAGTACTGGGAGTTTAGCAATGCCGGCATGTTTGATTGGAACTTTCAGTCAATCTCTTTGTGTGGGAGCTTGCTATTTGCACATTTTCTCTTTCTCTCTTCCTTTTTCTTTTACAAGGAATATTTTGTGCTCTGACACAAGAATACTCACGGATACAAAACAACTGATGTCAAGTGTCACACAAGAGCATGACAAGAGGGTGAGCTAGAGGGGGAAAATGTTAGTAAAAATGACCGAGGTAGCCAGGGTCACTAACTGCATTTCCTAATTAGAGAGAGAAGATGAAAGCACAGCCACAGACCTGCAGGAAAGCAAAGGCCTTCTCTACCTGATACCAGTGGAGGCTCAGGTGCTGTGGAAGACTGTAGTGGAGAATGTCAGCTGTACATAAATCACTAATGCCAATATGATGGGTGCTCCCGCCTGTGTGCAGGTAATCCTGCTTCTGGAAGAGCACCTTTGGGTACCGCAGGTGCTCGGGTGGCAGAGGCTGCATCTCTGGCTGCATTGTGGGGACTGGTGGCTGCTTGCTAATGAGTACCTCCTGGAGTACTGATGTTACTCTGCTGTCTTATATCAGGAGTAGGGACTAAATGTTTAATGTGCCAGCTATTGATATTTAAAATTCTGTTGCTGCTTTAGAATCATAGAATTCTAGAATGGCTTAGGTTGGAAGGGACCTTAAAGATCATCTAGTTCCATGGCCAGGGACACCTCCCACTAGACCAGGTTGCTCAAAGCCCTGTCTAACTCAGCCTTGGACACTTCCAGGGATGGGGCATCCACAGCTTCTCTGGGCAACCTGTTCCAGGACCTCACCACCTTCATAACAAAAAATTTCTTCTTGATTTCTAGTCTAAATATACCCTCCTTCAGTTTAAGACCATTGCCCCTCATCCTATCACTACACTCCCTGATAAAGAGTCCCTCCCCATCTTTCCTGTAGGGAAAGTGCCTTTAGGTACTGGAAGGTGGCTATAATGTCTGCCCGGAGCCTTCTCTTCTCCAGGCTGAACAGCCCCAACCCTCAGCCTGTCCTCAGAGGAGAGGTGCTCCACCCCTCTGATCATCTTCATGGTCCTCCGCTGGACCTGCTCCAGTATCTCCATGAGCAATAGTCATACACGGGTACCTTGGCTGTTGACAGAATGGCAGAGCTATATTGTTTGTTCCTCACACAAAATAAAACCCAGAGCTCCCGGCGGAGTGAAGCAGTCAGCAGCCACCCTTTTGCTACCAATTCAGGCCATGCATCGTGTGCTCCGGTACTTGGCCACTTGTGTGAAGGGTGTGTGTGGGGGGGAGTAGGATACCACCTTGTCCCCACAGCCTTGCAGTGCACACATCTAACTGGGTAGCAAGCCTGCAGTTCGACGTAACCTACTTGGGTGAGTTTGTGAATGCAAAGGCCTGATTTCAGAACTGAAATGGCTGCTGTTCATTCAGAATTTTTCACTTTCAAACATCAAACCACCTTATTCTTTCAGAATTAGAGGTGGACGCAAGGAAATTTATTCTCTGTGTGTCTGAGAGAGCAGAGTTCTTCTCCTAAATTGTAGAGAAAACAGCAGTTGGCATATTTATACAACCAGCAGTTTGCATAAATAACCTGCCTCTGTTTTGCTCAAGCCCTGAAGGAGACAGCTGTCACTGGAAGCAACTAATATTTGCTTAGATTTATTTAAAAACTGGAAATCTATGTCTATCGTTTTTAATTTTCCAGCCATGAGAAAACCAAGTCATGTGAATATATTCCATAGATCCACTCTGTTCTGTAATTACTATTTACTTATGGATGCAAATGACAAAGAAGCTTAATGAGAGCCATAGCTTTCCAATTTGTTTCACTTTAAATGACTAAGCCAAAAAAAGGAGTCAAAGCAATGGTCCTGTTTTTCTCTATGATTCAATACAGTTCCAGGTTCTGCATATTAGAGTTCACTGGAAACACAAGTAGCTGCCATAAGCCTTAAATCACATGATAAAACAAGGGAAAATCTATACATTCCATAGCTTTGAATCAGAAAGAAGAATTTTCTGCACCAATGAGTAGTGGGAAAGTCAGCGTACCAGGTTCAGCAGTTTGGGAGGTGGTTCACTCTATTTACCTTGCCAAGGTCTTTGGAGTTCTTCTCCCTGATACCTGGCAAAGCAACTGAGAGTTTTACCATGATGTGGACTTCTTTTTCCTGTCCAGTACCTCCTGTGAAGAGGATGGAGGTGATGGGAGAGCACTGTCATAAAATTGAATGTTTAGGTGAAATTGCCATCTCTTAGTCTCTCTTCTCTTCAGTGCATTCAGGCCCTAAGTACATGGTCCTAGAGAGAATGCAAGGTGGGGAGGCAGAAATGAGATGACAGACACAGAATTAGTTGGTGTATGTAGCCGAATGGTCCAAAGAAAATGGGAGAAAATCCTTTATTTGAACCAGAATTCATCCCAGATGTTCAGAATTAGCTGCATTTGCATTAGAAAATGTAAACATGTTTGGCTTTCTTTTTGCAGAGTGAAGGTTCTTCCAATTTGTTGTAGGTTGTGAAGCAAATACTCTAGGGGCTGTATTACGTCCAGATACAGTGGTATAATTCCCTTGTTCTACTAAAGTGGAGTTAAACAAAGACAAAAGCAACCTTGAAATGAATTGAATATGCTTTTCTGTTTCTAGTATGGAAAATGGAAAGAATAACAAATTACTGAACAAATTTTTTGCTGTGTCACTCTATTAGAATATATAGGATGATGATGGGTATACTCAAGGCAGTATTCTGTCTGTTAAAGAAGACTTTAATATAAATGACCTCTTAAATAAACAACAAACAGTATAGTCAATAGACTTGTATGTTATGTTGATGATGTAATTAATGTTATTTCAACTCTGACAAAAATAATTTTTCTTTGGAAAAAAAAGTTGAATTAATTGTGTATTTTGTAGGTCATTTCTCAAGAGTCTGGAACTAAACCACTGACCTTCACATTCATACCATACATTGGAAGACTTCCAACTCATTTTGAGGTTGTAGATGTCTCTAAGTTCCTTGTGACAATTCCAGAGGACCCCAAGGATCTGAGCAATCAAGAAATTATAAATAAGGTAGGTTTTTGTTTGCACTAATTTTTCTGCTCTTTCAAAAGATATGGAAGATTTTGTCCTGAACATCACTAAACTGAAGCTCTTTTCCTTGAACTGTTTCTTAGCTTGTGCTTTAACTACCAAACCTACCAGAGATGTAGAATTGCTGTGCAAGAGAAGTCTGATATCTGCTCAACAGCTTGGTTTGCTTTTGGCAAGTTTATATTGTAAGGAAACCCTTTCCCATCTCATTACTGTCTTCTGTCAGTCACACAAGAGCTATATACTTGGCAGACAAGGGGGGATTCCTTCCGGATCTTTATGGGAGCAAGGATTGTGTGTGAGGAGTGTTGTCACGTGGGAGTCGACCAAGAGTTGGTCACTGGATCTTGGTTTCAGCAAATGCCAGAGCTGTGGCTTCCAGCAAAGGTGCCAATCCCTTTCATAGCTGTGTAGTAATGCATCAAATTGAAAGCTTGGTGGTTTTTTTTTTTGAAACGTCGTCCCCATGATTTCCCATGATAGTGAAGCCAGAAGCACAACGTTCCTGGTTCTCCTGCTTTTAGCCAGCCCAGTGTAATTGTTATTCCTTTCCTGCCTCAAAACATTTTAGCAGCCTCTAATTTTATTCCGTGCTGCTTGAGAGGAAACTGGAACCCTCAGATCAATATTAATGCTTATGGTGATTCTGCTCTTGTGTAACAGCTCCTTCCCTGGGACGTTGCTGGGGCTGCAGTTGTTGGTGCTAAAAAACTTCTCACAGCAGCTGAGACCTGAACATGTTCCAGCATTTTCAGTGGCCTATCTGACTAAAAAGGGGTTGATCTGGGCAGAGAGTGGACATATTTGAAAAGACATGCACTGGAATATTATCCTCAGGATGTTCAACTCAGTTACATTTCCAGCCGTTCCGTATTGCTTTTGCTGTAAGTAGTGCTCTGGATAAGGCAGAATCAGGTATTCCTGGCCTCTGTCTCCCCGTGTTTCTGCGTAGGCAAAGAAGACTTTCCTGGCAGCTGGTGCAGAACTGAGGCTTTCATAGCATTGCTTACTCCTTTTTCTAACATGTCTAGAAGCCAAACAATATTAAAAAAAAAAAAGCAACCAAGATCAGATAATGAAAATAACACCTCCAGACTCATTCTGGTGATATCCCCCTTTGTGGCCCAATATTTTTTTAAAAAACTGAGCTCTGGGGACTTGTGGAGCTGCCAGTGGAAATTTGTCATGCCTGTATTCCTCAAGCAGGATTCAAACATGAACCTCATCTACAGGCTATCTCTTGCAGTATGCAATAATTCCACTCTTTTACCTGATTCCTCCTTCAAGAGAAATATCGTAGCAGTTTCAATATGGGAATGATGTGGTGACGTACGTGTTGTATGCCCAGCTTGCACTCCTCCTGCTCTCATCCAAAAGCGTGCTTGAGAAGTCACACACTGGAAATGGAAAGCACAGAAAACACGAAGAACAATTGTGGTCTGTGCTGAGAGGCTTGCACACACAGTAAACCTCTCTGACCTCAGATTCTTCGTCTGCCCCCTTCAGAGAATGCCCTCTCTTAAAGGCCTTTGTTTCTTCATTAATATGTATAGGTTTTGTCCCAGATTTGTCTGTCGGGCTCCTCTGAGGAGCATTGTCCGCTCCCGTGGATCCCGTGGTGGGGATGCCTTCCCACCGCGTCTGGCGTACTCTGCTCTGACAGCTCATCCGGCTCGACTGCGTCCTCCTTGCGGTTCCCGCGCCGGCCCCGGGCTCGGGCCGTTCCTTGTGCTCGGAGTCCCCCCATTGCCCAGCGAATCGCCAGGAGGGCAGACCCTGCAGCCTCAGGTTGGGGGAGGGGGGTGGGGGGGGAGGTGGAGGCTGTGGGGCTCCCTGGAGAGTTGGTTTCTGCTGGGTGCTCATGGCCAAAACTCTTCATTCGCCCTCTGTGCTTCTGGTAGCGCGGTGCCCGCCAGCGCCGCGAGCCAGAACTGCTTTACATTTGGGGGAACACAAATAAAATGCAGCTAATTGGGATCTTTTTCCTTCTGTCTTTTGCAGCCTAACGCAGCCTCTGATGAGGTGGCCCTAAAGAGCGGGGCCAGACAAGATTGTGTGTCCGCCGTCCATACAGACAGCAGCCAAACGGCCTTCCGTTCCACAGGGCGTAACTCAAGCAAAGGAGAAATGCAGGAGAATGACCTTTTTAAGGCTGAGTTTATCCTGATTACGGACTCCGGTGACGAAGACGAAATAGCTGCTGCCTCGAACGATGTTCATCGGCCTTCCAATGGCTACGGTCCCATCAGTGCTCAGCTGCTGGCCACGACTCATGTTTCCCCTGGCTCCGGGGCAGGGAAACCCACTGGTGATGGGCACGTTCCCGGTGCTGTGCATTCCCACAGCGCTGCTGATCCACAAAAACATCAGGTAACCTGCTCTTTAAGCTCTAGAGCTAACCTTTGCTTTCTAAAGCTTTCAGGACATGGACACTGAGTCAGTTTGTAAAGCAGCTTGGCCAATTTATTCTTTAATTAGCATTTTTGTTGGCCATTGCTGTAACGTTTGGACTCCAAGGAGTTTTCCCAACCCTTCTGACTTGCTGCCTCTCCCTAATGGCTCTGGGGTGGAGCAGGTAATGCAAATCTATTGTTATTTCCTCTAAAAGCAGCTCATCATGACAGCAAGTTAATCTGAAGGTGTTAGATTCCTAGGTAGTCTAAATTGGCTAAGGTCGTAGAAATCAATGGAGCTGTAGATCTTCTAAATTATTAACATCAGACTTGCCAGGCCTAGGTTGGTTTTTTTTTTCCTCAGGACCCGCTGCAGCCCTTTATACTAGAGAAAGAGGCTGTAAAAAATTCTATTATTCTGATTGTTAGTTAGCACTGCCTTTGCACAGGTGTAAAGAACTAATGATGATGAAAGGTCTGTTCTATGGTAAAATTTATAGGGCACATTTATTGGTTTATTAATATTTTAAGTTGTCACTGGGAGAATTCAAAAAAGGGTTTGTGAAATGTTTCATTTTCAAAATGCATCAATCTGATTTACTGCATGAAAAATTAATGTCTCTCATCTTTGAAAGAGCACTGATAGTTTTCAAGGGTGTACGCGAGGGGAAAACGCTACCTTTAGCAAAATAGCAACATCCTTCTCTCATGAAATAAATTTGGACATTTCCTTTGACCTCGACAGGGTTTCCTTCAGTTGAAAATGCAGTTCTTCATCAATATTTTTTTCTTAAAAATGTTAAGCATGGCTACTTTGTCTCTGAAAATGAATAGGACTTCCTATCTTGTGTTGAAATACTCGTGCTACTCAATTTTTCATCAAATTCAGTGTCAATTTTTGATTGAGGAAACTGTGAATAAGAAATCCACTCCGGTTTGAGATTCACAGCATTATGAAATATTCATTTCTTCCAAGAAATTCCCAGTGAATTCAGTGAGAATTTTACCTGAAGAAGGTGTAAAGGCATAGGCAAACCTACGTAGAGTAAGCACCCTATAAAAGAATAATTGTCCTCCAGAAATACAAATTTACTTCAGGAATCTTCAGTATGCAGATTCTGCAAGGCTTCCTTGGGTGGTTTCTTTAAAAGCTGTTACAGAAATTGGGTGGATTTTTTGTAAGACAATACAGAAATACTTACTTGCTGTAGCTTTCTTAAGCTTTTGATGACTTGACAAGTAAACAGGGATTTGCCTGGTAAAGTAACAGAAAATACAGGTTGCAAAGAACAAGGAATTAAAGCCTAACTTTACTAATTCTTCATCTGAATGTGAAGAGAGGTAGTATGTAATATGGGTAATGCATAACTAGTCATTATTCTTCAGTCACAAGTTTTCAAGACTGTAAGTACTTCCTCCGTCTTCATTACCTAAATATCTCTAGCTGTCTCTATCACTTCATAAAAAGGGAATGTTTTTACTAAGCTACTTTTCACTGATGTTCCAATTCTTCTTTGGTGTTTCTTTAGGCATCAGCCTTTCTGGCTTACTATATAATGAAGAATTATCAGTTCAGAAAAAAAGGAAAAATTACGAAAAGATGACATGGATGCATTATTTATCAGCTGGTAGATTTCCTTTGTACAAAGGATTCCATATAGGGGCTAACTTATTGGTTCTTGGATTATAAGGGCAGTATCTGTTCCACTTAAGAGTTATTACATACAACATTATGTTCATTTAAAAGCATAATTAGACTATGGATTTCCTGTCAGAGGTAAGAAAAACAAGGGCCAGCACTGGGGAACATTGTGTTATACAGGGGATTACTCTGAGTCAGAGGGCTCCTACAGCTTCATTCATTTCTGACTTTGTTTAAATGAAAGAAAAAAGGAAAAGCCTTTAAAAAAACCGAAGCTTCTGTTGTTCTTTGAGGTGTAAAGGTCCTGAATGATGTTGGAAAATGCCACACTCTATTCAAAGCCTGACAAAAAATAATCAGTTAAAAAAAATCATCGGTTATTCTGCTCATACTTGGAAATTTTTGGTGATAGTTTACTGTTAATATATTGTACTTTTTTTTTTTTTTTCCTAATGTTAGAGAGAGTCTAGTCATTCAGGAGAGAGGCAAACCAACTCCTGCCCTTGGTAGTCTACCCTTTCAGATGAGCAGGATTTCTGCTCCCCTGAATACCAAGACATGAACTCTGCTTGGAGAAACTTCTTGACTCACTGTGGGGGATCAATAGCCAGGAAGGTTTTTTTAGCTAGTCGAAGTCACGTGACATTCTTCTGTCCAGTGCATGTCACCTGATCTGACTTTTCTAGACAAATCACTCAAGAGTCCCTACAAACTCCTTGCCGTCGCCAGGAAGAATGCAGGGAAAAACTGGACTGTTCTGAATGGCATCTTTATAAAGTGGGTCCCAGCTCACAGTCTGATTTACTGTGCTGTCTCCAGAGATTTTGACAAGTTTTCCACAGTCTCCAAGTGCTTCTTTCTGACTCTCTGTTCTGTCATGGTTTAACTCAGAAGAGTAAAAGTGAGAAAACTCATGGGTTGAGATAAAGACAGTTTAAAAAGTAAAGCAAATGCCATGTACGCAAGCCAAGCAAAGCAAGGAATTAATTCACTGCTTCCCATGGGCAGGCAGGTGTTCAGCCATCTCTATCTCCATCATGCATTATGGTTACTTGGCAAGACAAACACCATCACTCTGAACATCCCTCCCCCCCCGCTTTCTTCTTCTTCTCCCAGCTTTATAGACTGAGCATGATGTCATATGGTACGGAACATTCCTTTGGTCAGTTGGAGTCAATTGTCCTGGCTGTGTCTCCTCCCAGCTTTAGTGCCCTCCCAATCTACTTGCTGGAGGGGCCGTGTGAGGAGCAGAAAAGGCCTTGACTGCTTAGCAACAACTGAAAACACCAGTGTTTTACCAATGCTATCTTCATCCCAGATCTAAACCATACCACTATACCAGCTGCTAGAAAGAAAGCTAATTCCATTCCAGATGAAACCATAAAAGGTTCTCAAGGTTGTAAGCTTGGTAGGGAATTTAATTTATTCTTTCCTATCTATAATCAATTTCTACTGAGTTCAAAGCATGGTTAACTGGCCCCAGGACCAGGTCTGCATCGAACCATATCTTCTCTCAGACATGACTTTTGCCTTTTGAATTCCCTGTTACACTCTTTCACTTCTCCTCTTTGACCAGCACATCTCTCAGGGCCTTGCTGGTATAAGTAACCACATTTTTTGTGCCCTTCCAAAACAATGTGATCTCACCAAAGACCACTTGCCTTGTGTTCAGCTTAGCTCTGCCGTTTCAAACGTTCTGAAGGTCTCCCGGGCAAGGCTCAATACTAAGACTATGACCTCTTTGATATGTCCGGGATCATCATCTACGCAGCATCGAGATCTTTTTGAAGTTCATTGATCCCTTTGTGCTAAGGTAACCTTGCCACCTATTTCAACTTTCTTTATATGTTTTTAGGAAATGCATATCTGAGGTGCTCCTGAGAAGAGAAAATGTCTTGCAGTTGAATTACAGACCAAAGGAACACAAACCCGCTTCAGTCACTCACTTCCTTTGCACTAATCCAGTACAACTAAAGAAGTGTTTTAAACCAGTAGAGAAACTGAGCAGAAAAAAAAGGTCAATAATTTTCCACTGATCGAGGGAAGTAATTATATCTCACCTACTGACAGCGTAAAAACCACACACCCCTAAAACCATGCTCAGTTTGGTGGCCACTCATGCCCAAATTCAATAAACATGTGAAAAAGGGGATGAGGGTCTGGCACAAAGCTATAAAGGTGCCTAGAACACATGTAAACTGAGGCTGAGGGAGCTGGCTTTGTTGACTCACACCAAGAAGTAGTCAAGGAGGTGCCTAGAAACAGACCACAACTACTTGAAGGGCAATTACAGAGATGACAGAGCCAAACTCTTCTCTGCAGTAGCATGTGAGACAGCAGTGGCCACAAATTGAAGCATGGAAGGGTCCCAGCTGGGTGTCCAGAGAAGCTTCCTCACTGGGTTGTGGTGCAGCACTGACATAGGCTGTCCAGGAGGTGCTGGAGCCACCTCCATTGAGGCTTTAGAGACTTGTTGAGACATGGCCACAGATGACCTGAGCCACTGGTGTTGGTGAGAGCCCTGCTTTGAGTAGGAGGCTGAACTAGATGACCTCAAGAAGTCATTTCCAACCCACTTTGATTATGATTCTCAGATACTGTAAATTAGGGGGTGACCATCTATAGATGTATTGTGTTACAGTGTAATACAATAGCAAAATCTTTTCCGAAGACCTGAATAATGGCTCAATTAGCTCAGCCCATAAATGTTCAGTGTTGTTCAAACTGGAAGAAGACTACTGCAAAATATCTTTATCATACTTACAGGAGCGTATTTATCATCTGCTACCATGAACATTTTCCTAGCTTCTTATAAATCTTTCTTATTAAGATTTAACTAATTAGAAGTCATTGCACATCCTGCTCTTTCATTATGGAGTTTCATATTCATTCCTCATTTTCTTTTAATCCGTTGTCTTTGTAAAGGGAAATTTATCTATTCTGTTTTGAAATATAGAGATTTCATTACCCAGTTTTGTCTTGGTAGTTGATCAACTTCACAACTCATTATTAAATTCAGGAGGCTGTTCCAAATTATCAGATGTATTACCATGCTGCTTTTTAACTTGATAAATAATTTTATATTTCATGACATATTTAATAATAATTTTTCATAATACTTAAATATCAGTAAATTACTCTCAATTTACACTATTTTTTCTTATTCTTAATTAGCATTTTTTTCAACAAGAGTCAATTTCTTAATCCAGTAGAATATATGGTACAACGATATAATGGATATTAATTTTTGTATTCTAATATTTTCCTTGTATACATCCATTGGCTTCCCAATTCAAAATGGGATACTTAAACATATGTATAAAATAAGGGGAAGTTAGTAGGTATGTAAAGGCATTCTGATTGGTTTCTATAAATCAAGGCATTGCCTTGGCTTTTCTGAAGGGATCTTATACAGGAAGTGTCTTCAGTTTACAAGTTTTGTTATTTATATGGTATAATTTAGCAAGAAGAGATCACTTATTTTAAGTTATAAGAGCTAATAGGTTTCTGATGTGCATGTTTAGCTCATATTTAGCTTTTTAGGTATAGTTTAGCCCTTAGAAGCCTCTAAGTCTTGCTCTTCTGTCACAGCTTTTTCTAGTGTGTGCTCTCACTTGAAAATTACTTGATTTGTTCTTTTTTTTTTTTTTGATGTATCAATACTATATGACATAACAATAGTAATCATAATAATTCCTCTCTCTTGTGGGGAAGACATTTGTATTAAAAATATAATTCATAAGCTGAGCCACAGACATGTACGTTGTGTATGTAGAAACTGAATGGTCTAATTTTCTTTTATAGAATTGTATAATCTTTTCTGGGTATCAAACAGTAGATAAATAGGTGTTCTTATATGAAGTTTGCAGGGATTAGAGTCAATTTCCCTGCTTTCAAGTTGCCCAGTCAAATGTTAGGTGATAATTTGTAGCCTTTTGATTTTACAGTTGACTTAGCTCACTATTTCATACTGATATGTTTTATTCATATTGTGTATACCTCAGTTTTTAATTTCAGCATTATAATAACTTGGAAGATTTTGAGAGAATTTCTTTCTTTAGAAGCATAAAACTGTATAAAAGGTTGATAATATACTTGTATGCTCTAATTAGTTTTGACAAATCCTAATTAGAATAGACCTAAGAAAAAAAGGCACTCATGAAAGAGCTCATTACTGTTTTATTAGTGTATTGTAAGACTGTGGAAAAGGGGATAAGGACTCTTATATGCCTGCAAACTGTCAAATGCACTGCTCTGTGAATGACAAGAAAAATGAAAAACAATCTGGATGTCTGATTTAAGTAGTTCTGAGAAAATTTCTTGTTCTGATATCACAGTGCTGCAGAAGATGTTGTTTACTGAATGAGAAAAAATGAGTACTTGACTTGAATCTCATTTACAGAAAGGCTACTTTCCAGTGAGCTGGTAAAGTGAGATGAGATAATATTGCAATTTTCTCACTTTCTGTGGTGTTTATACAATGTGAATGGCATCACATGATTCTGGACACTGATGGCACAACCGTCTTGAGTTTTACCTAAAATGAAAAATACAGTAGCCTTGAACCTCGTTTATGTCAACATAACTGAGGTCTCATAAAAGTAAAGTAAAAACATAAGTTATCTGCACTCAGTCAGCTCCCCTGAGAGCTATATCTATCAGGCTGTACCCCCCAGTTAAAGACAGCCCTTTTAACCCACAGAGCAGTACTAATGGAAACACCATATGCATGACCACAGGACTGAAATGTGGGGTGCTTAACAGTTCCACAGATTCCACCTATATTAACATTTCTGTTTTTCTTTTTTCTCCAGTTAATTTCTACTTTTTCCACCTCTGATCATCTTTCCTCTAAAACACCTGCTGTCCACTTAATTTCTCCAACTAATCAGAAAGTAGTGTGTGGTGCCATGGTTAACCTGAATCAAGCCTCTTCGCTGGAAGACTCCTGTAACAACTGGCAGTCAGCAACCGGGTTTTCTAAGCAAGATTCATCTCTCTACTTTCAGTCTGCTTCCCACAGTTCACCCCCCTCCATGTCTAAAACATCCTTTTCTGCATCAAATAGTTGTTACCCCACTCCTCGATTGTACGATAACCCGCAAACGCCAAGTCTCTATACCCCTCCCTGTGCTTGCAAAATGGGAGACTTTGCCACATCCTCCGCTCCAGCAAAGAGCCCGAGTCTTTCCCCACATCCTCCACGTTCAGCTGAAATTCAAGGATCTTCAGCTCAGCCTTTATCCCCCAGTTCTTCCAAAAGATTGAAAGCTTTATCTCCTGTCCCTGTACATATAATAACACATTCATTATCTCCTAGCCCTAAACCTTTGTCTCCACCCTCTCTTTACGGCTCCTCTTCGACCATATGTAGCATAAATGAGCCTTGCACACAAATGTCATCTAGAGGAAATTTAGCAAAGTCGGGAGTCAGATCCCCTCTGCCAACCCGACTGACCCTCTTAACTGCTATTTTGAGATCAGGCTCTTCTCAGCGGAGACCACTTTCCCCTGCTTCTTGTCCCACGTTTTCTCCCAGCTCCCTTGGATCCTCAACACTGGCAATAGATCAAAAGTCCAAAACAACTCCCCCAACCCCCAAGAAATCTGTTTCAAGCCCTCCAATAAGGCCAGATTCTCCCAGCAGAGAGGAATATTGGCTTTCAGAATGGACTCAGCATCTGCTTTTACCCTTCAAGCCTCATCCCACCTCTAGAGCGAGGTCCCTTTCTCCTAAAAAGCACCTTCCAATCAGAACGCTTTCTCCAGACTCCCAAAGTCCCCTGTCGTCCTCCGTCTCCTCACATAGAACATCAGTTGCCTCTCCAGGTTTGCAGTCTAGTCGGCCTCCTCCTTGTCCCCCAGTGCTCTCTTCCCTTGCACACCCTACCTCTCCTTCTCCAGAAGGGCTGTGCTCTGCTGCCTCCAGGTCCCGGGCACCTCAGAAGTCTCAGAGAGTGCACACTTACTCACCCATCTTTACCTGCCGGTCATATCCTTTGCTTTCTTCTGCCAGTCTGAGTGGCGGATTCTCCTCCACCCTAGAAAAACCCTCATCTCCTTCCCCAAGTCTTTTGCATTCAGCTTCTAGGTCTAAATCAGATTTATCCCAAACGTCTGTTCAGGAGATGAGTGCCTCGTCTACTACCCCTTCAAGTGTCTCAAAGCAGACCTCTCTCTCACGGCCCCATTCTACCCCACCAGTTTCACAGACTGGTAATATTAATTCCCATCCACCGCAGGTTAATTCTTCATTGGTGCACACAAATTACAGATCTGATTCCTCCTCCCCAAGACCTGAGCAATCTCCCACCTCACCAGTGTTAAAGTGCAGATCTCCTGCCTCAGACAAGTCACCAGGCACACTGCCAGCAAGACCCAGAGAGCTGACTTCACCACAATCTTTTTCCCTGCCTCCTGACCATGAAAACATCAAACCCAAGGTACTCTTGGTGCATGCTTATTTTCTAACAGTTCTTTGTCCCTGTGGGAAAAATCACATCTGTGTTGCACAATGCTAGTGAAACAGATGAGCTGTGGAAAAAATGTTTTAAAAGGAACTGGTTTTGTATTGATAGCAAAGATAGCAAAGACTAAATCCTACCATATCAAATTGCTAGCAATGTGTTCTGTATTATCATAGAATCACAGAATGGTTTGGGTTGGAAGGGACCTTAAAGATCATCAAGTTCTAACCCCCCTGCCCTGGGCAGGGACACCTCCCAC
>JAOXJK010000023.1:95542268-95559497 GCA_025774025.1 Xenus cinereus | reverse complement strand
CCCTTTCCTCCTGCTCTCATTTATTTCCATACCTAGTTTATGGTATAGCTCAATGAACTTTGCTGATGTGTTAACGGTACCGGGCTCTCTGATAACACCCCAGCCTCAAATCTCGGTGTATTTCCAGAAAAAAAAAAGGAAAAGATTGAGGAGAGACAAGATTAACATCCTAAGCAGCTTTTGGATCTCTTTATCAGCTCATTTTTAGAACTAGACAAAAAAGCAGGTTGCTTCCTCTGATGACTGTTGATGCATGATAAAATTTTTGCATGTATGAATGTGCTAAATGAATATTAAGGGAAAGCAAGGATCTAGAACTACTTGACTTTGGCATGTGAAATTTTGCAACCTTAATGTTGCTTCAACAGTGGTTGAAGAAATATTAAGGCACGTATTAAGCCAACACCTATTAAAGCAGAATTTGGACATTGGGTGTACTTTTCAGTATTCACATCAAAGTGTTTCATTAGCATGATATCAAAGCAATTATGCAAAAAGGATTCTTTAATGGAGAGCTTTTACATGCATGCACCAATTCACGCAAACCAAAGAATCACCTATTAACTTATTTAACTGTTTGCATTTGTATATATAAACACGTGTTTTCCCACGCTTTATATACTTATCTTTGTGTTCGCCAATGATTTAAAGACATGAGTGTTTTTCAAAATGAATATAAACATAAATCCACAGATCAGTGTGAACTGTAGGTGACCACAGGAAATAAAAACTATCTCCCTGGACTTTGCGGACACTTTGATAGTGTCCTCATGGACCTAGTGTAGCAAAATGAAGATCAGGATGGAGTGGAGACAGATAAAATTGCTGATTCTGCAGGAACAGATTAGAATAAAAACTGCCGGCTATTGTTTGAAAACTCTTTGCAGTAGTTTCACGGGTTACCATTCCTACACACGCTTTGATTTTTTCCTATTTGTATGTAGTCCAGGAATGCACGTAGATCTGCCCAAAAGAGCTGGGGAACAAACTAAGTGCAGCAGCAGGGAGCTCAGCACAGCTGCAAAACCTACCACAAAGCAGGAAGGGTTACTCATGAGGAGCTCTGCACTCTCACGGTTCGTCACTGATTTTAAGCCTTTATAGGTTTATCGCACAGTTTATCGCACACTTTGCGATGCCCTGCGGGTTCCCTAGGGCGATCATTTGAGCAAGAAAATCAGGACATTTTCCCCAAAACTCCCCAGGCTGATATTTGCCTGAGTTTGATACTGGAGTTAATTTCCTTCTGACTGGATCACGGACCAGCAGAACTAACTGTCCATGGCTGTTTAAAAATATTACTATGTTCTTATGAACCAGATTATTAAATGTATTTAGGCATTGCAGAATAATTTTAAGTAATGCAAACTAATGTGTCGAGAAACATATTCATATAGATGAGAAACTGAATTAAAGACTTTCCCCTCATCTCAGCCACTGTGACAATAGCACATTGCACACAGGCATCTTCAAGTGATAAAGCACATTAAAGCATTATATTTCACATTTTAACACTCTGATGTCTTTGTTTAATTCATATAACAGTAAAACTAACTTGAAAATGGTTACAGTATTCTCATCGTATATGATATCCATCTCATCATACGTAAAAGTCCATGGGCTAGTGGAGACACTGCATTTAATTTACATGTTTAAATATATAATTTTCTTGATTGAATATCATTTAAAAGTGAACAAGGATACATTTTGTGGATATGCAAATTTTAATGTTTGGAATTTTGGTCTGCCATCTTACTTCAGTGTGCAGTATTTTATGTTTTATCTGCATATAGATTTGTACATACATAAATATATATAAGATCCTACACACATTTATAGCAGTGTTGCTGTCTAAATGTTCAGAGGGCAGGATTCAACTCACATGACTTTTGAAATCTGGAAGTTAGATATCCATGCAAAAGTTGGCCAATTCTATTATAACTAATTAAGAGAATATGGTGTATTTGCAGGATGATTTTATTTTACCTTTCCAGGTGCCTATTTTGGGATGAGATGAATTATTCTGTAGATGCCTGTGACTATAAAATGCGTTAGTTTTGACTGAAGCACCTAAACGGTAAACATCCAAGTTAGAATCACTGAGTCTCATATAAATTACTACCTCTCCTCAAAAAAGGGGAAAAAAAGTGCTTTTCCAGCATTTGCATTCATCTGCTTTGTCAGAATATTCATTCAATATGATTATTGTGATTATTGACTTCCTGAATATCTGTTCAGTCTCCAACTTCTGACTAAGAGTAAAATTGAAAGAAACATAATATTATGCAGAGAAAGAATTAAAGACTGGTGTCCTACAATATTTCAAGAGAGGTTCAAGGCTGATATAAGTTTCTCTTATCTGAATTAAAATTTTGGCCCCTCTGCTGTCATCAAGAATTTTATTAGATATAAAGAAAAGTGACAAAAAACCAACCCCAAGTACAGCATGGTCCTCAGCCCGTTATCTCATAATCACCAGTATTCACTGTTGCAGACAGCAGAACATTCAAATACCTGAACTGTAATTTTATTTCTGGGTGACTATTGGAAAAATAATCAGCCAATAACTTAAAACCCTATTATTATGTGGATTTCTGATTTCTTATTAGAATGTTGCTGAAAAGGGAACGATGTAGTGAATCCTTACTTAATTGTTAAAAAAAGTGAATTCCAGCAGTCATGTGATAAAGAATCCTAGCTCTTGACCTAATGCAAGTATAGAAGAATCTCATCAATCATTTAAAAATTACTGAATTCAACCTCCATAATTGCAAAGAAAATGTAGGAAGTATGGTTTCTAAAGAGTTAAAAATAACTGGGCAAGCTAATATAGTCCAAAATATAAATTGTTTACAAAGAATAATTTTTAAGGCTGATCTTAGAATTTTTTGTACCCAACCCGTGCATTTTGTATGGTTTAGATTGTTAGTTCTGTAGGCTTAGTTAGAGTGTGAAAGTTCCTATACTTGTTCTGAAATATTTGTTTGGGTGGTAGAATTACTTATTCAGGAGCTGAAAAGCTGTGACAGAACTTAAATGATCTATCCACTCATGCAAGTAATTCGGCATTTAAGGATCCTAATCAGTCTCATTAAAGCCAATCACAGAAATTGCTCTGACTTAGTGGTCCAGGATTACACCACACAGCAGCAGTTGTTGGGATGTATGTACTGACAGAAGTAGCTGTGCATTATCATATCAAACCACAAGCAAATTTGGAAAAACTCACAGCCTCTCCTGATGTTCATTTAAGGACAGTAGTCAGCAGAAAGTGTTCAAAATCACTTGGGAAGCTATAAGATGGTACAGGGATTTCAGTTTGTCCTACTTTGTTCCTAAAACTGAAAGATGTCCTTTAAAAAGTCCTTTAAAATCTTAATAGAAACACTAGATTTTCTTTAAGAAATAGCTTTCCTAGGTAATACTTAAGCGTTGTATTGTTTCAACCTGTCTGCAAGACAATTGGAATTGTCTTTCATTCTGTCGTACCTTTCCCCTCTCTTCCCTCTCTCTCCCTCTCCCTCTTCTACCCTGTTTTACTTCTCCTCCTGCTTTCTGGTTTACCCTTTTAGCAGTACAAGATCAAGACAAGCTACAAGGCATTTGCAGCAATCCCTACAAACACATTACTTATGGAACAGAAGGTTAGTGTTTGCTCAAAGACCTGGGAACTGCGTTGTAAATTTGAGACCATTGGGCTTTATGCACATATTCTGACATTTCTCTGGGGTACATTGAAGAAGGTAAGCTCTGGGAACTAACTGCTCAGGATTACAAGGCTAATCATTTTTCACCTTCCACTGAAGATCAAAGCCTTCACTAATCTGAAATTCTGCAAAGACATTTACTGTGAAAAAAAAAAAAAAAGTCCTAAAGGAATTGCTATTTATGGCAATGTCTGAAAATCTGGTTTGTTACTGGAAAGTGTCTGGAGCACTGCTATTCTGGGACCCACCAATCGTAGGTCTTGGTCATTTAATCATTATTCAATGGCTATGCTTATATTAAAAAACATCCCAAGATACACCAATTTGACCCGCTGTATTGTTAAACTGTGAGAATGGTCCTGGCCATTGCACTGGCCTCCCTTAGCTACCATTTCTCAAACAACTTCCCTGAGCACTTCAACAGTTAGCATGAGCCGGGGTCCTTTCCCACTAGGTAGTCTGGAGTAACAATCTTTTTCTGCAGGGTAGAATGATAGATCCAAAGAACAGTCTTTAGCGCATTTATTTACTACCAAAGACACAGCCGGCAAAGGCTGGGTTGTACAGTCCTTATTGTGATAATGCAACTTTTGTAACTTTGGAAGTCAATTGAAAACTTAAATTTTGCATGAAGTGTTCAAAGTATCCACCAATGTCTATTTAAAAAAAAATAAATCCCAAATTATTTTTGCACAAAATAGTAGCCCACTAAGTTTAACAAAAATTTTCTATGATGAGCAATGAGCAAAATGCCTTTTATATTTAAAGACATGCTTAATCACCTTGACATCCAGTTTACAGCTTTATTAGAAAAATCTTTCAATTCAGGACCTAGTTCAGGAACTTAGCCTCTGATTAATTTCTGTAAGATTAAGCATTCCTAACTAGACATTTAAATATGTATTCACATACATAGCTCAGCTGATTTCATTAGAAGTTTGCAGAGCCTAAAGACATTGGAGAGAGTGAACTTAAATTTGTAAAAGTTTTGCAGATGATAATTCTGTCCTTGAAATATTACTGATTGTGATCTAGTAATTATCAATTAACTGCTATAAATTAGATTTTTTTTTCAAAAAGGGACATTACTTTCTTTTCCACCGTTCTTTTAATCTTGAATGATTTTTTAAAGCATTTTCATAAAACCTGATCCTTCCCTTACTTGAATCTTGAACGCACTAATGAAGTTATGTCTGCTTTAGCATGCGATGTAGATCAATAGAAACGGTCCAGTAGAGGCAAACAGCTGATGCAGGGGATCCTGCACAGAATATATTTTGGGAGGGTTTGGTTTGGGCAGAGTGCCTCTTAGTGGCTGGATGCATTTGGTGGACTCCTAAAGTGCCACTTCATGGTTGACTTCATCTGAAAGGTATCCAGTTTGTGGACTCTGAGAGAGCACCACTCCACAAACCAAGCCAGGTAGGTGACTTTGAGCAGGGCATTCACTCTGAGAGCACACTCCTGATGTGACCTAGTGGGTTGACGTCTGCCATGTGATTGCACTTTTTCAGAAGAAAGGGGATCCCTTTTGATGGTCTCTCTGGTGCTCTTTGGGGCATTGACTCACAACCTGCATGTTACTTATCCCCGATATATAAAACTGATTTGTACAGTCTAATGCCAGAAAAAGTAATGACTCAAAAGATATTTGTGTTTAAATAGACTTTTGGTTATCCACTGCTTTATTGAAAATGCTAGCCTTGGTGTATCCTTCAGTAGCAAAAGCACAGTCATGTAAAACTAGTAAGAAATCAATTTTCTGCTATAGGATTTGCCTTCGGGAGAGGCTTTTGACTAAATTACTTTGTAAACCATATATTTCAGCCTGTCCTGACTACACGTTTTCTCTCATCTTGGGAATTATAGATAATAATCTCCTGTTGATCTGTACCAGCAGCTAATTACAGTGCTCCTAAGCTAGTGCTGTTTTGTTAGCTGACGTGCATTTAGAGTGTGGCTCTTAAAGGAAGCACGAAGGAGTCACAGTGGCACACACAGGGCCTATTTTATCAAGCCCTAATATCCAAGTATTCTCCTCAAAAATTTTGGGGAGGGAACCAGCAAGGAACTCGTGCTACATTGTAGCTCGATGACGGTATTTATGTTGCTGCCATTTTGTGGAATGCATTTTGTGCATTGGATTAAAAAGAGAGAGATTCAAGTCAACAAGATTTTAACTACATCATGTTTTATTAACATTAAAATAATGGCTATGTGAAGAAGAAGTTTTTGAGTGGCTTTTTTTTTTTCAGAAAGCCAGGCAGGCATGTAATATCTACAAGGCACAGATATTACTGAGCTGAACGCATGGTTAGGAATACATCGTCTGCCTAAAGTGCTAAAAAAGTGTTTTGCTATGCAGTTGAACTGGAAATGCACATTCTCAGAAGTCAACTTTTTCCACTGTGTGAGCAGTTATATTTTTTAGTTTGAGTGGTGATGAGAAATAAGATCAGTCAGAACTGTGATGTGGGTGATCCTAGTGACAATTCATACGCAGTATTAATTAGGTCCCATGACAGAAAACTGCCATCGATATGTCATGTAAGGTATGATGCTTTGTCTGCCTCTAAATTGTCTGCTTGTGTCTAACTGTCCTCAAGTCAATTTTTTCTTTTATGTGTGTGTAGATACTTTAATTTCAGCCAGCAGTTTTCATCTTCTTCTGATGAAACCATTAGGTTATCATCATCTTCATGGTTTTTCTAGAACATGTTCTTCTTATCCTTCAGTACTCTTACTCAAAGTGAATTGTTCAAATCTGTGCTCATTAGCAGAGAAGAAAAGGCTTATCGACCGTATATGTGTATACTTTGGCAACCCCAGAAGTGGCTTAATCTCATAAAATCTCGTAACCGGCATGCTTTCCAGCTGTTTGAGTTTGTGTGAACCTGATGTTTCTCCCATCTGTGCTCTGCTCAGAAGCAGCCCAATCCAGGATATCTCTTGGAAGATTGGTCTGTAACTTTCTTCACAGCCAGAGGAGAAAAAACTTGCCTTTAAGGGACTTACCCTCAGCATGGTCAGGCTCTGTCAGGGAGCAGCAAGAGTGGACTGCTCCAGAGGGAAGGTGAACTGGGAGACGGGGTGACAGCAAGGCTGGCAGGACAGTGTCCTCACCAGCAAGGGCACAGCTTCACCGTAGCTGAGCAGGGAGAGCAGAGGATGGTGACAATGAGGTGGTGGTAACCATGGTTAGTCAGCAGTCCCATCATAACCACACCGATCCACAGGCTGTGATAGAGACCTCTTCAGCCCAGCAGATGGTAGAATCCACTGTCTGGAAGAGGAAGATGGACAAGTTTAATGTAGGCATCAGGCAAAAGTTTAACAGAAGGAATTAATTAACCATTAGAAAAAATTTCCGGGGACTGAAATGGGCTCTTTAGCACAGAAATTGAAAAATCAAGAGAGGGCACTTTTCTGGCACTTCATACAGTAATTCCAGGCAGTTCTGTGGTTTAAAGAAAAGGTCAGACTAGGTGATCACTATGGTTCTTTCTGGTCTTATTAATGTTGAGTCAGTGAGTCATCCCTTTACTTACACTCCCTCTTGTATTCTACAGTTATAAAGATCTGACCACAGTCTAATTTAAAATTCCATTCCTAATCAGATAGTATTTAAAAAGTAATGCATCTATTACTTAGAGATTGCATTTATCAAATATCTATAAAAGTATCTTTCAGTGAAAATAGATAGTGATGAAAAGTTTATTTCAGGGAGCAACAGAAAAATTCTTAATTTCAAGTAGACAGTCTCTTAAATCAGATCATATTTCTACTTCAGAATTATGAAAAATTTGTGCCGTAAACCAAAAACTCTTGGATGCCTTGGAATTGCAAACCAAAAGTCTTCTCTTAACAGTTCAGTGGTCTTTGGTCTACAGCAATGTCTATGCAGGGGAATTTGGGTTTGCTGTATTCATCCAGATACACATCTCCTCTGCGTGCTGGTTGGGGTGAACTATCTGGGCGACATTTTGACGCGAAGCAGACCTGGGCAGGGGGGGAGAGGCGCTGCTCCAAATGTTCTGCTCAGCCTTCCTCCAGTCTGAACTCTGGTGAAACTTGGATGATGAGATGCGTGATGAAGCACACCTGCTTCACAGTGGAGGCTTATCCCACACTTAACAAGTCTTCTGAAAAGCACGAGGTATAACTGGCTATGGATTAAAGAGATGCAAATGAAAGTACTGTTGACTTACCTGGCTTATATTTATTGACCAATTACAAGTAGAGAACTCTATTTTCAATTTTAAATAAATGTAGAAAAAAATCCTTTTTCTTACAGAGTAAATATCTTAGGTTATTGATTTTGTCTGTTTATGGCTGTTCTCCACATTTTATCTTGTCACAATGGATTTGGCTAACTTCAAGAGAGTCTAGGAAAGTTTTTTCCTTATGATGTTAGACTTCTGGGAAAATGCCAAAGACCTAGTAATTGCATCCCATCACCCACACAGAAGACTGCCAGCAGTGCAGTATATTTTCTTTGTGGAGAAAAAAAAAGCATTTTCTTTCTCATGTATAAGGAAAAATGAGTGAGGTTTTTTTTTTTAGTTTTATTTTTAATGAAAAGAAAGAAATACAACTGAGGAAATATGGTAGTGACCTGCTACATTGAAGACCCAGCTTTGTAACTCTTGTATTATATATTGTATTATCAAAGATCCGTTGGTATAGGGACTGATCGTGGCAAATGCAGAATCAACTCGTTCCTTGAAATCATCCAGCAGGAACTTGGAAGCCAATTTTTCCCACTCTCAGATGGTAGACTTAACTGCTGGACACAACTGTTGGTAGACAACTGCTGCTATTATGAAGCATGTCAGGAGATTTCTGGACTTGGAAAGCATTTCTGGCAACAGTTTGTTAAGAATATTTTGATAAAAAAAGATTTTGTTTTTCCCAGGTACTTCTAGTGTGCACTTACTAGGTGAATTTCTTGCATCCAGATTACATGTTCATGTCAAAACTCTTCTCAAGGCTAGAGATGGTGGTGGTAAGAAAGAAAGAAAACAATTTGTGTAGGGTGATAAAGGACCTAGTTAGTCTGTAATAACAACCAAGCATATCAATGTAGGAGCAGGCTATGAGCTCCCTCTTTCCTTAAGCCTTGCAACTTTTAGTATTAATTATTTTATAAGAGGAAAAGTCATCACGTATTTTCAGTATTATCTCCCAGGATCTTCAAGAAATAAGTTAAAAGAACTCATGGTATGTGAATTTCTTTAATACAGATGGATTTTTTGTGTGTGTGCTGAGGGCTTAGGAAAAGATATTGATGGGGAAAATGTACAAGAGAAATGAAAGAGGAAACTTCTTGGCTTTTCCTCAGCCCAGGGTTTTCACAATACAGTAAGAAGGAGGCTGTGTCAGGTCCTGGTTACAATATCTGTTTTTTTCTTCTACTATTGATGTGGTTCATTGGTAGATGAAACAAAGTTCTATATTTCCTGTATGTTGCCAAGAGGTTTCATTCTTGTAACACAATATTGGAGAACCTGTTCAGATCTTTTACCAGTATCCTTTCAGCTCTGATACAGATTTATCAATCACATAGCTTGAGGGAAAGAGAAGGGAAGGGTTGTAGTCATCACTGACGTCAATAGCATATATGCATCACACCCCAAAAGTTGCCCTTTGCAAGGAAAAATTAGCGGTTCAGCAACTGGTTATTTTGTCTGAACATTTACATTCTGTCACAAATACATGCACATTCTCTAAATTGCACTCTTCTTTTAAATTGTGGTCCCAGTATTGTTTTTCATATATAATACAAAAATTTGAATACCTAAATAGGAATGCTCCACCTTTAATATTGTTAGACCATCAGCATAGGAAGTGAAGCTTGAATACTGTTGATAGCACTAATCAACAGTACTGTAGATAGCACTAATGCTTTAATCATAACATTATTGCAGGATAACTACAGTAATGAGTTCAGAAGCACTAGTCGTACTTTTTTAATCTCCCTTTTTTTTCTCTGTGGGAATGTGGAAAAAAAAAAGCATGGCTGCAAAAAAAAAATTGAGCTGTATTTTGAAAACCTAGCAACAGATGAAACAGTACCTTTTCTTTGCAGAGGTGATAGGGATGCCTAAAATCTAGTTCTCTGTTTCTTCTCTGTCTTTGGAGGACTTGGGCTGTTTATAATGGAAAAAAAAAAAGAAAAGAAAAAAAAGGAGATAAAACATTGAAACAAATTAGATTAATCGCTTTGAAGATTAAAATTTTCCTTCCCCAAAGGTTCAAAAAGGAAGAAGAATGCTGTAGCTTGCTCTAGCATGGCTCCTACGTGACGGACATATTTCAGGGGGACTGTAGAGTGTATAGACCATGGTGCTGTGCTCACCCGAGTTCTTTAGTCAATGAAGGCTCCAAAAGGCAAAGATATTTGCGTACCCAATTTCTACTGAAACTGACTGAAGTTCAGCACTTAAATTATCCAGAGTCTTGGTTCTGAACAGAGACTTGTGGATATGGCTGTAGTTCCTCTAGGAAGACTCCTCAGTGTCTTCTGGGTAGTTATTTCTTACCCTTGATTGTGTTCACCCTCTCTCAATATTCTGGTGAAGTGATATGAAACAGAAACATGCTTTTTTTCTTAACAATTATTTTACTATGTTCATTACTATACTGGTTTCTTGGGGGATTTCAGAAACTTAGAAATTTCTCCATTCTGAACCCCCTGACTGATTAAAAGTTGTTGGGTTTTCTTACTCACATTCAGACTTACCATCTCTCTACAACAGGCTGCTTTGGCAATCCTGGCACTAGTAGGTACTCTAATGACTCTTCTACTTCATTTTATCACTTCATTTTATGTTTACAAGA
Source organism: Xenus cinereus (assembly GCA_025774025.1). Taxonomy (NCBI): domain Eukaryota; kingdom Metazoa; phylum Chordata; class Aves; order Charadriiformes; family Scolopacidae; genus Xenus; species Xenus cinereus. The sequence continues at coordinate 95,548,950 of JAOXJK010000023.1, read as the reverse complement.
AGAACATAATCTTGCCTGAATCTGAACTGGGAACACAGTACTTGAATGTAGTGCTGAGCCCTCTTTAGCTGTGGCCTCTTCTACAGGAATGTCTGTTGTGAGAATTTAGCTGGGTAACAGTGATGAGACAGCAAAGATGAGAAAGACTATTTATCTTTACATCTTCTGTCTTGGGATAAGATTACATTAATTTCTGTATGTCAAAACCAATAATTCTTTTACTTTTTTCCTTTGTACTACTACTACTCCAAGGCCAACAGTTTGTCTAGAGCTGGAGAGGAGGGAAAATATCTGTTTGGAAAGAAACTACTCTTCATTTTTTCTTACTGTACTCTCTGATAGAAGACATGGTATTCCATAAATATGCTTCTGTGCAGGACCATTTGTGGATGGCATTAAAATAATATTAAAATGAAATTGTCATTAACTTTCCAGTTATGCATACACAGATGTATGCTGCCAGTAGCTGGGCAAGGAAAGGAAAAAAAATTTTACTCAGCAAATTTAAACTCAGAAATAATTACTTAAGTATATGCTTATTTTCTTTTCTTTCTTTCTTTCTTTTTTTTTTTTAAGATTCTATCATTTTCCTCCCAGCTCCACATATGTCTTCTGTGACTGGCAGCCCTCATAACCACTTCATTGCCATCGGTCCGTTCCCACAGAATCCCACATGCATGAAAAAGTGCTTTACTGGAATGCTCTTTTTTTCTCTTATTATCATATATGTTTTTTTAAATAAGTAGCAAAATGAAACTTCAGAAAAACATTATGTATTAAACAAAAAGTCCACAAACCCCGTGGGTCCCTCTCCTGTAGTCCAGCTTCACACATCAGCAGGCTTCCAGAGTAATATTTGGCCTCGGCACGGAGTCTGTTTGAAAATCACTTCAAAGCAAAAATGGGTGATGGCAGTGAGAGTGTGCCTCACAGACTCTGGACGAAGATGAAAAGGGAGCTAAGGACTGGAGTTTGGCTTTTGAGGCAGTTTTGTGAGTTTCCTGATAAAGCGGAGGGATCAGCAGACTGATTCCCACTGTTCTCAGACCTGCTCCAAGCACGGGCATAGGAAAGCAGGAGGCACAAGAATATTGTGTTTTGTTTTGGAGAGATTACATACCTGACTAATGTGATATCACGTATATATATCACATATTTTGCATTCTACGTTTCAGGCTAAAAGGTGAAAATGTCAAGCACTGGTTTGGTTGCAATGCGGAGTCACCCTCCTCTTCAGACAGGTGGCACTTTTCAAAGGCAATGTCTAGTGGGGGAAAAGAAAGGGCATCCTGTGTGCTTGGACCCCTGCCTTGTCCACCTGCCTACAGCCAGTGGTCCTCCTGCGAGGGTCTGATATTTCCTGACCTCTAAAAGTAGAGACAATTCACCTAGCTTGAACGCTCTCCCTCTCTACAATTCCCCCTCTAATTCAGAATCAGGAGTTGGTAACCTGAAGAACCTTACTAGGCCTGTAATTTCTTCTCTTCCCATTTTACCATGGAAAGTGAAGCAGAAGGTGCCACCTTTAGAAACACAGTACTGCAAAAAGTGTATGTTTGCTTGTTTTTTAAAATTTTTAACTCAGTATCAGACCAGAATCTTTTGAATTGCAGGCACTAGAAGAGCCAACCCAGACTGCTAGCGTGACTGAAGGCCCTGCTTTGGACACCCATTCAGAGGTAGTGCTGTTATATGTCTTTCAGATCTCTATTAGAAAACAAAAAGCAACGGTTAACTGAGTGATCCGTCCTCCTTTTTCAGATGTGCTCCCCTGCCCAGCTCAGGCAACAAACTGAAGAGCTGTGTGCTGTCATTGATCAAGTCCTGCAGGACCCGTTGACTATGGTAACTCATCAGTATGTGGGACTGACTTTTTCTTTTCCTTTCCTTTTATCTCGTGTTATTAATAAGCCTGTTCTCTGTTGATAATAATGTTCCAGCGCCGATGCGAGTCTTCTCCAAGTTTTCTGCAGATGGGCATGGAGTCAGATGTTGGCAAGGTAGGTGAATAAGCCCACCCACACACCAGGGGCTCTTTCTAGGTAGATATATCAAGGCAAGCAAAATCACAGTAGAGCCTATCTATGGCTATGGCAACGGCAACAGAAAGCTGCACCTGAGAGATGCAACATCAGTGGAAGTGTCTGGTAGTTAAAAAAGGCATGGAAGGGCAGAACTGTAGCCCAGGAGTCAATGCAGTTTTTGTGGCAGGATGCTTTCCTGAAGTCGGAAGGCCTTATATTCTTAATAAACAGAAACTGTTTATTAAGGCTTCAGAGGGTAGGGTCCATAAGGAAGAAATCCTTTATAGCTTGCTTTCCGTATTGCGGGGTTTCTGGCCATCTCCCAGATTTCATGCCTTCTATTCTGTCCTTACTACAGAGAAGCCAATGTTTCTAGCTTCAATGATTGGAAACATCTCGCAGAACAATTTTTTCGTGTTCATTATTGGTTTTCAAATAGTGCAATGACGAAATGAATAAATAGACTTGCTCTTAAGTGCTGATTTCCTTTTAATGGGCCCTCACAGGAGGGGGAAGTCTGCTACATCCTTTTACCCCTAGTAACTAAGGAACAGGTAGTGAGAGGCGGGGGTAACTTTCTATGCCAGTGTTAAACTTCTGGTTTCACTAAGTTATATTGATGTGCCTTCTGGGTTCAGAAGAATGACTAACCAAGGGAAGAGGGTCCTGTACTCAGTTTGCCCCAGGTGAATTTAAGATGGTCATGTAAGATTTAGGAAAGCGAAAATGGCAGATATCCAACTGGAAACAGGAGGAAAGGGATTTTTGGCAGAGGAAGACATCAAAAAGTTAACGCATTCAAAACGTCCTGCACAGTGTCCAGTCCGCCATGCAAAAACGGGGCACAGAACCAAGCATGCCTGAGTGGCTGTGTTCAATATATGCTTCAAATCTAATTTTCATTTTTGAAATTGCTTCTCTTAACCAGCACGCAGTGGTGAATCAGGGTTCAGGCAGCTGAAAGACGGAAACACGGTAGTAGCTGAAGAAGCAGGCACAGACTCTTACTGAGGTAATGCTTTCCAATGCCTGCGCTGAATCCACAGTGGTTAAAACGCTGCTGTTTAGTTGAGCTATAGCATCAAAAACCTAATTCCTTGGGCAGGGGAGAGTTGAGCCTTGACCAAATGGAAGGCATCTGTTAGCAGTCATGAAACCAGATAGAGGACACAAAAGGTGAGTTTAATGCTCAGCAGCGTAGGGACCAGGCTAAAGGTTGTGAGGACCTTAGAATATGAGAGCAACGTGCTTCAACTGAGGGTAGAAGAGAGTCACAGGCAAGAAGGACAAAAGAGTGCATATTATAAGTAAATGCCTTAGAATTGGCATGGATTAGTCAGGTGAAAGCAAATTCTTGCAAATGAAAACACAGAAAAGTGGCGTTTCGGGTTATTTTTTGAGCAAATGTAACAAATTTCATGTGGCAACCACACCTGTGGCTATCTACTAGTAAGCATTTTGTTATGAGAGTTCTCAGAGATAATTTAAATGCTGTCCTCAACGGAGTGGGATCGGTGGTTTTGAGCAATAAAAATTTAATAAACATACCAAGTAAAACTTTAATAACTTTAACTTTATTCTCATGTATCACATAAATATTTCTGGAAAACTGAAGCTTTCTTGAATTTGAGCAAGTAATAACTTGTCACTATGATGAAAATCTCTTTGAGTTACTCCTCTTTGCTCTTAATATATTTATTTATTTATTTTGTACAAGGTGTCAACAATACTGCAAAGAGCAGCTGGGCGTGAAACCAGATATGTAAGTACTTTTATAATTACTCTACATTTTGCATGCAGAAATGTCTAATTTTTCTGCTCTTGCTACAATTCTGGGTGAGTCTGCACAGGTGTCTACTCATGATATGAGGTGTTGACTAGTACAGAGAAGCGAATATGTTAGAGCACTGTCAATCGAGACTTGAGAAGTCTTCCCACTGCTGTAAATCCATCATGGAGATGGATCATGGAGAATCTCTTCAGTGCCGTGTCTATTGATTATTTTACCTGTGTGAATATTACGTTAAAATTAATTTCTCCACACGCTTCTTTCTTGTTGCTTGCTTCAAGAGTGGGCAAGAGCTCAGCTCTTTGGCAAACAGACTGTTACAGGTCTGCATGGTGCATTTGTTTGGACCCAGCCTGCACTGTAGGGGACTTGCTCTGGGAGACATCCTTTAGTTCTTGCCTATCCATCAGAATTTGGGATCGACCCAAACTTTTCTTTCCAAGACGCAGAGCTGGCTGAAAACCCACAGTTTACCCTTAGATGAATAGAAGCTGTTTTATCACATATACACACGTTCCAACGTATAAAGAAAATCTCTATATTGAGTCACTTGTTCAAATATGGAAACATACGCAATTAACATTTTAATTCTTTCTAGCACACACAGTTACTGCAGGTTCCATATTTTACTTATAGCTCACCTAGTCATGTGGTGAGAAATCTCTGCTTACTATTCATCATTCAGCATTTCTATTGAGCCTCAAATCAAAGCAGTGGTGGCAAAGCAATAGAGGCCTTCCAGTTTTATGCCAGCACAATGCTTGACTGATCAATTCAATTTTGCTCCTTGAATGTGACGGTATGCATATTTTATTGCATACTGTGATTTTTACTTGACAGATTTTGCTGGCTCATACTAATTAGAAAGGATATTGGAAAAGAGCTTTTTAATGAAACAAGAGTGTGTTTCAGAAGTAGTCTGTGAGAACAGAGTGTATTTAATACCACTCCAGTGCAGATCTCCAGCTCCCAAACCTGTGTCTGGTATATACCATAAATTCAGGCATCCAACATATGCCTAGGTTTTCTTTGCTGCCATGGAAAATCACCCTTACAAACTCTTCCTTTCCAGTATCCCCTAGAACTTTCTAGATAAATTAAACAGATCAATATTTAAAAATACATTAGGGAGTAACACAGAGGATTATTGGGAGGCTATTGGAAGGCTAAATTGTACAAACACGTTGAATTCTTTTTATCATGGTCAGAAAACCATGGTCAGAAAACAGAGCATGGTCTCCAGGCTGTGCTGTTGTGGCTGAACTTGTTGGGTCCAGGCTCTCCTGGACTCCACCATCGCTGGACTCTACAGCAGAGTCTCCAGAGCCAGGTGTCACAGCTCCCATATGTCACAGCTCTTTCCCCCTCTCTTGCTCTGCTTCCTCAGTAGGACATAAAAAAGCTTTTTCTGTTCCAGCTAATAAACCAGGCAGTGGCTCATCCTCTGGCCCTTAGGTGGTGTTCCATAGAGTTGCCTTCTCCTCTTCCCCTTCTGCTTCCCTCCCCTCACAGTGAGCCCCCCAGCCCAGCACAAGACCCAGAGCGTCCTCATCCCTTCAGCTTACTGAGAGCAGCATGTTCCATGCTACCACGCAGACCACGATGGAGAACCATCGGGAAGAGCGGTGGTTGGTGTGGACCAAAGCATGCAAGGAAGTGTGGTAACCATTAGCTGGAAAGGACCTGTTCCTGAGCCTCTGTGAGTGCTGACTCTTGTTCACTAGAGGAGATACAATACAGAGGCCAACACTTCTTCATAATAGGTAGAAGATACCTGTTTTGAAACAAGGTGGCTATTTTGAACCAATCTAACAATGTCTCTGGTAGAAATCAGGAACTGAGTATTGTACGGACACTTGTTATAATATCAGATTGTGAGGTCGCACAGGTGGTCTATAGTTCCTCATGTGAGCTGTCTGGGACTAATGATTTTTAGCCATCCTTTTTTTGCAAACCTTTTTTTCTTTTAGAAGTAGGCTTTTAGTTTATTCAACTGAATTAATTTCACTAGAAAGAATTAAAATTGTAATTTTGTAATATGATTTTCTTAATCTTTTTGTATTCATCATGTTTGATATTGAGATGTTTGTCAAAATGTTGCTTTGAGAGTGGTTTTGGTTAAAAGAAATGTTTTAATTTGTTTATGAGTCAGGGATAGGAAGATCTGTCATCATGCTAAAGAATTATTTATTAACACACATACATATAAATGTATATGTATGCACACATGACAATTATACTAATTACTTCAATAGATTATATGGAATAGTGAATTACACAAATATGTTGTTGTTGTACACTGTATGGTCTTTGATATGATCCCATTCACCATTATCTAATAATGCATCTCTGCTGGATTTAGGGAACTGTAATAATATGGAATAATAATAATATAATAATTCTCAAAATAAATTACTTTTATGACTATTGTGTGCCCTAATATATATACCTAGTCATTATGTTTCCATAAAATCAGTTATCAAAAAAAGCTTTCTTAACTTTAATTTCAAATTCTTACAAATTTAGCATTTTGTCATTTAGCCCCCTTACAAGTATTTTAAAAATAATTTCTCACGATCAATTAGAATAAGTACTTTGCACATTGTTGACATTTTTGCTCTTTTGACGGTTCTATTCTAAAAAAAATTCTTTTAAAAAGTATTACAGACATGACACAAATGAAAAAATGAGAGAACATGAAGCAGCTAAAAATGCACACAGACATGCAGAAATAAGTAGTGCTTTTAGAATCATAGAATGGTTAGAGTTGGAAGAGACCTTAAAGATCATTGAGTTCCAACCCCCCTGCCATGGGCAGGGACACCTCCCACCACACCAGGTTGCTCAAAGCCCCATCCAGCCTGGCCTT